>CM066327.1:73104794-74304794 GCA_033807775.1 Saussurea involucrata | reverse complement strand
GAAGAATTACATTTCTCAAAACTAATCTTCTATCAATCTTTTCAATGATCTCTTGTGTATCTTTAACTTGAGTTCCTCTTGATAGCTTTTTCTGCAAACTGTGTTTGATGAATCTAAGAGTTCCAGAGCTATACTTGGCAACTTCCCTAACTCTGAAGAAGATCTTTTCACTTCAATTATTTTTCAGTATGATCCCCAATTCTGGCCGTGTATAAATGTATCCACTCTTCTAAACACTTAGTTGCTCATGATCATTGTTTGGTCTAGAAAGATATACACATGGTCTGTGCACATACAAAGCAACTTGGAAATCTATGTAAGCATACCATCTCAGAGCATAGAACATTGCTTCCTTTACAACAGCCAATGCTCCTCTTTCCTTCTTGTACTTGCTAGATTCTTTGTTTTCCAAAAGACAATACAAATGATAGAAATCAAATACTGAGATCTTTCCAAAATCAGCTTCAGTGAAGTAATACACCTTTCCATCTTCTCTCAGAACCTCAAATCCATTGTATTCATTCTTCATGAATCGATTAACACATATTTCTCTGATTCTGGTGATCATAAAGTCAGAATATACAAACTGTTTTTGTTTTCCCACGCATCTTGTCAATTCAGCACGAAACCTCTGAGAAAACTCTGTCATATCATGATAAACACTCAGAAATTGAACGTCCCTTAGTTGAAAGATATTTGGTAGATCATATTCCAGAAACAAAGCATTCAAATCAACTGGCATTTGTTCTGCATTAGCTTCAGAATTTTCTGTTTGTTCAGCATCTTGCATCTGAACATCTTCATGAGTAGACAATACTTCTGGAATAGGTTCTTCAACATCATCAGAGTAGACACCATTAACTTCATATTCAGAAGTAAATACAAAGTCAATGTGTAAGAGTTTCTTTCGGTTTTCTTCTGATAACATTCAATCACTGCATTCTTTGACCCTTGTTCTGAGATCCAGTCTTTCTTTTATATGTCTTATATATTTTTCTTTCAATATTGCTTTGTCATCTCTAGCAATCATATCCATTTCATCCAACAGCCATTGCAGTGTAGCATCACTGTTAACTCCACTTCTATTAGGTAATCAAGTAATCATCCATTGATCTTCAAGAATCTAGAGTTTTACATAAGAATTCAAGCTTTCTCTATCTAGATTCTCTCTTTAGAAACTCTCTCTAGGTATTACAATTATGCTCATTTTCCTAATGACTTGCTTAACAACTAAGCTAACTAATCCTATTTATACCTAGGATTACAAAGCATTAAATCTAAACTACTTTGACTTTACATGACTTTGATTTTTACATTTGACTTTACAATGTTTGACCATTACAAGACTTTACAATAAATCTTGAATACAATAATCCACTAACATTCTCCCCCTTTGGATTCAAGATTTAAAAAATATGGCAGCAGTCTTTAGCTCTTGATCTTCAAAACTTTAACTTTGACCGCTTTAAACTTTGAAGCTCAGATAATCTTCAAACAACTTTATCTTCACTAGTTCACGGCGAACTATATGCTTTGACACTCTTTAAAAACTCAGCTTTGAAGAATCTTCAGTCAAACATGAAAAGTCTTCGTCTTCTTTTAGAAAAGTCAATCTCCATGAAATGTAATCTTCAACAAATTGTCTTCAAGTCTTGAACGCGAATTTCAGATCTTTGCAGCTTTGAACTTTGTAGCTTTGAACTTTGAAGCTTTGAAAACTTTGAGGCTTTGAACTTTGAAGCTATGAAAACTTTGAATCTTTGAACTCAACTTTGAATGAATTCTTGAACTTAGTATCTTCATCTTCTTTGATCTTGAATTGTCTTTAAATAACGAACTCTCTTGAAACATCTCGGAATGTTTTCTTGACTTTAGCACATCACATCATTTCTCCCCCTTAATCTTTCATTGACAAATCTCTCTTTTCTTCAGGGTATTATTTCTCCCCTTGTTCAAGTATACTATTTCTCCACCTTTTTGATGATTGTGAGCATCATGATCATTAAAACCTTCATCAATTTCAACACGCTTTTTATACACCACAAGTAACATAGAGAGTGGTAACCCTGAAAGATATTTATCCGAATATTTTCAAATTCAGATAAATAGAGAGTGGTAACCCTGAAACAACGGATGAATCAGTTAAACTACCTGTAAGTAGCACAGAGCCACTTAGTACAACGGATGTACTTTGTAAAGGAGCTTTTTGATGTTCACTCCCCCAGGGCTTCCATTCAATCATCGAAAATCATAAAGGAAATTCTATGAACATTATGACAAGAAAACATATTCCTTGTGTGTACGTGCTTGTGTAGAAAGAATAAAGCAACATATGCTTGAATAATATAGGCTCAAAACGTGTAAACTATTGAGACAGCAACAATTTTCCACGGACTCAATGTGCATGAATGAAGAGCGAAGGTGGGGCAAACTTCCTTCTTTTTCAATATCCAAACCTTCCGAGTGAAGATCGGATAGATAATATGCTGCGTCCCCAAGAAAAATGAAACATTCCTTTGTTAAGAAAGAAATGAGTAGCTGGTGGGGTTAAATGCAAGAGTTGGCATGGGCTGACTGCCTGTTTCAATGATGGTCACCAAAGAATGTGAACCAATCAGTAATGTGGCTTCCCGGCTCAGAAAATGGATGGTGCAGAGTTCTCTTATTCTTTTAACTCTGTTCTCACACCCTCTTTCTGTTTTTAATCCGCTCACACCCTCTTTCTGTTTTTAATCCGCTCACACCCTCTTTCTGTTTTCTGTTTTTAAAGAAAGAAGGCGAGGATTTAATCTCACACCCTCTTTCTGTTTTTAAACCGCTCACTTCTACCCAAACTCTCATTTACAGTTTACCTCAGCACAATGAGATACTCAACTGGATGAGATATCTCCCTCACTCTTTGATATATACCCCTCAAGGATAACTTCTTGGGTAGGAAACACTGGTTAACGTGAATCCATAGAAGTTCTTTATGCTCACACACTGATCCCATGAAGTGTTGTCCTAAAATGATGTGTTGTTCAACAGTTTAGCTTGAACAAATATGAATATCGGCATTTTGACATTGTCAACAGAATGTATGCTCCTCAGTATTTGAGCATTTGAACGATGAAGAATTTTCAAAACAAGAATATTTGAACGAATGAAATGAATTCGAAAGACTTGTTTGAGAATCTGACAATGTATCAACCAGATCAAATATTATGAATGATGATCATAAAAGGATTAGGGTATCAAAGAATTGAAATTTGTTTATATGAACAAATATAAACAATCTTTGAATAAAACGTTTAAGTTCTCACGCTGAAAGAATATATGATTCTCAACAAAATTTGAAATACAAACGGGAGTATTACCATCGAAAATTTGTTTCGTTTTGAGCCATGGTAATAACAAAGTCAATATGAAGCTGAACCGATGTGTATGAATACTTGAAGGTATAGAAAAGATAATACACAAGTATTAATCTTTGGAAACACACGGTCAGAAATTGATGTTACGATAATCCGAGATCTCCATGAAAAACATTTAAAATCACACTTCTAAATTCATAAAATCTGTTTGAGAATAGAAAAGTGATTTGAACACTTAAGAAAATATTTTTCATGCTTGAAAGTTGTTCTTCTTTCAAACAATCAGAGATTAAGATCAGAAGATACGTACAATCAGAAATATTTGAGCACCCCCTCAAATCATGATATAATGATTTAAAACATATAAGCTCCCCCTTAACATGTGCAAAAGATCTTTATCTTGACAAAATCTGCACAATAACAAGACTTGGATCAAAATATCCTTAATCATTAAAACGAGTTATGAATTACCAGGATTGAAGTAAATTCAGAAGTTATAGTCGTTGAAGAACGAGTCCTGATCTAATATGATCAGAAGTCATAATCTCTTTGAAGTACGGGTTCTGAACTGAATTATTCAGAAGCCAATAATCTTTGCTCCCCCTTAATGGCACATATACTCTTCAAAAAAAATCACCGCTTCTCTTCTGTTTTCAGTCATGTGTGTGGTATATATTTCCAAATCAGCACAACACATGATGAACCTGCAAAACAGATTAAGCAGATTTTGGTACCCAACGGTACTTGGGTCCTAGTGTGTTAGGTGTAGATTTCTTAGAAGAAACTCTGTAAGTACCGTACCAATAAGAAGTATAATCTTTATGCACAAAATCATTTGATCCACAGTAAGAACAACGGATTTTCTTATTTGCCAACCTAATCAGATGATTTGTGAAATAAATACGGTTAGGTTTAGCAGAAGATTTACCTTTCAGCGCATTGTTCTTTTTGGCCTTTGATGTGGATGCAGATGATTTTGGCACATCTTTATTTGGAATTGTTGTGCCTTTAACTCGCCATTCCATCTTCACCTTCTTGAAGACTGGAACTTCTTTAGGATTGGAAGTATTAACTTTAGGAACTTTTGGTTTATTATCTGATTTATCAAACAAAGGATTATAGAAGAGATTTGTAGAACGAATCTGATCTTTTGAGAAATCAGTTGATCTATTAAATTGTTTAGAAGAAATGTTTCTAAAACTCGAACTTGAAGTATTTTTAAAAGAGCATTCAGAATCATTTCAATCAACAAATGGAGTCTGAAAGATAGTATCAGGACTGACCTGCTTTGAGGCATCAAATTTAAAAATGATATCTTCAAGTTCTTTAACTTTGTTTATCAAAACATTTTTCTCTTTAAAAATTAGATCAAATTTCTTTTGAAGATCAGATTTGATCAATTGATCCTTCATAATGTTAGCCGATAAACCAGATAATCTTTTGGTAAGATTAAGAATCGCATCTTCAAAATATTTGCGTTCTGATTCAAAATCTTTTTCCAAGAATTTTCTTTTACCAGTTATCTCTTTGAAAGTTTCCATATTTTTCTTTTTAGGGATTTTATTTTCCATTTCAAATAGATTTTTATTTTCCATGAAATCTTTTCTTTCCTTTTCCAAAACATTTTCCAATTCAGATATTTTCATGGAAAACTCATTACTTTTGATCTCAAAATATTTTCTTTCAATTCCAAATTCAGCCTTTTCTTTTTCGAGCTTTTCTTTTTTCTAAAAATAAAACTTTTTCAAAATCGGAGATTTGTTTCGAATGTTTTATGTATTTTAGTTCAATTGCTTTCTTTTCCTCAAGAACTTTCTTTGAAGAAGGTGACACCCTTTCACGTTCAGAAAGATTCTTCTTCAATTCAACGTTTTCACTTTCTAACATTGTTCTTTTCTCTTGAATTCTTTTTATTTGATCTCGTAGATATGAGTTCCCCTTCCCTCTCTTGTCTTCTCCACTCTTCATATCAGCATTTTCTCTTTGAAGAGTTGTTACTTTCTCTTGAAGTTTCTCGATTTGATCGTGCAGACTTGAGTTGTCTTTTTTAGTTTCAAGACCTGCAATATAAACTTCAAGATCAGTAATTCTTTTAGTAAGTTTAGCATTTGGTTCTTTTAAACTAGATTTTTCATTTGAAGAAGAAATGTCGGAATTTTATCTCTTCAGAACAACATTTTCTTCTTCCAATGCCGTTATACTCCCTTGAAGCTTTTTTATGTATTCATGATGAGTTAAGATCTCAAGTGTCTTAGTCTTCTCAAGAGAAGAAAATTTATCTTCCAATTTAGCGTTCTCAGACTTGAGCTTTATGTTTGCATTTCCCTCTTCATCAGAATATCTCATGTATTTAGAAACCAAACGATTAAGACGCTCGATCTCATCTTTAGCTTCAAGAAGAGTCCATTTTCTCTCTTTTAACTCCTCTATATGATACATCTTGATAAGAATTCTGAAAAGAAACACAAAAAAAATTTAGATGAAAATTACCAAAAATACAAAAAAAATACTACCTAATAGAGTGATCGTCAAAAGAAACTTCGCTTAGAAGTTAGAATTATGTGCACACTCTTAAAAATCAGAAAAACACAGATAAAGTCAGAAAAATTTGAAAAAATAAAATTTGAAAAAATAAATTATAAATTTGTCTTACAAAAATTAATTCTGAAAAATTTGCGCAGAAATGTTGGTTACGAATAGAAGCAAGAGAAAAATATGTCAGTTACGAATAGAAGCAGGTAAAATGACCAAAAATCAACACTAAAATGACTAAAAATGTCAAAAATACAAAATATATTTCACAAGATCATTCACTTTGAAGAACATAGGCTTTTCAGAAACTATGTAGATGAAGCCTTCATTTCCCATTCCTTCATTTACAAACCCACGAACACAAATTCCATGTTTTGGCTTTCTAATTGGGCAGCTCAGATTACACTTGTCTTTTCTTGATTCAATTGCCAGCTGAAAATCATATAAGTGCATATTTCTGACATAAATTCCCAATTTTCTTCTGCATTCAATCTCCACCCATGTCTCTTCAGTACTTACAAAGAACTTTACTAAAAAGATATGATCATCTAAGAACAACCTGTGGAAATCAAAATTGGTAATATTCACTTTCAGATTATCTTCTTTCAGAACTTCCATGCTTACATATTTGAGACCATCAAACTCTTCTATTTGAAACTCCAGAACTTTCTCAATCCTTTTCTGAACAAGCAACCTTTCATCTGGTTTTCTGAATCTGTTGGAGGCTTCAACTCTACCATATGTATTTTCTCATCCATAAACCCATCAATGAAGTTCTCAACATTAACATATTCATTTTCTTTGCAATAGAGATGCTCATAGTTGTCTTCAGGAAAGATGTCACAGAAATAGTTCCTTGCCAGTGGAATATCATCTTGTTCCACAATAAAATCACAGAGTGGTTCCTCTAAGATTGGTATTTCAAGTATTGGAATAAAGATTGGTCTTCTGTACACATATTCCAAAGGCATGAAGTAGTTTTCAACCCTATCATACTCTCCTTCAGAAATTGACAATTCATCAAAATAATGTTCTTCAAATTCTTCTTCAAACTTTTCTGAATACTTAACTGAGGTATCCTCTTCACCCATCATATCAATTGGTGTCACCATTCTGAGACATTTGTGAACATTCTGACCATTAAGAGCATTTACAAACACACTATGCATTCTCCTTACCAAAATGTTGTTCATTCTCCTTTCTTTAAACTCAGAAAACAAATTGCCTCCAGTGTAAGGAATAATATCTGAACATGTATTCACCAAATTCTCTTCAGAACTATCTGTCATCTCCACTTCAGAAGTCGTGACCATATCAACATCAGAAATATTCACCATTTCCATTTCAGAAGTATCTATCAGAACCATATCAGAAGACTTTTCAAGTACCACCTCTTCTGATTCCATTTCATCCTCAGAACTTTGACTCTCAGAACTTGTAGTTGGAACAATTATTAACTCAGTGCTTTGCTTCTGCTTTTTCTCCCCCTTTTGATGATGATGAGATTCATTATCATCAAACTTTCTTTTCAATGACTGAGTTGATTGTGATTCAGTTGCAGCTACAGACAAAGGCATGATTTCCAGAGGCTTTGAGACAACAGCTAACTGTGAATTGAATGCTTTAAGTAAAGACGTCTTCAGGTCATCCATACTTTTCTGAATTTCCTGTTGAAATTTTGATAACTCATCTTTGATCTCCTTTTTATGAGATTCCCAAGAAACTTTAACTTCATCCACCTTTTGCTGAACAGACTTAGCCTTGCCTTCCAATATAATTCTGAGATCCTTTACTTCATCTTTCAAAGAAGTCACCTTACTTTCCAGGTTCTGAACTTTGGTCACCTCACTTTCCAGATTATGAACATTAGTTTCCATTTGATGATAGTTCTTCTGAATCTTTTCAAATTCAGAAGATGGTAATAGTAACCCTGGAACAACAGATGAACCAGTTTGCATATGCTCAGAGAACAAATGGCCTGTAGGTGTCACAGAGGCACCATGTACAACAGATGCACTGTGTAAAGAGGCTTTTAAGATGTTCACCTCCCCAGGTCTTCCATCCAATCCTTGACACCTAATATTAGGTATGTCTATGGAAGTTGTAACAGGAAAACGAATTCCATGTGATGTGCTTGTGTACAATGAAAATTCAGGCTCAAATCGGATTTTACTGTGCAATCCAGACTCTATGTGATGAAAAAAAGGTTGGGATTGATTGCCAAACTCCAAATGAGTAAGCAGTGGTTCCCCAGAATTAAATGAAACAGTAGTTTCTGGAATTTCTACTAAGTAGGTATGGATGGGTATTTCAAGTTCTACCATGGGCTCAATGGTATTTTCAATATTGGTTACGAAGAGTTGTGAACCAATAGCAGATGTGGTTGCCCGGTTTAGATA
The DNA here is from genome assembly GCA_033807775.1 of Saussurea involucrata. NCBI lineage: Eukaryota > Viridiplantae > Streptophyta > Magnoliopsida > Asterales > Asteraceae > Saussurea > Saussurea involucrata. Next base: position 74,296,510 of record CM066327.1, on the reverse strand, counting down.
AGCTGGTTCAGAGTTATCTATATTTTCTAACACTGGTGGCAATCTCTCATCCTCACCACTCTCTATCTGATTTTCATCCTCATTTCTAACGAAGCTCTCTGAATTTTTCCTCTCAATTCTCTCAGAATGTTCTCCCACCTGAACATTCTCCCTCTCTCTTTCTGCATTTGACCCCTCACCTCTCTTCTCAGAGATTTTCTCATGGGTAGGGACCTGAGGTTGATCAAGTCCCATTAAGGTGCAATATGCTTTTAAAATCTCACTAACCCTTGGTATGTAAGACCTAAGTGCTCTTGTCAATGGTTTGTGATTAGGAAAATTCACAAGTTTAAGAGATGATGTCATTTTATCCATGTAAAAGATTGGCCCATGCTCCTCATCAGCTCTCCTTGGAATTTGAGGATCCTGTCTCATTGCATACCAAATAACCATCTGCCAGTACCTCTGATAAGGTATATATGTCAAAGGCTTTTCTCTTGTTTCTCCCCTTAGTGCCTTCTGGTTTCTTTCAAAGGTATTCTTCATATCTTCCCATAAGATAGAAGCATAATTATAGTGTTTGTTCTTTACCAAACCATGAAAAATCTACATAATCTGCCTTGATGCTTGATCTGGTGAACTGTGCTTTCCAGCTAAGCATTTGTTGACAATTGTAAAAAACATGCCCAAATTGGTGGTAGTTTGTTTCTTCTGAATGAACTAAGAGTCCTCATATCTTCACAATATCCCAATCTCATGAAATCAGCAATCATTTCCTCTGAAGTAGGTTCCTCATCATAATCAGACCTCCCTTCTAAATCATCCTTTTCTGGCAACCTTAACATAGTTCTTATAAAACTAATGGTCAAAGTTAATGAAACTCCCCCTACATTGGATACAAACTTATTCCCTTGTAACTCTAAATTCTTCCACCATTATTGAATAAACTGAATTGGTACAGTCTTTTTCAGAGTAAACCACTTCTTGAAAGGGTGATATTTTAACAACTCTATGACAATTCTATGTTCCTCCTTAAAATTTGTTTCATCAAGCACTAAAACACAGTTGTTTTCTAACAAATCTAAATATTCATCCTCAGGCACTAACCTTTCCAATGAAACAGGTCTCGATGACATTGCAGACCTTACCGCACTCTGTTGATGTTCAATGTTTGAATTACCCTGTTCTGCATTACCCTCAGACTCAGCCATTTGTTCATCCTCTGCATCTCCTTCAACACCCTGATTTCCTAAAACATTTCCTTCTATAGCCTCTTCTTATGCGACTATTCTATCAGGCATTCTAACTTCATCATCTGAATCCGAAGATGATTCAATTAAGGTTTTGGTAGAATGTAATAATCGAACAATATTCCTCCTCAATCCATACATGACTACAATATAGAAATTTGAAAGTAACAAAATCGATGAACGCAGGAATTTTGCGTATCTCACCTTTCACTCTTAGAATTCGAATGAATTTGAAAGAGGGATTTTATGTTCTATTTAAAATCCGCGAAGCTGAATGGATTGAAACGGCGAAAAGCTGTGTGAGTTCCAGTTTGACATGTAACAACGAAATCAATAAGAAATAACAAGAACGATTGATGATTTCAACTCGTTATCCCTCTCGTATTCATTCAAAGTATCCTTTAGAGAATATTACAATCAAAGTAAAGGAAACGATTCTAAACAATAAGCTCTCTAAACTCTCTAATGAATCGCTAATGAAAGTCTAACCTAATTCTAAGGTTAACACTAACCTTATATACTTAGGCCTTTAGACACACAAGGCCTAAGCCCATTAAGTAACTAAGCCCAATTTAAACTAATTAAAGGCTTTTACAATAATTAAATAATCTAATTAAGCACTATATAATTATTTATATATCTTTCTAAAATGTAGGACAGTTATGGTCCTAACAATCTCCCCTAAAGATATATAAATAAAAATCGGTCTTGAAATCTTCATGTCTTGATCTTCTCTTCCTTTTGAATCTTTGAAACGCATTGATGTTGCTTGTCTTCATGTCTTTCGACGCTCCCCCTTGAATAAAGCTCTTGAATTTGATTTCAGCTTTTAAAAGAACTTGTAGAACCAATATGCTTGAAGGAGGAATTAATTTGAAGCGAACACCACTTGATAAACGATGAGAAGATATGATCACTTGTTAACACTTTGAACTCTTTTCGGATTTCGGAACTGTTACTCCCCCTTGGCTTTTGCATGGGGACTTCTTTACTCCCCCTCGGCTTTACTCCCCTCAGCTTTTGCTAACTCCCCCTCAACTTGATATTCAGTGTCTTTGAATCTGTACCCTTTCTCCCCCTCATGATGAGTAGGAGCATCCGGAGCATCATGCACGTTCAAAGACAATAGAAACGAGTAGCAAAAGTTCCAGATAAAGCATTAAGTAACCAGGGTAATCAACTAACACAGAAACACATTAGTAACTGTTATCACAACAATTAAAAAAATTGTGTGGCCTATGTTCAGAGTTGGCAATGATTAATCTCTGATAGGACTTCCAGTTATCACGGAAGTAAAATTTTAAAAATTACTTCTCAAACTGTTCCGGCAATATCACGAAGATATGCAATGGGAATCACAAAGACTCGTGCATGTGTGAAATAAATAAATTATATCAGTTAGGCTCAAATATTGACTTAACCTGAGACGCAAGTTAAAATCAACTGACACAGTGAATAGAATATGAAGTTCGGAGACCGGAGCTGATGTCTTCCTTTTTCAATATCTAAGACCTCCGAGTGAGGAATAGATAGATTATATGCTAAATCTCCGTGAATATATGAAACAAGCATCTTTTGTGAGACACTTGAGTGGCTAGGTGGGGTGAAACAAGTTATCGACACTGGGTCCATGTCTGTTTCAATATTCATCTCCAAAGAACGAGAATGAATAGATTGTGTGGTTACCCGGATAACTGACTCGGTTTGGTAAGGACCAATATATTCTTTTAAGTCCTGTCACATCCTCACCATATTCTTTTCTCTCCAAACTCATCTATCAATCTAGACCCCTCACTGATGTCTAAAAGTGGATGTGTTTCTTGGGTAGGTCCTTCCGGTTCTGGATTGACCATAGAAACAATGTAAGTCCTAACACTCCTTTCATGCAACGAGTAGAACAGTTAAGTACACAGTGAAGTACAAGTTCTAAACTGAGGTGTTTAGAAGTAAGAACATTTAAGAACGAGTCCTGATCTGAGTTGATCAGAAGTCATTGTTTGAAATGCCAGAGTTTCAAGAAACAAGATCAAGCGCAAAACAGATTGACTCAGTAAGCACATTATTTGCAATAATGAAACAATGATTAGAAAGTTTAATTGTGAAGAACAAGTCACAATTAATATATCAGATAAGAATTGAATCATTAATGTGAAATGATGAACTATGAACACAAAGTGGAATTCAAAAACCGAGTGTATTTCCATCGAAAAATCAACAAACATTTGAGACATGGAAATAACTAAATCAAGAGAGTTTTGAACATGGCAATCATGGAAGTTAAACTATAGATAATAACAAACGCAAGTAAGTTATTCAGAATGAATTGCCATGGTTTTTTGAATTCAGCTAGAGTTCACATACCTTGCATAAGATAGTACTCCCCCTCAAAATTGGCATAACCTTTGAATGCTCGTCATGTGATGTGAATAATAGAAATTAAAAACGCACATGACATTCCTGCAAAACAGATTAGACGAATTTTGGTATCCATCTTGTGATGGATCCTTGACGGTTAGATGCCATATGAGGACCTGGGAAACTATAAGTACCATACCAATAGTTGGCATGATCTTTATTCACAAACTCACTTGTTCCACAATAAGAGCAACACAACTTCTGTGTAGATAAGCTGATGAGTTTGTTAACAGAGTAAACGCGATCAGTTTTCACAAAAGGTTTAGCGTGGAAAGCTGTGTTGTTCTTGTCACTTTTAACAGAGACGAATGACTTTGGAACATGAGCGGATCCTTTAACTCTCCAAACCATGTTTACTTTCTTGAAAGATGGGTTATCTTTATTATCAACACAAGAATTATAGAAAAAATTGGAAGGTCGAATCTGATCTCTTGAAAAATCAGTTGATTTGACAAAATTCTTTGAATCAGATTTAACCATTTGTTTCTTCAAAGTCTCGGATGCTAATCCAGATAATCTCTGTGTAAGTTTAGAAATCTCGGATTGAAAAATCTTTCTCTCTTTTGAAAAATCATCTTTTAAACATTTTGCTCTAAACCTTCAACTTTCATATTTTCAGACTCTTTGATTAGAACGTCTAATTCTTTCTCCAACTCAATTATTTTTAAAGAAAGTTCGCCATTCTTTTTAGAAAAAGATTTGCGTTCAGTTTCAAACTTTTCTCTTTCTAATATCAAGACTTTTTCAAAGTCGGAGATTTGTTTTGAATGCTTTAGACATCTAAGCTCAAGACTCTTCTTCTCATCAAGAGATTTGTTTGAAGAATCAGATTGCTTTATAAACATTTGCCTTTCCTTTGCAAAATTTTCTTTCTCCTTTTCAAAAACCTTTTCAAGAGTAGTTAATGTTGGTTCTATATGCTCAAGAATGATTATAAAATAATATTACCGGTAATATATGATCCTATAGGGTCACACCGAACAACAAGTAGACACCAAATTAATATTTATAAGAATTTGATTCTTGATAAATATTATTATTTCTTGATAAATATTATTAATTATATTATTGAATATAATTCATAATATTAGATGCAAATGAAAGATTCTAGATTATTAATTAATATGATTGGGTCATATTTAACTAGAAGTTAAAAGGAGGGACTATATGTAGTAAGCTTAAATAGTTAAAATAATGATTTTAACAAATTTAAACTAGGAAGGGCTTAAGTGAAATTATGCATAGGAGGCTCAAACCTCATTGGACCCTTTTATGGTCCAATAGAAAATGCTTGTGTTGTCTCTAGTTTTGTATAAGGAAGAGACTTACTTGGTAAAAACAAAAGTATCATTTTTGGCTCTTACTCTCTCCCTCCCTTCTCCTTTCGGCCGAAACCACCAAGTATGGTGGCATTGGTGTTTATTTTGCTATCCATTTTCTTGTAGTCTTGGATACAAAGTTCCATTTTTGCATCTTGGTAGAATAAGAACTAGCATTCCGAAAGGTGTCGTTGCTTGTGGTGGATACCGCTAGAGGAGCTCTCTTTTGGGTTCTACATTCATCACCAACATCCAACCTCCCGTGAGGAACCAAAGGACTTCAAAGGTTGTAATCTTGAACTTTATTTGTATGTTGCTCTTTTATCTTTTCATGCATGTAACAAGATCCTTGGTGGGAATAAAATGGTTTTATGTTTTGTTCAAATTTTTGCTTCCGTTGCGTAAAATACTTTACCTCTTATGGTTTTTTGAAACCCATGTTTTGAACATAAAATCCCAACAAGTGGTATCAGAGCCTATGTTATAATGCATGATTAGAAAAATAAGTTTTATTTGGATAAAACTTGGTTTTTGGAAGCCATGGATAAAATTTCATTTTATATGAAAAGTTCATACATTGCTTTTAGGCAACTAGTTTGTATTTTTTTTATATATATATATATATTTTATGTAACAAAATTTCAACATGCATTTTTGTTACATAAAAGTTGCCTAACAAAAACAAAGTGTTGTTTTATGTTATCTGTGAGTAATATGTGCATAAACAAGCCATGGACCAATGTGTTGGTTGTTGTGTTGTTTTCTTTAAATTTGTTATAATTTTTTATTATTATTCATGTTGGTTTGTAATAGTAAATAGGTTTTATTATTTCATGTTTCTTTTGTTCATTTTGTAAGTATTAGATTAGTTGTTAGAACTAGTTTTTTTATTTTTATTTTTATAAAATGTAACAAGAAGAAGGCCAACATGGAGCTTGAAGATGGAGTTTGATGTCTTGATTGCATAGAGATGCTAAAGCAAGTGGGAGCTTGAATTTTTTTTTATTTTTTATTTTGTCCCTTAGGAATAGGCTTGGCATTTCTTGTTTTGGCTCACAAGAAATGTCATTAGAAATGGCTTTGTTTTATGCACATTCTTTTGCATGTTTATGGTTGATTATGTTATTTTTGATGCGTTAAAATATAGGATATTGTATGCTAGTAAAGAACATAAAATTGGTTCAAACGCGCTTATTTAAAATTGTTTAAAGTTGAAGCGACAAATTTTAAAATTAGATTTTAAATAACCAAGTTTAAAATAGAGATTTTATATCAACCAATATTTAAAATGGAGATTTTAAAACAATGACATGCAAATTGGTTCAAATACGTTTTATATAAGATTGTTTATTTAAAAACGACGTAACTTTAAAAAAAATTGGATTTTTAATTGAACCAAATTATTTAAAATGGAGATTTTAAATTTATTCATTTTGATAAATAGTTTCCTTTTCTTAAAAAGAGTACCTTGATTATTGGATGCATGCAATACTATGGTACTATGGTTTTATGACAAAAATTGAGATTTTGAGTTTTATAGAAGGAGTTTGAATGGAGATCTCAAAGCTCATACAAATTCATAATATAATAATAAAAGTGTTTTATTAAAAGACTATAAATGGTTCTTATTATGATCATTAGTTGGTAAAATAGAAATTTTATTAAATAGGAACCATTTGATGAGTAATAAGATTTTATTTAAATACCATGTATTATTGAATGCATGCAAAATCACATGATACTAAAATGTTTACAAAACTAGAATTGTAATACATCTAAAATCCCTTTTTATAAACGCAAGTCATATGCCGTCCTTTTGAGAAACACTCAATACGTCACTATGACACCCTTGTGGGATAAAGGTCACCTAACCACTTGGATTGTCTTGAGATGGATGAGGTGATTCTTATGTCTTTGTGGGATAAAGGTCACCTAACCGCATGGATGTGAGTTTCACATGTTGTTTCAAGTAGGATGACTTGATTGGGAATCTTTTGTGATAAAGGTCACCTAAGCATTAGAAACCCAAGGCATAGATGGGATCAAACATGCCAATTAACAAACAAGTTGTTAAGGATCCCATAACGCTAGGAATTACATTCGATGTAATCGATAAACGTTATCCAACTTGTTGGATTAAACGGACGGGATAAAGGTCACCTAACCGTTTCATTTGTTTTGCAACGTTGGATCCTAGATTTTATGCAAATTAATGTTTTTAGAAAACTAAAGGGTAATTAATTTGCTAAAAAATTAATATTGAAAATACTATAATAACTTTGTTAAATTTTGTAGATGGCCTAAAATGCAAACACTACAATTAACACATCCCTAAGACCTTTTCTTTTGGAAGAAAAGTTAACCACTCAGAACTTCCCAATTTGTTTTCAAAACATTGAGACGCGTTCTCAGACGTGAAAACAAATTATACGTACTCCTCGTACCTATTCCTCAAGAACCTCCTCTTACCTCCATAGAAGCTAACGATACTTGATTGAAACATAATGATGATTCAATCAATGTATCACGTCTTGTGCTTGAAACCATGGTTCCATCCTTACTAGAAAGAATGGAAAGTTATCTATGGCTCTCCCATTGGAATAAGGATAGCCAAGTCTATCCAAATAGTCAAGGTGCGTCCAAATTATTACCAAATGTATATGATCCTCAAATCTCTGACCAAAGCATTTGATGTTTTTGTCGAGAATCTAAATATAGACCTCGAGAAGATTTCAGTCCCAGAATTGCATACGATGCTAGAAACTGCTGAAAGGAATCTTCCCATGGTAACAATTACATATGATAGATGAGGCAACATTGGTCATAGAAGAGGAGATTGTCCTTCTGAGAAATAAATGTTTTCTAACGAAGGAAAGTCCTTCAGGTATCAATATTTAAGATAGAACTTTTACCTTTCTATCTTACACTTGTGTATTTGATACTAAGTATAGAACTCACTTTTGTAATATGTTACAGATAATCAAGAAAGGTAAATGACTGAAAGACAAGCAAAATGGTGATCCATATAAGCAAGGAAGCAAGATTGCGTACCAAGCTTATAGAAGATTTTATTATGAAACCATATGGCTTGTATTGTTAAACAAGTTTTTTTCGAACAATGTTTAAATTTAGTTTGACTAAATTATTGTTTTTCAGTCACATGTTTATTGATTGAATGAAATTCACTTAACCGTTTTGGAAACGATTATATTCATATTCAAAATGAATTATTCTATTTCGAGAAATAGTTCTCTTAATTGAATAATAAAGTGAATCTCAAAACCCTTATAAAACATAATTCTATATAAACACCATAAGACTCAAATGTGATTTGAATCAAGTCTACACATGAAATAGTCAACTTAATCAAGAAAATTAAACGCATATCTAAATTTCAAAACTGTGTTTTTTTTAAACTAAATATAAATATTTTCATTTGATATATGCGATCTTGATAAAGTTGAATATATGTCTTTTCTCTAATTCATAGAGAAGAAGAAAAAGTTTTTTTTTGTTAGAATTGATACATGTTGATGTATATGGTCTCTCAAAACCAAGTCTAGATATGGTGATAGATAATACCTTCACCGACGATTTCAATTGTTGAAGTTTATGGAACATAAAGATGAAGCATTTGATGTAATTCAAGTTGTTTCAAAGTGAAGATTAAGAAAACAACTCAGCAGGACCATTAAAGTCTTTTATGATATATGAGGATAGTAACTAAACCAAGAACTCTTGGATCATCGTAGAAATTGTGTACATCCGAAAGGATGAACCAAACCTTATTAAATATGTTTTGCTCTATGAGTAGAAGTACTATTCCTATATCAATTCGGAATTCTACCCTAGTTAAAGTAAACCGTACTTTTTAACACCAACCAAAAGGTAGACAAGACACCTTATAAGATTTCGTATGAAAAAAATTTCATCCTTAGTCTTAGTTGAAGGTGTGGGTTTATGAAGCTCATGTAAGACAATAAGCTTCAAGTAAACTCAACCCAATATCTACCAAATGCATATATTGTAGAATATACTATAAATTGTTTTATATACCGATTCTACAATCCCACAAACAATAAAATTGTTTATTGTCCCAAAGCCAAGTTCTTAGAAAGCAAGTTTTTAATGGGCAAGGCAAATGGGAGATTTAAGGAACTTGAAGGGAATCAAGAACCTAATAACCTAATGCACTTATTGGTTGGCACTAGTTATCAAACAAAGGTTGTTGAAACTGAACAATTTGATTGATCAAAACTTAGTAAAAACACCAAGTGTTCGCAAATCTAGTAGAATCATTCAGAAACTCGAGAAATATCGATTTCTCATGAAGAATGACGTATGATAGGTTTCTAGCAAGCCCATCAACTACTAAAGTGCTATGTCAGATTCTGAATCTGGTAAGTGGCTTAGAGTCATGAACACTGAGATACAATCCATTCATGGATCAGTACAAGTATCTCAAAACTGGAATCTTCATTTTGACAGGAAAATTAAAAGTTTAATTTTCATCAAAATAAAAGATGACTCATGTATTTGCTAAAACTAGTGGGAGCACAGTAAAATTCCTAATCCTGTATGTGCAAGACATACTAGTATTTGGAAATTAACTTTCCGACATAGCAAAACATCATGTTTTGGCTCGGACGGTATTTCCTCAATAAAAGACTTAGAAAGGGCTAATTTTGTTCTTGGAATAAAGATCTTTAGAGATTAGATCAAGACGACTTATAGGTTTAAGTCAAAGTGCATATGTTGACATGATCTTGAAAGGTTCAAGATGCAAGGCTCTAAAGGTAGTTTCTTGCAAATATGATATGGCATCATTTTGAGCATGTCTCAATATTCTAGCACAAAGATTGAGCTAGATAAAATGATTAGTATTCCATATGCTTCGGCAATTGGATCTATCATATATGCCATGACATGCACTAGATCGAGCGTGTCAAAATGCTTTAGAGCATTAGAAAACGATACCAACGAAATACGAGGGAAGGTCATTGGATGATTGTATAGAACAATTTAAGGTACTTACGAAGAACAAACAGGTGTTCATTAACTGAGGGTTGGAAGAAGATCATAGTAAAATGTTACACTAATGATAGCTTCCACAAAGATCGAGAAGGTTCTCGATCACAAAAGGGAAATATCTTCATTGTGAATGAAGAACTAGTTCGTTTTTGAAAAGGTTCAAGGCGAAGGTAAAAGTTGCATAATACACTACAAAATAAGAGTACATTGCTGCTTTAGAGGCCGCAAAAGAAAGATGCTTGGATGAAAGAGTTCATTGAAAAGCTAGGTAGATGCCTCCCATTCAGGATCATCTAGAAATCCTTTGTGAGATTGTGGGTGCCATTACGCAAGCTAAAGGACCCTATCTCACATCAGAGTACCAAGTATCTACTCCAGACATTTAACTATATTTAGAATAAAGTTAAAAATGGAGATGTTAGTGTTCACAGAGTTTACACAAATCAAGTTTCTGGATGAACCCATTCATGAAGCTCCTTATATAAGCTAAACTTGAAGGGGCATGTTTGAGCTTTAGGACTTCGTTATTCTAGTGATGGGATTTGATTTGAATTTAGTATTTGGATATTGGAACAAGTAAAGCAACAAGTATAGTATTTAGTTAGATATATAGGATATGATCTTTTCATACTCATTGTGTTCTATATTAGCATGTTTAAATCCTTGAATAAATTAGTTATTCTAAATGTCCATAGTCGATCATAGTTGTGGGAGCAACTATGAAGTAAGACTAATATGAATTGGATTGGTTGACTTTTAAAAGTAAAAGTGGCAAAGTGTTGCAACCAAGTTCATAGGTACTTGTTAGGGAACGAGTACTGGACCTGACCCACTTCAAGATCACTTCATGGATCGTCGTCATAAGTGATTCTTGAATAAAAGGTAGTATCTTTGTATCCTTCGACCTGAGATGCATATTTAGGACTCAAGTGTAGGGAGTGCTATGCTTTGATATGGTTAAGCGTTGTTCTTGAAAGAGACAGCTATAAAGGCCATCATTAGGCATGGCATGAACTACATAAGAGGCGTATGTATTAAAGAGGGGATTTGTTCCTCTTAAATGTTTTAAGAGTGAGACATCTAAGGCGCCTTACCAAAAGTTGAACAACAGATGAGAATGATAGCGATCCATGTCTCACATTCAACATGATGTCCGAACAAAGGGATAACTGATACCACACCTTATATATCAATTGAAGCTATGAGCTTATGGGAATTGGATGTTGTTGAAGGGCACTGACAGTCATACATTGCTGGGGGCAGTGAGATGTTGCTAGACGTCCACCACTGTCTATATCATTCTATAATGCAATCTTGAGCAAGTGGGAGATTGTTGGTTCTATATGCTCAAGAATGATTATAAAATAATATTACCGGTAATATATGATCCTATAGGGTCACACCGAACAACAAGTAGACACCGAATTAATATTTATAAGAATTTGATTCTTGATAAATATTATTATTTCTTGATAAATATTATTAATTATATTATTGAATATAATTCATAATATTAGATGCAAATGAAAGATTCTAGATTATTAATTAATATGATTGGGTCATATTTAACTAGAAGTTAAAAGGAGGGACTATATGTAGTAAGTTTAAATAGTTAAAATAATGATTTTAACAAATTTAAACTAGGAAGGGCTTAAGTGAAATTATGCATAGGAGGCTCAAACCTAATTGGACCCTTTTATGGTCCAATAGAAAATGCTTGTGTTGTCTCTAGTTTTGTATAAGGAAGAGACTTACTTGGTAAAAACAAAAGTATCATTTTTGGCTCTCACTCTCTCCCTCCCTTCTCCTTTCGGCCGAAACCACCAAGTATGGTGGTTTTGGTGTTTATTTTGCTATCCATTTTCTTGTAGTCTTGGATACAAAGTTCCATTTTTGCATCTTGGAAGAATAAGAACTAGCATTCCGAAAGGTGTCGTTGCTTGTGGTGGATACCGCTAGAGGAGCTCTCTTTTGGGTTCTACATTCATCACCAACATCCAACCTCCCGTGAGAAACCAAAGGACTTCAAAGGTTGTAATCTTGAACTTTCTTTGTATGTTGCTCTTTTATCTTTTCATGCATGTAACAAGATCCTTGGTGGGAATAAAATGGTTTTATGTTTTGTTCAAATTTTTGCTTCCGTTGCGTAAAATACTTTACCTCTTATGGTTTTTTGAAACCCATGTTTTGAACATAAAATCCCAACAAGTGGTATCAGAGCCTATGTTATAATGCATGATTAGAAAAATAAGTTTTATTTGGATAAAACATGGTTTTTGGAAGCCATGGATAAAATTTCATTTTATATGAAAAGTTCATACATTGCTTTTAGGCAACTAGTTTGTATTTTATATATATATATATATATATATATATATATATATATATATATTTTATGTAACAAAATTTCAACATGCATTTTTGTTACATAAAAGTTGCCTAACAAAAAAAAAGTGTTGTTTTATGTTATCTGTGAGTAATATGTGCATAAACAAGCCATGGACCAATGTGTTGGTTGTTGTGTTGTTTTCTTTAAATTTGTTATAATTTTTTATTATTATTCATGTTGGTTTGTAATAGTAAATAGGTTTTATTATTTCATGTTTCTTTTGTTCATTTTGTAAGTATTAGATTAGTTTTTAGAACTAGTTTTTTATTTTTATTTTTATTTTTATAAAATGTAACAAGAAGAAGGCCAACATGGAGCTTGAAGATGGAGTTTGATGTCTTGATTGCATAGAGATGCTAAAGCAAGTGGGAGCTTGAAGTTTTTTTTATTTTTTATTTTGTCCCTTAGGAATAGGCTTGGCATTTCTTGTTTTGGCTCACAAGAAATGTCATTAGAAATGACTTTGTTTTATGCACATTCTTTTGCATGTTTATGGTTGATTATGTTATTTTTGATGCGTTAAAATATAGGATATTGTATGCTAGTAAAGAACATAAAATTGGTTCAAACGCGCTTATTTAAAATTGTTTAAAGTTGAAGCGAAAAATTTTAAAATTAGATTTTAAATTAACCAAGTTTAAAATAGAGATTTTATATCAACCAATATTTAAAATGGAGATTTTAAAACAATGACATGCAAATTGGTTCAAATACGTTTTATATAAGATTGTTTATTTAAAAACGACATAACTTTAAAAAAAATTGGATTTTTAATTGAATCAAATTATTTAAAATGGAGATTTTAAATTTATTCATTTTGATAAATAGTTTCCTTTTCTTAAAAAGAGTACCTTGATTATTGGATGCATGCAATAATATGGTACTATGGTTTTAAGACAAAAATTGAAATTTTGAGTTTTATAGAAGGAGTTTGAATGGAGATCTCAAAGCTCATACAAATTCATAATCTAATAATAAAAGTGTTTTATTAAAAGACTATAAATGGTTCTTATTATGATCATTAGTTGGTAAAATAGAAATTTTATTAAATAGGAACCATTTGATGAGTAGTAAGATTTTATTTAAATACCATGTATTATTGAATGCATGCAAAATCACATGATACTAAAATGTTTACAAAACTAGAATTGTAATACATCTAAAATCCCTTTTTATAAACGCAAGTCATATGCCGTCCTTTTGAGAAACACTCAATACGTCACTATGACACCCTTGTGGGATAAAGGTCACCTAACCACTTGGATTGTCTTGAGATGGATGAGGTGATTCTTATGTCTTTGTGGGATAAAGGTCACCTAACCGCATGGATGTGAGTTTCACATGTTGTTTCAAGTAGGATGACTTGATTGAGAATCTTTTGTGATAAAGGTCACCTAAGCATTAGAAACCCAAGGCATAGATGGGATCAAACATGCCAATTAAAAAACAAGTTGTTAAGGATCCCATAACGCTAGGAATTACATTCGATGTAATCGATAAACGTTATCCAACTTGTTGGATTAAACGGACGGGATAAAGGTCACCTAACCGTTTCATTTGTTTTGCAACGTTGGATCCTAGATTTTATGCAAATTAATGTTTTTAGAAAACTAAAGGGTAATTAATTTGCTAAAAAATTAATATTGAAAATACTTTATTAACTTTGTTAAATTTTGTAGATGGCCTAAAATGCAAACACTACAATTAACACATCCCTAAGACCTTTTCTTTTGGAAGAAAAGTTAACCACTCAGAACTTCCCAATTTGTTTTCAAAACATTGAGACGCGTTCTCAGACGTGAAAACAAATTATACGTACTCCTCGTACCTATTCCTCAAGAACCTCCTCTTACCTCCATAGAAGCTAACGATACTTGATTGAAACATAATGATGATTCAATCAATGTATCACGTCTTGTGCTTGAAACCATGGTTCCATCCTTACTAGAAAGAATGGAAACGTTTCCACTGAGGGCATTTGACATGGTAAACCGATTACCAAATTATTACCAAATGTATATGGTCCGTGAACGCTTCGATACAATTGGACAAAGACCAATATGTAAGCTCTCATATTCACAAAATGAGGACGCACCTTGACTATTTGGATAGACTTGGCTATCCTTATTCCAATGGGAGAGCCATAGATATGATCCTCAAATCTCTGACCAAAGCATTTGATGTTTTTGTCGAGAATCTAAATATAGACGTCGAGAAGATTTCAGTCCCAGAATTGCATACGATGCTAGAAACTGCTGAAAGGAATCTTCCCATGGTAACAATTACATATGATAGATGAGGCAACATTGGTCATAGAAGAGGAGATTGTCCTTCTGAGAAATAAACGTTTTCTAACGAAGGAAAGTCCTTCAGGTATCAATATTTAAGATAGAACTTTTTCCTTTCTATCTTACACTTGTGTATTTGATACTAAGTATAGAACTCACTTTTGTAATATGTTACAGATAATCAAGAAAGGTAAATGACTGAAAGACAAGCAAAATGGTGATCTATATAAGCAAGGAAGCAAGATTGCGTACCAAGCTTATAGGAGATTTTATTATGAAACCATATGGCTTGTATTGTTAAACAAGTTTGTTTCGAACAATGTTTAAATTTAGTTTGACTAAATTATTGTTTTTCAGTCACATGTTTATTGATTGAATGAAATTCACTTAACCGTTTTGGAAACGATTATATTCATATTCAAAATGAATTATTCTATTTCGAGAAATAGTTCTCTTAATTGAATAATAAAGTGAATCTCAAAACCCTTCTAAAACATAATTCTATATAAACACCATAAGACTCAAATGTGATTTGAATCAAGTCTACACATGAAATAGTCAACTTAATCAAGAAAATTAAACGCATATCTAAATTTCAAAACTGTGTTTTTTTTAAACTAAATATAAATATTTTCATTTGATATATGCGATCTTGATAAAGTTGAATATAGGTCTTTTCTCTAATTCATAGAGAAGAAGAAAAAGTTTTTTTTGTTAGAATTGATACATGTTGATGTATATGGTCTCTCAAAACCAAGTCTAGATATGGTGATAGATAATACCTTCACTGACGATTTCAATTGTTGAAGTTTATGGAACATAAAGATGAAGCATTTGATGTAATTCAAGTTGATTCAAAGTGAAGATTAAGAAAACAACTCAGCAGGACCATTAAAGTCTTTTCTGATATATGAGGATAGTAACTAAACCAAGAACTCTTGGATCATCGTAGAAATTGTGTACATCCGAAAGGATGAACCAAACCTTATTAAATATGTTTTGCTCTATGAGTAGAAGTACTATTCCTATATCAATTCGGAATTCTACCCTAGTTAAAGTAAACCGTACTTTTTAACACCAACCAAAAGGTAGACAAGACACCTTATAAGATTTCGTATGAAAAAAATTTCATCCTTAGTCTTAGTTGAAGGTGTGGGTTTATGAAGCTGATGTAAGACAATAAGCTTCAAATAAACTCAACCCAATATCTACCAAATGCATATATTGTAGAATATACTATAAATTGTTTTATATACCGATTCTACAATCCCACAAACAATAAAATTGTTTATTGTCCCAAAGCCAAGTTCTTAGAAAGCAAGTTTTTAATGGGCAAGGCAAATGGGAGATTTAAGGAACTTGAAGGGAATCAGAAACCTAATAACCTAATGCACTTATTGGTTGGCACTAGTTATCAAACAAAGGTTGTTGAAACTGAACAATTTGATTGATCAAAACTTAGTAAAAACACCAAGTGTTCGCAAATCTAGTAGAATCATTCAGAAACTCGAGAAATATCGATTTCTCATGAAGAATGACGTATGATAGGTTTCTAGCAAGCCCATTGATAACTCTATTTTTAGAGTTATTATTTCCTTGTTTTTCCTACTTTATTTTGTCAATTTTAGCCATTTCACTTCTAAAAACCCCCATTCTTATTATAATTCTCGAAAATGAGCAAAAGGAGTGAACCATAGTATTTAATGAACTATTTGGTGGAATTTGGGTGTTTTTCACGTTTTATCCTGCAGTGACCACTGTTGTGCCCACTCCGGCTGCCCACTATTCGAGCTGATCAAGAAAGACAAAAGAAACTATTAGTTGGGATCTAATTTTCTGGAAGAAGAAGGTTCATTGGCAGGGAAATGGCTGGAGGAAGTACAAAATGACATCTACATAGAAGATTGCAACAAGTACTCCTTTATGTACTTGGAAATTGACTTGGAGAAGGATCCATTGGGTAATAGGTTTGCACAAGGGGCTGATTTCTGCCATTATACAGCAGTTTTTACCCATTGGAAGACTCATCTCTTTTGTGTAATATCCAAGTCTTTCCTCTAGTATATAAAGGAGCACTTGGGTTCATTTATTGTATCAATCTAGCATTCTTACAATCATCTTAAGTTTAGATAGCTTTAATTTCTCTCATCTACCACATTAGTTTTAGTCTTTTAATTACTGCATTAACTTAGCTTTAATTTCTGTAATTTCCTTTCCTAGTTAATTGTAGTTCGTAAAGCACAGTGGACAGGGACGAATTCTCGTTCCCCACTGTGAGCACTATTCAATCCACTTTCAGTTTTATTATGTGCAAATCTTCATCTTTTGTTTTCTTTACTTCGGAAATGTTAGGCTAAGCATCCTTTGGGATGTAGGAAGGAGAAGTACCTGGATTTTATAGAAAATGCTTGAGTAATCTTTATACTTAGAATATTTATTGTTTTGGTCATTCACTCTCGATATTTACCCAAAGATGCGAACAAGCCGATCACTTGCAAGGATCTAAAAGTCTAGTTCTTAACTTAGAAATGAGTAGAACGCAGTGACACGAGCTTGAATGATGCTAGGGGATTCGAAAGAATTCTTATGACACTTACGAAAGTGAGGTCGGCATAGTGAGCTAATCTCTGCCCACTGGAGTAGTAGGCAAGCTAATTTGTGTATTAAAAACACTTAGAGTATTTGTCTCTACACATTCCATCGAGGCCTGAAAAGGTCCATTTAGAGATTACCATTGACAAAACAACAAGTACTAAGAGTATGGGATTTTTATCTAACGGTGTGAGTATTTTTGTAACCGGGCTTTTCTAGCGAAAATGTCCACCACAAATACGAGGATCACTCTAAGGACCGAGTATTTGAGATAAAATCTAGGGAAAATCCAACCTACATTCCTCCTTTTTAACATTTAGTAAATCGTTTCAAGTAGCTATTTTACCAAACCAAAACCAAGTATTATTTTCCTCTTTAGTTGAAACTTGTAAAAGGAGCTCATGAGAACCGTATTGTCTTGATTGTCCAGTCTCTGTGGATTCGATTCTGGTATTTTACCAACTATTACTTGCTGTGACGATCATAGTGGACAGTGTACACTTGCACTCCCCACTGTGGACAGTTTGCAAACCACTGCGATTTAAGCACCACATTTCGCATGTACCAAGTTTTTGGCGCCGTTGCCGGGGACTGGCGTGATTTTAAATCTCAAGACATTAGTTTTTGTTCGAGCCCGAGTAACTCGTATTTCTAAGCCTTTCGTGTTGCATGCCAAGGCAACAACACGAACCTTTGTTACCAATCGATCTTGAAATAGAGAAAACTTTTCGAAGAAGACGCAGAAACAGAAATCGACAACCCCCTGTGATCCCCACTGTGAACATGGCTGCAATACCGCCACCTGTAGTGGAGACCACAATCACAATTGCCGATAGCAAGGATCGAAAAATACGGGACTATGCTACTTCCGGAGTTGGTGATTTAAGCTCCGGGATTTTAAGACCCAATATTGTTGCAAATCATTTTGAACTCAAACCGGTGATGTTTCAAATGATCCAAGCCATGGGTCAATTTGGAGGATCACCATCTGAGGATCCGCACTCACACTTAAAATCGTTTATAGAAATGACCGATTCCTTTCAGTTGCAAGGTGTTAGTGATGAGGCATTAAGACTAAGGCTTTTCCCTTTTTCATTAAGGGACAAGGCAAAGTCTTGGCTGAACGCACATGCACCTCACTCGATAACCACTTGGCAAGAGCTTGCCGATAGATTTTTGCAAAAATACTTTCCTCCAACAAGGAATGTTAGGTTTCGAAATGATATAATTTTGTTTAGGAAAGAGGAAGATGAGGCTGTTTCGGATGCATGGGAACGATTTAAAGATTTACTTCGGAAGTGCCCACATCATGGCATCCCACATTGCATTCAATTGGAGACATTTTACAATGGTCTTTCCAATGCAGCCAAAATCATCTTAGATGCAACAGCTGGTGGAACATTTACGAGTATGACCTACAACGAAGGATATCAAATCTTAGAAAAAGTGTCCAACAACAATACCGAATGGTCAAATCCTAAAGCACCCATGCCAAAAACCAACACCATCGATTCCGAAGCACTCAAAACCATGAATGCACAATTAGTGGCCTTGACAAAAATCGTTTTAAATCAAAATCGAGGCCAAGTCAATTCCATAACCCATCTCGCTGAAAACTGCTCCCTCTGTGGAGAAGAGCATGTTTTTGATTTTTGCCCAGCAAATCCCGAATCTGTTAATGTTATAGGAACCAATCCGAGGAACAACCCTTATTCACAGACTTATAATCCATGTTGGAGAAATCATCCGAATTTCTCTTGGTATGGTAATCAAGGACTCCAACCCCAAGGGCCGAGTCATATCCAGCAAAGACCATACAATCCCCCTGGATTTCAGCAACATCACAGTGGGCAGTCCCCATATCACAGTAGGCAGTCCCCACATCACAGTGGGCAGTCCCCACATCACAGTGGGCAGTCCTCACAACCATACCAACCACGATCTACTCAACCCGCTGAGACCCAACAGTCACTTGAATCAATTCTCAAGGGTTTTATGAATCAAACTCAAGCAGCCATTAGAAATATAGAGACTCAAGTAGGACAACTAGCCGTTGAAGTTAAGAATAGACCACCAGGAACGTTACCTAGTGATACTGAACAAGCTAGGGTGATAGGAAAAGGACCAGAACATGTCAAGTCCATAACTCTTAGGAGTGGAAAGGATCTGAAAGATATCGTTTTTGAGTCTGATGATTCGCCTCGAGTACCCACTGTGGTTCCCACAGTGGGCACTCCTCAGGTCACTGTGGTCCCCACAGTGAGGACCGACATCCCTGACCTTCCCACTTTTGGACCTGTTCCAAAGCCTACTTTTCCAAATCCAATACCTCAGCAAACTCAAATTGACCCACGAAGTATCCCTTTTCCTCAAAGAATGAAGCCTAAAAATGTCGATGTTCAATTTAAAAAATTCTTAGACATTTTTAAACAACTTCATATTAACATACCCTTGGTAGAAGCTCTCGAGCAAATGCCAAGCTATGTTAAATTTTTAAAGGATATTTTGAACAAAAAGAGAAAGTTGGGTGAGTTTGAAACTGTGGCTTTGACCGAGGAATGTAGTGCACTCCTTACTAGCAAGATTCCACCTAAGTTGAAAGACCCGGGTAGTTTCACCATTCCATGCATAATAGGAGGACAAGAAGTAGGTCAAGCACTCTGTGATTTAGGAGCTAGTGTCAATTTGATGCCGCTGTCCATTTTTAACAGATTAGGTATTGGAGAGGCTAGACCCACAACCGTGACTTTACAACTAGCCGACCGGTCCATTGCCTATCCCAAGGGAAAAATAGAAGACGTTTTGGTCCAAGTGGATAAATTTATCTTCCCCGCCGATTTTCTAGTTCTAGATTATGAGGCCGATAAAGAAATCCCAATCATCTTAGGGCGTCCGTTTCTTGCAACCGGACGTACTTTGATTGATGTGCACAAAGGAGAACTCACGATGCGGGTTAATGACCAAGAGGTAACTTTCAATGTCTTCAAGGCCCTCAAGTATATGGAAACCGAAGACTGTTTTGCTTTGAGTTCGATTAATGGAACCCACCGTCTTGAAACAGTTCCCACGGTGAGGAGTGATAGTGGGCACTCTGAATCTGGGAGTGATGACACTTTTGAGGATGAGTGTAACGAGATCTTGGCAGCTTTTGAGCAGCTAGATTTCAAAGATAGACATGTCAAACTACCATCCAAAAATCCCCCTGACTTGAATTTGAAGACATTGCCTTCCCACTTAAAATATGCCTACCTCAATGAGTTAGAAGAACTCTGTCATCACTCCTACATAAATGCAAAAACCAACAAGGAGAAGATCAAGTGGTGATCTGACCAAAAAATCACTCATGGAGAGTTTGGGGAGGGACAAAAAGTGCTACTTTTTAATTCAAGGTTAAGGATGTTTCCGGAAAATTTAAAATCACGATGGAAAGAGTCTTACACTGTGGTCAAGGTAAGTCCTTTTGGAACAGTGGAGCTGAAGTCCTCACAATCTGGTCAAATCTTCAAAGTCAATGGGCAAAGGGTGAAGCATTTTCTGAACGAGAGTGCCCACATCCCTGCCCACTCTCCACCCCACCTTGATTAAGCAACATCGGGACCACTTGTAAATATTTTATTTCAGTTATTTGCTGCGTTTTTATTATATTTTGGTCTTTTTAATTCTGCATGGTAGTTTATTTCGATGTGTGTAGGAGAATTTTAGCACTTTTTGGAACAAAAAGGTTCGCAGTGGGCAGAGGCTGGTCACTGCGCTCCTCACTCTCGGTCTGACTTATGAAGAAACGGTTTGGGGGGGGGGGGCCCAAGGCTGACGCACATCATGCTTTTTCTTACACAAAGGTCACCTTTTCATGCCACTTGTCCTTTCCCCACCTATTCCCAAGGAAGGCTATCATTGTCTCTCTCTCTCCTAAATCGTTCCCTCTCAAAAACAAAGAAAACCCTCCTTTTCAAAATCAAAGCCTTTCTCTCTCCTTAAACCACCTACACTATTCATCTTCTTCTTTCTCCTTCACGAACCAAAAAAAAAACCATTCCAAAACCCTAGTAATGGCAAGAAGCAAGAGATTGAACACTCACCCAGAGGCGCCCACACGGCCGGCGATCCGCCGCCGCACCGCCGACGACCAACCACCGGAGGCCGTCACCGGAGATCTCAATAAAACCCCACCAATCTCCGGCGAACCTCCGGTCATCTCCAATGTTGCAGACGCGAGTTCATCCAAACCAGAGAGTCCAAAAGCCGTATCTTCATCAAGGGTCTCGGAATCTGTTCAAAACCCTTTTGATGATACAGATTTGCAGGAGGATGAAGAAATGCTGAGATTACAAGAAGAATACAACAAAAGGGTCGCGGAAATTAAGATGAAGAGGGAAGAAGCCGAGAGAAAGCGCCGTGAAGAAGAGGAAAGAATCAAACGAGAGGAGGAAGAAAGATTAAAAAGAGAGGAGGAAGAGAGATTGAGGAAGGAAGAAGCCGCAAGATTGGCTAGAGAGGAGGAGGAGCGATTGAAAGAGGAAGAACGAAAGAAGGATGAGGAAGCAAGGATATTCGAGCAGAAAAAGAAACAAGCAGAGGACGAGCGTTTGGCTCGTGAGGAAGAAGAAAGACAGAAGAAGATTAAGGAGCAGACTCAGACTGTAGACATTCCCCAGAACAAAAATGCTGATAGTGTGGAGGATGTCCACACCACTGCCCACAGTGAAGAAACCCCAACCAGAGCACTCCAGAGGAACAGGGGAGTGGTTACACGATCTGGTGCATCCAAGAGGGCATCGTCTGCAAAACCGAAAAGAAAAGCGTCGAGGAAAGGTAAGGGTATCGAACCCTCTTTAAGTTCTTCTTCTAGTGATACTAATACGGGAAGTGAACAAAACCTTTCTGAAAATCCACATCTGTCCACTGTGGGGACTGCTCATGCCCCCAGTGGGATACCGAGGCAATTCACTTCCCCAGCTGCTAGAGCCCACTTTGAGTGTATTTGCACTCGGAAGTTGAATTTAGAGAGGGGTTTCGACCCCGACTTTGTAGAAGCAAATCCCTTTGTCAAAGATAAACTTGTAGCGCAAGATTGGGCAACCATTGCCACTACCAATCGCCGCGCTAATGCATCATTAGTCCGAGAATTTTATGCTGAGGCCTCCCAAGCCAAAGAATCATTTGTTAAGATCAGAGGAAAGGTTGTGGACTATACTCCAGGCAATATAAACCGAGTGTTAGGTAAGGGAGCTCCGGAACCTTGTGCTTTCGGACAGTTCCTGGCAAAGATGACTCCGGCTGATGAGGAATTGATTTTAAAAGAAATAGCAGTTGAGGGAAGGCCATGGAATCAAGATGGCCAAAGAAGGTGTCTATATGCTGGCAGCCTCTCCACTGAGGCTGCTGTGTGGTTCAAATTCCTAAGGGCCTCGGTGGCCCCAACATCGCACGACACGACTCTCTCCATGCATAAGTGTGCCATGCTTTACTGCGTTCTCACTAAAAAGAAGATCAATCTGGGAATCGTAATGCATGGTGCCATCCATCAGGCCAGAACACGAACCAAGGTAATCCTACCCCTTCCTTGCCTTATTACACTATTGCTAATAGATGCCGGAGTGCCCACAGCTGAAGAAGACCAGTGGATCATTTCCACGAAAAACATCAGTATTCAGACAATTAAGAAGATGAGAAGAGAGATAGGAGGCCCGTCTGTTGAGCCTGCCCAGGTACAGCCCAATGTGTGAATAGCCGACGAGCACATAGTGGGCACTGAAGTGCCCACTGTGGAGAAGAAGGGTACCCCACTGCGACCAACAACTACGGGAGAAGCAAGCACCAGCACAGTAAGCCCAATGACCGCCATTCTGAACGCCATTTCAGCCCTCACATACAAAGTCGACCTCCTCGCGGCTGAGCAGAAGCATGTAAACCGCGCGCTTGAGGCAGTCTGGATGTATAACCGAGATCGTGATGAGGTTGTAAACCAGATGTACAAGGCAACCGATCCTCTCCTTGCTGCACAAATCCCAGAATTTCCAGAGGGGATCTGCCCCACTGTGGCAAGTGAGGATGAGTTTGAGGAAGACATGGCCGACAGCTCACCAAAGGCTACCCCTACTCCGTGAATGGTTTGTTTTAAAACAATGGTTTCGCTCATTTGCTCACCAAAACAATTTTATTTTGTGTTTATTTGATCTTTTTGTGCCTATGGCTAGGCATTGACACTTTTTGCTGTTTTTACATTTTAATATCGATGCATGAAAATCATGCCGTTAGGTAGGTACTTTTGGGTACTAACGTATTGATTGTTTGAATGCTTTTGACCTCGTTTCCATTTCAAGGTACAACTTTCGGCTTCCAACTTAAAAAGGTCACTTTTGTAAGTACAAATCTCAACTTGTCCCGTGAAATGATTTAGGCCATTTTTCGCATCTAAACACAGCCCTTTTTGTACCCACAACCACCTCCTTTGATCCATTTTTCTATGTCACAGTGGGGACACTGTGAGATTTTAAGTTTGAGGTGGGGATTTCCAGAGTGACTTCCAGTCTGTCCACAGTGGGGACACTGTGAAGTCCAAGTTTGAGGTGGGTAAGCCATACCCCCTCCCAAAAAAAATAAAAAAATAATATGTATATTTATAGAGAAAATACAAAAATACAAAAACAGAAGAAAATCGGAGTATCACTAACAAAATTGATGGTGTGCCTTTTCCGGACCATCAAAGTGATCACTCCCAGAAAAAGATGGTGTGCCCATTCTGGACCATCAGAAGAAAAAATAGCCATATAAAGCCTGAAAGTGTACGTACCTATCATTACAAAATACTAAACACCCACTTCTTGAAATAAAAATCTCAAAGCGAGATCCTCGGTCCATGTTTGGAAATTCGTGCCAAAAACCCTTGGGAAAAGATTCAAAACCATAAACCCTTCAAACCCAAGAAAGCCCTATTGATCAAATGGTAAACAAGGGAAAGATTTCGTCAAGTACAAAAGTGAAGTTTTTAAGTTTCGGACCGAAGGAAGTATCGGAGGAAGGAGATCAAAAGCTCATTCAAGTCAAGAAGTATGTAAGTCCCTCAAAATTTCGAATGCATTATTTTTCATTTTATTTCATTATTTTTATTACTTGGGGACAAGTAATGGTTTAAGTTTGAGGTTGTGATAACTCTATTTTTAGAGTTATTATTTCCTTGTTTTTCCTACTTTATTTTGTCAATTTTAGCCATTTCACTTCTAAAAACCCCCATTCTTATTATAATTCTCGAAAATGAGCAAAAGGAGTGAACCATAGTATTTAATGAACTATTTGGTGGAATTTGGGTGTTTTTCACGTTTTATCCTGCAGTGACCACTGTTGTGCCCACTCCGGCTGCCCACTATTCGAGCTGATCAAGAAAGACAAAAGAAACTATTAGTTGGGATCTAATTTTCTGGAAGAAGAAGGTTCATTGGCAGGGAAATGGCTGGAGGAAGTACAAAATGACATCTACATAGAAGATTGCAACAAGTACTCCTTTATGTACTTGGAAATTGACTTGGAGAAGGATCCATTGGGTAATAGGTTTGCACAAGGGGCTGATTTCTGCCATTATACAGCAGTTTTTACCCATTGAAAGACTCATCTCTTTTGTGTAATATCCAAGTCTTTCCTCTAGTATATAAAGAAGCACTTGGGTTCATTTATTGTATCAATCTAGCATTCTTACAATCATCTTAAGTTTAGATAGCTTTAATTTCTCTCATCTATCACATTAGTTTTAGTCTTTTAATTACTGCATTAACTTAGCTTTAATTTCTGTAATTTCCTTTCCTAGTTAATTGTAGTTCGTAAAGCACAGTGGACATGGACGAATTCTCGTTCCCCACTGTGAGCACTATTCAATCCACTTTCAGTTTTATTATGTGCAAATCTTCATCTTTTGTTTTCTTTACTTCGGAAATGTTAGGCTAAGCATCCTTTGGGATGTAGGAAGGAGAAGTACCTGGATTTTATAGAAAATGCTTGAGTAATCTTTATACTTAGAATATTTATTGTTTTGGTCATTCACTCTCGATATTTACCCAAAGATGCGAACAAGCCGATCACTTGCAAGGATCTAAAAGTCTAGTTCTTAACTTAGAAATGAGTAGAACGCAGTGACACGAGCTTGAATGATGCTAGGGGATTCGAAAGAATTCTTATGACACTTACGAAAGTGAGGTCGGCATAGTGAGCTAATCTCTGCCCACTGGAGTAGTAGGCAAGCTAATTTATGTATTAAAAACACTTAGAGTATTTGTCTCTACACATTCCATCGAGGCCTGAAAAGGTCCATTTAGAGATTACCATTGACAAAACAACAAGTACTAAGAGTATGGGATTTTTATCTAACGGTGTGAGTATTTTTGTAACCGGGCTTTTCTAGCGAAAATGTCCACCACAAATACGAGGATCACTCTAAGGACCGAGTATTTGAGATAAAATCTAGGGAAAATCCAACCTACATTCCTCCTTTTTAACATTTAGTAAATCGTTTCAAGTAGCTATTTTACCAAACCAAAACCAAGTATTATTTTCCTCTCTAGTTGAAACTTGTAAAAGGAGCTCATGAGAACCGTATTGTCTTGATTGTCCAGTCTCTGTGGATTCGATTCTGGTATTTTACCAACTATTACTTGCTGTGACGATCATAGTGGACAGTGTACACTTGCACTCCCCACTGTGGACAGTTTGCAAACCACTGCGATTTAAGCACCATATTTCGCGTGTACCACCCATCAACTACTAAAGTGCTATGTCAGATTCTGAATCTGGTAAGTGGCTTAGAGTCATGAACACTGAGATACAATCCATTCATGGATCAGTACAAGTATCTCAAAACTGGAATCTTCATTTTGACAGGAAAATTAAAAGTTTAATTTTCATCAAAATAAAAGATGACTCGTGTATTTGCTAAAACTAGTGGGAGCACAGTAAAATTCCTAATCCTGTATGTGCAAGACATACTAGTATTTGGAAATTAACTTTCCGACATAGCAAAACATCATGTTTTGGCTCGGACGGTATTTCCTCAATAAAAGACTTAGAAAGGGCTAATTTTGTTCTTGGAATAAAGATCTTTAGAGATTAGATCAAGACGACTTATAGGTTTAAGTCAAAGTGCATATGTTGACATGATCTTGAAAGGTTCAAGATGCAAGGCTCTAAAGGTAGTTTCTTGCAAATATGATATGGCATCATTTTGAGCATGTCTCAATATTCTAGCACAAAGATTGAGCTAGATAAAATGATTAGTATTCCATATGCTTCGACAAATGGATCTATCATATATGCCATGACATGCACTAGATCGAGCATGTCAAAATGCTTTAGAGCATTAGAAAACGATACCAACGAAATACGAGGGAAGGTCATTGGATGATTGTATAGAAGAATTTAAGGTACTTACGAAGAACAAACAAGTGTTCATTAACTGAGGGTTGGAAGAAGATCACAGTAAAATGTTACACTAATGATAGCTTCCACAAAGATCGAGAAGGTTCTCGATCACAAAAAGGAAATATCTTCATTGTGAATGAAGAACTAGTTCGTTTTTGAAAAGGTTCAAGGCGAAGGTAAAAGTTGCATAATACACTACAAAATAAGAATACATTGCTGCTTTAGAGGCCGCAAAAGAAAGATGCTTGGATGAAAGAGTTCATTGAAAAGCTAGGTAGATGCCTCCCATTCAGGATCATCTAGAAATCCTTTGTGAGATTGTGGGTGCCATTACGCAAGCTAAAGGACCCTATCTCACATCAGAGTACCAATTATCTACTCCAGACATTTAACTATATTTAGAATAAAGTTAAAAATGGAGATGTTAGTGTTCACAGAGTTTACACAAATCAAGTTTCTGGATGAACCCAGTCATGAAGCTCCTTATATAAGCTAAACTTGAAGGGTCATGTTTGAGCTTTAGGACTTCGTTATTCTAATGATGGGATTTGATTTGAATTTAGTATTTGGATATTGGAACAAGTAAAGCAACAAGTATAGTATTTAGTTAGATATATAGGATATGATCTTTTCATACTCGTTGTGTTCTATATTAGCATGTTTAAATCCTTGAATAAATTAGTTATTCTAAATGTCCATAGTCGATCATAGTTGTGGGAGCAACTATGAAGTAAGACTAATATGAATTGGATTGGTTGACTTTTAAAAGTAAAAGTGGCAAAGTGTTGCAACCAAGTTCATAGGTACTTGTTAGGGAACGAGTACTGGACTTGACCCACTTCAAGATCACTTCATGGATCGTCGTCATAAGTGATTCTTGAATAAAAGGTAGTATCTTTGTATCCTTCGACCTGAGATGCATATTTGGGACTCAAGTGTAGGGAGTGCTATGCTTTGATATGGTTAAGCGTTGTTCTTGAAAGAGACAGCTATAAAGGCCATCATTAGGCATGGCATGAACTACATAAGAGGCGTATGTATTAAAGAGGGGATTTGTTCCTCTTAAATGTTTTAAGAGTGAGACATCTAAGGCGCCTTACCAAAAGTTGAACAATAGATGAGAATGATAGCGATCCATGTCTCACATTCAACATGATGTCCGAACAAAGGGATAACTGATACCACACCTTATATATCAATTGAAGCTATGAGCTTATGGGAATTGGATGTTGTTGAATGGCACTGACAGTCATACATTGCTGGGGGCAGTGAGATGTTGCTAGACGTCCACCACTGTCTATATCATTCTATAATGCAATCTTGAGCAAGTGGGAGATTGTTGGTTCTATATGCTCAAAAATGATTATAAAATAATATTACCGGTAATATATGATCCTATAGGGTCACACCGAACAACAAGTAGACACCGAATTAATATTTATAAGAATTTGATTCTTGATAAATATTATTATTTCTTGATAAATATTATTAATTATATTATTGAATATAATTCATAATATTAGATGCAAATGAAAGATTCTAGATTATTAATTAATATGATTGGGTCATATTTAACTAGAAGTTAAAAGGAGGGACTATATGTAGTAAGTTTAAATAGTTAAAATAATGATTTTAACAAATTTAAACTAGGAGGGGCTTAAGTGAAATTATGCATGGGAGGCTCAAACCTCATTGGACCATTTTATGGTCCAATAGAAAATGCTTGTGTTGTCTCTATTTTTGTATAAGGAAGAGACTTACTTGGTAAAAACAAAAGTATCATTTTTGGCTCTCACTCTCTCCCTCCCTTCTCCTTTCGGCCGAAACCACCAAGTATGGTGGTTTTGGTGTTTATTTTGCTATCCATTTTCTTGTAGTCTTGGATACAAAGTTCCATTTTTGCATCTTGGAAGAATAAGAACTAGCATTCCGAAATGTGTCGTTGCTTGTGGTGGATACCGCTAGAGGAGCTCTCTTTTGGGTTCTACATTCATCACCAACATCCAACCTCCCGTGAGGAACCAAAGGACTTCAAAGGTTGTAATCTTGAACTCTCTTTGTATGTTGCTCTTTTATCTTTTCATGCATGTAACAAGATCCTTGGTGGGAATAAAATGGTTTTATGTTTTGTTCAAATTTTGCTTCCGTTGCGTAAAATACTTTACCTCTTATGGTTTTTTGAAACCCATGTTTTGAACTTAAAATCCCAACAGTTAGTTTACTTTTAAGCTCAACGTTTTCACAGTTCAGGAGTTTACCTTTCTCTTCTTCTTTAGCAAGCTTCTCAGAACTATTCCATATTTGAGATTTTAGTTCCTTCAGTTCTTTGACGTACTTGCTGATCAAGTCATCTGCTTTCTTGACATCCTTTTCATATCGTCTTTCTTGCTCTTTCTCAGTCTTCCTGATATCATCTCGTGATGATAGAACATATAGCTTCTTTTTCAGCTCAGTGTTTTCCGCCTCTAAGATCATTGCCTTTTCTTCAGATTTAGCAAGCTTATCAGAACTTTCAGATATTTGCAGTTTATGTTTTTCGTTTAACTTGCTGCAGAATTCCTCTTGTTGCTTCATATTCTTTCGATATAGCCTTTGAAATTCTAAACACTCAAAATTAAGGCAATACGACGACATTGTTACCTGAAAAATTATGATCGTTAATCGGTGTTACTTTGAAGAAAAATTTGCGGAAGAAAAATCAAAAATTAAATCTGAAAAACCAAATCTAAAAATAAATTCGTTTTAAAAATTTAAAATCTGATTATGGACTCTGATCGAACGAAATCAAAGTCGAGAATGAGAAACCTGCGAGGAAACAAACCAAATTAGATCAAAAATGACGAAAATAGGCTCAAAGACGTCGCAACTTTCTGTTTTCAATGACTTTCGATAAGCGCAACACTTAGCGTTAAAATTGACTCAAAATCGATTATCAATGTTTTGCGATAAGTAGATATCGCAACAATGAATTGCGATAAACTTGAGAGGTGATTAAAAAAAATTATATGAAACAAAAATCTATATGAACCGTGAGTGTGTGTGACGTGAAGAAAAAAAATCAGCAACTTATATATATAACTATGGTGCAGGAGATGTAAGTTGCAAAAAGAATTGGGATAAGGCCTTCGGTACCCAGCTCGGGATGAGCTGCGGGATGGTGCGGGGTGGGCTACGGGCCTTGCGGGGATGGCGGGGCGGGATGGATTCCGGGGATGGGATCCCGATTCATCCCGAAGGTTTATTAAAAAAAATTATTTAATTTTTAAAAATAATGCCGTTGAACGGCTCTTTTTAAACAAAAATAAATAAATTTTTTTCTCAATTTAATCCCACTATATATTTAACCCTCAACCTCTTATTTCTCACACCTCTCAAATTCTCTAAAATTCTCTCAACCTCTTATTTTTCACACCTCTCAAACTCTCTCAAATTCTCTCAACCTCTTATTTTTCATACCTCTCAAACTCTCTCAAACTCTCTCAAATTCTCTCAACCTCTTATTTTTCACACCTCTCTCATCATGAATCCAAACAGAACACCTACATCCCGTCGTAACCGACCGAATACACCACAATCGCAAGAAGATCAAGAGCTTGGTTTCTAAGCGTTTACACAACAAGGTTATGACGACAACTTCATCGCGGGGTTCAAAACGTACCCAACATTCCGATGATGACGATGACGAGCAAATTCAACGACCCATCGGGAGAAACAAGGGAAAAAAACATCAACGAGTAATACGTCCGGGACGAATACGGACGAAAGTGTTACTCAGTTGTTGACGACGTTCAACGACAAGATTGATGATACAATGGAATACAAAATGAAAAAACTCGATCTCGAAATCGAACGCTCAAAACTAGAATGACATAGGTTGGAACAAGAACTCGAAATCGAACGCTCAAACCGATTTGAGAAAGACTTCGAGTTTTTCATGACCCCGCATGATCACCTTACGGGAAACGCTTTGAGGGTTACTTTAGCGAGAACAGAACAAATTAAAATTTTTTATAATTGGTAGTGGTTTGTATTTTGTAGTTTTTATTTTTAATGAATGGTATAAATTTTTATTTTTATTATTTATCTTATTTTTATTTATTAAAAAATATATAAATATTTTTATTTTGTTAAATAATTAAATGTATAAATAAAAGAATTAAAATAAATGAGGTGGCAAAAGGGTTTGAGGGAATGGGGTAAGGGTGTTTAGGGATTGAGTGAGGGATTGAGAAAAGCTGATGTGGCGCTGATGTGGAGCTGGAATCTTTGAAAGATGGGGTCATGGGGTACTGATGGCCTAAGGGATGGTCAACACGTGGTTAAGTGTGGTCAACTATGGATGTCCACAAAAATTAAAGAAAGGGCTCCAACTAATGACATATATAAGAGTATCCGGGAGAATCACTTTACCCGGAAAAAACATGTCATCCGGAAAGGACACTTCATCCGGAAAGCCAAGATTGTCCGAAAAGCAACATTTTGTCTGGGAACTTGGTTTATCCGGAAAGTGGCTATCAAACAGAAAAAGTTATCCGGGACGTATGTGTTATCCGGACAAAATTGATACCCGGAAAGATTGAGGTGTCCGATTAAATTTATTCGGAAACCAAAATCAATCCGGATGATTCGTCCGGATAGTGGTGAGAAATAGGAAACTTACCCGGTAACAATGAGAAACTTCCGGACACTGCGGCTGTGGTTGAAATTCGGATCTGGGATCGATAGGGTTGCTTGATTTCACTCCTGTAAGGTTAGATTTTGACAAAAAACACAAAAACAAACATACCCAAATCGATTTCAAAGCAAAGTATGTCCTCTTTATCAATAATCACCACAAAAATTCAAAAACACCAAAAAAAAAAAACTCAAGAATTGATTTTTCAATTGAAAGATTAAAAACTTTGAGAATCGATGTTACCGCAGATAAACAGCAGATAAAAATGAGTAACCAATCGAGATCAAACAAACAAAATAATAAATCAACGAAAGACTTTGCCAACCCGATTGAAGAACAACTTTCTCAAGAAAAATCTGCTGTATTTCGAAAATAATCTGGGTGACTTCTGGATCTTAAACGATTAATCCAACCGTTCAGAATGTAAAACGGAATGTCGTGGAGCTACTGTCCAAAAATCGTGACGATCTGACGGTTCAATCTCTGGGAATAGGCAAAACGGATCGCTGTGTTTTCCAGAAAATTCACTGCGATTTTTTTTTTCTTTTTCTTGCTTTCGTTCGATTTCTTCTATATCTTCAAATCACCGATCCTGCTCTGATACCAATTGTGAGTTCCAGTTTGACAGGTAACAACGAAATCAATAAGAAATAACAAGAACGATTGATGATTTCAACTCGTCATCCCTCTCGTATTCATTCAAAGTATCCTTTAGAGAATATTACAATTAAAGTAAAGGAAACGATTCTAAACAATAAGCTCTCTAAACTCTCTAATGAATCGCTAATGAAAGTCTAACCTAATTCTAAGGTTAACGCTAACCTTATATACTTAGGCCTTTATACATACAAGGCCTAAGCCCATTAAGCAACTAAGCCCAATTTAAACTAATTAAAGGCTTTTACAATAATTAAATAATCTAATTAAACACTATATAATTATTTATACATCTTTCTAACATGTAGGACATTTATGGTCCTAACAAGCTGCTTTATGTCAGAGTTATAACGGTTGCAAACACTGTGAAATACCAAAAATGAATTCTATGAAAGAATGTGGTAATTTCATCCAATAAGAAGTTGACACGTAGTATGAGATAGAATATAACACAAATTAAATTTCTGAATACTACGCTCAGAATTCTGAGAATGCATACTCAGAAGTTCTGAGTACACAATTCAAAAGAATTTCTTTGATACACCAACAGATTTTAAAAATCAACTTCTGATGATATAAATCATTTAAGCATACATAAGTAGTTTGAACAGATTGGAAATTATTTTGTCATCAAAAGTCTGTCCCACTTTTGATGATATGAGGTTTCTGAAAATCATTTAAAAACTAACTTCTCATCTTATAAATCTTTTTAAGAATCAGAAGTTGTTTGAACAACTGGGAAAAAAAATTATCATTAAAAGCTTGTTCCCCTTAGAATGATTTGAGATAAGAAAAGAATACAAACCTTGTAAACTCCTTAGAATGATTTCTGAAAGATATTAATGCTCCCCTTGACTCAAGCATATACTCAAACACATATTAGACATAAAGTGAATTATATGAAAAGGATAAAACAGAAAAAACTTAACAACTAATTGAAACACTTGTAATTTCCAGAAATGAGTTCTGAAAGGTATATTCAGAAGATCTGAATAACCTAATCAGAAGAAAAAGATAATTCCGATTTCTGAATTATTGACTCAGAAGTTCTAAACTCAAGACTCGGAACATCTGAGTAAGAGAGTCAGAATTCTGAGTACACTACTCAGAAAAACTTACTTAGAAAAAAAATTCATTTCTGAAACGTAACAAACATACTCAATTAGTCAGGTTAAGCATTCCAGTTTTTCTTATAAGAAAAGTGAACCTTT
Source organism: Saussurea involucrata (assembly GCA_033807775.1). Lineage (NCBI taxonomy): Eukaryota > Viridiplantae > Streptophyta > Magnoliopsida > Asterales > Asteraceae > Saussurea > Saussurea involucrata. The sequence continues at coordinate 74,263,299 of CM066327.1, read as the reverse complement.
TGTGATCAAGAGGCTTTGTGAACAAGTCAGCCAATTGATACTATGTGTGCACAAAATGCATTTCTATGGTTCCCTTTTCCACATAATCCTTAATGAAGTGATACCTTACATCAATATGTTTGGTCTTTGAATGTTGAACAGGATTCTGAGTGATGGCAATGGCACTTTCTGAATAACAGTAAATGGGAATCTTGTTAAGCTGATAGCTATAATCCATGAGTTGTGTTTTCATCCACAGAGTTTGAGAACAGCAAGCAGCAGCAGCTACATATTCTGCCTCAGTAGTTGATGTGGATACACAATTTTGCTTCTTTGAATCCCAACTCACTATCTTATCTCCCAAAAAGTGACATGCACCAGAAGTACTTTTCCTATCCAGTCTGCTTTGTGCATGATCTGCATCAGTAAAGGCAGTTAGCTTGAAATCGGTCTCTTTTGGATACCAAAGGCCCAATTCAGGTGAACCTTTGAGATATCTTAAGATTCTTTTAACAGGTAATAAATGAGATTCCTTGGGATTAGATTGAAATCTAGCACAGAAACATGTAGCAAACATGATATCTTGTCTACTTGCAGTTAGATAAATTAAAGAACCTATCATGCCCCTATAAACGTTGTTATCTACTAAAAATCCAGAGAGATCAACATCTAACTTGACATTAGTAGCCATTGGGGTTCTCATAGCAGCACAATCAGACATCTTAAACTTTTTCAAAATATCTTTTACATATTTTCCTTGATTTATAAAAATCCCATTTGGTAATTCTTTTACTTGAAGACCAAGGAAAAAGTTCAATTCTCCTATCATGCTCATTTCAAATTTGGATTTCATGATATCTGAGAATTCATCACATAATTCTGCATTTGTAGAACCAAATATGATATCATCTACATATATCTGAATCAAGATTAAATCCTCACCTTCTTTCTTAAAAAATAAGGTAGTATAAATTTTACCTTTCTTGAAACCAGATTCTAATAAGTATTGAGTTAGAGTGTCAAACCAGGCTCTTGGTGCTTGTTTCAGACCATACAATGCTTTATCTAAAACATATACATGATCTGGATACTCAGGATCAACAAATCCTTCTGGTTGATAGACATAGACTTCTTCATTGAGTATACCATTTAAAAATGCTGATTTGTTATCCATTTGGTACACTTTGAAGTTCTTATGTGCAGCATATGCCAAGAAGATTCTGATTGCCTCAATTCTTGCAACTGCTGCAAATGTCTCATCATAATCAATTCCTTCTTGTTGTGAGTATCCCTTTGCAACCAACCTAGCCTTATTTCTAACCACAACACCTGTCTCATCTTTCTTGTTTCTGAACACCCATTTTGTTCCAATAATTGATTTTCCTTCAAGCCTTGGAATTAGTCTCCAAACTTTGTTTCTTGTAAACTGTAGCAACTCATCTTGCATTGCTAAAATCCAGTCTGGATCCTCTTGGGCTTCAGTGGCTTTTTTAGGTTCAATCATACTAAGGAATCCTGCAAACATAGCTTCATTTGCTGTTGCTGATCTTGTCTGCACTCCAACTGATGGATCTTCTATTACTTGATGAATAGGATGGTCTTTTGTCCATTTGTTTGAACTTGGAAGCACATCAAAATCTGAAAGATTGTTGTTTGTATCATTCTCATCCATAACAACTTGTAATTCTGAACTACCTCTTTGCTCTGGAAATTGTTGAGGTGTCACATCTAAGTTCAGACTCTGAGTAGAAGGGTCAGAATTCTGAGTAACTTGTCCAGAATTCTGAATACTGTAATAACCAGGTATTTTATCTAAGTTAAATTTGGAAATTTATAAGTCTTTATATTAGTATTTTATGGAATTAGGAGATAAGGGATAAGTTTTAATTTTTTTATAAAGGTTTAGGGTTATGTTTTGCCAACTAGGGTAAGTTTGAGGTGTTATTGGTCTTTTTGCCCAAACCTTTCCTCCACCGCCACCTTTCTGTTGAGACACCAGGAGGTGTCAATCTTAGGCTTAATTAGAAAAAAATCAAATAAATATCTAAAACCTATGTGTGTGTGTGTGTGTTTATCGATTGAGAGAAAAGAGAAAGAGAAAGAGAGAAAGACATAGAAAGATCAAGAAGAAGAAGTGTTTTCTATAATACTACAGCTGGGTTTAGGATTCAGATCCAGGAGACAAAGGTAATAATTCTTGCAAACTTTTCCTTTTATATGTATTAGTTCCTTAAAGTTTTACTAGGAGTTTTAGAAGTGGTTTTTGGTGATTTTAGGAAGATATGTTAATTTTGGGTTTGGGATAGTGTTCTAAAGGTAATATAAAACATATCTGCAAAGTTACATAAACCTGCATAGAGTAAAACTGTAAAAATCTGGGTTTTAGGATGAATCAGTGAACTGTGACATTCATCGAAGTCGCAATAGAGGACTGCAACATTCATCGAAGTCGCAATGGTCGATTGCGATTTGGACTTGAAGTCGCAATGGTCGTTTGCGACTTGGATTGGAATCGCAGTAGTTGATTGCGATTTGGGTTTGGAATCGCAGTAGTTGATTGCGATTTGGGTTTGGAATCGCAGTAGTTGATTGCGACTTAGGATGGAGTCGCAATAGTGTGTTGCGATTTCGGGGTGAAGTCGCAGTAAGAGGTTGCGACTTGGTACTGTTCATTGCGATTTTTATTATATTTTAATGGGTTGCGACTTTAGTCGAGGATTTCCTAAGTTCGATTTTAAGAAGAAATACCTGTTATTTTGTGTGATTTCAGATTTTGTAAAGGGTGATCATACGTGATATTAACTTGGGAAGGCTTTTGCTGATAAACTAATCAGGTGAGTTTTACTTTAAAAAGTATATTTTACTGGAATACCTTTTTATGATTAACAAATGTTTGATAATGTGTATGAATATGTCATACGTGAGTAATTATAATATATTGAGATATTATAATTACGTGAGTATTATATGAAAATATAATACGTGGCCGGGCTTTGGACCGGTGTGTTAAATTGGCTCGCAACCAATTGTTATTGGCCATTGGTGGAGGGATAAGGTGGAATGGGACAGGTATGTTGTGTAAATTTTAGTTGGTATTAATTTACGCATGAAGTATATGTATTTATATGAAGGTGTGTATTTATATAAATGAATTTTAATGATTTTCAAATATCAGGGATTTACTCACTAGACCCTTAGGTCTAACCCTCATTTCTGTTTTCAAAATTTTGTATTCCAGGTGATGGTTCCAGTAAGAACAAGTAGATTGAGTACTTGTTGGCTATCTTTTGTGAAGATTATCATTATGAAGTTAGGAATGCGTTTTGTGATTATAAAATAGATGATCAGTTGTTTTGTAATTTTAATTGAAAAGTTTGTACTGAATTTTATATTAGTCTGACTTTGGGGACCAAATGTGTAAGGTGAATTATTTTGTTGAAACTATGTTATGAATTATATGTTATATGTATGTTTTGTTTTGCGCGATGTTACAGATGGTATCAGAGCCCTAGTTTAAGGGATTTAGGTATTAGTATCTGTACCTAGACTTAAACTGCATGTGAAGTAGGATGTCCCTATTAAATTAGAACCTGGAGATACTAAGTATAAAAGGTAGAAGGAACATCATGTAAGGTAATTTCAAATTACGCCAGGCCAGTGTAATTATGATCTTACAGGTACATGTTTGAACTGGAATATCTTATTATATGGGGTATGTGCTTATGTGAGTATATTAACCTTGTTTGAATCCACAGAATGGCGAGTGGTACCAGACAAGGGAATCAGGGAAGAGGAAGGAATTCAAATGGAGAAAATCCACCGTTAGGAACAGGGGGAAGAGGAGGGGATCGTGGTAGAGGTAGAACTGGAAGGGGAACAGGAGGCCGAACTGGAGGTAGAACACAACAGCATGGTACAGAGTTTGTTACACGAGATGATCTGACTGCTGAAATGGGAAGATTACAGGATAGCATACAAGCCATGTTCGAACGTAATCGTCTTAATGAAACTGAAAGACCAGATCTGGAACATGAAGCGGAGATACCACTTACCTCTACTATCCTACCAGTGATGAAAAGGTGCGACTATAAAATGTTTCTTAGTTGTAAGCCCCCTACATATTCAGGAGACCGAGAACCAGTAAAGGCGATGAGGTGGCTGAAAGAAATAGAGGCCATTTTCAAGACATGTAAGTGTGCTGAAGAAGACAAAGTGCTTTATGGAGCTGCGATGCTGAAAGGGGATGCTCTGTATTGGTGGGAGGCTCATATAGAATCAAGAGGGACGGATGTTTACACTACTTTTGCATGGGAGGAATTTGTGTTAGCTTTCACAACGCACTTCTGTCCACAAGCTGCTGTCAAACAGTTAGAAGAAGAATTCATGAATCTACAACAAGGAAATCTGTCGGTTAGAGATTATACTGCACGATTTTTGGAGAAGTCTCGTTTTGCAGGATATTATGTTGCTACAGAAAAGATGAAAATGGAGAGGTTTATTTATGGGTTGAATTCCGAGGTTCGAAGATTGGTGACTGCCACAGGGCCAAATACTTTTACAGCTGCGGTGGATGCTGCCGAGAATGTGGAAAGAGATAATAAAAGAGATACTAGTGACAAGAGCTTAGGGAAAAGAAAATGGGAAGGACCACCACAGGATTCGAGGAAACCTAGATTTCAGAGGTTTGACAACCGTCCGTCATTTCGACCAACAGAAAGACCATGTTCAAGGTGTAATCGTTACCATCAAGGAAATTGCCAAGTAGAGTCGCGGGTTTGCTTTAAATGTGGGAAAACGGGTCATGTTGTTAAAGACTGTCGAGTAACACGGTTTTGCTTTTTGTGCTACTCTCCGGATCACCTCCAATCAGACTGTCCGCGAGGTAGAATACAATCAGGGGGTACATCGGGGAAACCGGCCATTACGAGACCAGTAGTTCCAAGAATAGAACCGCCGAGAACGAGGGGTCGTACATTCCAAATGACAGCTAAAGAGGCGGAGGAAACTCCTGATGTGGTCACAGGTACATTTTTCATAAACTCCACGCGTGCAAAAGTGTTATTTGATTCCGGTGCAAACCGATCTTTTGTGTCTCCCTCCTTTGCTGCTCATATGCATTTAGAGCCTAAAATGTTAAAACATGCTTTATTAGTAGACACTGCAAATGATAACCAAGTGGCAGTTAAAGAGGTTTTTGATCGTTGTATGATAAATATAGAGGGATGTGGTGTACCGATACAACTGTTCCCAATAGCTTTGATTGAATTTGATGTGGTAGTAGGAATGGATTGGCTAGCTGAGAATCAGGCTAATATAGTTTGTGATAAGAAAATAATCAATGTCGTTTTACCTGATAAAAGGTCAGTAGTGATTTATGGAGATCGAAAGAATCATCAGTCCAGTCTTATATCTATGATAAAAGCCCGTAAATGTGTCAATAAGGGTTGCTCTAGTTATTTAGCCTATGTGATAGATAGTAGGCCTGAAAAGTGTAAGTTGGAAGATATTTCCATTGTTAGTGAATACCCAGAAGTTTTTCCTGAAGACTTGAATAGTCTTCCTCCTGTTAGGCAAGTAGAATTTGGAATAGACCTAGTACCTGGAGCCAATCCCATCGCTCGTGCGCCGTACAGATTAGCACCACCAGAAATGAAAGAAATGATGTCACAGCTTCAAGATTTATCTGATAAGGGCTTCATCAGACCCAGCTCATCGCCATGGGGTGCACCAGTTTTATTTGTGAAGAAGAAAGACGGTTCAATGAGAATGTGTATCGATTATCGGGAGTTGAACAAGCGCACGATCAAGAACAAGTATCCACTGCCAAGAATTGATGACCTTTTTGATCAATTAGTTCGAGCTTGTTATTTCTCCAAGATTGATCTTAGATCTGGCTACCATCAGTTGAAGGTTAAGGAGGAGGATGTTTTAAAGACTGCCTTTCACACGAGATACGACCACTACGAATTTTTAGTAATGCCTTTCAGATTGACGAACGCTCCAGCCGCTTTTATGGATCTAATGAATCGGGTATGTAAGCCTTATCTCGATAAATTTGTCATTGTGTTTATCGATGATATACTTATTTATTCCCGATCCAAAGAGGATCATGCGCAACATCTTCGTTTGATTTTGGAGTTGCTGAAGAAAGAAAAGTTGTACGCTAAGTTCTCTAAATGTGAATTCTGGTTGCGGGAAGTTCAGTTTTTGGGTCATGTAGTTTCAGAGAAGGGTATACAAGTTGATCCAGCGAAAGTGGAAGCAGTTGAAAGATGGGAACCACCGAAAACAGCAACCGAAGTACGCAGTTTTCTGGGTCTAGCTGGATATTACCGAAAATTTATAAAAGACTTTTCTCGAATCGCGACACCATTGACCAAGCTGACACAGAAGAATTTAAAGTTTGAATGGAAGGCAGAATAGGACGAGGCATTCAGAATATTGAAAGAGAAACTCTGCAGCGCGCCGATATTAGCATTGCCAGAAGGTTCCGAAGATTTTGTAGTTTACAGTGATGCTTCTAAATTAGGATTGGGATGTGTACTCATGCAACGTGGAAAGGTGATTGCTTATGCTTCTCGTCAATTAAAGGATCACGAAAGGCAGTATCCTACCCATGATATGGAGCTTGCAGCAGTTGTCTTCGCATTAAAGATTTGGAGGCATTATCTTTATGGTTCTAAATGTCAAATTTTCACGGACCATAAAAGTCTTCAACATCTTTTTGATCAAAAGGAATTGAATATGAGGCAAAGAAGGTGGTTATAATTAGTGAATGATTATGATTGTGAAATTCTTTATCACCCAGGGAAAGCGAACGTGGTGGCAGATGCGTTAAGTCGTCAAGAAAGAAGCGGAACAATAAAAACTATATCGTTACGAGCTGAACTCCTTCCTAATATCTTTGATGAATTGTTGAAATGCCAAATAGATGCTTATCAAGAGGAAAGTTTGAAGTCAGAACGGTTGGTTGGGACATCAGCATTGCTCGAGAAAGATGACCGTGGGTTGTTGTGTATGGGAAACAGAATATGGGTACCTCGTTTGGGTGGGTTACGTGATAGTGTATTGCAAGAAGCTCATCAATCCCGATTTTCTATTCATCCAGGTACAAACAAGATGTATAGAGATTTGAAACAGTTCTATTGGTGGCCGGGAATGAAGAGAAGCGTTGCTAAGTATGTAGAAGATTGTACTACCTGCAAGAAGGTAAAGATTAAGCATCAGAGGCCGTTTGGTCAGTTACAACGCCTAGATATACCAATGTGGAAATGGGATCAGATCACAACTGATTTCATTACCAAGTTGCCAAGAACTTCAAAAGGATTCGATTCTATTTGGGTGATTGTGGATAGGTTGACGAAGTCTGCTCATTTCTTGCCAATAAAAGAAACTGATTCTTTGGAACGTTTAGCTAAGTTGTATATTAATGAAATAGTAACTCGACATGGAGTACCAATTTCGATTATTTCTGATCGAGATAGTCGTTTTACTTCTAGATTTTGGAGAAGCTTTCAAAAGGAGATGGGAACACAGATAAAGTTGAGCACTGCATATCATCCACAGACTGACGAACAGAGTGAAAGAACAATTCAGACGTTAGAAGATATGCTTCGGGCTTGTATAGTTGATTTTGGGGGATCATGGGATAAACATCTACCTTTGATAGAATTCGCCTACAACAACAGTTATCATGCCATTATTCAGGCGGCTCCGTTTGAAGTATTGTATGGTAGAAAATGCCGAACGCCTTTGTGTTGGAATGAAGTGGGGGAGAAGCAATTGGCAGGGCCAGAAATAGTACAGTTGACGGCAGATAAGATTACTCAGATTCGGGATAGATTGAAAACGACACAAGACAGACATAAAAGTTATGCAGATCGATGCCGGAAACCTTTAGAATTTCAGGTTGGGGATTTTGTGATGTTAAAAGTTTCGCCTTGGAAAGGAGTCATACGTTTTGGGAAGCAAGGTAAACTCAGTCCGCGTTATATTGGGCCATTTGAAATTACGGAAAGAATTGGTGAAGTAGCTTACAGATTGAATCTTCCGCCAGAATTAAGCATAATTCACAACACGTTCCATGTATCGAATTTTCGAAAGTGTTTGGTGACATCAGATCAGGCAGTCTCTCTACCGGATATTCAGGTTGATGAAAAGCTAAACTATGTGGAGGAACCGGAAGCAATAGTTGATCACAAGGTTAAAGTATTAAGGAATAAGGAGATTAGGCAGGTAAAGGTTCAGTGGAAACATTATCGAGGTCAGGATGCGACGTGGGAATCAGAATCGGAGATGAGAGCCAAATACCCTCATCTTTTCGTTTAATCGAATTCCGGGACGGAATTCTTTTAAGGGGGAGATGTTGTAATAACCAGGTATTTTATCTAAGTTAAATTTGGAAATTTATAAGTCTTTATATTAGTATTTTATGGAATTAGGAGATAAGGGATAAGTTTTAATTTTTTTATAAAGGTTTAGGGTTATGTTTTGCCAACTAGGGTAAGTTTGAGGTGTTATTGGTCTTTTTGCCCAAACCTTTCCTCCACCGCCACCTTTCTGTTGAGACACCAGGAGGTGTCAATCTTAGGCTTAATTAGAAAAAAATCAAATAAATATCTAAAACCTATGTGTGTGTGTGTGTTTATCGATTGAGAGAAAAGAGAAAGAGAAAGAGAGAAAGACATAGAAAGATCAAGAAGAAGAAGTGTTTTCTATAATACTACAGCTGGGTTTAGGATTCAGATCCAGGAGACAAAGGTAATAATTCTTGCAAACTTTTCCTTTTATATGTATTAGTTCCTTAAAGTTTTACTAGGAGTTTTAGAAGTGGGTTTTGGTGATTTTAGGAAGATATGTTAATTTTGGGTTTGGGATAGTGTTCTAAAGGTAATATAAAACATATCTGCAAAGTTACATAAACCTGCATAGAGTAAAACTGTAAAAATCTGGGTTTTAGGATGAATCAGTGAACTGTGACATTCATCGAAGTCGCAATAGAGGGCTGCGACATTCATCGATGTCGCAATTGTCGATTGCGATTTGGACTTGAAGTCGCAATGGTCGTTTGCGACTTGGATTGGAATCGCAGTAGTTGATTGAGATTTGGGTTTGGAATCGCAGTAGTTGATTGCGATTTGGGTTTGGAATCGCAGTAGTTGATTGCGACTTAGGATGGAGTCGCAATAGTGTGTTGCGATTTCGGGGTGAAGTCGCAGTAAGAGGTTGCGACTTGGTACTGTTCATTGCGATTTTTATTATATTTTAATGGGTTGCGACTTTAGTCGAGGATTTCCTAAGTTCGGTTTTAAGAAGAAATACCTGTTATTTTGTGTGATTTCAGATTCTGTAAAGGGTGATCATACGTGATATTAACTTGGGAAGGCTTTTGCTGATAAACTAATCAGGTGAGTTTTACTTTAAAAAGTATATTTTACTGGAATACCTTTTTGTGATTAACAAATGTTTGATAATGTGTATGAATATGTCATACGTGAGTAATTATAATATATTGAGATATTATAATTACGTGAGTATTATATGAAAATATAATACGTGGCCGGGCTTTGGACCGGTGTGTTAAATTGGCTCGCAACCAATTGTTATTGGCCATTGGTGGAGGGATAAGGTGGAATGGGACAGGTATGTTGTGTAAATTTTAGTTGGTATTAATTTACGCATGAAGTATATGTATTTATATGAAGGTGTGTATTTATATAAATGAATTTTAATGATTTTCAAATATCAGGGATTTACTCACTAGACCCTTAGGTCTAACCCTCATTTCTGTTTTCAAAATTTTGTATTCCAGGTGATGGTTCCAGTAAGAACAAGTAGATTGAGTACTTGTTGGCTATCTTTTGTGAAGATTATCATTATGAAGTTAGGAATGCGTTTTGTGATTATAAAATAGATGATCAGTTGTTTTGTAATTTTAATTGAAAAGTTTGTACTGAATTTTATATTAGTCTGACTTTGGGGACCAAATGTGTAAGGTGAATTATTTTGTTGAAACTATGTTATGAATTATATGTTATATGTATGTTTTGTTTTGCGGGATGTTACAAATACCTTGTTCAGAATTCTGAGTACCAGACTCAGATAAATCACTTGTGTTTATCAAAATTGGACATTCCTCAGATGGACTAGAATCAGATATTACAGTTGTTGTTTGGTCCTTTGAGTTTTTACTTTTCATTTCTTGAACCATCTTTGGATTTTCATAATCTGCATAAGATTCAGAGGTTGTCCAGAAATGCATCCTTAAACAATAAACTGAGTTTTGAACAATTAGGATTAGAATTTGATTTAGAAGTCATTGTTTTTGTCTTATTCTGATTGAGTTCTGAACTGCTTTGTTCAGAAGTCTTTGATCTTGACTCATCAAATGTGACATTGATGCTTTCCATAATCCTCTTGGTTCTTCTGTTATAGATTCTGAATGCTTTGGAAGTTAGTGAATAACCAACAAAGTATCCTTCATCTGCTTTCTTATCAAACTTTCCAAGATTTTCTCTGTCTTTGAGAACATAACATCTGTAGCCAAAAATATGAAAAAATTTAATTTGTGGCTTTCTCTTATTAATCAGTTCATAGGCAGTTTTATTTAATCTTTTATTAATTAAAGTCCTGTTCTGAGTAAAACAAACAGTGGCAATTGCTTCAGCTCATAAGAAGGTTGGAAGATTTGAATAAGCCAACATGGTTCTTGCAGCTTCAACTAAAGTTCTGTTCTTTCTTTCAACAACACCATTTTGTTGAGGAGTTTTGACAGTAGAAAAATTATGAGAAATTCCAGTGCTTTGCAAAAAGTTCTGAAGAGTCTCATTTCTGAATTATGTTCCATTGTCACTCCTTATCTTCTGAACTTGAAGTTGTAAGAGTACTTGAATTATTTTTGATGAAGTTAATCAATGTTTCAGCAGCCTCATATTTTGCTCTTAAGAATTCAACCCATGTATATCTAGAATACTCATCAACAATGACAAGCATATATTTCTTCCCACCCATTGACTGAACTGCCATTGGACCACATAAGTCTATGTGTATCATCTCTAATGGTGAAATGCATGAAGAGTCCATTTGCAACTTATGAGAACTTTTCTTCATTTTACCCATCTCACATGCTGAACACAATGAGTTCTTTTCCAACTTGATGTTTGGTAATCCTTTAACCAAATGTTGCCAATAAGATTACTTAATTCCTTGAAGTTCAAGTGAGAACATCTTTTGTGCCATAACCAACATTCATTTGCAGTTGCATTTGAAAGTAGACAAACTGGAGTTAATGCTTCAATTTTGGAGAAATTGACCACAAATAAATCCATATGCCTTTTAGCCCAAAATACCTTTATCCCCTTCTCACTCAGAATTAAGCAACCTGTTATACTAAACTTGATCTCACAAAGACTATCCAAGAACTGACTTATACTGAACAAATTTTGTTGTAAACCTTCCACATAGAATACTTTCTGAATGGTTAAATCTCCCTTTGTTAAATCCCCATTGCCTCTAACTTGCCCTTTACTGTTATTGCCAAAGTTAACTGCTCCTCCAGCCTTTTCTGTGAAATTTGTCAGAGAAGACTTGTGACCTGTCATGTGTCTTGATGCTCGAGAGTCTAAAAACCACACATGACAGCCCTGTAAAAACGGTTAGTTAGATTTAGGTAACCATATCAGAATGGGTCCATTTTTGTTAGCTTCAATCACAGATGTAACAAAAGTACCTTTAACTTTCCATTCATAATTTTCTTTTAAGCACCATTTTCCTTGTACTTTTATGAAATCAGAACATTTTCTGTTTACAAAATTATTTCTTTTCATTTTGGAAACCTTTGGTTGAGACTTAGAAGCCTTTTTAGTTTTCTTTTCATTTGTCTGAGATTGAGAAATGTTTTCAGTTTTCTTTTCTGAACTCTGTTTTGCTTTGGGCTTAAAAGATTTTTTAGAATCTTGAGTTTTCTGAGAAAGTTGAAATGATTGGCTACCACATTGAACACATTTAAGATTCTTTCTTGCAAGAGACAACAAATCTGAATGAAAAGAATTTTCATTTTTATTGATAGTATTCAGATTACATTTGCATCTATTACAAGAACTACTAGCTTTGAGTTCAGAAGTAGTATTCAAGAAAATCTTCTCAATCAAGTCATCTTTCCTTTTGCAATCTTCCTTTTCTGAAACATTTAACTTTACGGAATTAGTAGATGTAGATGATTCACCATGCTCATAAGTACTTGATTCATTAAAGAAATCCTTATTCTCTTCTAAAGCTTTAATCTTAAAAAGATTATACTCAGCCTTTAACTTCTCAAACTCTTCTATTTTCAAGACATAACTTTTATTTTCTTTTAAAGCTTCTTCAAGTTTGAAGTCAACATCACAAAAATCATTTTCAAGTTCATCAAAGCTTTTTCTCAGTTCCTCAAGTTCTTGATTAACCTGTTTAAATCTATTTTCAAGATCTGAGAAGCTTTCTGATTTTGCCTCAGACTTTCAGTTGACTCAGAATTCTGACCAACAGTCTCAGAATTCTGACTACATGACTCAGAATTCTGACTAACTGTTTCAGATTTCTCTTTTTTTTTCAGAAACCTTGCCTGCTTCAAATATATTCTCAATGTCAGTATATGAGAACCTTGGTTGTTTATCTTTGTAACTGACATTCAGAGAATCATACTTGAATTTTGTAGTATTGTATCTTGGTTTCTCTTCAGTTGGTTTTGAAATTTCTTTCTTAACCTTGTCTTCTGAAATTTCGGATTTTTCAACTTTTGGTTCAGAAATGATTTACTTTGCTTTTTCAGAACTTGATTTTTGTAAATTATCAGAACTTGTTATTGAACTTGCAGGTCTTACAAAAATTTCAACTAAATCTGGAATTTCTGGTTTAGGACCTTTTAGTTCCTCAAAATCATAAATATTTATTGGAGCCTTTTTCAAAATAGCATTTTCCTCCAAACCTAATCCCATTTTTGGATTGTAAACCTTGTGTCTTTAACATTGCTTGTGAGAAGACTCAAAGTTTGTTGAGTTTGACCTCTTTTCAGATTAAGATCTTCTAACTCTTTAATTTTAGTGTATAAATTCTTTCTTTCATCAAGTAACATATCCAGTTTAATTTGTAAATCACCTTTTTCTTCTGAAAGTTCATTTTGTAACTCAGAAATCTTTTTCAAAAGTTTATAATTCTCTTTTCTAACTTCTTGTTTCTCAACCTCAATTTCTTCAAATCTTACTTTAAACATTTCTTTTTCTAATCTGAATTTGTTAACCAGAATCCTTTCTCCTTTTATCTGTTTTCTGAGATTAACAAATTCAGATTTCATGTTTCCAATTTGAATCATTAAATCAATTTCAAGACTAGAGTGTACCTCAGCTGAAGACTCAGAACCTCCTTCTTCATAGTCTGAATCATCTTCATCACCCATTTTGGCCATGTAACTTTGCATTTGTGAAAAGTGAATGCAGTCCTCTTCATCAGATGAATGATACAGCCAGTTCTCTTGTTCTGCTAAGAGTGCAATCTCACTGTCTTTGGTTTTGGCCAACTGAGCTTTCTTTGCATAATACTCATAGTCTTTAACAACCTTCACTCTGCAATCCCTTGCATAGTGACCAGGTTTTCCACATTTAAAACATAGATCCTTCTCTTTCCTCTCTTCCTTCTCTTCTTTCTTCTCATACTTATTTTCTTCTCTATCTTCCTTCTTCTTATATCTCTCTTCTGAGCTCCCCTGTCCATCTCTTCTGAACTTACTCTCATACTTTTTCTTTCCATATCTTTTATTGAAGGTGTTAGTCAACAAAGCCAGTTTCTCTACTATCAACTTGATGTCAGCATCCTTATCAGATCCTTCTTCCTTCTCAGATTCCTCTTCTAACTTTGGAATTTCAGACCAAAACACAGACTTCTTTGATGTCTTGTTGATTTTGGTTTTTCTTTATGAAAGCAAAGTTAATTGATCAGAAACATTTTTCTTTTCTTCAACAACTTGCTTAACAGAATCTTCATGCTGATTTAAAACACATAACAAATCATTCAGATCTTCTTCACACATATCTTTGTTCATCTGAAGACTTATAGAAAAAGATGACCACTCTGAATTAAGACAATTCAGAAATTTGTAGTTGATCTCTGACTTAGTTTTCTTTAGCCCATGCCTTCTAAGATCATTCAATATTGTGCAAAACTTGTTGTATGTCTGAGTTAAACTCTCACATTCCTTTGCTTTGAATCTTTCATATGCATTGATGCATTGATTTAGTTTTGCCTGAATTGATTTGGTTGTGCCAATCATCTGCTTCTCTAGTTCATCCCACATTTCTTTAGCAGATGTTCCACTATCAATCCGGTTGAAGATATCATTAGGAATTGCCAAAGTCAACAAAGTAACAACCCTCTTATCTATTGCATGTCTCTTCCTTTGTGCTTCAGTATATTGCGAGAAACGTTTCCTTACTCTGGTAGCAGGAATCTATGGTGTAGTAGTAGTTGTAGGTGTAGCAGCAACATCAATGTATACTTCAACTGGACCTTCACGAATTGAGATCATCAAATTCTCATCAATATTATCCAAGAACTGAATAATTCTGATTTTCCATTGTTGATACTCTTCAGGAATTAGAACAGGTGGCTTCGTCTCAGATCCCATCGAGAGAAATTCTTTAGAAGACATGATTGTAAGATGAATTGAATCGATTCAACAGAAAGACAAATTCGAATTTCTTGATCAAAAACACAGAGAATTCAAGAATTATGAACAATTCAAGAATTACGAGTAGCAGCGGAATTCAATTATCGAATTGATAAACAAATCTTCAAGAACACGATCAAGAAACCTTAAAGAACACGATCTTCACCTAATTTTTTTGTTGATTGGCTCTGATACCAATTGTAGAAACCAGGATTCGATCTTACAATGTAATTGTCTAATAAGAACACAATCAAACAGTAGAATAATAGAGAATTGGATCCAAAAGCTTTGTATTCATTTAAGAACAGATTACAGATCTAGAGAGAGAATCTCTCAAAGATTACAAAGTGAATACGAAAGCTGTTCAAAAGTTAGTTAGACATCAGTTGCTAACATCTATATATACTGTAAAGAAAAGCTAAAGCTACAGTACATATACATAACAAACCAATATAACAATTACACGTGTTCTAATGAATAACAGACTAAGACTGAAAATGTCTAAGACATAAGTTCTGAACCACATGTTCAGAAGTTCTGAACATCCTTCTGATTAAGCATAATCAGAACATACACTTAGAGCACATTGACATTTTCATCTTCTTCAGAACTTCTGAGTCTCTTACTCAAAACTCTGAGCCTTCTAATCAGATTCCAACACTTAGGCTTTTTGAAAAACTTCAGATCTAACATAAACCTTCCACATATAACACTTTCTGAATGGTTAAATCTCCTTTTGTTAAATCGCCATAGCCTCTAACTTTCCCTTTACTCTAGTATGTCTATATACTAGAATTGACATCCAGTACAATTGGTCACAATTCTTGGTGACCAATATTGAAAATACCACTGAGCCCATGGTAGATGATAACTCTATTTTTAGAGTTATTATTTCCATTTATTTTCCACTTTATTTTGTCAATTTTAGCCATTTCACTTCTTAAAACCCCCATTCTTGGTATCTTTCACGAAAACGAGCAAAAGGAGTGAACCATGGTCTTTAATAAATTATTTGGTAGAATTTGGGTGTTTTTCACGTTTTATCCTGCAGTGACCACTGTTGTGCCCACTCCGGGTCCCCACTCTTCGAGCAGATCAAAAAGAAGAGAAAAAGAATCTATTAGTTGGGATCTAATTTTCTGGAGGAGGAAGGTTCATATGGCAGAGAAATGGCTGGAGAAGTACAAAGATATCTTCCTTAAAAGATGACAACAAGTACACCTTCTTGTACTTAGAGATTGACTTGGAAAAGGGACCATTGGGTAAAAGGATTACCCATAGAGCTGAATTTTGCCACAACACAGCAGTCTTTACCCATTGGAAGACCCACCTCTTTTGTGTAATACCCAACTCCTTCTCCTAGTATATAAAGGAGCACTTGGGTACCATTAAATGCATGCTTGGATATCATCCTTGAGTTTTTGCTTAGCTTTAAATTCTCTCAACTACCACATTAGATTTAGTCTTTTATTTACTGCAGTAACTAGCTTTAATTTTCAGTAATTTACTTTCTTAGCTTAATTGTAGTTCGCAATACACAGTGACAGGGACGAACCCTCGTTCCCCACTGTGAGTTCTATTCAAGTCACTTTCAGTTTAATTATGTGCAACTTCTACTCTTTTGCTTTCTTTACTTCAAGTATGGGCTAAACATCCTTTGGGATGTAGGAAGGAGAAGTACCTGGATTTTATTAAAAATGCTTGAGTAATCTTTATACTTAGAATATTTGTTGTTTTGGTCATTCATTCTCGATATTTACCCAAGGATGCGAACAAGCCGATCACTTGCAAGGATCTAAAGTCTAGTTCTTAACTTAGAAATAAGTAGAACGTAGTGACACGAGCTTGAATGATGCTAGGGGATTCGAAAGAATTCTTATGACACTTACGAAAGTGAGGTCGGCACAGTGAGCAAATCTCAACCCACTGGAGTAGTAGGAAAGCTAATTTGTGTATTAAAAACACTTAGAGTATTTGTCTCTACACATTCCATCGAGACCTGAAAAGGTCTATTCTTGAGATCACCATTGACGAAACAATAAGTACTAAAAGTATGGGATTTTTATCTAAACGGTGTGAGTATTTTGTAACCGGGCTTTTCTAGCGAAAATGTCCACCACGAATACGAGGATCACTTCTAAGGATCGAGTATTTGATATAAAATCTAGGGAAAATCTAACCTACATTCCTCCTTTTAAATCTTAGTAAAATCGTTAAAGTAGCTCTTTCACCAACCAAACCAAGCTATTATTTTCTTCTCTAATTGAAACATGTAAAAGGAGCTCATGAGAACCGTATTGTCTTGATTGTCCAGTCCCCGTGGATTCGATTCTGGTATTTTACCAACTATTACTTGCTGTGACGATCATAGTGGACAGTGTACACTTGCATTTCCCACTGTGGACAGTTTGCAACCCACTGCGATTAAAACACATATTTCGCACGTAACAAGTTTTTGGCGCCGTTGCCGGGGACTGGCGTGATTTTAAATCTCAAGACATTAGTTTTTGTTCGAGCCCGAGTAACTCGTTTTTCTAAGCTTTTCGTGTTGCATGCCAAGGCAACAACACGAACCTTTGTTACCAATCGATCTTGAAATAGAGAAAACTTTTCGAAGAAGACGCAGAAACAGAAATCGACAACCCCCTGTGATCCCCACTGTAAACATGGCTGCAATACCGCCACCTGTAGTGGAGACCACAATCACGATTGCCGATAGCAAAGATCGAAAAATACGGGACTATGCTACTTCCAGAGTTAGTGATTTAGGCTCCGGGATTCGAAGGCCCGTCCTTGAAACAACGCATTTTGAACTCAAACCGGTGATGTTTCAAATGATCCAAGCCATGGGTCAATTTGGAGGATCGCCATCTGAGGATCCGCACTCGCACTTAAAATCTTTTTTTAGAAATGACCGATTCCTTTCAGTTGCAAGGTGTTAGTGATGAGGCATTAAGACTAAGGCTTTTCCCTTTTTCATTAAGGGACAAGGCGAAGTCTTGGCTGAACGCACATGCACCTCACTCGATAACCACTTGGCAAGAGCTTGCCGATAAATTTTTGCAAAAATACTTTCCTCCAAAAAGGAATGTGAGTTTTCGAAATGATATAATTCTGTTTAGGCAAGAGGAAGATGAGGCTGTTTAGGATGCATGGGAACGATTTAAAGATTTACTTCGAAAATGCCCACATCATGGCATCCCACATTGCATCCAATTGGAGACCTTTTACAATGGTCTTTCCAATGCAGCCAAAATCATCTTAGATGCAACAGCCGGTGGAACATTTACGAGTATGACTTACAACGAAGGATATCAAATCTTAGAAAAAGTGTCCAACAACAATACCGAATGGTCAAATCCGAGAGCACCCATGTCAAAGACCAACACCATCGATTCCGAAGCACTTAAAACCATGAATGCGCAATTAGTGGCCTTGACCAAAATCGTTTTAAATCAAAATAGAGGCCAAGTCAATTCCGCAACACATCTCCCTGAAAACTGCTCCCTCTGTGGAGAGGAGCATGTTTTTGATTTTTGTCCAGCAAATCCCGAATCTGTTAATGTCATAGGAACCAACCCGAGGAATAACCCTTATTCACAGACTTATAATCCAGGTTGGAGAAATCATCCAAATTTCTCTTGGTCTGGTAATCAAGGACTCCAACCCCAAGGGTCGAGTCATATCCAACAAAGACCACACAACCCCCCTGGATTTCAATCACATCACAGTGGGCAATCCTCACATCACAGTGGGCAGCACCCACAGAACTTTCACCAAGGGCAGTCCTCACAACCATACCAACCACG
This sequence comes from Saussurea involucrata, assembly GCA_033807775.1. Lineage (NCBI taxonomy): Eukaryota > Viridiplantae > Streptophyta > Magnoliopsida > Asterales > Asteraceae > Saussurea > Saussurea involucrata. Next base: position 74,244,813 of record CM066327.1, on the reverse strand, counting down.
ATCCAACCAACCAGCTGAGGTTCAACAATCGATTGAATCAATTCTCAAGGGTTTTATGAATCAAACTCAAGCAGCCATTAGAAACATAGAGACTCAAGTAGGACAACTAGCCGTTGAAGTTAAGAATAGACCGCCAGGAACATTACCTAGTGACACCGAGCAAGCTAGGGTGATAGGAAAAGGACCAAAACATATCAAGTCCATAACGCTAAGGAGTGGAAAGGATCTGAAAGATATCGTTTTTGAGTCTGATGATTCGCCTAAAAAACCTACTGTGAGCACCACAGTGGGCACTCCTCAAGTCACTGTGATCCCCACAGTGGGGACCGACATCCCTGACCTTCTCACTCTTGGACCTGTCCCAAAGCTTACTGTTCCAAAGCCAATACCACAGCAAACTCAAATCGACCCACGAAATATTCTTTTTCCTGAAAGAATGAAGCCGAAAAATGTCGATGTTCAATTTAAAAAATTCTTAGACATTTTTAAACAACTTCACATTAACATACCTTTGGTAGAAGCTCTCGAGCAAATGCCAACCTATGTTAAATTTTTAAAGGATATTTTGAACAAAAAGAAAAATTTGGGTGAATTTGAAACTGTGGCTTTGACCGAGGAATGTAGCGCCCTCCTCACTAGCAAGATTCCACCTAAGTTGAAAGACCCAGGTAGTTCCACCATTCCATGCACAATAGGAGGACAAGAAGTAGGTCAAGCACTCTGTGATCTAGGAGCTAGTGTCAACTTGATGCCGCTGTCCATTTTTAACAAGTTAGGTATTGGAGAGGCCAGACCCACAACCGTGACATTACAACTAGCCGACCGGTCCATTGCCTATCCCAAGGGAAAAATAGAAGATGTTTTGGTCCAAGTGGATAAATTTATCTTCCCCGCCGATTTTCTTGTTCTAGATTATGAGGCCGATAAAGAAATCCCAATCATCTTAGGGCGTCCGTTTCTTGCAACCGGACGTACTTTGATTGATGTGCACAAAGGGGAACTCACGATGAGAGTTAATGACCAAGAGGTGACATTCAATGTTTTTAAGTCTCTTAAATATATAGATACCGAAGATTGCTTTGCCTTGAGTTCGATTTATGGAACCCACAGTTTTGACACACTGCCCACAGTAGGGAGAACAGTTCCCACAGTGAGGAGTGATAGTGAGCACTCTGAATCTGAGAGTGATGACACTTTTGAGGATGAGTGTAACGAAATGGTTGCAGCTTTTGAACCTCTGGACTTTAAGGATAGAAATGTTCAACCCCTTTCAATAGAACAACCTCCCGAGTTAGAGCTTAAACTATTGCCTTCCCATTTAAAATATGCTTATCTCGCTAGAGATAATAAACTTCCCATTATTATCTCTTCCAAACTTAGTGAGAAACAAGAACAACTCCTGATCGATTTGTTGATGAAGCATAAGAAGGCAATTGGTTGGACCATAGCGGACATTCGAGGAATTAGCCTCTCTTTATGTCAACATAAGATTAATTTGGAGAGTGACCACCCGGGGAAAGTCCAACCTCAAAGAAGGTTGAACCCCATCATGAAGGAGGTAGTTAAGAAAGAAGTCTTGAAGTGGTTAGATGCCGGTATTATCTATCCCATTGCTAGTAGTAGTTGGGTGAGCCCCGTCCAATGTGTCCCTAAAAAGGGAGGGACGACTGTAGTGAAGAACGAAAAGAACGAGCTCATTCCCACTAGGACTGTCACGGGATGGAGGATATGCATGGACTATAGACAACTCAACTTGGCCACTAAGAAAGACCACTTTCCTTTACCTTTCATCGATCAAATGCTTGATAGGTTAGCGGGAAAGGAATTTTATTGTTTTCTACATGGATACTCCGGATACAACCAAATCCACATTGCACCCGAGGACCAAGAAAAGACCACCTTTACTTGTCCCTACGGCACTTTTGCATTCCGGAGAATGCCATTTGGATTGTGTAATGCCCCCGCCACTTTTCAACGTTGTATGATGGCCATTTTTACCGACATGATAGAAGATACCATAGAAGTTTTTATGGACGATTTTCTGTGATAGGGACATCATTTGACAATTGTTTGGGAAATTTAGAGAAAAGCCTAGTGAGATGTGAGACCCACGACCTAGTCTTAAATTGGGAAAAATGTCATTTTATGGTCGAAGAGGGTATTGTTTTTGGACACCTTGTCTCAAAAAGAGGGTTGGAAGTTGACAAAGCCAAGCTTGAGGTAGTGGCACAACTTCCCGAACCTACAACGGTAAAAGGTATTCGAAGTTTTTTGGGTCACGCAGGTTTTTATAGGAGGTTCATCAAGGATTTTTCGAAAATTACAAAACCCCTATGTAACCTGTTACAACATGAAAAAGACTTCATTTTTACCCAAGAATGCCGAGAAGCTTTTGAAAAAATCAAGGAAGCATTAGTCACAGCACCCATAGTGACCACTCCTGACTGGTCACTCCCATTCGAAGTGATGTGTGATGCCAGCGATTGGGCTGTGGGGGTTGTTCTCGGACAGAAAAAGAACAAAGTTTTTCACCCCATTTATTATGCAAGTAAAACACTGATTGAAGCTCAGATTAATTACACTGTTACTGAAAAAGAATTACTTGCGGTGGTGTTTGCTTTTGATCGTTTCAGGTCATACTTGATAGGGACGAAGGTCATAGTGCACACAGATCATGCAACGATCAAATATTTGATCAACAAAGCTGATTCCAAGCCACGGTTGATTAGATGGGTTTTATTGCTGCAAGAATTTAACCTTGAGATCGTCGACAGAAAAGGAACAAGCAATCAGGTTGCGGACCATTTGTCCAGGCTCGAGAAGACAGTGGGCACTGTTGATCCCACTCCTGATCCCACTCCGGTAAAAGAAACTTTTCCCGATGAACAATTACTATCTGTTCAACATCATAATATTCCTTGGTATGCTGATATTGCAAACGTTTTAGCAAGTGGACTTAAGCCCCACGGGATGAGTGGACAACCATTCAAAAAGTTTTTACACGACACACGACAATACGTTTGGGACGATCCTTTCTTGTACAAGATAGGGGCGGACCAAATATTGAGGCGTTGTGTCCATGGGAGTGAGCAACATCAAATACTCCATGGTTGTCACACATCCCACTACGGTGGCCACTTCGGTGGAAACCGTACCGCGGCGAAAATCTTGCAAAGTGGATTCTTTTGGCCCACTGTTTTTAAAGACTCGTATGAATTTGTGAAAAATTGTGAGCAATGTCAACGTACGGGGAATATATCGCAAAGAAATGAAATGCCTCTTAACAACATTTTAGAGGTTGAACTTTTTGATGTTTGGGGAATCGATTTCATGGGACCTTTTCCAAATTCCAACAATAATTTTTATATCTTGGTTATGGTAGACTATGTTTCGAAATGGGTAGAAGCCATTGCATGTCACTCTAATGATGCCAACACCGTGGTGAAAGTTTTGCATAAAAATATTTTCACTCGATTCGGAACACCACGGGCATTGATTAGTGACGAAGGCACCCATTTTATAAACAAAGTCATGGCCTCGGTTCTTGCTAAATATGACATACATCATAGAGTGGCCACCGCATACCATCCACAAACCAATGGTTTGGCCGAACTTTCAAATCGTGAAATCAAAGGGATTTTGGAAAAAGTTGTTAAACCGCACCGAAAAGATTGGTCAACCAAACTTGATGATGCTCTTTGGGCCTATCGAACGGCCTACAAAACTCCTTTGGGAATGTCTCCATTTAAATTAGTTTTTGGCAAGGCTTGCCATTTACCAATTGAATTAGATCACAAGGCGTTTTGGGCCCTTAAAGAACTTAACATGAGTGAGGATGCTGCGGGAATCAAAAGGAGTTTACAAATGCATGAGCTAGAGGAGTTGCGTTATCACTCCTATGAGAACGCAAAGTTGTATAAAGAGAAGACCAAGATGTGGCACGATCGTAGGATCAACCATAGGGAGTTCATAGAAGGACAACATGTACTATTGTTCAACTCCCGTCTCAAACTCTTTCCAGGTAAACTAAAATCAAGATGGACGGGACCATATACCATTGTTAAAGTGAGTCCTTTCGGAACAGTAGAGTTGAAATCTCCACAATCGGGTCAGACCTTCAAAGTCAATGGGCAAAGGGTGAAGCACTTTCTGAACGAGAGTGCCCACATTCCATCCCACTCTCCACCCCACTTTGGTTAAGAAACATCGGGACCACTTGTAAATATTTTATTTCAACTCTTTGCTGTCTTTTTATTATTTTTGGTCTTTTTAATTCTGCATGGTAGTTTGTTTTAATGTGTGTAGAAGAAAGTGCCACTTTTTGAAGAAAAATCAATGAAAGTACTTCGCAGTGGGGAAAACGCAAGTCCCTGCGCTCCCCACTCCAGAGCTGACGCGAGATTGGACAGATTTGGGGGCCCAATGCTGACACACATCAACCTTTTCTGCCGCCTAGTCTTCTTTTTCCTCCCATGTGTCATACTTTACATGTTCCCAAGATAAATCATCATTGTACTTTCTCTCCTTCTTTCCTAAAACCGACGGTTCCCCCCATTTTTGAAAAGAATAACAATTAAACCTTTTCCTAATCCACCTTAACTCCCAAAAACCACTTTTCCACCTAAAAATTCAAACACTACCTTTTCCCATCTCTCTCTCTTACGACCTAAAACCATTCCAAAACCCTAGTCATGGCCAGGAGCAAGAGATTAAACACTCACCCGGAGGCACCCACATGTCCGGCGATTCGCCGGAGAACCGCCGAAGGACAACCGCCGGTAACTGTCAACGGCGACCTAAATGAACCGCCACCAGTCTCCGGCGACAATCCGATTGTTCCAGACACAGGTTCGTCGAAACAAGAGAGTCCCAAGGCTGTTTCTTCATCTAAAGTGGTAGATTCTGGTTCTAGCCACATCGATGATGAGGCATTACAAGCTGAAGTGGAAGAATGAAAATTGGAAGAAGAGTTCAACCTGCGCATGTCGGCCATCAGAAAGAGAAAAGAAGAAGTCGAACGAAAGCGAAAAGAGGAAGAGGAAAGGTTACGAGAAGAGGAAAGGTTACGAGAAGAGGAGGAGAGAATACGGAAAGAAGAGGAGGAGAGAAAACGGAAAGAAGAGGAGGAAAGAAAGGCTGAGGAAGAAAAGCTTTGGGTCGAAAAGGAGAAGAAATAGGTCGAGGAAGAACAAAGACGAATTGAGAATGAAAGGCTTCTTGAGGAAGCAATGAAAAGAGCGGCTGAAGAGAGGGAAAGAAAAGAAAAAGAAGTTCAAGGAATGGGTAAGGAGCATATTCAGACTGGAACAAATTCTCAAGCCACAACTGCTGTTGGCTTGGAAGCGATAACAACTGCTTCCCACAGTGGAGAGAATCCAATGAGGAAGGCTTTGAGGAACAAGGGAATGGTCACCAGGTCCTTGGTGACCAAATCAGCGAAAACACCCACTAAGAAGCCGAGGAAGACCGCTGGAAAAGGTAAGGGTCTAGAACCCTCTTTGAGTTCTTCTTCTTTAGAAACTGATGCTGGGGATATGCAAATCCCATCTGAAAACCCACACAAATCCACAGTGGGGACTGTGCATGCCCCCAGTGGGGTACCCAGGCAATTCACCACTCCCGCTGTGGCTGCCCACTTTGAATGTATTTCTAATCAGAAGTTGAACTTAGAAAGGGGTTTTGACCCCGACTTTATAGAAGACAATGCATTTATTAAGAACAGGATCGTCGAGCAAGATTGGTCGACGTTGGCAGCTGCCAACCGTCGCGCAAATGCCTCTTTAGTAAGGGAATTTTATGCCGAGGCCTCTCAATCCAAAGAAACTTCTGTAAAAGTCTGGGGTAAAACTATATTCTATCATGCTAGTGCTATCAACCAAGTTCTTGGCATAAGGACCCCCACTGTTTGCGAATTTGTCTGATTTTTGAAAAAGATAACCGAAGCAGATGAAGAATTGATTTTAAAGGAATTAGCAGCTGAGGGAAAGCCCTGGGGTAAGGATGGTCAACGCAAATGCTTGCCTGCTAATTCCCTCACAACTGAGGCCGCTGTATGGTTCCAGTTTGTGCGGGCAACCATATCCCCCACTTCTCATGACACAACGTTATCGATGCACAAGTGCGCCCTGTTGTACTGCGTCTTAACAGGTAAACTGATCAATATGGGGACCCTCATGTACGCTGCCATCGATCAAGCTCGCACCAGAAAGAAGGTAAATCTGCCCCTCCCTTGTCTCATTACTTCATTGCTAATAACTGCTGGAGTGCCCACAACTGCGGAAGATCAATGGTTTGTTTCCACAAGAAATATCAGTGTGGCAACAATAAGAAAGATGGGACGAGCAGTCACTACCCCCACTGATGATCCTACAGTGAGGATTGCTAATGAGCACATTGTGAGAACCACTGGTACCCCACTCCTACAACCCACTGCAGGAACCGCAATCACAAGCAGCAGTAATCCCATGTCCGAAATCCTGAAAGCTTTGAGGAAACTCACGTATCGAGTCGAACTAATGGAGGCCCAGCAGAAATATCAAAACAGGGCGACGACATCATTTTGGATGTACACCCGAGAACGTGATGAGGTGAAAAAGAAGATGTACGAAGTAGCTAATCCTCAGCTAGCCGCACAACTCCCTGATTTCCCCGAAGATATCTGCCCTACCTATGATAGTGAAGATGAGTTCGATGATGATGGTGCGGATCTGTCGCCGCAAGCTACCCCGTCCCCTTAATGGTTTGTTAAAACAATGGTTTATCTAGTTTGCTCCTAAAACAATTTTAATTTCTGTTTGTTTTATATTTTGTGCCTATGGCTAGGCTTTGACAATGTTTGCTACATATTTCTTTTTGGCGTTTTAATGCATGAAAATCCTACCACTGGGTAGGTACTTTTGGGTACTAACGTATTTGTTGTTTGAATGCTTGTTTGATCTCGTTTCCATTTTAAGGTACAACTTTCGGCTTCCGACTTAAAAAGGTCCCTTTTTGTAAGTACGAATCTCAACTTGATACCATGAGATAAAATAGGCCGTTTTTCGCATCCAAACACGATCCTTTTTGTACCCCAAACCACCACATTTGTTCGTTAATTCAATGTCACAGTGGGGACACTGTGAGATTTAAGTTTGAGGTGGGAACTTCCAGAGTGACTTCCAGTTTGCCCACCGTGGGGACACCGTGAAGTCTAAGTTTGAGGTGGGTAAGCCACTCTCACAAAAAAAAACACAAAAATACAAAAACAAAAGAAAATCGGAGTGTCACTAGCAAAATTGATGGTGTGCCTTTTCTGGACCATCAAAGTGCTCATTCCCAGAAAAAGATGGTGTGCCTATTCTGGACCATCAGAATACCCACTCTCACAAAAATATCCATACCCACAATAAAGCCTGAAAGTGTGCGTACATACCCATGAAAGATCCAAAATACCCACTTCTTGAAATAAAAATCTCCAAGCGAGATTTTCGGTCCATGTTTGGAAATACTTGCCAAAAACCCTTGGGAAAATATTCAAAGCCATAAACCCGTCGAACCCAAGAAAGCCCTATTGATTAATGGAAAACAAGGGAAAGATTTCATCAAACACAAAAGTGAAATTTTCAACTTTGGAACCGAAGGAAGTATCGAAGGAAGGATATCAACGCCCATTCAAGTCAAGAAGTATGTAAGTCCCTAAAAGTTCTAGTGCATTTTGTTCATTTTTTTGTTCATTAAGGAAGTTTGAGGTTGTGATAACTCTATTTTTAGAGTTATTATTTCCATTTTTTTCCACTTTATTTTGTCAATTTTAGCCATTTCACTTCTTAAAACCCCCATTCTTGGTATATTTCACGAAAACGAGCAAAAGGAGTGAACCATGGTCTTTAATAAATTATTTGGTAGAATTTGGGTGTTTTTCACGTTTTATCCTGCAGTGACCACTGTTGTGCCCACTCCGTGTCCCCACTCTTCGAGCAGATCAAAAAGAAGAGAAAAAGAAACTATTAGTTGGGATCTAATTTTCTGGAGGAGGAAGGTTCATATGGCAGAGAAATGGCTGGAGAAGTACAAAGATATCTTCCTTAAAATATGACAACAAGTACACCTTCTTGTACTTAGAGATTTACTTGGAAAATGGACCATTGGGTAAAAGGATTACCCATAGAGCTGAATTCTGCCACAACACAGCAGTCTTTACCCATTGGAAGACCCACCTCTTTTGTGTAATACCCAACTCCTTCTCCTAGTATATAAAGGAGCACTTGGGTACCATTAAATGCATGCTTGGATATCATCCTTGAGTTTTTGCTTAGCTTTAAATTCTCTCAACTACCACATTAGATTTAGTCTTTTATTTACTGCAGTAACTAGCTTTAATTTTCGGTAATTTACTTTCTTAGCTTAATTATAGTTTGCAATACACAGTGACAGGGACGAACCCTCGTTCCCCACTGTGAGTTCTATTCAAGTCACTTTCAGTTTAATTATGTGCAACTTCTACTCTTTTGCTTTCTTTACTTCAAGTATGGGCTAAACATCCTTTGGGATGTAGGAAGGAGAAGTACCTGGATTTTATTAAAAATGCTTGAGTAATATTTATACTTAGAATATTTGTTGTTCTGGTCATTCATTCTCGATATTTACCCAAGGATGCAAACAAGCCGATCACTTGCAAGGATCTAAAGTCTAGTTCTTAACTTAGAAATAAGTAGAACGTAGTGACACGAGCTTGAATGATGCTAGGGGATTCGAAAGAATTCTTATGACACTTACGAAAGTGGGGTCGGCACAATGAGCAAATCTCAACCTACTGGAGTAGTAGGCAAGCTAATTTGTGTATTAAAAACACTTAGAGTATTTGTCTCTACACATTCCATCGAGACCTGAAAAGGTTCATTCTTGAGATCACCATTGACGAAACAATAAGTACTAAAAGTATGGGATTTTTATCTAAACGGTGTGAGTATTTTGTAACCGGGCTTTTCTAGCGAAAATGTCCACCACGAATACGAGGATCACTTCTAAGGATCGAGTATTTGATATAAAATCTAGGGAAAATCTAACCTACATTCCTCCTTTTAAATCTTAGTAAAATCGTTAAAGTAGCTCTTTCACCAACCAAACCAAGCTATTTTACCACTCAGTTACTTGCTGTGACGATCATAGTGGACAGTGTACACTTGCACTTCCCATTGTGGACAGTTTGCAACCCACTGCGATTAAAACACATATTTCGCACGTAACAGTAGACTTTGAAATACCCATCCACACCCACTCAGTAGAAATTCCACAAACTACTGTTTCATTTCATTCTGGGGAACCATTGCATACTCATTTGGAGTTTGGCAATCAATCCCAACCTTCAATTGTTCACATAGAGTCTGGATTACGCAGTAATATCCTGTTTGAGCCTGAATTTTCGTTGTACACAAGCACATCACAGGGGATTCATTTTCCTGTTACAACTTCCATAGACATACCTAATATTGGGTGTCAAGGATTGGATGGAAGACCTAGGGAGGTGAACATCTTAAAAGCCTCTTTACAAAGTGCATCTGTTGTACTAGGTGCCTTTGTGACACCTACAGGCCATATGTTCTCTGAACATATGCAAACAGGTTCATCTGTTGTTCCAGGGTTACCACATTTACCTTCTGAATTTGAAAAGATTCAGAAAAATAATCATGAGTTGGGAAACAAAGTTCAGAACTTGGAGAATATGGTGGTTTCCTTGAAAGATGAAGTCAAGGATCTCAGAACTATGTTGGAAGGAAAGGCTAAAACTGTTGAACAAAAGGTGGATGATATCAAAGTCTCTTTGGAATCTCATCAAAAGGAGATCAAAATGAATTTTCAAAGTTTCAACAGGAGATCATAAAAAGTATGGATGCTATGCAGACTTCTCTACTTAAAGCATTCAGTTTACAATTGGCTGTTGTCTCAAAGCCTCTGGAAATTATGCCTTTATCTGTAGATGTGACAGAATCCTGTTCAACTCAGTCTTTAAAAACGAAGTTTGATGATAATGAGCCTCATGATCATCAAAAGGGGGAGAAAAGGTAGAAGGAAAGCATTGAGTTAATGGATGTTCAAACTACTAGTTCTGAGAAACAAAGTTCTGAAGATGAAATGGAATCAGAAGAAGTGGTCATTGAAAATACTTCTAATATGGTTACTTATATGGTTCTGGAAATCACTGGTTCTGAAATGGATATGGTGCACACTTCTGAAATAGATACGGGCAAGAAGAATGCAAAGTATGTTGATAAGTGCTCTGAATCGTCCAAATGTTCCAAGAAGTCTCAGAAGATTAATTCCAATTGATATGATGGGTGAAGAGGATTGCACAGTTAGATATCCAGATAAGTTTGAAGAAGAATTTGAAAAGCACTATCTTGATGATTTATCAGTTCTTGAAGGAGAATATGAAAAGGTTGAAAACTACTTTATGCCTTTCAGACGACTGATTCAGAATACAGTGAGCGAATTTTGATACTCTTATTTCACAAATAAGAAATTTTGCCTACAAAGGCCTTACAAGAAGATGTTCTTCACACCTCTAAACCTCCAAAGAAAGTCAGCGACTCATTCCTGCCCATCTTAGCTGTCTGACTCCAAGGGAAATCGTTGAAGCTCTCAAGGCTGAAAAGATTCTCACTGAACAACATAAGGTAGAGCATACTGATAAGGCCTTTGCTATTGAACTTGCTAAACGTTCATTATAGGATCCTCAGCTTAAGAAATTACCTTTCGAAGTCTAGAAACAACTGCTTAAAGATGCTGGTAAGAAAAAAAGAAGAGAAAAGGAAGGTTATCGATAACATCCTTGCCTGGTGCAAGAAAAAACTCCACTTTAGAGTGTTACCAGCAAGAATAAAACAGGTAAACCTGAGGGGGAAAACTGTCAGAGGTGCTACATCTCAGAGTTGGAAAACTGTCAAGAACCTGCTATATCTCAGAGTTGGAAAAACTTGGACTAAACGAATGGTTGGAAAATCGGGTCGCAATTCAGCGATCTCGATCAATCTACAAGTCTTATGTTGAAAATGCCATTAACAGGCTAATCGACCAAGTCTCCTCAGCTGTTGATCTTCCCATTCCAACCATCAAACCAAAACGAACCGCTCCAAAGAAAAAGCCTCCACTATCTTCAAACCCTGCTATACGGAAAGAGACTGGTATTGACTTTTCTCGTGAAGTTGTACTTGGTCCAGATGCTGATCTTTCAGAACATGACATCTCTCTGCCTCCCGCTGAAGATTTTGAAGCTGGGAAGGTAGCCAATAAACCTTATAGCATATTCTTTCTTGACTACTATGGTCGCCAATGCTTTCAAAAAATATATGAGTTACCCATCTCTCCTATCGAACAACTCAGAGACCTCTTGTAATGGTGTGATCGCTCATTCCTTGGAAGATTCATCAAGCCCCAGATCTACCGTGAAGCGAAACAAAGACAGAATCAGGGAGTAATAGTCCCTGATGGGATGATCCCACAGACTGACACCCTTGACGAACTTCTTTTCAAGGGAGAACCTGAATTGTTGATAGAATCACCATTTGTATTCTTCTATTTTATCAGCTTGTATGTAACTTTCTATACTTGTAATTATTTTCATTGTACTTATAATTTTTCCACTTCCCTTGTAATCTTGTTTACGAAGTTGATGAAAAATTTCAATGAAGTACTTTACTCCATCAGTACTAGAAAAGATCCCTGAAAACAATAAATGCGACACGTGTTTATGAGTCCTTTTTATCCTTATGTTTTTAACTTAGCAATTTTATTTTATTTCTATGTCATCATCAAATAGGAGGAGATTGTTGATCCAAACCCTTCAGCGATTTGATAATGACTCTCAGAATTACTTAGTGAAAATTGTAAGTAAACAATATGTATCAGTGTTTCACCATCTAAGAAAATATACTAAGTCTGTTTAGTATTGCTGATGGAAAACACATGCTTTAATTTATACTTCAGCGATACCTGTACATTAGTGAGCCCTGAGCATATTCAGTCTCACTGATGATCGCTGAAAGTTCATCTTGTAATTGTTTACTTATGATTCCTGAAGACAAGACTTGCGACAACTGAGCTCAAAGCTGAAATCGAAGACCAAGCTAAAATCGAAGACCAAGCTGAAGAACGAGTGACTAAGTCTACTAGTGACCTGATGCAGATATCAGCGAAGACAAGACTTCTCCATTTCACGCGAAGTTTCAAGTAGAAGACTTCAGCGAGAGCTGAACTTTATCATTCGCTGATAAAGATACATTCAGCATTCGCGGATCGTGAAGCCTGTTCTACAAGCAACTTCTATCTTATCTCCTTATACGCCTCGTATGATTTGTCAGAAGAACATCCCTTATCCAGGATCGTACAAACCACTCTGAAACTACACTGTTCCTCATGCGGCCAAAAGGGATGTTGCTAAAGTCAAAATCATGCAACCAACCAGACGCTACCACGTGTAAAGTTGTACTGACTTGCATTAAATGCATGCATTATAAATAGGAAACCCTACTTCATTTTGAAGTGCTGCTTCCTTCACTGAAATACTTTGTGCAAGAAAACTCTCTAGTTTTCTTATCTTCTATCTTTTCTTAGTGCAAGAATTCTGTGTGATTCAATTAGTTTGTTTAGATTAGGTTTTTAACTTGATCTTATTCCGCGACAAACTGTAATTGTTTGATATATATATATGTTAGGACTAAAAGTCATATAAAATAGAAAGTGATATAAAGAAAAGAATTGTTTTATTTAATTGTTTGTAAAAGCCTCATAATAAATAATATGGGCTTTAGTGTGTTAATGGGCCATGGGCATTGAGTTTAGGCCCTTGGTATTTAAGGTGTGGTTAGAGTGGAAATTAGGTTAAGGGCTTAGAGTGATTAATCAGGATACGGCTAATAGAGACTAGAGATAGAGTTATGTTCATCATTCCAATATTGTAACCTCTCTATAATCATTCAATAAACGATAATTGTTCGATTCATTGTTACTTGATTGTCAAACTGGGATCCACAATTGGTATCAGAGTAGAGGGATAAAGCTATCGATCTAAAATGTATCAATTTTTATCTGTGTTCATCGACATAACAAAACGGCGCTGTGTTCTTAGGTTTTTTTTATTCTGTTGATTTTTGCAATAATAGTTAAATTTGTTTTTACCAATCTATTCGTGATATTCTAAAATTTATTTCTGCAAATTTTCAGAATCAAATTCTAAGTTTTTGATCATCAATTTTGATTTTTTCCAAGTCTGGGTTTTGAATACTCTGTTCTTGAAACAATTTCAATTATTGCTCAAAAGTGGGTTAAATTTCTATTTGGTTAGTTGTTTTTACTTTCTGTGGTTGTTGGGTGTGTTCCTAAAGTTTTTGCAGAAGTTGTTCGAAGCTTTTCAGTCAAATCGGTGAGTTTTCGCAACTCCAAGTACACTTTTCTTCTCGAACTAGCTTGAATACGGGACTTATTGTTTGAGTCTCGGTCTCTTTATTTCCCGCACCTAGAAACCGGATCCAATTCATATCGGATCCATATCCCGGTCCCGGACTACACTGGATTCAAACCCGGTTCCGGTATATACGAGATTCAAATCCGATTCCGGATCATACCGAGTTTCAAACCGGTGCCGGACCACACCGGATCTAACACCGGTTCCGGATCCGATATCATCCTGATTCCTATTCTCATCTGGTTCTATTTTTTACTCCTGGTCTTTTACCGGATTTAGGATCTACCGGAACTCATTCCGGTTCCGGTCTAACACCGGTTCCGGACAAGTCCCGGTACCGCGCTTACCGGGTTTCAATACCGGATATAATACGGCTTCCGAAATATACCGGTTCCGGATCTTCAATGTTTCTGATCGCATACCGCTTCCGGTCTCTACTCCCGGGTCCATCGTTCCGGATTTCCCAAGTCCCGGTTCCCAATATATTTAGAAACGAGACTCTATCATATTTTTTTCCATCAAAAGCTTGTTATTTTGCTTCAAAATCGTTTAGGGTATTGTTATTTCTGTGTTTTGGAAGGTTTCTAATCTTTCAGGAACTATTTTGGGCAACCCTAATCGCATACAAGTCAATTTGTTCACCACAACCTCAGTTACCGGACAATCTCATTGTTTCCGGGTAAGTTTCCTTTTTCACGCTGCTTTCTGGAAGATTTCATCCGGATTGTTGTTGGTCTCGAAAGGGTTATACAAGTTTGTAGAAGGGGGGTTGAATACAAACACACGATTTTTACTTTTCTAAATTTTTTATTGATATGTATCAATAATTTACAACTTGTTGCGGAACAAGATTGACGAATAAACCTAATCTAAACAAGTTAAGAGAATCACTAAGATTTCTTGCACTAGAAATAAGTAAGAAAGAAGATAAGAATATTAAGGATAATATTCTAACACACAGAATAGTGAGATAAGGAAATGGCCGAGCACTTCATTTCTGAAGTAGGGTTTCCTTTATATACTGCATGCATTTAATGCATATCAGTATCACTTTACACGTGGCAACAGCTGATTTGTTGCATGTTTTGACTTTGGTAGACAACCTAGTAGCCGCGTGATGAACAATGTAGAATCAGAGTTGGTTGTGCGAATCTGGACAAAAAGGATGTCCGTTCTGGCAGATCGTACGGAGACGTGCAAGGGGATAAGACAAACGTATCTTGTAGAGGAAATTCATGATCAGCGTTCGCTGAATAGTTCTTTATCAGCGAGTGATAAAGTTCAGCGTTCGCTGAAGTCTTCTACTTGAAACTTCACGTTTGAGTGGACAGGTCTTGGCTTCGCTGATATCCGCATCAGTTCATTAGTAGACTTGTCGCTGCTTCTTTGGCTTGATCTTCGACTTCAGCGTAAAACATAGTTGATGTGAAACTTGTATTCAGGGATCATAAGTAACCAACTAAAACTATCAGCGATCATCAGTAAGACTGAACAGGCTCAGGGCTTGCTGATGAACAGTGTTCGCTGATTTTGTCAATTAAAGAACGAGAGCTAACTATCAGCGGTACTGTAGAGACATAGTACTTATCAGCGATAGTGAAACTCTAATACATATTGTCTACTTACAATTTTCACTAAGTGTTTCTCAGAGAGTCATTATCAAATCACTGAGGGTTTGGATTAACAATCTCCCCCTATTTGATTATGACATAGCAATAAGAGAAAATTGCTAATTATAAAAACATAAGGATAAAAAGAAATCATAAAATATTTGTCCCATTTACTGTTTTCGGGGATCTTTTAAGTACTGATGGAGTAAAGTACATTCGCTGAAATTTTTCTTTAAACTTCGTATAAGTTACAGAGGGAAGTAGAAAAATTAAAAGTACAGCAAAAAAAAATACAAGTACAAAAGATATAAGCTGATAAAGATAGAAGAAATACAAAGAATCCTATCAGCTAATCAGGTTCTTTCTTGACGAGTTCATCAAGAGAATCAGTCTCTGGAATCATCCAATCGGGAAGAGTAACTCCCTGATCCCTTCTTTTCTTTGCTTCGAGGTAGATGTGGGGTTTCAGGAGTGATCCGAGAAGATTGTATTTGTACTCACACCAGTAGAGTAAATCTCTGAGTTGTTCGATTGGAGCTTTGTATAACTCAGAGATGCGTTGAAAGCGTTGGTGACCATTGAAGTCATAGAAGAAAATGCCATATGGATTGCTGATAACTTTGCCAGGGAAGAAATCTTCAGCGGGAGGTAGAGATACGTCGAGTCCAGAGAGGTCAGGGGCAGGGCCAAGAACTGCTTCACGAGAGAAGTCAATCCCTGTCTCGTTTCTAATTTCAGGACCTGGAGAGGAAGGAGTCTTCTTCTTTGGTGCAGCTCGTTTCTTTTGAATTGGTGGCGGAGGTGGAATATCTACCGCTGAGGTAACTAAGTCAATTAGCCTGTTTATAGCTTCTTGAACATAAGTCTTGAAAGTTGAGCGGGATCGCTGAATTGCGATTCTCATTTCCAACTATTCAGGGAAACCGAACTTGTCCAGGTCTGACATGTAGCAAATTCTGTTGTAGCTGTTTTCTCTGACTACTTGGACATGAACGATCTGTACTTTTATGTTATTTTTCAAGGCATATCTCCCTTTGAAATTTACATCTTTTATCCTTGAGGGATGTTGTCTGTAGTGGCACATCTTCTTACACCACTCGAGTGGTGCCGCTGACTTTGGTCTTTTCTTGGTGAGTCTTCTGTGCATCCTTTAGTAGTTTCTTCTGGACAGTTTCTGGATAAAATGAGTTCAAATACAACAGTTGTTCTTGCTCGAGAGAGATGAGTTCGCGTAAAAGGTAAAAATATAAACACAAAGAGTTTATATAGTGAGAGTAGAGAGAGAAAAACTATGAGCGGGAAAGTTTTTCATGATGACACAGACACGTCCCTTGAATTTGATTGAACAAGGTATACGAAACGGGCGAACGTTTCAGAGAAAAGCGTGCCATGGTCTATCCGTTGTGATGACGTCACAAACCTCCTTTCATATTTTAGGATGTCTGAGAATTTTGAAAACTCGGGGACATTTTGAAAACATGAAGCACTGACTAGAAATATCAGTGTTAAGTTTTGAAATTTCAAAGTATCACTGAAAGGAAGAGATATTCAGCGGTGAAATTTGTTTTGAAATCTTGCATTCATAGGCGAACGTCAGCGAGTAAGAGAGAACATACCTTGATATCAGCGAATCAATTTTGTTCAGAGAGCAGATGATTAATGGGGTTATACAAGTTAATTTTATTTTCACTGATCAAATGTGAACCGCTGAAGATTTTACTCTTCTAAGTTCAGCATTCCATGCTCACTAATGAGAAAGTTGAATCTTGTCTCATCAAGAGGTTTGGTGAACAGATCAGCTAACTGAAAATCAGTTGGGATAAAATGAAGTTCTATATCACCATTCATCACAGGATCGCTGATAAAATGATACCTGATTTCGATGTGTTTAGTCTTTGAGTGTAGCACTCGATTATTTGCTATAGCGATGGCACTTGTGCTGTCGCAATAGATTGGAATTTTTTAGAGCTGAAGGTCATAGTCCAGTAGTTGATTTCTCATCCACAAGACCTGAGAATAACAGCTTCGAGCGGCTACGTATTCAGCTTCAGCGGTTGAGGTGGACACTGAGTTTTGCTTCTTACTTGTCCAACTCACCAGCTTTTCACCCAGGAGCTGACAACCTCCTGTGGTGCTTTTCCTATCCATTTTGCAACCTGCAAAGTCACTATCTGAATAGGCGATTAGATCAAACCCTGAGTCTTTGGGATACCAAAGACCTAGGTTAGGACTTAGGAGTACCCTTTAGGTAACGAAAGATTCTCTTTAAAGCGATCAAATGAGATTCCTTAGGTTCAGCTTGATATCGTGCACACAAACAGGTTGCGTACATAATATCAGGCCGGCTAGCTGTAAGATACAGAAGAGAGCCGATCATCCCACGGTACGCTGTGACATTAACATGTTTCCCTGAAGGATCCTTGTTTAGTGTCAGCGGCGGTGCCATAGGGGTTTTCATAGTTGAGCTCTGAGTTAAATCAAACTTTTTCAGCATATCTTTAACATATTTTCCTTGGTGAATGAAAGTTCCTTTTTCATTTTGTTTGATTTGAAGACCGAGGAAAATATGTTTCTGATTGCATACCTGCTGCAGAAGTTAAGTACATGAGAGAACCTATCATACCTCGATAAGTCCTTATATATGTTTTCTTACCATTTTCGTCTGGACCGATCTTGGAACCATGTGCCATAGGTGTTCCGATAGATGTACAATTCTCCATTTTGAATTTCTTCAAAATGTCGAATATGTATTTGGATTGGTTGATGAAGATTCCCGTTGAGAATTGCTTCACTTGCAATCCGAGAAAGAAATTGATCTCTCCCATCATGCTCATCTGGAGCCTGGTCACCATGATGTCAAAAAACCATGTACATAAATCGGGGTTAGTCGAACCAAATATAATGTCATCTACGTAAATTTGTACAACAATAATTTCACCTGCTTCGTGCTTTATGTATAATGTCGTATCTATTTTACCTTTTTCGAAACCTTTCTCAAGTAGGAAAGTTGAAAGAACCTCATACCAAGCGCGAGGGGCTTGTTTTAGACCATATAAGGCTTTATCCAAAATGTATACATGGTTTAGATGTTCTTTGTCGACGAACCCTTCAGGTTGTGATACATATACCTCCTATTTAAGAACGCCATTCAGAAACACTGTTTTCACATCCATCTAATAGACGGTAAGGTTTTTGTACGCCGCGAATGCTAGAACGATTCTGAATGCTTCAATTCGCGTGACCGGAGCATATGTTTCGTCATAGTCTATGCCCTCTTGCTGGAGATATCCTTTTGCTACTAGTCTGGATTTGTTACGAACGATAATTCCGTCTTCATCCTTCTTATTTTTGAATACCCATTTGGTACCGATGACACTTTTATCCGCCGAACGGGGAACAAGTCTCCAGACTTTCAACGCCTCAAACTGGTTGAGTTCTTCTTGCATCGCGATCACCCAATCTGGATCATTTAGAGCCTCTAAAACCGATAGTGGTTCAACATTGCTCAAAAAGATCGCAAAAAGCACTCATTAGCCGTAGCCATTATAGCTGACGAACGCGTCTAAACCGGTGAATTAGGGTCACCTATTATTTTATTAATATAATGAGCCTTCGTCCACTTAGTTGAGTGCGGGTGTGGAACGTATGATGTTTGAACATTGTCGAGAGAATCATTTGTCTCTTGATCAGCTACTGGTACATCTACTTCAGCACTTGGAATTTCTGGAGGAATAACAGTAGATGGAATTGGTACTCCAGAAGATTCAGGATGCTGAGGAGTAGTAGTAGCATTCACTAAAGAACTTGTGTTTTGTGTTGAAGTTCCCACATTTGTAGGAACAGGTTGTGATGTAGAATTCACATTTGGTACAGCAGATTCTTGAACAGGAGATGAAACATCAATCGTTGTTGATTGATTTGCATATGTATCAGTAGTAGGTACAACAGCGGAAATTGTTATAGATGCGGGTTTATTCCTGTTAAGAACATCAGAACATTTGTAAATACCAAAGTATTCATCATAAAAATCTTCAAACAAATAATCAAGATCAGTTAAATGAGATTTAGAAGATGAGGGTTGATCCTGATTCGGTTTTGGAATAGGTTTTGAACTGTATTGTTCAGAAGCTAAAATTCCAGTTATCACGGGTTCTGAACTGTTGTGATCAGAAGACATTTCGTTATGCTCATCAAATTTGACATTAACACTTTAAATTACTGTTCTGGACTGCTTCAAGTAGATTCGATATAAAGCTGCAGAGAAAGAATATCCGACGAAGATTCCATCAATCACTTTTCGACTGAACTTGTTACGGTTCTCCTTTCCGTTCAGTACAAAGCATTTGCAACCAAAGACTCGAAGATGCTTTAAGGTTGGCTTCCGGTTATTCATAACCTCATCAGGGAGTTTTTCCAAACCGACGATGTATGACTGAACGATTCTGAGTGTAACATGCAGTTGCGACAACCTCAGCCCAAAGGAATAATGGTAGATTCGAGCAATCCAGCATAGTTCTTGCGGATTCGACTAACGTTCGATTACGTCTTTCCACAACACCTGTAGGAACCCAGATACAACAAGTAACAATTATAATAGCAATAATCTTTGTATATTGACTAATAAAGAGAAGAGTTTACAATATAGGAATTAAGAACAACTCTCTCTTGAAGCTTTCTCTCTCTCAGTAAACGTATGAAAGTAAAATGAGACTAGGAGGCTTAACCTAAAATTCTCTAAGACAATACTTTATAACCAATACAACAATTGGTTATTTACACTTTTAGCCCTTGACACTCAACAAATACAAATAAGTCATTGACACTATTTCTTTATAAAACATTCATATAAATTAGGGGCTAATTAAAGCTAACAATCTCCCCCTAATGTTTTATAAAGAAAGAATCATCTTCTAGTCTCCCCTTTGCTTTCTTTAGAGGCGTTGGAGTGTCAATCTTCAAGTCTTGTGAGAGTCTTCTTTTCCTGATCTTCCACAATGTCAGTTGCTTTAGTTCATTTTTTTAACTCCCCCTTGATCTTTGCCTACTCCCCCTTGGAGTGTCATCTTGTAGTCTCCCCCTTGCTTTCTTTAGAGGCGTTGGAGTGTCAATCTTCAAGTCTTGTGAGAGTCTTCTTTTCCTGATCTTCCACAATGTCAGTTGCTTTAGTTCATTTTTTTAACTCCCCCTTGATCTTTGCCTACTCCCCCTTGAATGTTGCTTTATTTTTCAGATCCCAGTTATCTCCCATAGATTAAACTCAAACAATCAGAGAACGATTTGATGTGCGGAAGCTTGTATAACCAGTTTGAGTAATAATCGATGGTAGATAAACAACTAGGAGATGAAGAGTAGCGAACACATTCGGCTCATGAGAATCTGCATTAACAATAATAAGTAACCAGGGGTAATCATCTAACACAAAAGCACATAGCAACTGTTATCACAACAATTAAAATAAATGTGTGGCCTATGTTCAGAGTTGACAAATATGAAGCTCTGATAGGACTTCCAGTTATCATAGAAGTAGAATTATAAAATTAAACTTCTCAAACTGTTCTGGCAATATCACATAGATATGCATGTGGAATCACAAAGATTCGTGATATTGTGTGGAAGAAAAATAGAATATTATCTATTAGGTTCAAAAGTGTGTAAACTGTTTGGACATAACAGGTGTCCACAGACTCAATGTGCATGAGTGAAGTGTGAAGGTGGGGCAAATTTCCTTCTTTTCAATGTCCAACCTTCCAAATAAAGATCAGATAGCATATATGCTGCTTCCCCATGGAAAAGTGAAGTATTTCCCTGTTGAGACGGAAATAAGTAGCTAGTGGGGTTAATTCAAGAGTTGGCATGGGCTCAAGGCCTGTTTCAATGATAATCACCAAAGAATCGTGATAAATCAGTAATGTGGCTTGCCCGGCTCAGAAAAAGTTAGTGCAGAGTTGTATAATTCTTTTGACTCTGTTCTCACACCCTCTTTCTTTTTATCATTTAGCTCACGTCTAACCAAACTCTCTTTTCATTTTTACCTCTTAAGCACAATGAGAAAAACTCAAATGAGTTGTCTCCCCCACTCTTTAATGTAGACCCTTTACCTCTCAATCACTCAAGGTTTACTTCTTTGGTAGGAAACACAAGTTTAAGTGAATCCATAGAAGTGCTATATATGCTCACACATTGATCCCATGAAATTGTTGTCCTAAAGATTGTATTGTTCCACACACTGACTATTTTTAGTCTCAGAAAAGCATTAAAAATCCAACTTCTATATCAGAAAAAGCATTTAGCATCTAGAAGTGGTTTGACCATTTTTGAAAGGTTTTATCATTTTAAAGTTAGTCTTCTTTAAAAATGATGAGTCTAAAGATTTAGAAATTTACCTTTGGATGTACATGGTCAGATTGGCATTCTCCCCCTCAAATTGAGTATTTAATCTCATTGAAGCTCAATTTGAAATTAGATATCCTGTAAAATCAAAAAATATTTTGGTAATCATCTTTGATGATTCCTCATTTGTTAGGAATATCCAAAAGCACTAATAATTAAAATCAATGCAAGGGGTCAGAGTTTAGAAATACCAGTTAAAAAAAACTCTGAACTGAACATATCTGAGGTACTGGTCCTACACTGAGTTATGTAGAAGCATCAATTCTGATGAGGTACTGGTTCTACACTGCTGTGTGTAGAAACGTTGAGAGAACACCGTTCTTGAAAGCGGAAGGAGCATGCATTAAATGCAATGCTTTCGGTCCAGCACCTTACAGAAGACTTTAAAGCTGTTTTTGGCATAGCAACACACATAAATTGAGAAAACGCAGAACATCAAAGACCTGCGTCTGTGAATTATCTTTCCAATGCAACTGGACTCGTGTAATTTGGAGCGCCGAGTCAAAAGTTATGTGCATTTTTTTGAAGCAGCGCAAAGCTGTCAAACAAACAATTTTCGGGCTCTGGACAGCTTCTGACAAACCAACAGACCTCTGGTAGATGTTTGGCGGCAGAGGTTGGTCGGCAGAGGTTTGGCGGCAGAGGTTTTGCGGCAGAGGTTGATCGTAGTGCCGACAGAGGCTGATCTCGTGTCGACAGAGGCTGATCTCGTGTCGACAGAGGTTGATCAACTGCTGACAGAGGTCTACCTTATGATCTGCATGAACTTTGATCTTCAAGACTGGTTCTGATCTTTTGAGTCTCTGAAAAACTCCACAGAGCTCTGATGATGATTTTAGTGAAACACAACTTTCTGTCCAGCATATGTATACTGACTTTAGCAGAGATTCTGACCAAGAAGAACACTGATTCAGACCAATCTCAAAACACGAACATTGTTCATCTATGTCTTAGGAATCCAACGCATCTGGACTCATCAAATTTGGAGCTTCGAGGAGGGACTTCTGTTGAAAATACGACAGGTGCGCAAAGCTGACAACAAGTACTAAGACGTTGGGCTACGGGCTCTGAGGTTCGGTCGCAGAGGTTCAGTCCACAGAGGCTCTGTCGGGTTTCACAGAGGCTCTGTGGTGAACAGTACCCCAGAGGGTGGTCTCAAAATTCTGAGCCAAAGCTTATGTTGTCGCCAGAAGTTGGTCTGAGTGGTCGACAAAGAATGATTGCGGCTTGACAAACGCTTGACAAAGGCTCGGCAGAGGTTTGGTCGCGGCTCGGCAGAGGTTGGTCATGGCTCGGCAGAGGTTGGTCGCTCCTCGGCAGAGGTTGGTCGCTTCTCGGCAGAGGTTAGTCGCGGCTCTGTGATCTGAGACTTGACTTTTATTCTTCTATAGACTTGCATCTTTACCAAGATCGTTTGAAAAAGCATTGGAACTAATCGATAGAGCGTTAGCACAGAATTTTCACCAACAGAGGTTTTGAAGCTATGTGAAACTCGGCAGAGGTTCTATGAGAGAAAATTTCTAATAGCTAACGATTCATAAACATTTTTGATCATCCAAAGTTTTCATCGTTTTAGGCAATGTTTTTAGGACGTATTTGGAAGTTGGTGTCCTAGAAAACTGTTTTTGAAAAGATTTTGTGCGATACATTCTTACTTTGGTTTACCCTTGCTCGGAAGAGGTTTGGTCACAGCCGGCAGAGGTTTGGTTGTGGCTCGGTAGAGGTTGGTCGCATCCGGCAGAGGTTTGGTCGCGTCCGGCAGAGGTTTGGTCGCGGCTCGACAGAACCTTAACAGAAATGTTACACTAACTTTGACACTGATGTAGACCATTTTACCTCTGGAGTTTGCAAAAACTCAAAACACAAACAACTTTTATTGGTTTGTTATCTGTTCAGATCATCTTGAATCACCTCTTTTGGAGCTCGTACGAATAAGATATGGTTGATTTACCACAGTCGCGCAGATCTGTCCATCAGCTTTCCATCAGCACACTGTTGTATACTTCAATGATGCATATGACCCGTCTAAATTTCGAATCTCTGAAATATTAAAACATGAAAGTTGTTCATCAATGTGTTTTAAATCGAGGGCCTTTTGAATCGCATCAATTGGAGTCTTGATCAGTGAGATATAATCAATTTACTACAACATCGCAAATCTGTCAGCATGCTGTCATAGTACTTGATTGTTGTGCACCGAAATCAATTGCCTTTGAAGGATGAGTCTTAAACTGAGTGTTTAAGAGTCCATTGTCCACTGAAGTGTGAGTCCTTAACAGATGTATTAAGGAGTCCAAGTACCTGCAAAACAGATTAAAGACATTTTGGTACCCATTTCCAAATTGGTCCTTTTCTGTTAAGATTAGGATCTGTTGTAAGGTCCTCTGGTTTGCCAAGTTTAGCTGGTTTGCCAGGTTCCTTTCTATGACTTTTCTCACTTTGGGACTTTGGAATTTTCTTTTGAAATGACCCATTTTGAACATAGTTTGATCTAGACAAATGGTTCTTTAATGTAAACAGAAGATTAAAGCATTTACAGTTATATGAGTGATGAGATGAAATAGAAACAAAAGGCTTTGGAGCATTTTTGACAGGCGTAGAGCTTTTGACTTTCCAAACCATTTTCACTCTTTTGAAAACAAGATTATTTGTATTATCAACACGAGAGTTTTCTAAGTCAAATTCCTTAAGCCTTTTAGCTAAAACATCTTTTTCTTTAAGATTTAAATCAAACTTCTTTAGAAGATCTGATTCATACATCTTCTCCAACATAATATTGGTTGACAAAACAGATAGTTTTTTTGTCAATTTGGACATTTCAGCTTTAAAAACCTTTCTTTCTCTCTCAAAATCATCTTTCAAACATTTTGTTTGAAATCCTTCAATCTTCTTCTTCTCAAACTCTTTTCTTTCAAGATCAGACTCTTTCCTCTCCTTTTCAAGAGTTTTCTGTAATTCTGAGATTTTGCAAGAAAATTCCACAGACTTTGTTTCAAAAATTGTTTTCTCCTTTTCAAACTTTTCTCTTTCACAGATCACAAGCTTTTTAAAATCAGAAACCAAATTAGAAAATTTTAAACATTTAAGTTCACGTCTTTTCTTCTCTTCTTCAAAAATCTTTTTAGACTCACATAATTTTCTCTTAAGATCGAGATTTTCACAGGTTAAGAGTTTACCTGATTCTTCAAGCTTAGCAATCTTTTCTGAATCAATCATAATGCTTTTGTTCTTTTTCTCCAACTCTTTCTCAAGATTAGGAATAATTTTGCGAAAATTAGTACTAAGTTTAGAATAATAATGAGCATCAGCATCAGCACTAAATCTTAGTCTTGACATATTGTTACTTGAAAGATCGTTAACAGATACTTTGTGCGAAAAATAATTAATTGTTACACAGTCTTTTGTCTTAATGCACTAACTTGTCTCAGCCCAAATCTTATTAGATTGAGCTGAAATTTGGTAGGTAGGTGCACGAGGATATTCTGGACAACTTTAATTCTTTGAGTTTTGTCCAAAAACCAACAAAAAATGGTTTTTCGAAGCAAAAACGTGTGCAGTAAATAAAAGTTATATTCAAATGTTCTTGAGTCAAGTGTTTTCAAAAATTATCGAGTTGAGCTGAAATTTGGTACACAGGTTCGTGACACTATTCTGGGAAACTTTATTGCTTGGTGTTTTGTCAAAAAACCAACAGAAAGTGGTTTTCCGAAGCAAAACAGAGTGCAGAAAAATAAAAGCTTAAAACTCCGAAAATTGAGTAAATGAACAAACTGAGCTACAAACCTAGTGATTTTGCGAAATAAAACACTCAGGTATTATCTACTAACAACCCTTGATCGATTCTAAACCAGTAGAAGAACTCTAATGGCCAAAACCAACCAAAAATGAAGAACTTGAAGAACTCTCAACTTTGCACAAAAACACAATAATCTCCCAAAAATTGATAAAAATCAATGGATTGAAGCACAAATTTGAATCTGTTTGGCTCTGATACCAATTGTAGGAACCCAGATACAACAAGTAACAATAATAATAGCAATAATCTTTGTATATTGACTAATATAGAGAAGAGTTTACAAAATAGGAATTAAGAACACTCTCTCTTTGAAGCTTTCTCTCTCTCAGTAAACGTATGAAAGTAAAATGAGACTAGGAGGCTTAACCTATAATTCTCTAAGACAAGACTTTATAACCAATACAACAATTGGTTATTTACACTTTTAGCCCTTGACACTCAACAAATACAAATAAGTCCTTGACACTATTTCTTTATAAAACATTCATATAAATTAGGGGTTAATTAAAGCTAACAACACCATTCTGTTCAGGAGTTCTGGCGGCAGAAAATTGTTGAAGAATCCCGTTTGATTCATAAAAATCTCCCAAGACTCTGTTTTTGAATTCTGTGCCATTATCCGAACGAACGATTTTAACTGTTATTTGCATGTTGTTTTGAGCTGACTTGATGACGTTGATCAGATTTTCTAGAGTTTCATCCTTTGAACGAAGAAACTTAACCCACGTATAGCGTGAATAGTCATCAACAATCACCAATACGTATTTTCTACCACTAATACTTTTCGTCCTCATTGGTCCGCACAAATCTACATGAATTAGCTCAAGTACGCTCTTTGTTGTCGGTTCAGGCTTTGGCTTATGAGGAACCCTCTTCATCTTACCTTTCTCGCAAGCATCACACAGGTTCTCAACATTAAACTTCATAGCTGGAAGACCCCGAACTAGATCGCCTAACACGAGTTTCTGAATATAACGAAAATTCAGATGTGACAAGCGTCGGTGCCATAACCAGCTTTGTTGTCCTGAAGCCTTTGACAGGAGACACACTTCATCTTCTGGCTTAAGTGAAGACAAATTGATTGTGTAACGATTGGACTTTCGTGTGCCGACAAGAAGTTCTTTCCCTTCATCAGTCTTGACACATCATCTTGTTGCTTTGAAACTCACCTACAAATCTTTGTCACAAAACTGTCCTATGCTGAATAAGTTATGTCCCAGTCCTTCAACGTAGCTAACCTTCTTAATTGTAAGGTTATCTTGAACTATATCTCCATATCCTTTGATTGGTGCAAACTGATTATTCCCGAATCTTATACGACCAAGGTCTTTTTCAACAAAGTTTGATAGCATATTTCGTTGAGCGGTCATATGCTTCGAACATCCATAATCTAAGTCCCATAACTTACTTTTCTGCAATCAACCAGATTAGACGTTTTTAGGTACCCATTTAAAGATGGGTCCTTTTTGGTTAGTTGCTTGAGATCCCTTTTTGGAAACTGGTGATCTCTTTTTCTTTGAGAAACAAGATTAATGAGTGAAAGCATGTGGAACTGAATATGAGTTGTACTAACAAAAATAACCAAGTATAGCAAACATACTATTTTGACCACAAACTGAACAAAAACATTCATCATTTGCAAAATCCAACAATTGGTCGTTAGAGTAACGCTTGTAAGGTGTTACAAGAACTCGTTTATTACTAGTACCAAATTGTTTATTCTTTGAAAAACTATTGTTTTTAACTGCAGACTTTGAGTTTTCTTTAGAGACCGAATCAGAATGAAAATGGTCACAATCAGAATCTGAGTCAACATTGTGTACTTTAAAATCCATTTTGGATGAAGAAGAATTTTCAGGAGCACACCATGTTTGAAAAGCAAATTCTTTTCGTTCTTTTGCCAAAGCAATTTCTAATTCATTTACTTCTTGAGAAAGCTCACTTATTTTTTCTTCAAAAGATTGTCTTTCAATTTCAAAAACGACGTTCTCGTTCTCAAATTGTTCACGCTCAAGATTGAAAACTTTCTCTAAATCAGACATCTTTCTTTTCGTTTCAAAATTATTTATTTCTTCTTCTAAAGGATTTTCCAATGTCTTTATTTTCTGAGAGAGTTCACAAATCTTTTCTTCGAGAAGTTTGCTTTCGATTATAAAATTTTCTTTCTCGCTTTCGAATTGAATATGCTCAGAGAGTAAAAGTTTCTCAAGATCCGACACTTTCTTATAAAGCTGGAAACAATTTTGATTGACTTTTTCTTTTGCTTCAAATGCACTTTCGGATGAGTCTGAAAACTTTTTAATCAAAGATTTTTCATGAACAGTTTTCTCTTTTTCCAATTCAGTCTTGAAGCTGGAGGATAGTTCCTTAAAGATATTTGAGTAAATAGATGAAAGAAAGTCTTTTTTAAGCTCAAATTTCATCCTTTGTTCTAGAATAGATTTCTATAATTCACAGATTCTTCCTTCTAGAACCAAAGGTGGAACGTATCGTTTTGCTTCAAGAAGTTTTTCGCAATTTGGTTTAGTAGCATATATATCAAAATAGTCATTCAAAAGTTTTCCATGCGGATTCTTTTGATATTTTTCACTCTCTCGAGTATAACAAAAAGAAAGTTGCATTTTTGTAGTTATTGCTCTTTTCGTGGCTTCCTCTTCTCTGATTTCTTAATCATTTGTCCATGGTATTTTAAATTCAGGCAATATCTAGCATATCTTAAACATGTAAAATCATACAATGTTGGCAAAGATTTGGTTGCTTTAGCCAAGTTCTTTGGATTTTCATAACCAAGTCCCCAAAATTTGTTAACAGAACTCACAAGTCTTGGTTTGTTCAAATAAATTGTTTATTCAGTTTTACCTCTCAAATACAACTTCTTTTCCAATACTTCAATTTTATTCAAAAACTCTGTATTTTGAGTGGTGACACTTTTCAATGAAAGTTCACACTCACTATACTTCTCTTTTAAATCTTTGATCTCGTTTGAAAACTCTGTATTTTGTTTTGAAAAATCATTCAAAGAAATCTCACTTTCATTATTCTTTTCTTTTAACTCATTGATTTTCTTTGTTAGTTCAGAAGTCTGAGAATCAAAGAATATCTTTTCTTTTTCAAACTGTTCAAGTTAATTTTTGAGAGTTTTAATCTCCACATTTCTCTTTTCCTTTTCAAGATTATCAACAAGAATAGTCTGACAAAACTTCGTTTTGTTTCTTCTCTTTTTCAAGATTAGCTCGTAAACTTTGAACTCCTGGTATCATGACTTCTAACTCACGTTATAAACTAGCATTTTGATTTTCTGAATTTGCTAATTTATTTCGTGTATCAGTTAATTCACTAAGTAAAGTATTTATTTCATGATCATCCGAAGAAGGCAAGGGAAAGGAATTTACCTGTGTGGAATTATCCGAAGTATCCTCATCATCATTAGAATTAAATTCTTCCTCGCACATGTTTGCATGTTCCTCGTTCTCCACCTCGTCATCAGTCTGGTCTAGCCAATATTCTTCCTCCACAAGAAATGCTATTCCTTCTTCCTTTTGTTTGGCTAGCAACATTTTGTTCTTATAATAGTTGGAATTTCTCACCACTTTCTACCTACAATCCTTGGCGTAGTGACCAGGTGTGCCACAATTGTAACACTTCGGAGTCTCAACAGGTTTCTTATCCACAAATTCCTTTTTACCATCAATCTTCTCAATCCTCTTCTCAGCATAATCAAACCTTTTCTCTTCAAACGGGTTCCTCTCATAAATGTTGTTCTCAATCTTTCTTGAACCAGACGTATACCTCAGATTGTTGTTTGATGATGGTGTTTTGTAAAACCTCTTTTGAAAATGCCTTGTGAGTAGAATCATCGCTTGCTCTAACTCCGTTCCATCATCATCAACATTTCCTTTATATCTCGTTTCAAACAAGTTTGAATTACCAGTCAGGTAATTACCGGTGTGTACATCTGCTTTGAGTGCCACTGGTTCAGGAACAACTTCTTTCACCTTCTTCTTATTTCTTTTCTCCTTCTTCTCTATCACTTCCTCTTCATCTTGATGAATAGTTTCGAATAGTTCATGCAACGACATCGAAGAGAGTCTAGGATTTTGTTTCATGCGTCTTGAAACATTTTTCCATTCTGGTTGCAACACACTTAAGAACTTCACGGTAACCTCTATCAATGGTTTGTTGATTTTGTTCTTACTGAGCTCATTCAGTAACGTGATGAATCTGTCATAAGTTTGGCTCAAACTCTCATCCTCTTTAGCTCTAAACTCCTCATATCGATTAATACACAAAGTTGTTTTCATTTGATTTCCAATCTGCGAACCTTGCAACATCCTTTCCATTTGTACCCACATATTATGTGCGGTGTCTTTGAAACTATCGATCTTGTTGAACACTTCATTCAGAATCCCCATTATCACAAACGATCTTGCTTTCTTATCAGCATCATACCTTGCTTTCTCTTCAACTGTGTATTCAGTTAAAGGCTTTACTTTTTCAGTTCCTTCTTCAGTATTCGGAATATGAACAGTATGAGTTAGAGGTTTCATTGGACCATTCTTTAACGAATCTAGTAGATTTGCTCCGTTTTGTTGTCTTTCCAAGAAATCCTCAAACCTCTCTTTCCATTGCTCATATTCACTCTCGATCAAGATGGGAGGGCATGACTCGGTTCCCAAAGACATCATTATATCATTTTTCAACATTTTGTCTAGTTTACTTGTACTGATCTTTAAACAGATAAGCAAATTGAGAATAGTATCAAGTTGTTGGGCAAAATATGTTATCGGACAAATCAGGTGAGTTGTCGGACAAGGTTTGTACGACAAGTTCCAGTGAACAGTAGTAGTCGGATGAGTCTTGTACGACAAGGTTGAATGAACAGTAGTAGTCGGATGAGTCTTGTACGACAAGGTTGAATGAACAGTAGTAGTTGGATGGGTCTTGCACGACAAGGTTATGTGAACAGTAACTGTCTGACAATGCTTGTACGACAAGGGTCAATGAACAGTAACTATCGGACAAATCTTATACGACTAGAGTCAGTGAACAGTAACTGTCGGACAAGTCTTATACGACTAGAATCAGTGAACAGTAACTGTCGATCAAATTTCGTACGACAACTTTGAATATCAGTTGTGTACGACAGTTATGAACTTTTGCAGATATGAATCGTACGCCAGTTATGAATATATGCATATGTGTATCGTACGACAGTTATGAATGTCGAACCCAAAAACTTTCTAAGTCCCCAAATTCACTCAAACCATTACCAATCGATCTGAAACTTTGCAGATACCTTCGCGAACACACTGGAATATCACTTTTCGATCCAAAACAGTAGCCTTTTTCTAAAACACTAAAACTCACTAAAAATCAATCAAATCATGATTTTTAGATCTATTTTCTTGAACGAATTTGTCCAGAATAACAAATCGAACACTACTGTACTAAAAACCTCAATCAAAACATCCTAACATCCCCAAATCGATCACTAGTCCGAAATACTCAAAAAATGCCCATTTTCTAAAAAAAATCTTCAAATTTGTTGAATCTGCTTGCTCTGATACCACTTGTGATCCCAGAAACAAGTAAACAACAATGAATCAAGCTGCAATCACGTCATCTCTCATTAATCTTCAAAGTAATGATTACACAATGTAGAGAGAAAAATATGAATGCCTTGATGTCTAAAGTGCAAAGTTATGAAACAATGAACTAATCTAAGCTATTTATACTTAGACTAGTATTTTACATTTTGAGTCCCTTTACTTGGATACAATTAACAAAATAAGCACTAACAGTGAAGACTGTCTGTGTGGCTGGGTGGGGTGACACGATTTATCGACGTTGGATCCATGTCTGTTTCAATATTCATCTCCAAAGAACGAGAATGAATAGATTGTGTGGTTACCCGGATAACTGACTCGGTTTGGTAAGGACCAATAATTCTTTTAAGTCATGTCACATCCTCACCAATTTTCTTTTCTCTCCAAACCCGTCTATACATCTAGACCCCTCACTGTTGTCTATAAATGAGATGTGTTTCTTGGGTAGGTCCTTCCGGTTCTGGATAGACCATAGAAACAAAATAAATTCTATCACTCCTTTCACACTTTTTTTTTGCACCTAATAAAACAGTTTAAGTACACAATGAAGTACGAGTCCTAAACTGACATGTTTAGAAGTCATAGCATTTAAGAACGAGGTATGAACTGAATTATTCAGAAGTCATAAAATTGAGTCAATTGAATTTCAAGAAACAATATCAAGCACAAAACAGAATGACTCGATAAGCACAATATAGTCAAGAATCAAACAAAGAATAGAAATTTTAATTGTGAAGAACAAGTCATAATTATTATATCAGAGAAGAATTGAATAATTAACAAGAAAGGACGAACTTTGAAAACAAAGAGGAATTCAAGAGAGTGTATTTCCAGCAAAAAATCAACAAGTATATGAGACATGGAAATAACGAAGTCAAGAAAATATAACACGTGGCATTCATGGAAGTAAAAATAGGAGAATAACAAACACAAGTAAGTTATCCAGAATAAATTACCACGGTTTTTGAATTCACTTAAAAATTCATGTATGTGTGTCAAATACCTTATACTCCCCCTCAAAATTAGCATAACCTTTGAATGCAATCATGTGAACGGAATATTCTGAATTGTGTTACATATGACATTCCTGCAAAACATATCAGAAAGATTTTGGTATCCATGCTTTGATGGATCCTTGATGGTTAGATGCCTTGGCTTTAAAATGGGGATTCGGATGCTATAAGAACCATACCAACACTTAGCATAGTTTTTATTCACAAAGTCACTTGTTCCACAGTAAGAACAACACAACTTCTGTTTAGATAACCTGGTCAGCTTATTAATAGAGTAAACACGATCAGGTTTCACAAAAGGTTTAGCATGGAAAGCTTTGTTGTTCTTGTCACTCTTAACAGAGACAAATGACTTTGGAGCAGGAGCGGATCCTTTAGCTCTCCAAACCATCTTTACTTTCTTGAAAGAATGATTATCTGATTTGTCAATAATAGGGTCATAAAATAGATTAGAAGTACGGATCTGATCTTTTGAAGATCTATTTGATCTAATGCTGGTCTTTGAAGAAACATTTTTGTGGATAGAACTTAGAGCAGTCTTAGAAAAGAAAATTGAATTAGCTAAATCACCGTAAAGAGATTGATCAATAGTATCAGGGCAGGCAAGATTGGGTGATTCAACATCAGAGTTTTTGGCTTCAAGTTCCTTGTCATTGTTAACCAAAACATTATTCTTCTCAAACATTAGATCTAGCTTCTTTTGGAGATCAGATTTGAGCCTCTTCTCTATCATGATATTAGTTGACAAAACAGATAATTTCTTTGTAAGCTTAGAGATTTCGGTCTGAAAGATCTTTCTTTCGCTTGCAAAATCATCCTTTAAACTTTTTTCTCTAAAACCTTCAACCTTCTTCTGATCATACTCTTTGCTTAGTATGTCTAATTCTTTCTCCAAACGGTCAACAAATTTATTCAAATCTATTTAATGGCAACCACTAGTTGTTTCAATTTCTCACTGGGACTTAGCACAAAGTCTATCGTTCTCTCACTTGGAGAGTTTCGATATTGAAAATAGAGAACAACCTCCCCCGTTCTCAACTTCTTTCAGTGCACCATTGAGTCTAGAGCCCTTTGATACATTAATACCTTCTTTGGCTAGGACACGAATCGAGACTGCTAACATCGGTGAATTAAGTGAACCGATCGGAACATCCGTAGTAAGTCTGCCCTTGAGCGGATTACGAGGATCGGATGGAAATCCTACCATAGTTAATATCACGCCAGCTATACGTAGGTGGTACTTCTGTTGAATCCATAGTTGTAACCTCAGCGGGTAATCTAAGTGATCTCGGCGGTGATTTACCTGACTTCGTGTCAAGGAAGTATCTGGACGGCGCCTTAAAGGTTATCCGCGAAGTGATGGCACAGGAGTTCAGAACAGAGCTCGACAAGGTCAAGAGCTTACTCAAAGGGAAGGAGAAAGTGGTAGAACTCGAAACCGCACCAACACCTCCACCGGTACCTGCTCAGCAATCATATTCGGTGGGTGACCTAAAGACCATGCTCCTAGCCCAACTGCTCCAACACACCAACACTGACTCCTCAACCGAAGTAGATCTAGGTTTCATACTCCGATCACAAGCATCTGCTCAACCATCATCCGTCAACACCCGATTGGATCAGCTTGACACAACCCTGAAGGACGTTTAGAATGCCCATACAACTTTGTCCGACAGGGTCTCCTCACTCGAAGAAACCTGTAAGAGTCAAGCTGGCAGACTCAAACGCTCCCACGATGACCAGGATCATCCTGATCACCGTGCGAGGGAGAACAAGCGTCAGAGATTATCAGAGTCCGAACCAATCAACATTGATTCTACTCCAATGGTTCAACGTGAACCATCAACCACTGTGGCACCATCAGATGATCAGGCACAAACCCAACTAAGTTTAGACGAGATGGTCATCGATATGGACATCTTAGATGAAGAAGACCCAACGGTTGAAAAGCCCGACGGTGAATCCCAAGAACTAATCGTCTACACCGCACCAGAAAGGCTAGAATTTGAAATGATAGATCTTAACTCGGAGATCAACCCGGAAATGGAAAATGCATGGTATGAAAAAGCCGCCAGTGCAATAAACTCCGAGGTATACTTGATCTTCCCTACCGATGTCGACGACGACTTTGATTATGATCAGCTCCTGCTGCAATCCATTCAGAGTACACCCACCTATGCTGAACTGTTTCCTGAGACATCTACATCAGCACATCCGACATCTCCTCAGCAACAAACAGCTTCTGATCAACCACCACAACCTGTCAGATAGGAGAAAATCATAACATTGATTCCTTTTCTTGAAGACTCCCTGAAGAAGTTGTTCGTCCACAAACTGTGTGTGCTTGATCCAGCCTTCTGCCTCGGATTAGCAAAGTTCGACGATACGTACAAGAAACAGTATCTAGAGGTCATGAAAAGGTGTCTACCGGTCAGTCAGATCCGAACCAAGCACAAGATCATCGAAGTCATAAACATCAGGTCCGGCCGCATTCTGAAGATCTGGTACCCAGTCTTTACTGTCAAATGAGAAGATGGGAAAGAATGGATATTCTCCGAAGCCGACATCAAGAATCTTTGACTGGTTGACTTTCACCCAATCCTCAAAGACCTCCAAACCCAAACGATCCGACCGCTCCACATCACCAAAGCGCTTGAAGCTGTAAAGTGATTCCTGAAATACAAGGTAACAATGTCATATATTACTGATTTTCAGATGGGAGTCGAGCACCGGACGAAAAAGATCAATCTGCTGAAACCCAATCAGAAAGCCCCTTAATTGAAGATGTATGCAGTCAACAGTCTGCTGCTACAACCAGAGTTTGGAATCGTCTATCTCAACGAAAAGAACGAAAAGAAGTTTCTCCGCTTCAGTCAAGTAGAAAGATTCTGCGATGGAACTTTGTTAAAGGTCAGAGATGCGCTAAGAGACATAATTACCAAGGAAAAAGAACTCCGGATTTCGTTCACCGCAAGTCTAAACGAAACAAATGCCCGAGACCCCTCAAAATTTGTTGAAGACCGCATTAAGTTTCATAAAGCCATCCGAAGCTTCGAGATTCTTTTTGCACTCCGGAAGAGATACATTTCGAACTGGCAAGAAATTGAACTTCGATTCAAGGGGGGAGACTGTTGGGAATAAATCTGATTGAATGGAAGTTCGAGGGTATATTTTGTAACATTGTATTTAGGCTTTAAACTTGTAATGGGACATGGGCTTTAATATCTTAGCCTATGTATATAATGTTTTGTTTAGCCTATTGTTTAGGTTAATCATCCTAAATTGTCAAATAACCGTTTTAACCGTATAATCAAATTCTCTAAATGGTTAATAAAAGAGGGATGACAAGTTGAAATCATATCGTGTTTATTGATTATCTGTTCGTGATTTCTACTGTATTGCACTAATCTGGGATCCACAAGAAGCCGTGGAAAGTTAGTTGAGGCGTCTGTGCTATATGTTGTTGGTCTCGTGTTCAAATCCTATCCATTTCACTTCTTCTATTTATTTTTTTTACTAACGACAACAACTTCAATTTAGGCCCAACTGATAATCAGGCCAGCTTGGTAATTCCTGTGGGCTGGTTGTAATCCTACTTTAATCTGGTTAGCCCAAATCGTTAGTTAGATTAGAATAATTAAGTTGTAGGGCAACATTTTGATAAAAGAGAAAAAAAAATTCAACTCCTTTAGAACAAGGCGCATCACACAACAGCCAACACATCCCTCGGCTGCCATTTTGATCTCTTTCTTTTTGAGAATATATATATATATATATATATATATATATATATATACATATATATACATATATATACACACACCTCTCAAATTTAGTTGGTTTATTTTTTATGGTAACGATGTTGAGGATTTTAATGGAGCTTTTCATGGGAAGATTGAAGAAGACTGATAATGTCGTTTTCCGACATTATTTTGATCCCGAAGTTGTTCTGTTTGTTGTAAGTTCCCGAGTAAAAATAGTAGAATTTAATGGTTTTTATGAGAAAGTACAGGTTTATATGGAAGAATGATGTTGGAAGAGTTTTGGAGCAATCGGAGCAAGTCTACAACAGTCCAGTGCAAAAAGGAGAAAATTCAGATTTTTGGACCAATCAGTGCTCTGCGCGCCTATGAGCGCGCCTCCAAACGCTCACACAAACGCTCAGAAGACCTGATACGTTTTTAAAGCCTTTTTTCACCTAGGGTTGGGGATCTGATCTTAGTTACGGCCGTAGACTCTTTCTGGGCGATTTTGGGAGCACGAGGGCGATTCTTGAAGACGAATAGAAGGCAAGAAACATCAATCAACGAGAATCAAAAGGCGAATCGAGTTCATTCATCGAAGGATTAAGCTTTTCAGGGAGTTTTAGATTTCATTTCTTTTAAGAACCAACATGTTTACTTTCGTTTTTATTAATTCTTTTCTGAGTTGTGAAACCCCCAATATAAACTAATCCGTTCATGTTAGGGGGTTGGTTTGAATCATGGTTGGATGATTATTTAGGTTTACAGTAGATACGATCGATTTGATTCTTATGGATGAAACATGTGGGATTGTTCTTAATGTTTGTAATAGTCCGATCATCTATTATTTGATTTAATGAATCTTTTAACGTTTGAGAAAAGTTTTGAGGTTTATCTAATCCTTCATGTCTTAGTCGAATTTGAGATAGAAATATGATAATTCATGCTTTGTGGGTTTTTAATCACTTCTTGTTCAATTACCTTTGTTGAGATTGAATGATGATACAAAATGTTGAATGAATGTTACTATAGCTTGATTGAGTATAGTGATGAATTGTGATTATACCTGTCATCCTGGAGTTATGTCAATCGTGTCAAATCTGTGAGTTAAATGATTGTCTACCTGAGGAATCCAACCCTCCAGCTTTTTATCTTTTCTGAATTAATTAAGTTTTAATCCGTGTTTTTAATACACAACAATCCAACTCAATTTGCGTTAGTCTAGTAAATAATCTATACAGTCATTATGGTACTTGACACCTGGTTCCTTTGGTTCGATACTCGTACTTTATAAGTACTATTACTTGATTCGACCCGTACACTTGCGGTAGATTTAGGGGGGTGTAAACCCGCCTATCAAGTTTTTGGCGCCGTTGCCGGGGAACCTGTTTTGTGTGAATATCACTACCAGCTGTAGAAGTTATTACATTAGACACCCTGTTTTTAT
Organism: Saussurea involucrata; assembly: GCA_033807775.1. Lineage (NCBI taxonomy): Eukaryota > Viridiplantae > Streptophyta > Magnoliopsida > Asterales > Asteraceae > Saussurea > Saussurea involucrata. The sequence continues at coordinate 74,207,770 of CM066327.1, read as the reverse complement.
TTTATTATAATCTGTTTTAAAGGTTCATATATTTTTGGGTTTTGAGATTCTATATTCTCTGTTTCAGGTTACCTCTTGGTTTATGCCAAGAAGAAGACTGTTTCGGGAATTACTACCGATTGACCCGGAAATAGAACGGACCGCCAGAGAGCTAAGAAGACAAGCACGGAACAGAATGGACGACAACAACATCAATGTTGGGGAAGATTGGGGAGAAGGGTTTCCCATGGGTAATGGTCAACCAATTACAAATGCGAATGCAAATGCGAACAATCAGAACCACAATAACGCCAATCACGGTCCAAACAACGTCAATGACAACGTCAACAATGGTGTCAACAATGGGATCAATCATAATCTCAATCACAACGCCAATCATGGTATCCATCATAATGTCAATCAACCACCACCACCACAAAGGGTACCCATGAGAAATTTCGCCAATCCAAACATGGGGGCTGCACAACGTGGATACGCACCACCGATAGCTGCAAACAACTTTGAAATCAAACTTGGTACCATCCAATTGGTGCAATCGAACATGTTTGGAGGTGCAGCAACTGAAGACCCTCATGCACATTTGCGCTCATTCGAAAAGATATGCAATACTTTCAAGGTAAATGGGGCGGATCAAGATTCAATCAAGATACGGTTATTCCCATTCTCATTGAGGGACCGAGCCACCACTTGGGAAGAGAATTTACCACCGGGGTCGATTCGAACATGGAACGATATGGTGACAGCTTTTCTCAACAAATTCTTTCCACCAGGGCGAACGGCCCAACTGCTGTCAGATATCACTCATTTTGCCCAATGGGATCAAGAGTCGTTGTACGAAGCATGGGAAAGATATAAAGCAATGCTCAATAAGTGTCCACATCATGGGTTACAAGAGTGGATGGTTATACAAACATTCTATGTGGGATTGAACCCTCAATTTAAGAATGACCTCACAGCTGCTGCAGGTGGAGCCTTAATGAACAAATCCTATGAAGAAGCGGTTGAGTTGATAGAAAATTTGGCAGAACATAGCTATTCCACTCCAAGATCCGCTGTTAGAAAAGTTGCAAGCGTGCAAGAAACAGAAGAGTTGAAGGCTATAAAGGCACAGTTGACTGCGTTGACTAATCAAACGAGTGGAGCGACTATGCAACCGAATGTTCATAATTCTCAAGACTATCAATCGCCGGAACAAGTCCAGTTCGTTCAGAATCAGAATAATCGGCTGAGGAATGAACCATTGTCTAACACCTATAACGAGGGATGGAAGCGACATCCTAACTAATCTTGGAGTCAACCTCAACAAGGCCCAGCTAAAGAAACAACGGGACAGCAGCAACAGCAGCAGCAGTATGGTAACCATTCTAACTCTTCGAATTCTTTTTCGTCTAACAATGTTTATCGTCCCCCAGGTTACAATCAGAGGAGAAATGAAGAGGGGCAATCATCAGAAAAGAAGCCAGGTTTAGAAGACATGATGATGAAATTCATGTCAAAGATGGAAGGTGCGGTTGAAGGATTGACAAGTACAGTGGGTAATGTGAAGGCGACAACTGACCAAAATACTGCCTCAATCAGAATGCTAGAAAGACAAGTCGGACAAATAGCTGAAGCACTACAATCCCGGACTCAAGGTCAATTCCCTAGTCAGACTGAACGAATACCAAGAGAGGAATGCAAGGCTATTTATCTGAGAAGTGGAAAGGAGTTGATTATAGACCCTACCCGAGAACCTTTAACCGATGACACTAAAGCTAAAGGTACTGAAATGGGTCCCATCAAGGTAGACGAGGAGATAGAGAGTGAAATGTCAAAGAATAGAGATAAGGGGAAGGAAGCCGGTGAAGAAGGTATGACGAAGGAAAACCTGGAGGATGGAGAAAAGAAGAAGAAGCAACCACCAGTCAACCCGTATGTGCCACCGCTACCATTTCCGAATCGGCTGAAGGCACATAAGGATGAGGAACAATTCCAGAAATTTCTTGACATTTTCAAGAAATTACACATCAATATTCCATTTGCGGAGGCACTGGCAAAAATGCCAAGTTATCTCAAGTTCATGAAAGATATCTTGTCCAAGAAGAGAAAGATCGAGGAGCATGCCACGGTTGCACTTACTGAAGAGTGCAGTGCTATCATTCAGCACAAACTTCCCCCGAAGCTTAAGGATCCAGGGAGTTTTTCGATCCCTATCCAATTTGGGAGCTTTAATTTTAATAAGGTATTATGTGATCTAGGAGCTAGTATTAACCTAATGCCGTTATCTGTTTTCAGGAAACTCGGCTTGGGGGAGGTGAAGCCAACATTCATGACTCTTCAGCTTGCCGATAGATCGATAAGGTACCCGTATGGAGTGATCGAAGACGTCTTGGTAAAGGTTGGCAAGTTTTATTTCCCGATAGATTTTGTGGTGTTGGATATCGATGAGGACATAGAGGTCCCGCTGATACTGGGAAGATCCTTCCTAGCCACAAGTCGAGCACTGATCGACATGGAGGAAGGCGAGATGACTTTGAGAGTTGGTGGTGAGAGGGAAGTGTTCAAGATGTTAGAGAAGATAAGAGATAGAGGCGAAGAGAAATTTGGTGAGCAAGAAAGGCCGAAGGAGTGATCGGAAAGAAAGTCGTGCCACGACAGAAAATACGGCGCTGGGTGGGAGGCAACCCACCATAGGTTAAATCTTAATTTTTTATTTTGGTCAGTTTCTTATTTTTGTGTGCTTTCTTTTGTTTTGTGTGTTGTTTTTGTGTTTTGTGTGTTTGTGTTTAGTTTTTGATCCCTGATAGCAATTCCGATATGACCAAGAGCAAGGCAGGAGAAGGAAGGGCAGGAATATGTAAACAGTGATCCGCGCATGCATCCTGAAAGGTATCAAGATAACACCTCTTTGCAAACCTCAGTTTCACCAAGGTTTGGGGTCCCTGTTTTCACTTGAACTTTATTGTTTTATGACTCCTTGTTGTGAAAACAAACCTAATCTAGAGATTAGGTTTGGGGTGATTTGTCGAGTCTATCATTGGTTGATCTCAGTGGATTGAATAATCACATTGTTTATAGTGAGGAATGGGCGACCAATTGAGCATGATTTAGTGTGAGAGTTCGAAGACACTAATTTTGGGGAAATGATTTAGAAAGGATAATATAGCACAAAGGTGGACCTGGGCGACTGCACACATAGAGACATTAGTGGAGACCACCCGTAAGTTTGTTGAGCCATACACATGCTAACTTCGATTCTGAGAGACTACACACTACTCGATACACTTTTCATTAGTCCTTTGATCGTTGTTGTAGCTGATCTCGCTATAACTTGCATCCATTATCAAAGACATCCATAGGAATAGAAGTGAAGCTTCTGCCTATCTTTGTGAACAAACCATGTGAGAACTCATAAAGCTTATTGGTTGCTGCTAATCCCACTGCTTTTCACTACTCAAGGTTCTCAAATGAAAACCCGTGTAACCCCCTCAGTAAAAAAAAACTGCAAACCCAATAAATCAGTCATAAAGGGTTTTTCCAAAAAAAAAGAGCTAAATAAAACTGAGGGGTCAGTTTAAAGAATTTGAGAGAAGTGTTAGGAAGCTTGAACGAAAGAAAGAAGGGAGGCTCATCAAATACCATCATAAATCCTTTGACCTTCACCCAGAATTAGCAACCATACCCATTTAAAGATCCGAATTCAGCATGGAGAGTTTGTAAAGAGTGGTGAAGCAACGTTTCTATGTCCTAGTCTTGATAATGGATTCCTTCTGAGATCAATTTGTGTACAACTGTGCGTTATTGTTTAATTGTTGTTCATGCATGCCTTGTGAATTCTTATACCCAACCTCCGAAAGCATGACAACAAGTGTGAAACCTAGGGTTCAAGCGAAGAGAGAGAACCGTGAGGTAGGGTCAAGGCGAAATCCTCTCTATGTGTGTTTAGTCTAGGTGCACTTAAGTGTGGTGTGGTCCCTGATAAATCCAGTTCCCAAGGTTTTGCTGTTTAGATTCCATAGCTAGGTCTGCTCACTGTTCGTCCATCTCACAGGTAATTCATGTTGGTTTTTGAGTTAACTAGAGATCGCTAATGATATTCTCGACAACACGAAATTGCGATTGTTTGGATTGTGGTTGAATGCTTATTTGTGTCGCTATTTTGCTTGGGGACAAGCAACGCTCGGTTTGGGGTTGTTGATAATGTCGTTTTCCGACATTATTTTGATCCGAAGTTGTTCTGTTTGTTGTAAGTTCCCGAGTAAAAATAGTAGAATTTAATGGTTTTTATGAGAAAGTACAGGTTTATATGGAAGAATGATGTTGGAAGAGTTTTGGAGCAATCGGAGCAAGTCTACAACAGTCCAGTGCAAAAAGGAGAAAAATCAGATTTTTGGACCAATCAGTGCTCTGCGCGCCTCTGAGCGCGCCTCCAAACGCTCCCACAAACGCTCAGAAGACCTGATACGTTACGGCCGTAGACTCTTTCTAGGCGATTTTGGGAGCACGAGGGCGATTCTTGAAGACGAATAGAAGGCAAGAAACATCAATCAACGAGAATCAAAAGGCGAATCGAGTTCATTCATCGAAGGATTAAGCTTTTCAGGGAGTTTTAGATTTCATTTCTTTTAAGAACCAACATGTTTACTTTCGTTTTTATTAATTCTTTTCTGAGTTGTGAAACCCCCAATATGAACTAATCCGTTCATGTTGGGGGGTTGGTTTGAATCATGGTTGGATGATTATTTAGGTTTACAGTAGATACGATCGATTTGATTCTTATGGATGAAACATGTGGGATTGTTCTTAATGCTTGTAATAGTCCGATCATCTATTATTTGATTTAATGAATCTTTTAACGTTTGAGAAAAGTTTTGAGGTTTATCTAATCCTTCATGTCTTAGTCGAATTTGAGATAGAAATATGATAATTCGTGCTTTGTGGGTTTTTAATCACTGCTTGTTCAATTACCTTTGTTGAGATTGAATGATGATACAAAATGTTGAATGAATGTTACTATAGCTTGATTGAGTATAGTGATGAATTGTGATTATACCTGTCATCCTGGAGTTATGTCAATCGTGTCAAATCTGTGAGTTAAATGATTGTCTACCTGAGGAATCCAACCCTCCAGCTTTTTATCTTATCTGAATTAATTAAGTTTTAATCCGTGTTTTTAATACACAACAATCCAACTCAATTTGCGTTAGTCTAGTTAATAATCTATACAGTCATTGTGGTACTTGACACCTGGTTCCTTTGGTTCGATACTCATACTTTATAAGTACTATTACTTGATTCGACCCGTACACTTGCGGTAGATTTAGGGGGGTGTAAACCTGCCTATCAAAGACTAAAGTTTGTTGATTCCTTGTGATTTCTTAGAAGTTGAAAGGTAGCAAGAAGATTGTGCAAGTTGGATAAAAACTAGGTTTAACATAACCAAGCAATGTGAGTTCAAGTTGATTTGTGAAAACGTTGTACATGCCAAAAATGTCCTTTTCCAAGTATTTATGAGTTTTACATGAATTTATCAAATGTTGAGTTAATTGGTTGGTTTTGATTATTTGAAGTGTTTAACTTTCTAAACATTGTAAAACACCCACATTTGGGATTTTTGGGTAATTTGATAAATGAATCATAAATGAAAGTGTCTTGATGATTTATGGTACAAATGAAGTCTATTCCATGGTTTATACATTTTTTGCGTATTTGATTTTATAACCATTTGGAAAATACACGTTATCGTGTAATGAGGCTTTTGGAAAATTAAGTGTAAGATTTCACTTGGAAAATGGTTTGTCTCAACCAATGATGAGTTTTGGGTTAATCATGTTTTTTAGATATGTTTTTGCATAAACGCCAATCAATTGTGTTTTATTGTTTTAATGACCTTTATTGTATGGTCAAATGGTTTGTTGAGCTAGTTGGCTCGTATTCGATTTAAAATAGTTTTGAGGACTTTAGTCCAGGTTATTTTACTCTATGTTGGGCCTTTGAAGTTTCATATTTTAAGAGCGTTGAACATTCTTTTAAATTACATTCACTTGAGGCATATTTAATCATTAAAATACATGTTTATGAATGTTGGATTTTTTTGGAGTCATGTAGTTTAGACTGTGTTGCATTAGATTCATAGACACGTAAGTCAGTCTTTTGGTGATGGTCGATTGGGTATTTCGGGGTTTGACCTCGGGACCTATGTTTTATGACCTTAACTTTTCAAGTAGGCACTATGAGGGTTGAGTCTGGGATTGCTATCTTGGAGGTAGGCACTAGGACCTCTGCCATGTCGGGGCAATGCCTTTGTTGATACCCTTGAATGTGTTGCGCCTTGCAGTGTAATTCTTGGAATCGGCTACTAAGGTCAACCGACTATTGAGGTGAAACTTGTTAAGGAGTCGAAAGAACATTTGGATGTCTAGTCACGAAGTGTTATACGATTAACGTTGTATGAATGGCTTACTTATGTGTTTCCTCCACTCTCAATGGATACGGGTCTCCCTCGTTGTTGTCAAACATTATTTTCGGATATTGTAATATCCATGCTTTATTATCGTTGGTTTTGTACGAGTAATTGCAGTTGATGGCTTTAATACTGGATCCCCTCCACGTGTATTAAGGTTTGAATGATGCACCTACTTCCATGTATTTGGTAATTGGATTTCTATCCTATTTATGCTTTGCGTGAGTATGGGTTTAGTTCCATGTTTTGGTATATTTCTATCTAAACGTTTTTCATAAAGGTGGGACTTTGGGAAAAACATCACTATACATTCTAAAATGTTACTTATTGACAATCGTGACTTAAGAAATCTTCCTTCTGTATTATTTATTATATAGTGACGAAAACTCTTGAACTAACTAGGCGTTAGCCTAACCTTCTTATTTGTCGGTTTTAATGCCAAAAATTGCACCAAAGGGACAACTTAAGGTCGATTTTGACTTTAACAACTAAAGAAAGGAATCTTTCGACAAAGGCGTGCGACAAAGACAAAAATGTAAATGAGACAAAGGATTTGATGACGCAGGAAAAACCTTAACGAGGAAAAAACCTGCGGACGACAGTGGATGTCGTCGCTGCACTATGGTCGCCAATCAGGGGCGATGTCCTTGGTGTTCCGGGTGTCGATCGTACAGAGATTACAATACAAAGGAAGGAAAGACTTCGAAATGTAAAGTACAAGTGTTTAGAATGTAAAACAGTGTGCGTCGTGTGTGAAAACTATGTATAAACTGTTGGTCGAGAGCGAGAGTCTTGCGTCGAGAGTGATGTTCTATGAATGATCTCTTTGCTTCGAATGAATATTCTTCGAGTGTTTGTGTTTGCTTCTGTTGTTCGATGCTCTTGTTCTATCTTTCTTTCTGTGTTATTCGGTGTTGATCAGGTGTCTTGAACTGATGATTGAGCTGGGATTTTATAGTCTTCGGATGACTTTAATTGAATCATCAAGATCTTTGATGATTGTTGTAACGGTCGTCGTCTTCAATGTGAGTTTAGATGCTCATAACTGATTTCGTCGGTTATAGCCGTTTGTCCATAAATGACTTTGACTCCAGCATTAAACACTTAAACAAATATAACAGTTGTAGAACGCGTCAGTCAGTCGAGGTCGTACGGTTTTATGCGACGGTCGTGCGGAACGGGCGACGTCGAGGTCGAGTGTCGTAAGGAACTCTTGACTTACCTTTTAGGAGGGATGGCGGAGGTTCTTTGGGACTTTGTCGGGACCTTTTCTTAATACAAGGTATAACTCATGACACGCGTCTTACCTTTTCTGGTCATGGTCGAGACCTGTGAAATTTTGCCCAAACAGTTTGCCCCCAAATTTTGAAAGTAGGATGGCAAATTCGGATTTTAAATTTTGCTCCTCGGGTGCTTAGGGTTCTGCGTTAAAAATACCTTGGTTGTTTCGGAACCAAATTGGTTTAATTCTAACCGAACGAGAAGTCGAAGAGAAAACGAGGTCGTGACGTCATACCGATGTACGATTGTGCTTACCAGCTGTCTTTGACAGGTGTCGACGATCCCTGCGGTCATACGAAGGGATGAGGGCACGTGGCGATCATCTAAGGGATCCGATCGTTTGCATAAATAGGGATCATAATGGATTATTTTTCTTTGATCCCTTGTTGTTCTTTGCTCAATACTTTTCGAAATTTTCGAGTGTTCATACGAGGTATAGCTTCTCGATTCCTCTCAGGCCTTCCAAGATTGGAGGCTTTTTGAGAATGATTATGTCCGAGAAGACTTTGATTGCGATAGACGCGATGTTCGTGGATCTTGAGCATCTGGCGACGATGTCTTCTGTTGCCGCGTCGACCCTTTCATCAGCCGACATGGGCGAGGGTGTAATGACGGGAGAGAGTGAGGAGGAAGTCATGACGATCAACTTTACGTTGTCGTCGATCCTCTTGACTGACTGTGTCCTTGACGGGACGAATTCATTTCCGCATCTAGGGAAATATCAGCTCTTATCTTTCAAAGAGCGTTTTCAAAAGATCTCCATCGAAGAGACGGGGTCGCGTTTAGCTGGACTAGCGTTCTTTGTGAGTTTTTCTTCCAAAACTCGTGTTCCCAATGTTTCCTCCGAATGTTTGTTTAACATACCCTTTTTGCTTTTTGCAGATGTTTCAATCTCCTTTTGTTAGATACACGAAGATAGAGGAGATGTTGGACTGGAAGTCGACCGTCGAGAAGATCATATTCTTTCCTCTAACCTTAACATTAATCTTAAGGGACGCATTCTGAAATGTCGCGGCGTAGGGTGTCACCTAACATACTCGTTTGATCCTTGCATTAGCTTCTTAGCGCATTTTCGGGTGTGACGAGGATTCGAAGGTCGAGACTGAGCATACGATCGACGCTCCTCTCTAGATTTAGGAAATGCTATGTCTTTTCATTTCTCGACCGTTGGTGGTCGAACCATTTTAACTTTGTATACTCGACCGTCGGTCGCTCCGATGTAATCGTACGTTTCGTAAATGAATTTCATCCTTCTGTCGAATTTTTATTTCGATTTATATATGTCGTAGATAGATGTAATATCAACTGTGTAACTTTGTTAAGTATAGAACGAGCGAAGAATCATGCGACTTAGGCATTCATAGCAATATAACGATTGAAATATCATACGTTTGACTTGTAATGATAGGCTCAATTATTGACGTGTTAGAACGTACAAAATTTTTCTGAATTCAGAAACTTAGATCGAGAGGTCGCTCAAACCTTATGATCGTGTAACCAAATTTCATGATGAAATTTGAATCATGTGCCCCTGTGGTAAATCAATTAAGTTGCATGAGAGGAAAATGATTCTAGAAAAATTACTTTTTCAAGTGCGTCGCATTCCAACTGCGTGGGATTTCTTGATTGTCGAGAGTCTGGAGTCGATACGCTCCTTTACCAATGACTTCGGAGATGCGGTAAGGACCTTCCCATTTAATGGAAAGTTTACCGATATTGAGCTCTTGAGTGTTTTGGAACACTCGACGGAGGACGTAATCGCCTTCTTGAAAGACTTTGACTTTGACGTGTTTGTTGAAATGTCGCTCGACTGCTTGCTTCTGAGATGCCATTCTGATCAAGGCTGACTCTCTAAGCTCTTTGAGGGCGTCGATATCATAATCTCTCTAAGCTCTTCTGAGATGCCATTCTTGTGGTCGCCGGAAGTATGCCTCGAAGTTGGGAGCTGGACTTCGATTGGCAGGACTGCTTCGCAACCGTAGACGAGAGAGAAAGGGGTTTGTCCTGTGGACGTGCGCGGTGTCGTGCGATTTGCCCATAGGACTGAAGGGAGTTCTTCGACCCATCTTCCTTTTACAACTTTTAACCTTTTCTTGATCGAAGCTATAATGGTCTTATTACTTGATTCAGCAAGTACGTTCGCCTGAGGGTATCTAAGAGTCGAGGTTGTTAACTTGATACTCCTGTCTTCGCAAAATTGTCGGGTCCTGTCGCTTATGAATTGGGATCCGTTGTCATAGACGATTTCGGATGGAATCCCAAATCTGCATATGATGTTAGTCTGGATAAAAGAGATGACTTCCTTGTCCCTGATTTGGGAAAAAGCAGCCACCTCAACCCACTTGGAAAAATAATCGGTGAGTATAAGGAGGAATACCTTTTGCCCTGGGGTCGGGGGTAGTTTGCTGACAATATCCATTCCCCGCCTCATGAAGGGCCAAGGGATAAGTGTCGAGTGCAAAGGTTCAGAGGGTTTATGTGACATACATGCATGTCGCTGACAAGGGTCACAGTTCTTGACGTACTTGACGGCGTCTTGTCGCAATGTTGGCCAAAAATACCCTTGTCGAGAGATACGATTAGCCAAACTGCGACCACTGGAATGATTGCCACATTCTCCGTCGTGCATCTCCTGAATAATTTTTTGGACCTGACTCTTGCTAATGACGCATATTAGATTTAATCCTGTCGATGATCGTCGATAGAGCTTATCTCCAATTATGGTGTATTTAGATGCTTTGAATCTGACCTTCCGGACTTCCATCTTGTCTTCGGGGAGTTGGTCGTGCATAAGGAAATTTTGGATGTCGCACGACCAATTATCTTCTTCTTATTCGATCTGGACGACGTCAATGTTCTCGATAGACGATGTCGCCAGATGGATCCTGGGAATAACGTCGAATATAGGTTCGACCAGAGCAGACCCGAGATTTGCCAAAGCGTCGGCCTGAGTTTTCTGGTCTCTCAGGATTTGTTCGATAGAAAATGTTTTAAACATTTTTTATTTTTCTTTTGCTACCTTCGGTACGCTGTCATTTTTGAATCTTTGGCTGCGAATTCTCCATTCATCTGGTTCACGAACAGGAGAGAATCGCTTTTGACATGCAGCGCGGTTACCCCCGAGTCGTGGGCCATATTCATCCCTACGATCAAGGCCTCGTACTCGGCTTCGTTGTTGGTGGTTTTTAAATCGCATCGAACTGAGTATACCATCTTGCCCCCCTGTGGCGACTTTAAGACGACGCCTAGTCCTGAGCCTCTAATGTTGGATGACCCATCGACGTGTAAGATCCAAGGCACGTCGTCCTGAGTCGCCACAGTCGATACCTCGAGCTCTGCTTCTTTCTCCAATTCAGGGCTGAAGTCAGCAATGAAGTCGGCCAAGGCTTGCGACTTGATCGCGGTCCTGGGCTTGAAGTCAATGTCGTAGCTGCTGAGATATATGCTCCATTTTGCTAAGCGACCTGTCAACTCAGGTTTTCTTAAGACAGACTTAAGAGGGAAGTTAGTTACGACAGTAATGGGATGCGACTCAAAATAATGTCGCAGTTTTTTAGCAGCTGTGACCAGCGACAAGAGCAATTTTTCCATAGAGGAATACCTGGTTTCTGCGTGCATAAGAGATTTACTTATATAATAGATTGGCAGTTGCTGCTTTTCATCTTCTCGTGTTAGGACGGCACTTACCGCGTTTGGACTAACAGCCAGATATAGTTGTAAGATTTCATGGTCGCGAGGTTTCGACAATAAGGGAGGTGACGTCATGTAGTTTTTGAGCTTTTGCAATGCCTGTTCATGATCGTCGGTCCAGTCGAAGCCTTTGTTCTTCCTGAGGACGTTGTAAAAGAGATGACATTTATCTGAAGATCGGGAGATGAACCTGTTTAGAGCTGCTACCCGACCAGTGAGCCTTTGGACTTCTTTGAAATTTCGAGGAGATTTGATCTCGATAATGGCTTTGATCTGGTCGGGATTGGCTTCTATGCCTCGGCGAGTGACCATATATCCTAGGAATTTCCCAGCACTGACGCCAAAGGAACATTTCGTCGGGTTGAGCTTCATGCTATACTTTCTAAGGATACCAAACGATTGTCTCAGATGCTCGACATGGTCGATCGCTTGTTTTGACTTGACCAGCATGTCGTCGATATACACCTCCATCCTGTCGCCGAGATGGTCTTTGAACATTTTATTCACTAGACGCTGGTAGGTAGAACCTGCATTTTTTAGTCCGAAAGGCATAACTTTATAACAATAAATACCTCGGTCCGTCATAAAAGCGGTTTTTCTTGGTCCTCGATGTGCATTAAGATTTGATTATAGCCGGAATAGGCATCCATGAATGTTAGTAGTTCGTGCCCCGCTGTCGCGTCGACCATAGCGTCGATATGAGGTAATGGAAAAGGATCTTTTGGACAGGCTTTATTGAGGTTTGTGAAGTCGATACAGACCCTCCACTTTCCATTCTTCTTAGCTACAACCACGACCTTAGCAAGCCAATCGGAGTATTTTACCTCTCGAATCTTCCCTATCTTGAGAAGGTTGTCGACTTCGTCATTTATCACCTTATTCCTTTCAGGAGCAAATTTCTGTCGCTTCTGCTTGATAGGTTTGAACGATGGGTCAACGTTGAGCTTGTGAGAGATGACGTCAGGATCTATGCCGACCATATCTTCATGCTACCAGGCGAAACAATCAGCATGTTCCTGCAAAAAAAGATATTAACTTTTCCCTGAGGCAAGGATTGAGAGACGACCCGATTAAAACTTTTTGGGCAGGCTTGCTTGAATCTAGAATGACTTCCTCCAGACGATAATCGTTGACTGCTTTAAGTGCATCTTGTGCATTTTTTAGTCCTTCATGTGCTGGGTCAGCGGATTGTTCGTTATTCGCCATTTTTCTGAAACAGAGAACAAAGAAGACTCCAAGAAACTGTTAGTAAAACGCACGTTTGTCGAATATTTTCTCTAGATGGGGTCCCACGGATGGCGCCAAACTGTTAATGCCAAAAATCGCACCAAAGGGACAACTTAAGGTCGATGTGGACTTTAACAACTAAAGAAAGGAATCTTTCGACAAAGGCGTGCGACAAAGACAAAAATGTAAATGAGACAAAGGATTTGATGACGCATGAAAGACCTCAACGAGGAAAAAACCTGCGGAGGACAGTGGATGTCGTCGTTGCACTATGGTCGCCAATCAGGGGCGATGTCCTTGGTGTTCTGGGTGTCGATCGTACAGAGATTACAATACAAAAGAAGGAAAGACTTCGAAATGTAAAGTACAAGTGTTTAGAATGTAAAAACAGTGTGTGTCGTGTGTGAAAACTATGTATAAATTGTTGATCGAGAGCGAGAGTCTTGCATCGAGAGTGATCTTCTATGAATGATCTCTTTGCTTCGAATGAATATTCTTCGAGTGTTTATGTTTCCTTCTGTTGTTCGATGCTCTTGTTCTATCTTTCTTTCTGTGTTATTCGGTGTTGATCAGGTGTCTTGAACTGATGATTGAGCTGGGATTTTATAGTCTTCGGATGACTTTAATTGAATCATCAAGATCTTTGATGATTGTTGTAACGGTCGTCGTCTTCAATGTGAGTTTAGATGCTCATAACTGATTTCTTCGGTTATAGCCGTTTGTCCATAAATGACTTTGACTCCTACATTAAACACTTAAACAAATATAACAGTTGTATAACAGGTCAGTCAGTCGAGGTCGTACGGTTTTATGCGACGGTCATGCGGAACGGGCGACGTCGAGGTCGAGTGTCGTAAGGAACTCTCGACTTACCTTTTAGGAGGGATGGCGGAGGTTCTTTGGGTCTTTGTCGGGACCTTTTCTTAATACAAGGTATAACTCATGACATGCGTCTTACCTTTTCTGGTCGTGGTCGAGACCTGTGAAATTTTGCCCAAACAGTCGGCATGTGCATCAAGTTCAGTTTGGGAATGGTTTTAGCGACACTGCGAAGAGTTGAGTGTGAGTATGCATGAGAAAAGAATAGTCTTTGGATGAGGCCTTCCGCATGTTAGGATTAGTAACTTGCATTGGGTTTTGTAACACCTGACCTATTTATTTAGTCTTTGTATAAGACTTAAAAGTTATTTATTGTTGAGGTTAATTATAGAATTTATTTTGAGGGATTCCAAGTATAGATTTTATAGAAGGACGTTTTACCCTTCATATTGGTGTAATAATAAAATAAATTAGTTGCTTTTCCAAATTTGAGGGTGTTATAGTTTTATTGTGGTTTAGTGGTACATATTGGGCTATAGTGGGTCTTAGTTGTCTTATCGAGTCCAATACACACCACATGTATCTATGCAGTACATACGTACATACAAACACAAAATAAGTCACTATTGGTGATATTGGGCTTTAATAAGCCATAAAGGGTCTAGTTGGGATTTAAGGGATCTTAGTGGGTCTTAGCGACTTCAGAGACTTTTAATTATATTATCGAGTTCAATACACACCACATGCATCTATGCAGTACATACATGCATATAAATACGTAATAAGTCACTACTTGTGTTATTAGGATTTAATAAGTCATAAAGAGCCTTATTGGACTATAATGGTTCTTAATAAGCTTTGGTGGTACTTATTAGACTATAGTGGGCCTTTGTGATCATATAGAGCCCAGTACACATCACATGCATACATGAACTACAAACATGTATACAAAACACGTAATAGGTCATCATTAGTGTTATTTTGGCCATAATAAGTCGTAAAAGATTTTGTTGGGTTATAATGATTCTTAATATGCTTTATAGTGGGCCTTAGTGATCATACAAAGCCCAATACATACAACATGCATATATCCACTACATACATGCATACAAACACGTAATAAGTCACTATTGGTGTTATTGAGCCTTAATAAGTTATAAAAGGTCTTGTTGGGCTATAATGATTCTTAATAAACTTTAGTAGTACTTAATAACCTATAGTGTGCCTTAGTGGTGTTACATAGCCTAATATACACCACTTGCATAAATGCACTACATACATGCATACAAATACATAATAAGCCATCATTGGTGTATTGGGCCTTAGTAAGTCTGTGCATCTCAGATATCAAGTGCAATACAATCAATCAACATAATTGCATTCAAACAGTCATAAATCTCACTTCGATTAATGCAGAAAAGCTATGAAATTGAGTAGTTGTACAAAGGTAATTATGATTGGTAATATGATCATTAAACCCTAATTCTAAACAAAACAAGATATTTATATCCCATAAGGGATAGTTACACATATTGTCAGAAATAGTCCCTAAACTTCTATTCAACTGACATATGAGACCTAACAATCTCCCCCTTTGAATTAAAGTTCGATCTCACGCCAGTTGGGGACAAAACGTTTTTTGATAGCGAAAAGTATCTCAAAGTGCCGTATGGAGTTCTTGTATTCCAGCCTGTCTTCAATCTCTTTGAGCAGCTCTTTGGCGAGATATTTTCTTGTATTGACGAACTTCTCTAACGAGTCTCTTTCTTCTTACTCGACTATCCTTTTCAGCACCTTCTGTACCTCCATCAAAGTCCCTTCACTGAACTTGTGCAGCTCACTGATTTTCATAAACCATTTCTCTCCCTTATCATTTAGATACATGATCCCTGTCTCTGGTTTGAGCAAAAGAGTATGTACTTGTAGGTCTTCAACATCTGGGAGAGTCAGATTGGGCTTCAGCACGTTAACTTTTCTCTGGTTTCTTTCTATTCCCATCTGAAAGTCATTGATGTACGAGAGGGTTATGGTGCACTTCATGAATCTTTTGATCGTTTCAAGGGCTTTGGTATAAGGTAGCAGTCGGATGGTACGGGTCTTTAACTCTCGAAGAAGAACCGGGAAATCTTTCAAGTTCATATTTTTGAAGTCGGCTTCTGAGAATACCCATTCTTTCCCTTCATCTCGTTTAACTGTGAACACCGGGAACCATACCTTCAGCACTTTATCGGATACGATCTCCATAATTTCAGTGATCCTCTAGTTTGTTCTAACTTCTTGTACCATTCTGCTTCTTTTCATAACTTCCAAATACTAAGAACGAATCGATTCACCTAGATCTGAAACTCCGTGACAAGTAACCGGGTCGAGTGGTCTGATCTAGTGAACAAAACTCTTCTTTTGCGATTCTTCTAACTATGGAACAAGTATTCGGACTCACTCCCAATGAACTGGTTGAATAGGTTGGGGTTGAGCCATCTCCGGTTCAGGAATCGGTATTTCAGATGTACATGCAGTGTCATTTACGTCGTGCTGAGATTCTGTTACCTGTTCACTTTGTAGAAGGAACTGGTCGTAGTCTTCGTCATTCATGAACTCGTTATCTGAGAAATCCCACAGAGCATCTGTCTCACTTTGAATGGTTGTCAGCGCTTTTTCTCTCCATACTTGTTCCATTTCAGGATTACAGTCTGAGTTTTCATCAATCAACTCCAGAACCGGTCTTTACAGAACTGCCAGCATCAAATGTTCTTTTAGTTCTCCCTCGGGCTTTTCAACCGTTGGGTCTACTGACTCGGGCACTTGGTCTCTGACCGGTGTGGATAACTCCATATCCTGAAACATGTCTTGATCTTCTGACTGTTGGTGTGGCTCAGGTTCGGCTGGAGTTTCAGTTCACGGTTATGTCGTTGAGGTTGACAGCTCGGTCAATCGCAGTCTTTTCTCCCCCTCATTCTGATCAGGATCCTCCTGATCATCATGCTTCCTTTTCAAGCCCTGTGCTTGACCCTTACATGTGTTTTCTAGGCTGGCAACCCTCTCGGATAAGGTTTCGAGGGTGCTTTTAACGTCGGTTAAGGTTGAGGTAAGGGTATCTAGCTTTGAGTGTATCTGGGCTTGGGAGTCAGGCTAAGTGTTTGGGGGTTGTGTTTGTAAGCGTAGAAGGCTCACGAGGTCGGCTTCAGAGGACGTGTCGGTGTTTTATTGAAGGAGTCGATGCTCATGTCCTGAGGGTTCGGTGTTGCGTGGGGAAGTTGTATCGGTGTTTTCACGGGGGGATCTGTCACTACTTCCTTACCCTTGATGGACCGTTTGATGAAGTCCAGGTCCTCTGACAGCTTCTTTAGGATCTCAGTTTGGATAGCCTTTAAGGCGTCGTCCATAGTTTCCTTGGAGACAAACTCCGGGATGCTAACACCTGGCGCACGTAGCCCACCAGTTGTAGTAACTACGGTGGATTGCACAATAGTACCGCCTATGCTCACGGTTGGTGTAAGGATAGCCGTGGTAGGACTTCCACCCTGTCCTTGCAATCTACCGAATGGTAGACTCACTCGGGGTGTTCCGGTCAAGTCACAAAGAATCTCGACATTAGCCGTAGTGGTGTTTTGTGTCCTAGCCAAAAGAAAGTATATCATCAAGTGGCTTTAGACTCGTGCATGCATCCAAAGAAGGTGAGAACTGGGGCATGAGTTCTCTTGTTTCAACACCGGAACCCTCCAAGTGAGAGAACGGTGGCAGTTGTACTACATCCCCTTGAGAAAGTGAAACAATATCATGTTGAGAGGACACTGACTGGCTGAGGAGGGTGTGCGATTGCGTCGCTAGGCCCATGACGTCTGTTTCAATACCCTGTCCCAACAGATAAGAAGGGGTAGCGGATGTGGCTGCCTGGCCTATCTGAGGCTGGGTGGAGACAACCTGAGTAGGTGGCCTCTTCTCCTTATAACGCTCATTATTTTTCTTGCTTCGCCTTTCCCTCACTTGCTCACTATTACTTTCTTTTTCAACTGAGACTCCCTCCGCTCTCCTTATCTCTCCAGTTTTGACTAGGGTGCGAGGGATTTGTTCCATTCGAAACTGGTTGTCATCATGGTTATCTAAGTCTGTTGACGCAGCTTCTGATTCCGAGGACCCTGATTCAAAATCGGACGCCAAACCTGATTCAGAACCAGATTCGGAGCCCGACTCTGAGTCAAACTCTATCTCGAAGGCTGATCCGAAGGCTAAACCAGATTCGGAGCTAGAAGAGGAGGTTGCCTCTTCTTGAGCTTCGTCATACATGATGTCTACCACCTCCACCTCATGTAGTTCTGGTTCATCGTCTTGTGGTTGAGTAGAGGTGTGGGGTGGAGTGGATGGGTATCGGGACGAGCTAGCTTCACGAGATGACCTTTCAGCACTTCCCGTTTCGTCTCCCCTCACTATATTTTCTCTCATCACACCCTGTCCAGGAGCCTCTGCTCGCTGGACCCTACCTCCTCTAGTGTGTGGACCCTCACACCGCTCGGGACGCCCTCCTTGGGCAGGTCCTGTCGCATCTGGCTGGACCATCGGAGCGACTAGATTGTTCTCTCGCCTATATTCTATCACACTCAGTTCCAAAGGGTCAACGAGAGCTAGCAAGTCAGCAGGTAATACCATTAGGACTAGGTCAGGTATGGGTTGTTTGTTCTGGATCCTTCTCATTCGTGTAGAGAGAAGTACCTCGTGGTCAGCGCATCGTGGAATGATTGGGTAGACCTCCAAAAAATAAGCGACGATCAGTTGGAGGAATCTGGGGAATGGGAGGCATGTCAGTCTTTTGTTTCCTTCTTTCTTTTGGACCTTGTCGATCAGCTCATTCCATAAGATGGAGGCGTAGTCGGTGTGTTTGTTGTAGGCCATGCCGTTAATGAGGCATAGAAGATTCACCGTTGTTTGATCTATCCCCATGGTGATGGACAAGAGACACCTGTTGAGAATGGTGAATAGCATGTACCAGAGTGGTGTCAGATGAGCTCTAGAAAAGTGCGACGGTTGGGTGAGCTCCCTACCATAGCCTAGACCGTGCATCTCCTGGCAGAGTACGGTGTTTGACACAAAGTTGTCAAAGGGAATCCTGCCAGGGACGGAAGTTGCATCCGGTAGATCAAGTATCTGACGCAGAAGATCTCTGGTGATTACCACTGGTGTGTCGGCAATGCGGCCTTGAAGGTCAAATTCTTGGCCACGTGCAACCAAGGTGAGGGATCTCCAGAGTTGTTGCACGTATACGATTGGGACTATAGCAATCGCCGTTAAGGCATGGTTGAGTGGGTGGCGTTTGAGTATCTCCACTATGACTGGACACTGGAAGATTATTGAGGTTGTGTCCAAGTGGAAATTGTTTGGGAGGATCGGGAGATTTGGTCCACCCGAAAGAAGTGGGGCATCGCCTTATGGAGCTGGTTGGTTTGGTTGAGCTATTGGTGTACCTGTAACGAACTAATGTTAAATGATCGCTCGCATATCCAAACCAAGATCAAGTTTCGGGCTTCGAGTTCTCAGATTTGAAGGGAACCGAGAACCGAAGTTAATCCGAAACAGGTCACTAACCAAGTGTGGATGCACCCAGGGTGAGAGTACATAAAGTAGCTTGAAATAAATCCAAACAGAGAAAAGAAATAGCATACTCCCGGAACATCCAAAAACCAGAACCGGGAAACGGCAGAAACCAGAAGCTGGAACCGGGACAAGATCCGGAACCGGTAGAAACCGGGATCGGGATCCAACCCGGAAGCCACCCGTACCGGGACTGGCATCGGGAGTCGTCCCATCCCGGTAGACGATCCTGGGACAACGCAACCTCGGAACCGACTCCGGGAAACCCAAGAACGGGGTTTCGGTCAAGATAGAGTCCAAATCGAGCACAATCGTCTCCCAACAGGATGTCGATTTTGAGTATACACCCATAAAAACTTGCGAAAACAAGCAAGGCATAGTCGATTTGAAGAAATTTTAGTGAACCGAAGGGTTATCTAACCCTAGCGGCGCCGATCATGAAAAGTCAATCAAATCAATCGATTTTCACCTCTGATTGATTTATTTCGAGCCATAAATACCGATTATTTGAAGTTTAGAAAACAAACCCGGTAATCGGAGTGAAGATCTGAGACCGATCAGAGCAAAATCAGAGGATGGGAGGTGAATGTGAGAAGAAGTTGGTCAGGAGAGGATTTGAGCGCAAAGATTGAAATTGTGAATTTAAACCAAACTCAAACCGATTTATATACCGGCCCGTACCAGGAGTGAGTCCCGGTAGCGGATTGTTTCCCTCTCCCGGTCCCGACTTATCTCAACTTTAAGAGATTTGCAAAAAATACCCCCGAAGATTAAAGAAAACTTATTTTCAACCCTTTAAGTGTTTAAAAATACAATGCTCCCCCTCAAGTTCAGAAAAGATCATTTCTCCCCCTCAACTTTAAAAATTTGCATATGTTCCCTCAACTTTGCAAATTTACAGTTCTCCCCCTCAACTTTTCAAATTTACCTTTCTTCCCCTCAACATGTGAAAAATGTCTTTTCTCCCCTCCTTAAAGTTACCAAAGTTACTTTTTCACTTAAACCTTTCACAAATCGAGTTTAGCTCCCCCTCAAGTTTTCAACAATTGGGGAAACTTGTCTTGGTGACTTGGACTTTGGTGGACACCCTTCAGAAAAACAAGTTAGTAGCCCGGGAATTTGAAACACAAAAATAATGACGAAAAGAAACACACGAAAGAAACAAGCATAAGAGCGAAATACAGACAAAAATTATTAAATAAATACACAAAACTGTAACGTCCCAAAAATTACAAGGAAATTTAAAATTTTTAAAACATACATTTCATTATAAAACAACCATAATTTAGTAATTCACGTCTTAACTGAAATTAACGTCGTTGACTCAAACCGTCAACAAAGTTTATGCAGCGGAAAATTACATAATTAAGTTCAAAGGGTTCGAAAGTGAAAGTTTAACAATCTTTGATATTCCGCGCTTGATGTGTGTACGGTCACGCCCGACTGCCGCCCGCACCTGAAATAACAACATATTGGGAAAGGGTAAGCTAAACGCTTAGTGAATCCAACCACACACGTAGGTAGCAATCCCACGCATATCACCCCTACTCGCAAGTAGGCAACATCACCATCACCACGAATATCAAACCACATAAGGAATATTATATAAGTACGAACCTCGGTCCCACCGAGTACACAAAATACATTAATACAAGCTCAGTCCCACCGAGCCCTCGGTCCCACCGAGTAAAGATTGCTGTACTAGCTTAGTCCCACCAAGCCCTCGGTCCCACCGAGCCCCTCAGTCCCACCGAGGTGTACACATGCATAAATATTCCACATACGAATTTAACAAATCACAACCATTTATCACATCCCAACTAGTTCATGTAAGCACATAAATACACGTAATAACACGTAACACAAAAGAACAACATACATGAAACTCCTAACTACGCGGTGAGAGAACTCACCTCAAGGCTAAGCAATGTGCTCACGGATCGCAACACCAACACGGCAATCTTCTTCACTTTTTCCCACCTAAATACGTATAAAAAGTCAAAGGAAAGTCCCGACCCATAACACGTTTACTAGTTTTCAAAAGACTAAATATTCCAGCTTTTTATTAAAAAGTACGGGTCTGTTCGGGACCTTTTTTATCCCCTTAAAACTGATAAATACCGAAATCCAAATCCATAATTACCAAGTTCTAAGTCTTACGATTTCAGGGACGTATCGCACGCGTCCTAACGATTTTTCTATAATTTACTATGGATTTTACAAGAATGCTTCGCAGAACAGCGAACACCCGGACCTTTCAGTACAACATGGCAACTTCGCCCTAGCTATGGTCCGAATTGGTCTTTCTGCAAAACAGAGGAAACTTAATAGACTCCGAAACAAAACTTTTGGCACCAGTCCCATCCCAAACCGACATTCCAAGCAAAAGTTATGCATAAAACAAAACAGGGACAGAAAGCTGGAAGTTTTTCGGACCAGGTTGTATAAACAGCCCCATACGGCCCAGCTACAGGCTTAAACAAATTTTCGGCAAAACACGAAAAACTTCCCTGACTCGATTAGTGAACTTCGGCCACCGATTTCATTTCAATCCAAGTTACGAGTAAAAAGTTACGGCCACGACAAAACAGTGGCAGAAAATCGTCATTCACATAAAATGACAAAACACCAAACTTGCGACCACTTTTTCACCTAGCTAGAGGCTGAACCAGTTTTCCGCTAAAACACAGAAAACGTGACCGACCCCGAACTTGAACCGTGGGTACCAGTTTCGGCTTAATCGGAGTTATGACGCGAAAGTTATGGCCGTCGCAAAAACAGCGACTGAACGATTATTCACATGAAATGATGATTATAAGGAAACGACGGTTTTATCGAATCGGCTTAATCGATTAAGTCACGACTTAAAGGGCTCTATGGTCATTAACAGGACACAGCCACGCACCACCCACTGCCACCTCAGGCAGTGGTAGTCGCCGGTGGCGGCCGGCGGCGGCGGCCGGCGGCGGTCCTTCGACAAAACGCAATAAACGAACCGCAAACCGCCGCGAACTCCCTACTCTCTCGATCACATTACCGCATGCACATATATTACTCACACTACCACCACCACCATCCGACACCCAGCCACCACAGTGGCGGCGCACGGCGGCGGCGCTGCCGCTACCCTTTCGCCGGAAACCAAAAACGAAAACCGAATGTAACGAGAACCATACCTTACAACGACGACCCGCAACCGTGCCTGCAATCCCTTCTTCTCGACCTATCCGACGAAGGATGTTGACACCGGTGGTTCTCCGGCGACCGTGGTGGCGTTTCTCCGGCGACTTCTCTCTCTCACGTCTTTTTCCTATCTCGGCTTCTCACCCTCACGAACACACTCTTGGCAATTGAAAACAATGGAGAAAAACAAGCAAACAACACAAAGGGGCTGTTTGTTGGTGCCGTATGGAAACCGACGAGAAGAGGAAGAGGGGGGGGGGGGGTCGATCCCCCTTTCCTTGACCGTTCAACACCACAACCACCTCCATTGTCCACATTTGGCCCCTAGGCTCAACACTTTGACACCTTTGGTCCCTGAATTTCTATAATATTGCAAAAGAGAGTAAGGTTTGCCACACAAAACATTCAAGGTTCCCTTTGACAACTTCCGTTAACAAGACTCGCTTTAAAAATAAATACATTAAGAATTTTAAAAACCATACCGGGACACGGGCTTTACAACTCTCCCCCGCTTGAATTAGACTTCGTCCCCGAAGTCTACACCCGCAAACAGCTCCGGATAATTCTCTCGCATCTCCGCTTCAGGTTCCCAAGTCCACTCGGAACCCTTTCGGTGTCTCCATTGAACCTTCACCAAACCAACAACCTTGTTCCGCGAGGTTCTCGTCCTCCTGTCAAGAATAGCAACTGGCTTTTCCACGTAATTAAGCCGCTCGTCGATCTGAATATCTTCGAGCGGTACTACTGCAGACTCATCCATCACACACTTCCGCAATTGCGAAACGTGGAAGGTGTTGTGAATCAAGTTCAGTTCCTCCGGTAGCTCCAACCGGTAAGCCACTTTCCCCACGCGGGCGATGATCCGGTAAGGCCCAATATAACGAGGCCCTAGCTTCCCCCGCTTACGAAACCGGATCACCCCTTTCCAGGGTGAAACCTTCAACAATACAAAATCACCCACCTGAAACTCCAAGTCGGATCGCCTTTTGTCGGCGTAGCTCTTCTGCCGACTCTGTGCAGTAACCAAACGGTCCCGCACCATCTGAATTGCCTCGGTCGTCTTCAACACGATGTCAGTACTCCCTAACACCCGGTGCCCAACCTCGCCCCAACAAACGGGCGTCCTGCATTTCCTACCGTACAACAACTCGTATGGCGGCATGCCAATACTAGAGTGGTAGCTATTGTTGTAGGAAAATTCCGCCAAAGGTAGGTACTGATCCCAACTACCTCCAAAATCGATGACACAAGCTCGAAGCATATCCTCGAGGGTCTGAATGGTTCGCTCGCTATGCCCGTCCGTCTGTGGATGAAAGGCCGTGCTAAAGTGTAACCGTGTACCCATCTCCGACTGGAACTTCTCCCAAAACCGAGAGGTAAAACGAGTATCCCTGTTGGAGACAATCGAAACTGGCACCCCGTGCCTGGCCACGATCTCACGCACAAACACCTCCGCAAGTTTCTCCGCCGAGGAGCTCTCTCTGATGGCCAAGAAGTGTGCACTCTTGGTCAGACGGTCAATGATCACCCAAATGGCATCGTTCCCACGGGGAGTCCTTGGGAGTTTCGTTATGAAGTCCATGGTAATCTCTTCCCATTTCCAAACCGGGACCTCCAACGGTTGCAATTTACCATGAGGTAGTTGATGTTCCGCTTTGACCTTCCGACAGGTCATACATACCTCAACACATCTAGCAACATCCCGCTTCATGTCGGGCCACCAGTAACCTTCGCGCAAGTCCCTGTACATCTTTGTAGCCCCCGGGTGAATCGAGAACTTGGACTTATGCGCCTCATCCATTAGTACCTGCCGGTTCCCACCGATAAATGGAACCCAAACCCTACCATGTCGAGTTAACAACCCCCGACTATCACGAACAAAATTCGAGATTTCCCCCGACACTCTTTCCCGCTTTGCATTTTCCTCCAAGACAGCCACCTCTTGAGCGCTTCTGATAACTCTATTTTTAGAGTTATTATTTCCTTGTTTTTCCTACTTTATTTTGTCAATTTTAGCCATTTCACTTCTAAAAACCCCCATTCTTATTATAATTCTCGAAAATGAGCAAAAGGAGTGAACCATAGTATTTAATGAACTATTTGGTGGAATTTGGGTGTTTTTCACGTTTTATCCTGCAGTGACCACTGTTGTGCCCACTCCGGCTGCCCACTATTCGAGCTGATCAAGAAAGACAAAAGAAACTATTAGTTGGGATCTAATTTTCTGGAAGAAGAAGGTTCATTGACAGGGAAATGGCTGGAGGAAGTACAAAATGATATCTACATATAAGATTGCAACAAGTACTCCTTTATGTACTTGGAAATTGACTTGGAGAAGGATCCATTGGGTAATAGGTTTGCACAAGGGGCTGATTTCTGCCATTATACAGCAGTTTTTACCCATTGGAAGACTCATCTCTTTTGTGTAATATCCAAGTCTTTCCTCTAGTATATAAAGGAGCACTTGGGTTCATTTATTAAAGATCAATCTAGCATTCTTACAATCATCTTGGGTTAAGAATATAGCTTTAATTTCTCTCATCTACCACATTAGTTTTAGTCTTTTAATTACTGCATTAACTTAGCTTTAATTTCTGTAATTTCCTTTCCTAGTTAATTGTAGTTCGTAAAGCACAGTGGACAGGGACGAATTCTCGTTCCCCACTGTGAGCACTATTCAATCCACTTTCAGTTTTATTATGTGCAAATCTTCATCTTTTGTTTTCTTTACTTCGGAAATGTTAGGCTAAGCATCCTTTGGGATGTAGGAAGGAGAAGTACCTGGATTTTATAGAAAATGCTTGAGTAATCTTTATACTTAGAATATTTATTGTTTTGGTCATTCACTCTCGATATTTACCCAAAGATGCGAACAAGCCGATCACTTGCAAGGATCTAAAAGTCTAGTTCTTAACTTAGAAATGAGTAGAACGCAGTGACACGAGCTTGAATGATGCTAGGGGATTCGAAAGAATTCTTATGACACTTACGAAAGTGAGGTCAGCATAGTGAGCTAATCTCTGCCCACTGGAGTAGTAGGCAAGCTAATTTGTGTATTAAAAACACTTAGAGTATTTGTCTCTACACATTCCATCGAGGCCTGAAAAGGTCCATTTAGAGATTACCATTGACAAAACAACAAGTACTAAGAGTATGGGATTTTTATCTAACGGTGTGAGTATTTTTGTAACCGGGCTTTTCTAGCGAAAATGTCCACCACAAATACGAGGATCATTCTAAGGACCGAGTATTTGAGATAAAATCTAGGGAAAATCCAACCTACATTCCTCCTTTTTAACATTTAGTAAATCGTTTCAAGTAGCTATTTTACCAAACCAAAACCAAGTATTATTTTCCTCTCTAGTTGAAACTTGTAAAAGGAGCTCATGAGAACCGTATTGTCTTGATTGTCCAGTCTCTGTGGATTCGATTCTGGTATTTTACCAACTATTACTTGCTGTGACGATCATAGTGGACAGTGTACACTTGCACTCCCCACTGTGGACAGTTTGCAAACCACTGCGATTTAAGCACCACATTTCACTCGTACCAAGTTTTTGGCGCCGTTGCCGGGGACTGGCGTGATTTTAAATCTCAAGACATTAGTTTTTGTTCGAGCCCGAGTAACTCGTTTTTCTAAGCTTTTTGTGTTGCATGCCAAGGCAACAACACGGACCTTTGTTACCAATCGATCTTGAAATAGAGAAAACTTTTCGAAGAAGACGCATAAACAGAAATCGACAACCCCCTGTGATCCCCACTGTGAACATGGCTGCAATACCGCCACCTGTAGTGGAGACCACAATCACGATTTCCGATAGCAAGGATCGAAAAATACGGGACTATGCTACTTCCGGAGTTGGTGATTTAAGCTCCGGGATTTTAAGACCCAATATTGTTGCAAATCATTTTGAACTCAAACCGGTGATGTTTCAAATGATCCAAGCCATGGGTCAATTTGGAGGATCACCATCTGAGGATCCGCACTCACACTTAAAATCGTTTTTAGAAATGACCGATTCCTTTCAGTTGCAAGGTGTTAGTGATGAGGCATTAAGACTAAGGCTTTTCCCTTTTTCATTAAGGGACAAGGCAAAGTCTTGGCTGAACGCACATGCACCTCACTCGATAACCACTTGGCAAGAGCTTGCCGATAGATTTTTGCAAAAATACTTTCCTCCAACAAGGAATGTTAGGTTTCGAAATGATATAATTTTGTTTAGGCAAGAGGAAGATGAGGCTGTTTCGGATGCATGGGAACGATTTAAAGATTTACTTCGGAAGTGCCCACATCATGGCATCCCACATTGCATTCAATTGGAGACCTTTTACAATGGTCTTTCCAATGCAGCCAAAATCATCTTAGATGCAACAGCTGGTGGAACATTTACGAGTATGACCTACAACGAAGGATATCAAATCTTAGAAAAAGTGTCCAACAACAATACCGAATGGTCAAATCCTAGAGCACCCATGCCAAAAACCAACACCATCGATTCCGAAGCACTCAAAACCATGAATGCACAATTAGTGGCCTTGACAAAATTCGTTTTAAATCAAAATCGAGGCCAAGTCAATTCCACAACCCATCTCGCTGATAACTGCTCCCTTTGTGGAGAGGAGCATGTTTTTGATTTTTGTCCAGCAAATCCCGAATCTGTTAATGTTATAGGAACCAATCCGAGGAACAACCCTTATTCGCAGACTTATAATCCAGGTTGGAGAAATCATCCGAATTTCTCTTGGTCTGGTAATCAAGGACTCCAACCCCAAGGGCCGAGTCATATCCAGCAAAGACCATACAATCCCCCTGGATTTCAGCAACATCACAGTGGGCAGTCCCCACATCACAGTGGGTAGTCCTCACATCACAGTGGGCAGTCCTCACAACCATACCAACCACGATCTACTCAACCCGCTGAGACCCAACAGTCACTTGAATCAATTCTCAAGGGTTTTATGAATCAAACTCAAGCAGCCATTAGAAATATAGAGACTCAAGTAGGACAACTAGCCGTTGAAGTTAAGAATAGACCACCAGGAACGTTACCTAGTGATACCGAACAAGCTAGGGTGATAGGAAAAGGACCAGAACATGTCAAGTCCATAACTCTTAGGAGTGGAAAGGATCTGAAAGTTATCGTTTTTGAGTCTGATGATTCGCCTCGAGTACCCACTGTGGTTCCCACAGTGGGCACTCCTCAGGTCACTGTGGTCCCCACAGTGAGGACCGACATCCCTGACCTTCCCACTTTTGGACCTGTTCCAAAGCCTACTTTTCCAAAGCCAATACCTCAGCAAACTCAAATTGACCCACGAAGTATCCCTTTTCCTCAAAGAATGAAGCCTAAAAATGTCGATGTTCAATTTAAAAAATTCTTAGACATTTTTAAACAACTTCATATTAACATACCCTTGGTAGAAGCTCTCGAGCAAATGCCAAGCTATGTTAAATTTTTAAAGGATATTTTGAACAAAAAGAGAAAGTTGGGTGAGTTTGAAACTGTGGCTTTGACCGAGGAATGTAGTGCACTCCTTACTAGCAAGATTCCACCTAAGTTGAAAGACCCGGGTAGTTTCACCATTCCATGCATAATAGGAGGACAAGAAGTAGGTCAAGCACTCTGTGATTTAGGAGCTAGTGTCAATTTGATGCCGCTGTCCATTTTTAACAGATTAGGTATTGGAGAGGCTAGACCCACAACCGTGACTTTACAACTAGCCGACCGGTCCATTGCCTATCCCAAGGGAAAAATAGAAGACGTTTTGGTCCAAGTGGATAAATTTATCTTCCCCGCCGATTTTCTAGTTCTAGATTATGAGGCCGATAAAGAAATCCCAATCATCTTAGGGCGTCCGTTTCTTGCAACCGGACGTACTTTGATTGATGTGCACAAAGGAGAACTCACGATGCGGGTTAATGACCAAGAGGTAACTTTCAATGTCTTCAAGGCCCTCAAGTATATGGAAACCGAAGACTGTTTTGCTTTGAGTTCGATTAATGGAACCCACCGTCTTGAAACAGTTCCCACAGTGAGGAGTGATAGTGAGCACTCTGAATCTGAGAGTGATGACACTTTTGAGGATGAGTGTAACGAGATCTTGGCAGCTTTTGAGCAGCTAGATTTCAAAGATAGACATGTCAAACTACCATTCAAAAATCCCCCTGACTTGAATTTGAAGCCATTGCCTTCCCACTTAAAATATGCCTACCTCAATGAGTTAGAAGAACTCTGTCATCACTCCTACATAAATGCAAAAACCAACAAGGAGAAGATCAAGTGGTGGCCTGACCAAAAAATCACTCATGGAGAGTTTGGGGAGGGACAAAAAGTGCTACTTTTTAATTCAAGGTTAAGGATGTTTCCGGAAAATTTAAAATCACGATGGAAAGAGTCTTACACTGTGGTCAAGGTAAGTCCTTTTGGAACAGTGGAGCTGAAGTCCTCACAATCTGGTCAAATCTTCAAAGTCAATGGGCAAAGGGTGAAGCATTTTCTGAATGAGAGTGCCCACATTCCTGCCCACTCTCCACCTCACTTTGGTTAGAGAAAGTCAACGCTGTTTGTAAATATTTTATTTCAGTTAGTTGTTGTCTTTTTATTAAATTTGGTATTTTTAATTCTGCATGGTAGTTTATTTCGATGTGTGTAGGAGAATTTTAGCACTTTTTGGAACAAAAAGGTTCGCAGTGGGCAGAGGCTGGTCACTGCGCTCCTCACTCTCGGTCTGACTTATGAAGAGACGGTTTGGGGGGGGGGGGCCAAGGCTGACACACATCATGCTTTTTCTTACACAAAGGTCACCTTTTCATGCCACTTGTCCTTTCCCCACCTATTCCCAAGGAAAGCTATCATTGTCTCTCTCTCTCCTAAACCGTTCCCTCTAAAAAACAAAGAAAACCCTCCATTTCAAAATCAAAGCCTTTCTCTCTCCTTAAACCACCTACACTATTCATCTTCTTTCTTCTCCTTCACGAACCAAAAACCATTCCAAAACCCTAGTAATGGCAAGAAGCAAGAGATTGAACACTCACCCAGAGGCGCCCACACGGCCGGCGATCCGCCGCCGCACCGCCGACGACCAACCACCGGAGGCCGTCACCGGCGATCTCAATAAAACCCCACCGATCTCCCGCGAACCTCTGGTCATCTCCAATGTTGCAGACGCGAGTTCATCCAAACCAGAGAGTCCAAAAGCCGTATCTTCATCAAGGGTCTCGGACTCTGTTCAAAACCCTTTTGATGATACAGATTTGCAGGAGGATGAAGAAATGCTGAGATTACAAGAAGAATACAACAACAGGGTCGCGGAAATTAAGATGAAGAGGGAAGAAGCCGAGAGAAAGCGCCGTGAAGAAGAGGAAAGAATCAAACGAGAGGAGGAAGAAAGATTAAAAAGAGAGGAGGAAGAGAGATTGAAGAAGGAAGAAGCCGCAAGATTGGCTAGAGAGGAGGAGGAGCGATTGAAAGAGGAAGAACGAAAGAAGGATGAGGAAGCAAGGATATTCGAGCAGAAAAAGAAACAAGCAGAGGACGAGCATTTGGCTCGTGAGGAAGAAGAAAGACAGAAGAAGATTAAGGAGCAGACTCAGACTGTAGACATTCCCCAGAACAAAAATGCTGATAGTGTGGAGGATGTCCACACCACTGCCCACAGTGAAGAAACCCCAACCAGAGCACTCCAGAGGAACAGGGGAGTGGTTACACGATCTGGTGCATCCAAGAAGGCATCGTCTGCAAAACCGAAAAGAAAAGCGTCGAGGAAAGGTAAGGGTATCGAACCCTCTTTAAGTTCTTCTTCTAGTGATACTAATACGGGAAGTGAACAAAACCTTTCTGAAAATCCACATTTGTCCACTGTGGGGACTGCTCATGCCCCCAGTGGGATACCGAGGCAATTCACTTCCCCAGCTGCTAGAGCCCACTTTGAGTGTATTTGCACTCGGAAGTTGAATTTAGAGAGGGGTTTCGACCCCGACTTTGTAGAAGCAAATCCCTTTGTCAAAGATAAACTTGTAGCGCAAGATTGGGCGACCATTGCCACTGCCAATCGCCGCGCTAACGCATCATTAGTCCGAGAATTTTATGCTGAGGCCTCCCAAGCCAAAGAATCATTTGTTAAGATCAGAGGAAATGTGTTGGACTATACTCCAGGCAATATAAACCGAGTGTTAGGTAGAGGAGCTCCGGAACCTTGTGCTTTCGGACTGTTCCTGGCAAAGATGACTCCGGCTGATAAGGAATTGATTTTAAAAGAAATAGCAGTTGAGGGAAGGCCATGGAATCAAGATGGCCAAAGAAGGTGTCTATATACTGGCAGCCTCACCACTAAGGCTGCTGTGTGGTTCCAATTGCTAAGGGCCTCGGTGGCCCCAACATCGCACGACACGACTCTCTCCATGCATAAGTGTGCCATGCTTTACTGCGTTCTCACTAAAAAGAAGATCAATCTGGGAATCGTAATGCATGGTGCCATCCATCAGGCCAGAACACGAACCAAGGTAATCCTACCCCTTCCTTGCCTTATTACACTATTGCTAATAGATGTCGGAGTGCCCACAGCTGAAGAAGACCAGTGGATCGTTTCCACGAAAAACATCAGTATTCAGACAATTAAGAAGATGAGAAGAGAGATAGGAGGCCCGTCTGTTGAGCCTGCCCAGGTACAGCCCAATGTGCGAATAGCCGACGAGCACATAGTGGGCACTGAAGTGCCCACTGTGGAGAAGAAGGGTACCCCACTGCGACCAACAACTACGGGAGAAGCAAGCACCAGCACAGTAAGCCCAATGACCGCCATTCTGAACGCCATTTCAGCCCTCACATACAAAGTCGACCTCCTCGCGGCTGAGCAGAAGCATGTAAACCGCGCGCTTGAGGCAGTCTGGATGTATAACCGAGATCGTGATGAGGTTGTAAACCAGATGTACATGGCAGCCGATCCTCTCCTTGCTGCACAAATCCCAGAATTTCCAGAGGGGATCTGCCTCACTGTGGCAAGTGAGGATGAGTTTGAGGAAGACTTGGCCGACAGCTCACCAAAGGCTACCCCTACTCCGTGAATGGTTTGTTTTAAAACAATGGTTTCGCTCATTTGCTCACCAAAACAATTTTATTTTGTGTTTATTTGATCTTTTTGTGCCTATGGCTAGGCATTGACACTTTTTGCTGTTTTTACATTTTAATATCGATGCATGAAAATCCTGCCGTTGGGTAGGTACTTTTGCGTACTAACGTATTTGTCGTTTGAATGCTTTTAACCTCGTTTCCATTTCAAGGTACAACTTTCGGCTTCCAACTTAAAAAGGTCACTTTTGTAAGTACAAATCTCAACTTGTCCCGTGAAATGATTTAGGCCATTTTTCGCATCTAAACACAACCCTTTTTGTACCCACAACCACCTCCTTTGATCCATTTTTCTATGTCACAGTGGGGACACTGTGAGATTTTAAGTTTGAGGTGGGGATTTCCAGAGTGACTTCCAGTCTGCCCACAGTGGGGACACTGTGAAGTCCAAGTTTGAGGTGGGTAAGCCATACCCCCTCCCAAAAAAAATATATATATATAGAGACAATACAAAAATACAAAAACAGAAGAAAATCGGAGTATCACTAACAAAATTGATGGTGTGCCTTTTCCGGACCATCAAAGTGCTCACTCCCAGAAAAAGATGGTGTGCCCATTCTGGACCATCAGAAGAAAAAATAGCCATACCCAAATAAAGCCTGAAAGTGTACGTACCTATCAGTACAAAATACTAAACACCCACTTCTTGAAATAAAAATCTCAAAGCGAGATCCTCGGTCCATGTTTGGAAATTCGTGCCAAAAACCCTTGGGAAAAGATTCAAAGCCATAAACCCTTCAAACCCAAGAAAGCCCTATTGATCAAATGGTAAACAAGGGAAAGATTTCGTCAAGTACAAAAGTGAAGTTTTTAAGTTTCGGACCGAAGGAAGTATCGTAGGAAGGAGATCAAAAGATCATTCAAGTCAAGAAGTATGTAAGTCCCTCAAAATTTCGAATGCGTTATTTTTCATTTTATTTCATTATTTTTATTACTTGGGGACAAGTAATGGTTTAAGTTTGAGGTTGTGATAACTCTATTTTTAGAGTTATTATTTCCTTGTTTTTCCTACTTTATTTTGTCAATTTTAGCCATTTCACTTCTAAAAACCCCCATTCTTATTATAATTCTCGAAAATGAGCAAAAGGAGTGAACCATAGTATTTAATGAACTATTTGGTGGAATTTGGGTGTTTTTCACGTTTTATCCTGCAGTGACCACTGTTGTGCCCACTCCGGCTGCCCACTATTCGAGCTGATCAAGAAAGACAAAAGAAACTATTAGTTGGGATCTAATTTTCTGGAAGAAGAAGGTTCATTGGCAGGGAAATGGCTGGAGGAAGTACAAAATGACATCTACATAGAAGATTGCAACAAGTACTCCTTTATGTACTTGGAAATTGACTTGGAGAAGGATCCATTGGGTAATAGGTTTGCACAAGGGGCTGATTTCTGCCATTATACAGCAGTTTTAACCCATTGGAAGACTCATCTCTTTTGTGTAATATCCAAGTCTTTCCTCTAGTATATAAAGGAGCACTTGGGTTCATTTATTAAAGATCAATCTAGCATTCTTACAATCATCTTGGGTTAAGAATATAGCTTTAATTTCTCTCATCTACCACATTAGTTTTAGTCTTTTAATTACTGCATTAACTTAGCTTTAATTTCTGTAATTTCCTTTCCTAGTTAATTGTAGTTCGTAAAGCACAGTGGACAGGGACGAATTCTCGTTCCCCACTGTGAGCACTATTCAATCCACTTTCAGTTTTATTATGTGCAAATCTTCATCTTTTGTTTTCTTTACTTCGGAAATGTTAGGCTAAGCATCCTTTGGGATGTAGGAAGGAGAAGTACCTGGATTTTATAGAAAATGCTTGAGTAATCTTTATACTTAGAATATTTATTGTTTTGGTCATTCACTCTCGATATTTACCCAAAGATGCGAACAAGCCGATCACTTGCAAGGATCTAAAAGTCTAGTTCTTAACTTAGAAATGAGTAGAACGCAGTGACACGAGCTTGAATGATGCTAGGGGATTCGAAAGAATTCTTATGACACTTACGAAAGTGAGGTCAGCATAGTGAGCTAATCTCTGCCCACTGGAGTAGTAGGCAAGCTAATTTGTGTATTAAAAACACTTAGAGTATTTGTCTCTACACATTCCATTGAGGCCTGAAAAGGTCCATTTAGAGATTACCATTGACAAAACAACAAGTACTAAGAGTATGGGATTTTTATCTAACGGTGTGAGTATATTTGTAACCGGGCTTTTCTAGCGAAAATGTCCACCACAAATACGAGGATCATTCTAAGGACCGAGTATTTGAGATAAAATCTAGGGAAAATCCAACCTACATTCCTCCTTTTTAACATTTAGTAAATCGTTTCAAGTAGCTATTTTACCAAACCAAAACCAAGTATTATTTTCCTCTCTAGTTGAAACTTGTAAAAGGAGCTCATGAGAACCGTATTGTCTTGATTGTCCAGTCTCTGTGGATTCGATTCTGGTATTTTACCAACTATTACTTGTTGTGACGATCATAGTGGACAGTGTACACTTGCACTCCCCACTGTGGACAGTTTGCAAACCACTGCGATTTAAGCACCACATTTCGCTCGTACCAGCTTCCTATCGACTCCAGGATAGGTATGACCACTGTCAATCGCCGACAATAACCCCTCAGTGGCTCACCGACCGGATGTCGACTGAGTGCGTCCGCGACCACGTTCGCCTTACCCGGGTGGTAAATATCTCGCAGTCATAATCCTTAACCACATCGAACCACCTTCGCTGACGCATATTAAGGTTCTGCTGATCCATCAAGTACTTGAGGCTCTTATGGTCAGTGTAGATCGTACACTTGACACCATAGAGATAGTGCCTCCAAATTTTAAGGGCAAACACTACCGCTCCTAACTCCAGGTCATGAGTCGGGTAATTTGCTTCGTGAGGCTTCAGCTGTCTAGAAGCGTAGGCTATGACCTTGCCGCGCTGCATAAGCACGGCACCCAAACCCTGA
The DNA here is from genome assembly GCA_033807775.1 of Saussurea involucrata. Lineage (NCBI taxonomy): Eukaryota > Viridiplantae > Streptophyta > Magnoliopsida > Asterales > Asteraceae > Saussurea > Saussurea involucrata. The sequence continues at coordinate 74,173,454 of CM066327.1, read as the reverse complement.
TGTGAGGCGTCACAATATACTACCAAATCCTCCATGCCCTCGGGTAAGGTTAACACAGGAGCCTCACACAACCGCCTGCGTAGCTCCTCGAACGCCTTCTGTTGTTCCTCCCCCCAACTGAAAGCCGCAGATTTCTTTGTCAATCGCGTCATGGGTAACGCGATCTTAGAGAAATCCTGAATAAACCTTCGATAATACCCCGCTAATCCCAGAAAGCTTCGCACCTCAGTAGGAGTCTTCGGCACCTCCCACCACATCACAGCTGCAATCTTAGCTGGGTTAACCATAATACCATCCTGATTCACGACATGTCCTAGGAACTGGACCTCTCGTAACCAGAATTCGCACTTGGAAAACTTAGCGTATAGCTTCTCTCGCCTTAATACTTCCAACACTTCTCGAAGATGTATCTCGTGCTCCTCCTTGGTCTTTGAAAATACCAGAATGTCATCGATGAACACAATCACCGAACGGTCCAACATCGGACTACACACTCGGTTCATGAGGTCCATGAATGCTGCGGGTGCATTGGTGAGTCCAAAAGGCATCACCACAAACTCGTAATGACCGTATCGCGTACGGAAAGCCGTCTTTTCCGTGTCCTCACTCCTGACCCGCATCTGGTGGTACCCCGACCGTAGATCAATCTTGGAGAACCATGAGGCCCCCTGAAGCTGGTCGAACAGATCGTCAATCCTTGGCAAAGGATAACGATTCTTTACCGTAAGCTTATTCAGCACTCGATAGTCTATGCACATCCGTTGTGATCCATCCTTCTTCTTCACGAATAAGATAGGTGCTCCCCACGGCGAACAGCTCGGTCTAATGAACTCCTTTTCGAGTAGCTCTTGCAGCTGGGCGTACAGCTCCTTCATTTCCGGTGGAGCCAGGCGGTAGGGTGCCTTGGCCACCGGAGCCGCACCCGGGATCAGATCGATCCGAAACTCTACCTGTCGTTCGGGAGGTATCCCCGGCAACTCCTCGGGAAACACGTCGGTGAACTCCCGTACCACAGGTACGTCTTCCGCAGACATCTTCGCTTCCCCAACCCTCGTGTCTAACACGTATGCTAAAAATCCTTGCACTAACAGTTCTCCCCCGCTTGGGGTTCGAACTCGCACTTGCTTGTGACGGCAAACGATCTCCGCGTCGAACTTATCCATCCAATCCATGCCCACAATCACACAAAGCTCCCGCATAGCAATCGGGATCAGGTCAATGGGAAACCTCACCCCTGAGATCTCTAAGGTGCATCCGCGAAACACGTCTGTGACCGTCAAGGTCCTATCATCGGCCACCTCAACAACCAGAGGATAACTCAAACGTCCTACAACTCAGCCTAAACCGTCGCTAAAAGTGCGAGACACAAAAGAGTGAGTAGCTCTACTATCAAACATCACAACTGCAGGCACCGAGTTAACTAGGAATGTACCTAACATATAGTTCGACCACAAATAAATACATGACATGGAAAGGAAAGACAAAAGGAAAGAAGTAAGGGATATACCTGTCACCACTTTAGGGGTCGCCTGTGCCTCATCCACTGTCAACTGGTGAACTCTACCTCGGGCCACTCCCGCCCCTGGCTGACCAGCTCGACCATCTGTGATACGCAACGGGGCATTCCCAGGCACCCTCGGAGCTCCACCCCCAGCAGCTACCCCTGCTCTAGGACAGTTGGCCCTTACGTGTCCCGTCTGATTACAGTTGTAACAGACCATTAACGGCGTCTTACAATCCCGGCTAAGGTGACCGGGTTGACCACACTTAAAACACCCCTCCACTCTCCTTGCTCCAGTATCACGGGGCTTAAACCCGCCACTCCTAGAACCCGTGCGCGTTCCTGTAAACCTCGAACGCTTCGGCACTGCCGAGATGGGCGTCACTGGCTGTGCCGCCTTCCGCTTCTTAGCTTGGGTCTCCAGCTCAAGCTCCCTCCTTCGAGCGGCGTCCATCATGGAGGATAATGAAGTATACTGTGCCGTGCTAACAAATTCTCGGATCTCCGTGCGTAACATATCTTTATACCTTGACATCTTCATCTCTTCTGAGGCGGCATACTGAGGACAGAATAATGCCATCTCGGTAAATTTCCTGTTCATCTCTTTTACCGTCTCTGTTGTCTGTGTGAGCTCTAGGAATTCTTTAGCGATTCGTTCCATCTCTACTGGCGGTACATACTCCGCACGGAAACGAGTGACAAACTCGTCCCAAGTCAAAGTAGTGCGCTCGGCAGGCGTCAATGCCGTGGCGCACCAATCCTTCGCGCCGTCACGAAGTAGATTTACTGCAAAACGGACCTTTAGGTTGTCCGGGCAGCCACTGGTCAAAAAGGCGAACTCCATGTCAGATACCCATCGCATGCTGGTAATCGGATCCGGGTCTCCCTTAAACTCTGGCGGGGAATAGGCGGAGAGATCCCGGTACTGGAACTCTCGGTTACGGAGATGACCCTCCGCCGGCAGTGGAATAGCTGCAATACGCTCCTCCAGTAGGATCACCACCTCCTCTCGAATAGCGGTGATGATCTCGGGGATCGCCTCCCCGATCGCGTGGGAAACCTCAGTAGCAATCAGTTCCCTAATACGCTCCTCAGTAATCCCCGTCTCGGCTCGCGACTCCGCCGCGTTGTTCCTTCTAGTATTGACCATTCTAGAAAGACAAATTTCAGAGATATATAAGCACATATAACTCACTCTACCACGCTCATACTCCACTCCTTGGCTTCCTCGTGACTCTCCCCGACTCGAGCATGGATCCTGTGCTTCAGATAGTAGGAGCTCTACTACTACCCTTCACACCTATCCTTACTCGTTTCGAGTCCTGTCCCGGGACATTCAAGTAGTTGATTACCACAAATAAACACATATAGCCAATCCAGCCCATACAAACACCTTTCCTAACTCCCTAGAAAGGTCATATCACCCACTATCCCTTGCTAACACGGAAACCCCACTAACCCTGACGAGTCGCCTCGTGAATGCACGGTCGTATACAGTGTAAAACCAGATAGACGTTCGAATAAGAGATTCTATCCTAGAACGGTTGGACTCAAACAAGAGCTGCGCAATAGAACTAAATCTAATATTCTAAGGCTATTCAGTTCCTACTGCATACCACCTAGAGTGCATTCGCTTAACAACCTATCAAAGCTAGCATGAGTTCCTATAAGCGATAAAACCAGCGTACGGTACCATACAGTTCACATAAGCAATCTAGCATGCATACACTATTCCTGAAAAGCGATAGATACACTAAGTTCCTTACCTTCCCAGTTGGCGTCGGCTGACTGTACACACTGCGCCCACGATCACCGTTTCCAAACGGGTTTTCTCTTTTCATTTAAAAAACAAAAATTTTGATAAAAGAATTTAAAGATCTCTTAGCCGCAACTTGAGACCAAACACACCGAGATGTGCTTGATTCACTCAAGCCGTGCTCTGATACCAAGTTGTAACGTCCCAAAAATTACAAGGAAATTTAAAATTTTTAAAACATACATTTCATTATAAAACAACCATAATTTAGTAATTCACGTCTTAACTGAAATTAACGTCGTTGACTCAAACCGTCAACAAAGTTTATGCAGCGGAAAATTACATAATTAAGTTCAAAGGGTTCGAAAGTGAAAGTTTAACAATCTTTGATATTCCGCGCTTGATGTGTGTACGGTCACGCCCGACTGCCGCCCGCACCTGAAATAACAACATGTTGGGAAAGGGTAAGCTAAACGCTTAGTGAATCCAACCACACACGTAGGTAGCAATCCCACGCATATCACCCCTACTCGCAAGTAGGCAACATCACCATCACCACGAATATCAAACCACATAAGGATTATTATATAAGTACGAATCTCGGTCCCACCGAGTACACAAAATACATTAATACAAGCTCAGTCCCACCGAGCCCTTGGTCCCACCGAGTAAAGATTGCTGTACTAGCTTAGTCCCACCAAGCCCTCGGTCCCACCGAGCCCCTCAGTCCCACCGAGGTGTACACATGCATAAATATTCCACATACGAATTTAACAAATCACAACCATTTATCACATCCCAACTAGTTCATGTAAGCACATAAATACACGTAATAACACGTAACACAAAAGAACAACATACATGAAACTCCTAACTACGCGGTGAGAGAACTCACCTCAAGGCTAAGCAATGTGCTCACGGATCGCAACACCAACACGGCAATCTTCTTCACTTTTTCCCACCTAAATACGTATAAAAAGTCAAAGGAAAGTCCCGACCCATAACACGTTTACTAGTTTTCAAAAGACTAAATATTCCAGCTTTTTATTAAAAAGTACGGGTCTGTTCGGGACCTGTTTTACCCCCTTAAAACTGATAAATACAGAAATCAAAATCCATAATTACGAAGTTCTAAGTCTTACGATTTCAGGGACGTATCGCATGCGTCCTAACGATTTTTCTATAATTTTCTTATTTGCACACAATAAGCATCTGCAGGTGTAGTCCCAGGATATCACATCACTATCACCTTTTATTAAGGGTGACAATTTTGTATTAAACTAAACTAATTAATAACTTGTATCAATGGTATTAGTTAAATTTGGAAGTCGCATACCACGGTATTATCTAGGGATGGCAAAAAAATCTATATGCGACGGGAACCTGACTCCAGAATCCGGTTTGACCAGGAAATCCTCGATTTGAAAGGGAATGGGAATTCCCCGAATTTGTATATATATATATATATATATATATAATAAAATGACAAACCCAAGGAGTATATATAACGCATAAATATAAGAAACATAATCCATATGACCATATTTGATGATAGGAAAACTTTCAAAATAAATTATCGTATTGGTTTGATTGTTCAGATAAATTTTTTGTGATACAACGTGGATGAATTTCAGTTGTGAACTATTATAATCGATATATTTATTTTTAAACTATTCGTATGCAAATTTAACCGTTAAAATATGGTTAATTGAAAATCTAGAATTATACGGAGTGAAATCAACATTTTCAAAGATATAATTTAAAATTTAAACATTTCTATAATTTACTATGGATTTTCTATAATAAATAGCGAACACCCGGACCTTTCAGTACAACATGGCAACTTCGCCCTAGCTATGGTTCGAATTGGTCTTTCCGCAAAACAGAGGAAACTTAATAGACTCCGAAACGAAACTTTTGGCACCAGTCCCATCCCAAACCGACATTCCAAGCAAAGGTTATGCATAAAACAAAACAGGGACAGAAAGCTGGAAGTTTTTCGGACCAGGCTGTATAAACAGCCCCATACGGCCCAGCTACAGGCTTAAACAGATTTTCGGCAAAACACGAAAACCTTTCCTGACTCGATTAGTGAACTTCGGCCACCGATTTCATTTCAATCCAAGCTACGAGTAAAAAGTTACGGCCACGACAAAACAGTGGCAGAAAATCGTCATTCACATAAAATGACAAAACACCAAACTTGCGACCACTTTTTCACCTAGCTAGAGGCTGAACCAGTTTTCCGCTAAAACACAGAAAACGTGACCGACCCCGAACTTGAACCGTGGGTACCAGTTTCGGCTTAATCGGAGTTATGACGGGAAAGTTATGGCCGTCGCAAAAACAGCGACTGAACGATTATTCACATGAAATGATGATTATAAGGAAACGACGGTTTTATCGAATCGGCTTAATCGATTAAGTCACGACTTAAAGGGCTCTATGGTCATTAACAGGACACAGCCACGCACCACCCACTGCCACCTCCGGCATTGGTAGTCGCCGGTGGCGGCCGGCGGCGGCCGGCGGCGGTCCTTCGACAAAACGCAATAAACGAACCACAAACCGCCGCGAACTCCCTACTCTCTCGATCACCTTACCGCATGCACATATATTACTCACACTACCACCACCACCACCCGACACCCAGCCACCACAGTGGCGGCGGACGGCGGCGGCGCTGCCGCTACCCTTTCGCCGGAAACCAAAAACGAAAACCGAATGTAACGAGAACCATACCTTACAACGACGACCCGCAACCGTGCCTGCAATCCCTTCTTCTCGACCTCTCCGACGAAGGACGTTGACACCGGTGGTTCTTCGGCGACCGTGGCGGCGTTTCTTCGGCGACTTCTCTCTCTCACTTCTTCTTCCTCTCTCGGCTTCTCACCCTCGCGAACACACTCTTGGCAATTGAAAACAATGGAGAAAAACAAGCAAACAACACAAAGGGGCTGTTTGTTGGTGCCGTATGGAAACCGACGAGAAGAGGAAGAGGGGGGGGGGGTCGGTCCCCTTTTCCTTGACCGTTCAACACCACAACCACCTCCATTGTCCACATTTGGCCCCTAGGCTCAACACTTTGACACTTTTGGTCCCTGAATTTCTATAATATTGCAAAAGAGAGTAAGGTTTGCCACACAAAACATTCAAGGTCCCCTTTGACAACTTCCGTTAACAAGACTCGCTTTAAAAATAAATACATTAAGAATTTTAAAAACCATACCAGGACACGGGCTTTACAAAAACGATGCACCGATGTGCTTGAAGCACCGAGATTGCACTAAGAGGTAAGTGTATCTTGTGTATATCCTAATGGAAATGGGTTATACGTGAGAGACAGTTAACTCGAAGTGAACAAAAGGTGTAACAAGTACATGGGTGGATTAAACTTTTAAGTTCAGCATACCTAGTTTGGACACGAGTTCATTGAACCATTTTTCGTCTAAACCTTTGGTAAACAGGTCTGCTAATTGATTTTCTGTACTTACGAAATAAAGTTCGTTCATACCTCGTTCAACATGATCTTTAATGAAGTGATAGCGCACGTCGATATGTTTGGTCTTCGTATGCTGGACCGGATTGCTAGTGATGGCTATGGCACTCTTCGATTCACAATAAATCGGGATTTACTAGTACTGGAACCCGTAATCCCTCAGTTGTGTACACATCCATATAACTTCGGAACAGCAACCGGCAGCGGCCACGTACTCCGCTTCCGCAGTGGATGTGGAGATGCACGTTTGCTTTTTGGAGGTCCAGCTAACCAACTTGTCGCCAAGAAACTAGACTTGCCCCGTTGTGCTCTTCCGGTTGAGCATACTTCCCGCATGATCAGCGTTAATGCCAAAAATCGCACCAAAGGGACAACTTAAGGTCGATGTGGACTTTAACAACTAAAGAAAGGAATCTTTCGACAAAGGCGTGCGACAAAGAAAAAAATGTAAATGAGACAGGATTTGATGACGCAGGAAAAACCTCAACGAGGAAAAAACCTGCGGACGACAGTGGATGTCGTCGCTGCACTATGGTCACCAATCAGGGGCGATATCCTTGGTGTTCCGGGTGTCGATCGTACAGAGATTACAATACAAAGGAAGGAAAGACTTCGAAATGTAAAGTACAAGTGTTTAGAATGTAAAAACAGTGTGCGTCATGTGTGAAAACTATGTATAAACTGTTGGTCGAGAGCGAGAGTCTTGCGTCGAGAGTGATCTTCTATGAATGATCTCTTTCCTTCGAATGAATATTCTTTAAGTGTTTGTGTTTGCTTCTGTTGTTCGATGCTCTTGTTCTATATTTCTTTCTGTGTTATTCGGTGTTGATCAGGTGTCTTGAACTGATGATTGAGCTGGGATTTTATAGTCTTCGGATGACTTTAATTGAATCATCAAGATCTTTGATGATTGTTCTAACGGTCGTCGCCTTCAATGTGAGTTTAGATGCTCATAACTGATTTCGTCGGTTATAGCCGTTTGTCCATAAATGACTTTGACTCCTGCATTAAACACTTAAACAAATATAACAGTTGTATAACGCGTCAGTCAGTCGAGGTCGTACGGTTTTATGCGACGGTCGTGCGGAACGGGCGACGTCGAGGTCGAGTGTCGTGAGGAACTCTCGACTTACCTTTTAGGAGGGATGGCGGAGGTTCTTTGGGTCTTTGTCGGGACCTTATCTTAATACAAGGTATAACTTATGACATGCGTCTTACCTTTTCTGGTCGTGGTCGAGACCTGTGAAATTTTGCCCAAACAGTTTGCCCCTAAAATTTGAAAGTAGGATGATAAATTCGAATTTTAAATTTTGCTCGTCGGGTGTTCAGGGTTCTGCATTAAAAATACCCTGGTTGTTTCGGAACCGAATTGGTTTAATTCTAACCGAACGAGAAGTCGAAGAGAAAACGAGGTCGTGACGTCATATTGACGTACGATTGTGCTTACCAGCTGTCTTTGACAGGTGTCGACGATCTGTGTGGTCATACGAGAAGACGGAGGCACGCGGTGATCATCAAAGGGTTCGACCTGACATGATCGACTGCATAAATAAAGATTACGATGGATCTTTTCTTCTTTACGATTTTAGAGGGTTTTGAGCAAAGATTTCTTTAGGGTTTTTCTTGTCGATTTTCGTTCGATTATTTCTAAACTTGCAAGAATCTTTGACCTAATTTAGGATTTTCTGAGATCATATAAGATACGACCCTCCAGTTTACGTATGCGTCGCAAGTCTATTGCTAGAAAGCCTAGAAAAAACTGGGATATCTGGGGCCTTTCAGAAGTGCAAATCAATTTAACGGGGCTGACAATGTCGACAGAGCCTAGAAGTACCATTAAAAACGAAGAAGATCTCGACGACTTTAGAAGTCTAGCGAGGATTCCCATGGGGATTACCGTAAGCAAGGTTGGCAAGGTTCGACCGGAAATGTGCCCCGAGGGGTACGTCGTTATATACGAATACCGTTCAAGATAGGCTTTCATTGGCCATATTCACCTTTGGTCAAAGAGTTCATGTGTGAATTTGATCTTTCGCCGGGGCAACTGATGCCCCAGTTCTGGCGAGTTATCTTGATCATCGAACGACTTACCTCCAACTGGAATCCACTGATGAATGTGAGGGATCTTCTGACGGCGTATAAGGTCAAAAGTGACCGGTACCGTCGCTATAGTTTGTTTTCAAGGTACAAGGGTGATCGTACCCTCGTTTTAAATACTGCGGTGGATGGAAGAAGAGGTATGTATTCGTGCGGGTGTCGACGCTGGACACTGATAGTGACTGGATTAGGGAGGGTTGGAATATGACGGGTGAGCCTTTGATATTACGTTTTTATGTTATTCTGTTGCTCGGTTGTTTTTTCGACTGATCTTCTTTTTTATGTGTAGATATTGATTAAAATAAGGTAGAGCCGGACGATGCTTCCCGGGCTAAGGTCGAAAAGTCCCTGGAATTTAGTACTGAAGACCGGTCGTACGTCACACGTCATTTGATAGACGAGGATGATGACACCGTTTTCTTGAGCGACGGAGTGAGGATGGGTCGAGAAGAGAAAGAAGAAGAAGAGGAATCTGAGAAGACTGAGGAGGAAGAGAAGAGTGAAGAACCAGAGGTAGAGATAACTGGTAAGTATCTGTTTGGGCAAACATTCACGTCGTACGACCACGACCAAGGCAGGTAAGACGCACGTTATAATCCAAATCTTGTATTAAGACAAGTTCTCGACAAGAACCCAGAAAACATCCGTCGTCTCCCGTAATAGGTAAGTCGTACGTCTCCCATGACGCTCGACCATAGCATCGCCCGTCCCGTACGACCATCGCGTAAGATCATTGCACCTTCGACCAAAGCTAACGTTAACATTGACTGTTACGTTTGTTAAGTATTTAATGCAGGAGTCAAAGCCATTAACAGCAAGCAGCCGTAACGGACGAAGAGCATTATGGATAATCACTCCGGCAACCGTTTCCGACCATTGTAGCCGTTAATCAAAGCATTCAAGGAGCTAATTAATGGCACGAAGACTATAAAAGCCAAGCTAAAACCTCATTTCAAGGACACATCAGTTAACATCTGATATACATCAGCGAACATCACCAAACAGCAGAGAAAAGCATCCAAGTTCACAAAGAAGAATAATCAAACTCTGGAAATCAAGTATTAAAGTCCAGAATCCTACAACGGACTCAAGAACACTCGAAGGAAATCTCAAGTTATCGCTCTCGACGCACGGTAGCAGCTTTCGACCAACAGTTATTTACACTTTGTATTCACACAACAAACACTTGTACTTTACATTTCGAAGTATTTCCTTCATTTGTATTGTAATCATCGTACGATCGACACCAGTATCCAAGGACATCACCCCTGATTGGCGACCATAGTGCAGCGACGACACCTCTTGTCGTCCGCAGGTTTTTTCCTCGATTGAGGTTTTTCCCGCGTCATCAAATCCCTTGTTTCTTTATTTTTATCCCCGTCGCACGTCTCGTCGAAAGATCCTTTCTTTAGTTGATTAAGTCCAAATCGACCTTAAGTTGTCCCTTTGGTTCGATTTTTGGCATTAACAGTTTGGCGCCATCCGTGGGACCTCATCTAGAGAAAATCCTCGACGAACGTGCACCCTACTAACAGTTTCTTGGAGTTTTTATGCTCTCTATTGCAGGAACAATGGCAGCCCCTGGAAATCCGCAGCAAGCTGTTGCTCAGATGTATCAGGAGCTCGAAGTCGCCAGGAATTAGCTCAATGCAACGGCAGAGCAGAATCGCAGAGCAGCTGAGGAGATCGTGCAGTTAAGAAATCCTCTTGGGCCTCAAAATGGTCCTAGGCCGTTCGTGCAGAACCCAATTCCAAGATCGTTCGACCAGAATGGCCCTAGACCATTTGTCCCGAATCCAGGTTCATCCGCGCAGAATCTGCATCCAGGCCCATTCATGCAGAATCAACAGCCAGGGCCGTTCAACCCAAATCCTCAGTTTGGGACAGTTCCTCCTCAGCACATAAGGCCACCACCTGTGAATAATGGGTCTCAGCCATTACAAGGGTCGCAGCCTTTCCAGCAAGGATCGCAGTCTTTCCAGCAGAGATCGCAGCCATTTCAGCATGGACCACAATCGTTTCAGAATGGACCGCAGCAATTTCACTATGGGTCGCAGCCATATTTTGTTCCATTCAACGGGGACACCAATGGTTCGTCACATGGTAATGGCACTAGTCCAGGGACCAATCCCTCGACAGGGGCAAATCCTGATCTTAACGATCCCGTCGTCCAGCGTTTGAAGATGTTAGAAGACCAAAATGAGTGCGTCATATCCTTGCTCGCCAAGTTGCCTGGGGCAGACGTGCCTGTCGACGTCGAGCCTCGCTCGGGGTATCAGGCGTCACCCTTCATCGACGAGATCGCCACCGTCGAGGTCCCAAAGAAGTATAACATTTCTTCCTTCACTCCCAAGTATTCGGGTGTGACCGATCCAACCGAGCATGTCGCACAGTATAAGCAGCTCATGTGGACGATCTCAATTCCACACATGTACCAGGAAGTATGCATGTACAAGAGTTTCGGGGCGACTCTCACTGGTCCAGATCTCCAGTGGTTGATCAATCTCAAACCCAAATCTATCGGGTCGTTCACCGAATTGGTCAACCAATTCTCCCGGCAATTCGCCAGCAGTCGCAAGATGGAAAAGCAGACTATTGATCTGTATTATGTCGTGCAGAAGACCAATGAGTCTATTCGAAGTTATTTCAATAGATTCAATGCCGAAATGATCAGTATCCGAGATTGTGACGTGAAAACGGCGATCGAAGCCTATAAGCGTGGTCTAGACGATAGTTCAGGTTTATATATCGATCTGACCAAGTATCCCCCAGAGACTTTCGAAGACGTCCGAGCTTGAACCTTAGCATATATGAGGGTAGAAGATGATGCCGCCTTTCGTCGCAAGAACACTGACGACAAGAAGTCGTTAGGCGTCTAAAAGCCAGAGTTCAAGCCAAAGGTTGTTTCCAGAATAGAGCCAGCGCACTAAATTTCAAATGTTCGTTTCAAGACGAAAGCAGAGGCCAAGACCGCGAATAAGTTCACTCAGTACCCCAAGATATCCTCTTACGGATTCAAAGGATCTACAAAGGACCTAGTCGAAGCTCTGAAAAGTTCCCAATCGACCATTCGATGGCCAAAGAAGTCCGACCTGGACGATGCTAAGAAAGACAAATCAAAGTGGTGCGACTTCCACATCGATCATGGTCATGCGACAGACGATTGTATCGCATTGAAGAAGGAATTAGCGTATCATTTCCCGAAAGGAAATCTCAAGGATATCATCGACGATGTCGCTATTCCAGCTAATAGCCATCGACCGACGACCCCAGAGCATGCGAAGGCCGTCAATTGCATCACCGGTGGTTCAGATGTGTGTGGTTTGACGTATTCAGCGGCCAACCGTCATGCCAGTCAGGCGCCCGATGATCGGCCTATTCCTCGTTCGAGATTTGGAGCTAGAAGCCATGAAGATTGTGTTCGACCACGTCGACCTTGGTGACTCGTATCAGAAGCATCACGACGGGTTGATCATTCACCTCACAGTCGGTAACTGTCTAACGCGTCGAGTCTTGATCGACGGGGGCAGCTCAGCAAATGTTATTTTTCTCAACACCATCAAAGCCATGGGAATCGATCGCTCGAAAATCACCCGACGTTCGACGACCTTGGTCGGTTTCAACGGAGAAGCAACGAGCACCTTCGGAGAGATAACCTTGCCCGTTTATTCCGGAGGAGTCAACAAGCAGACCAAGTTCAGCGTCATCGACTGGCATCAGCCTATAACGTCATCTTAGGTCGACCATGGATCCATGACATGAAAGTCGTCCCTTCGACATACCATCAGATGTTGAAGTTCCCTACGCCATGGGGGATCCAGGAGATCAAGAGTGAGCCAAAAGTTGCTCATGAGTGCTACAAGTTTACCTTAAAGCCGGGAAAATGAACTAAACTCGCAAGATCAAGCCCTTGACAGGTTCGTTCTTCTATCCCTAAATTTATATCTTTTCCACAGGGATAAGATTACTATGGTGCCCTGTCGCACGACAACATAGTCGATCGCAGACAATATCACACTGGATCGCCGTGTCATTCTGTCATTTAAAACCTATCTTTTCCAGCCAAAAAAAAATAAGGTAATAAATGACAGGGGGCAAATAGAGAGAGTCTGAAATGGTACGTTCTCTAACTCTTTTTTATACGATTTTTTCTCACAAAACGTTTACTGACTTAAGCATCGGAGGGTTGTTGGCTAGCCAACGACCAACCCTTGACATCGTTTTATCGCAGAATCGCATGACAGTTTATCGCAGAATCGCACGACAGCTTATCGCAGGATCGCACGACAGTAGTCACTAAGTCTACTATATGACTTTAAATTCACAAGGTCGCACAACATAAACGACCAAGTCTATGACTTGATCATCCTTTACAGGGACATACGATTCAAATTAATCGCACGACTTAGTCGTACGATTGCGAAGTCTAACGATCTCATGATCTAAGCCTCTCAACTTAGAGAAATTTCATACTCCGAAAGTATGCTTTAGTTGCATGTGCTTATGTTTATACACAAGATTTAAAAGTCTTATGGCTTACGTACCAGTTATTGTGTTACAATGAATGCCTTAGTCGCATGATTTCCAGATTCAATTTCATAATTGACATGGTATTTATATATAAAACACAAGTTCAAACAAAAGTTCAAAGTTTCATTTACAGAACTGTCGATTACATTCAAAAGAACCCGACTACCGACGGTTCGACCACCAACGATCGAGACATGAAAAGACATAGCATATCCTAAATCTAGAGAGGAGCGTTGATGGCAAGCTCTGCCCAAAAGTCTCGACCTTCGAAGCCCTGCCAATCCCGAAGAACTGATGCAAGGATCAAACGAGTATATTAGGAGTGGTCTTCCAACTCCTTACGCCTCGACCTTCTGAGAATGTGGCTCTTAAGATTAATGCTAAGGTTGGAGGAAGGAATATATCCTTCTCAATGATCGACCTCCACTCCAACATTTCCTCTGCCTTCACATATTCAATGAGAGGAAACAGAAGCATCTGCAAATTACAAAAGAAACATACTAAGTGCTCAGCGAAAGAACATCAATAACACAAGTTTTGAAAGAAAAACTTACAAAGAACGCCAGTTCGGTTAAACACAGTCCAATCTCTTCAATAGAGATTCTTCGAAAACGCTCCTTGAAAGATAAGAGCTGATATTTCCCCAGATGCGGAAGTGACTCTGCCCTGACGAGGACATAGTCAATTAGGAGGGTTGACGATAACGCAAAGTTGTTCATCGCCGTAAACTCTCCCTCATTCTCTCCCGTCTTTACACCCTCGCCCTTGTCGGCTGAAAAAAGGGTCGACGTGGCAGCAGAAAACATCGTCGCCAGTTGCGCAATATGAGACATCGTCGCCAGATGCGCAGTATGAGATATCGTCGCCAGTTGCGCAGTATGAGACATCGTCGCCAGTTGTGCGGTATCTACGGATATAATCCAATAATTGTCCGCACAAGTACATACTTCGTCCTCCATTTACGATCATTGACAGCAGTGTTCAAAACTAAGGTACGGTCACCTTTAAGCCTTGAAAGTAAACTATAACGACGATATTGGTCGCTCATGACTTTATACGCCATTCCCAGTGCAAAGTAACTCGCTCGGTGACTAGAATGACTCGCCAAAACTGGGGCATTAGTTGCCCTGACGATAGGTCAAACTCACACAGAATTGCCTTGGCCAGAGGCAAATACGGCTAGTGGAAGCCCATCTTAAAACAGGTATTCGTATATAACGACGTACCTCTCGGGGCATATTTCCGGTCGAACCTTGCCAACCTTGCTTATGGTAATCCACATGGGAATCCTCGCTAGACTTCTAAAGTCGTCGAGGTCTTTTTCATTTCTAATAGCACCTCTGGGCTCCGTCGACATTCCTAAAATAACAGCTGGTAAGCATAATCATACGACAGCATGACATCACAACCCCGACTTCTCGTTCAGATAAAGACGAACCAGTCAAGTTCCAAGGCGATCAAGGTAAATTTTTCTGACCCTTACTTTACTTTCTACACGTCTGATTGTCAAAATTTAAACTCGAATTTGCCATCCTTCTTTCAAATTTTGGGGGCAAACTGTTTGGGCAAAAATTCACGTCGTACGACCACAACCAGAGCAGGTAAGATGCAAGTTATAATCCAAATCTTGTATTAAGACAAGGTCTCAACAAGAACCCAGAAAACATCTGTCGTCTCCCGTAAAAGGTAAGTCGTACGTCTCCCATGACGCTCGACCATAGCATCGCCCGTCCCGTACGACCATCGCGTAAGATCATTGCACCTTCGACCAAAGCTAACGTTAACCTTGACTGTTATGTTTGTTAAGTATTTAATGCAGGAGTCAAAGCCATTAACAGCAAGCAGCCGTAACGGACGAAGAGCATTATGGATAATCACTCCGGCAACCGTTTCCGACCGTTGTAGCCGTTAATCAAAGCATTCAAGGAGATAATTAATGGCACGAAGACTATAAAAGACAAGCTAAAACCTCATTTCAAGGACACATCAGTTAACATCTGATATACATCAGCGAACATCACCAAACAGCAGAGAAAAGCATCCAAGTTCACAAAGAAGAATAATCAAACTCTGGAAATCAAGTATTAAAGTCCAGAATCCTACAACGGACTCAAGAACACTCGAAGGAAAGCTCAAGTTATCGCTCTCGACGCACGACAGGAGCTTTCGACCAACAGTTATTTACACTTTGTATTCACACAATAAACACTTGTACTTTACATTTCGAAGTATTTCCTTCATTTGTATTGTAATCATCGTACGATCGACACCAGTATCAAGGACATATCCCCTGATTGGCGACCATAGTGCAGCGACGACACCTCTTGTCGTCCGCTGGTTTTTTCCTCGATTGAGGTTTTTCCTGCGTCATCAAATCCCTTGTTTCTTTATTTGTATCCTCGTCGCACGTCTCATCGAAAGATCCTTTCTTTAGTTGATTAAGTCCACATCGACCTTAAGTTGTCCCTTTGGTGCGATTTTTGGCATTAACAGTATCCTTCTATCTTCTTTTCGCTTGACCTGGTCTTTCTCTGTTCTGAATCGTCTAATTTCTTTCTTTTACCATACAGGAGAATCATGGGCGCCTGCAGCCGTCGAGAAAATGGCTCAAGTCGAGCTAACTCACAAGGCGAGTGTAAACAGGGGAAAGGATACCTCGATAGCTGGGTCGGGGGTCTTAAAGAGAAAAGAAGTCCCGACATTTGGATTGGGTCTCCACAAGAGGACGAGAATGTCCGTTTTGAGTGAACCACCGTCAAGGACGGGTGGTTCGTCGAGAGTCGTCCCGCCTGAGAGGGCTAAGGCATCGACCGTGTTTATCGAGAAGGTTTCTGACACAAGGTCCGTTGATACGGTGCAACCGGCGACAATGTCTTTTCTTGCCGCGTCAGGCCCTTCTTTCGCCGACAAGGGCAAGGGCGCGAAAACGGGCTCTGAAACGACGGTGAACTTTACGTTGCCATCGGATTTTTTGAATGATAATGTCCTAGGCGGGACGAAACTGTTCCCTCATTTGGGAAAGTATCAGCTCCCTTCTTTCAGGGAGTGTTTTGACGGAGTTTCTCTCGAGGATACTGAGGCCCATGTTGCTGGACTAGCGTTCATGGTAAGTCTATCCTTCAAGACTTTTGTTTATCTGTTGTCGACGTCGTATTCTTTGCTAAAGTGTTTTCATACGTTTTCAGATGTTTCAGTCGTCTTTGGCGTTGTACGCTAAATCGACAAAGGTAGAAGGCTTAGTAGCTTCTGTCGTCGAGAAAGAAGATGCAGCGTTAAAAAGGGAAAAGTCTGCTTTAGAACACGAAGAGGCGGCATCGGTGAGACTTGACGACGTCTTGAATGAGCTGGAGTTCCTTGGACACACGAGAGACGATGCGAACTCACATTTAAAGGAGTCCCTATCCTTGATGCATGACCAAAGGGAGACGTTGGATGGGATGGGGGAATCCTTGGTCGTGAAGAAAAAGGAAGTCGAGGAATCCAAATCTAAGGAGGTAAGTTTAGAAAAGAAGTTAGAGGAGTTGAGGGACGAAAATAAGTCCATCTTTTCTTTCGCTCGACTTACTGCTCGAGTGGCTATCATGCGAAATCACTTGCTAGGCAAGAATCCTGTGGCCTCAGCGTCGGACGAGTTGGATCTGTTCTTCAAGGAGGTCGGGACTGAGAGAGAGCTCGACTCGGATGATGAGAAGGAGGTCGAAGAGGAGGAGGAGGATTTCTAGGGCGGCGTATTGGGCAAAGATGCGACCGACGTTCCTCCCCAACCTTAGAAAGATATCTTCGTTTATTTCTGTTTCTTTGTTGATCGACCGTTGGTGGTCGAGCTTTTTGTAAATGACAGTTTTTTGATGAATGAAATTTGGTCTTCTTTTGAATTTGCGATTTATATATTTGGCAAACAAACATCACATCGACTGTTAAATTCATAAAGTACAAGGGATCATGCGACTTAGGCATCTATTGTAACACAATAACTGGAACGTAAGCCATAAGACTTTTAAATCATGTATATAAACATAAGCACATGCGACTGAAGCATACATTCAGAGTTTAAATTTTTTCTAAGTTAAGAGACTTAGATCATGAGATCGTTTAGACTTGGCAATCGTACGACTGAGTCGTGCGATGAATTTAAATCGTGTGTCCCTGTAAAGGATGTTCAAGTCATAGACTTGGTCGTTTATGTCGTGCGACCTGGCGAAACTAGAGTCGTTTGATTATTGTCGTGCGATTCTGCGGAATAAACAATGTCAGAGGTTGGTCGTTGGCTAACCAACGACCCTCCGATGCTTAAGTCAGTAATTGTCGTCATGAAAAAATCGTATGAAAGAAGAAAAAGAAATTAGGAAACGTACCTTCTTAGATTCCTCTTTAATTAACGGAGTATTTGCCCCCTGTCATTTAATATCCTATTCTTTCTAGGAGATGATAGGTTTTAAATGACGGATCGACACAGAGATGTTGGGAAATGCCATCTAGGTGTGCATTGACTGTGTTTTCGCGCGACAGGGCCATATGGTCATTTTATTCCTGTAGACAAGGAATAAGTTTGTTTCTACGGATAGAAGGACGAACCTGTCGTGCCACATCTGCTAAGCGATTTACTTTTGCGGTTTCAGAGTTGATTTATAGCAGTCACGAGCGACTTTTGGCTCACTCTTGATTTCCTGGATGCCCCACGGCGTAGGGAACTTCAGGGTCTGATGATATGTCGAGGGAACGGATTTCATTTCATGGATCCATAGTCGACCTAGAATGATGTTATAGGCCGACGCACAGTTGATGATGCTAAACTTGGTCTGCTTGTTGACTCCTCCGACATAGACAGGTAGAACGATATCTCCAAAAGTACTCGTCGCTTCTCCATTGAAACCGACCAAAGTTGTCGAACGTCGGGTGATTTCCGAGCGATCGATTCCCATGGCTTTGATGGTGTCAAGGAAGATGAAGTTCGCTGAACTGCCCTCATCGACCAAGACTCGTCGAGTTATACAATTACCAACCGTGAGTTGAATGATCAACCCGTCATGGTGTTTCTGGTACAAGTCGCCAAGGTCGTCTTGGTCGAATACGATTTTCATGGCTTCCAATTCCAAATCTGTTTTAGGCCTTGATGAACGCGGAATAGGCCGATCGTCTGGTGCCTGACTGGTGTGACGTTTGGCTGCAGAATACGTCAGACCACACACGTCTGAACCACCGGTGATGCAATTGACGACCTTTTCATGCTCAGGGGTTGACAGTCGCACATCGTTAGCTGGGGTAACGACGTCGTCGATGATATCATTGAGATTGCCCTTTGGGACGTGATACGCCATCTCCTTTTTGAGAGCTATGCAATCATATGTCGCGTGACCATGGTCGACGTGAAAGTCGCACCATTTAGATTTATCTTTCTTAACGTTGTCCTGACCGGACTTCGTTGGCCATCGAATAGTCACCTGGGCGGTCTTCAGAGCTTCGACCAAATCTTTAGTGGACCCTTTGAATCCGTAAGAGGATATCTTGGGGTATTGAGGAAATTTGGTCGCGGTCGTAGCCTCTGCTTTTGTCTTGAATCGGACGTTCGAGATCTGGCGGGCGGGCTCTATTTTGGAAATCGCTTTTGTCTTGAACTCTGGCTTCTTTACGCCTAACGACCTCTTGCCGTCGGTATGCTTGCGACGAAAGGCAGCGTCGTCCTCTACTCTCATGTATGCTAAGGTTCGAGCTCGGACGTCTTCGAAATTCTCCGGAGGATACTTAGTAAGGTCAGTGTATAAACCTGAACTGTCGTCCAGACCACGCTTATAGGCTTCGATCGCGGTCTTGATGTCATAATTTTGAATGCTGATCATCTCTGCATTGAATCGATTGAAATAACTGCGGATAGACTCATTGGTCTTCTTTCTGCACGACGTAATACAAGTCACTGGTCTGCTTCTCCATCTTGCGACTGCTGGCGAATTGTTGGGAGAATTGATTGACTAATTCAGTGAACGACCCGATGGACTTGGGTTTGAGATTGATCAGCCATTGGAGAGCAGGACCAGTGAGAGTTGCACCGAAGCTTTTGCACATACAGACTTCCTGATACAAGTGTGGGATTGAGATCGTCCACATGAGCTGCTTATACTGTGCGACGTGCTCTGTCGGATCGGTCACCCCCGAGTACTTGGGCGTGAAGGCGGGGACATTGTACTTCTTCGGGACCTCGACAGTCGCGATCTCATCGATGAATGGTGACGCCTGAAATCCTGATCGGGGCTCGACGTCGACGGGCACGGCTGCCCCAGGCAGCTTGGCGAGCAAAGATAGGATGCGCTCGTTCTGATCTTCTAGCATTTTCAATCGCTGGGCGACGGGGTCATTGGGTTTGAGATTTGCCCCTGCTTGCGGATTAATTCCTGAGCTGGTGCCATTGACATGCGACGAGCCATTGGCATCTCCGTTGAAAGGAACAAAATACGATTGCGACCCGTTCTGAAATGGCTGCGACCCATTCTGAAATGGCTGCGATCCATTCAGCATGGGTGGTGGCCTTATATGTTGAGGAGGGACCGTCCCGAACTGGGGATTTGGATTGAACGGTCCCGGCTGCTGGTCTTGCATGATCGGACCGGGATGCTGATTCTGAGCGAACGGACCTGATCCTGGACCTGGATTATGCGCGAATGGTCGAGGACCATTCTGACCGAACGATCCTTGGCCTGGATTCTAAACGAATGGCCTAGGACCACTCTGAGGTCCAAAGGGATTCCTTAACCGTGCGATCTCTTCAGCTGCTCTGCGGCTTTGCTCCGCCATGGCGTTGATTTGATTTCGGGCGAGTTCAAGCTCCTGGTACATCTGAGCAATGACATGCTGCTGGTCTCCAGGGGCTGCCATTTTCCTGCAACAGAGAACAAAGAAAACTCCAAGAAACCGTTAGCAAGACGCACGTTTGTCGAAGATTTTCTCTAGATGGGGTCCCACGGATGGCGCCAAACTGTTAATGCCAAAAGTCGCACCAAAGGGACAACTTAAGGTCGATGTGGACTTTAACAACTAAAGAAAGGAATCTTTCGACAAAGGCATGCGACAAAGACAAAAATGTAAATGAGACAAAGGCGTGCGACAGTGGATGTCGTCGCTGCACTATGGTCACCAATCATGGGCGATATCCTTGGTGTTCCGGGTGTCGATCGTACAGAGATTACAATACAAAGGAAGGAAAGACTTTGAAATGTAAAGTACAAGTGTTTAGAATGTAAAAACAGTGTGCGTCGTGTGTGAAAACTAAGTATAAACTGTTGGTCGAGAGCGAGAGTCTTGCGTCGAGAGTGATCTTCTATGAATGATCTCTTTGCTTCGAATGAATATTCTTTAAGTGTTTGTGTTTGCTTCTGTTGTTCGATGCTGTTGTTCTATCTTTCTTTCTGTGTTATTCGGTGTTGATCAGGTGTCTTGAACTGATGATTGAGCTGGGATTTTATAGTCTTCGGATGACTTTAATTGAATCTTCAAGATCTTTGATGATTGTTGTAACGGTCGTCGTCTTCAATGTGAGTTTAGATGCTCATAACTGATTTCGTCGGTTATAGCCGTTTGTCCATAAATGACTTTGACTCCTGCATTAAACACTTAAACAAATATAATAGTTGTATAACGCGTCAGTCAGTCGAGGTCGTACGGTTTTATGAGACGGTCGTGCGGAACGGGCGACGTCGAGGTCGAGTGTCGTGAGGAACTCTCGACTTACCTTTTAGGAGGGATGGCGGAGTTTCTTTGGGTCTTTGTCTGGACCTTATCTTAATACAAGGTATAACTCATGACATGCGTCTTACATTTTCTGGTCGTGGTCGAGACCTGTGAAATTTTGCCCAAACAATCAGCATCCGAAAATGCCGTGAGTTCAAAACATGTGTCCTTAGGGTACCAAAGGCCAAGATCAGCAGTACCTTTTTAAATAACGTATAATGCGTTTAACTGCTATAAGGTGTGACTCCTTCGGTTTATACTGAAACCGAGCACACAGAAAGGTGGAAAACATGATGTTCGGCCTACTTGCCATTAAATACATCAAAGAACCTATCATTCCTCTATAGGTACTAGTGTTCACGTCCTTTCCGTCAGGATCGGCGTGTAACTTTGTACCCGGTGACATGGGAGTCTTCATGGGTGTACAATTTTTCATCTGAAACTTCCGAAGAATGTCCGCGATGTACTTAGATTGATTGATGAATATCCCGGTCGATAGTTGTTTAACTTGAAGACCGAGAAAGAAATTCATCTGACCCATCATACTCATTTTAAAATGCGATTTCATGAGGACTGAAAAGTTATGACAGTATTGTGGGTTCGTAGAGTCGAAGATAATGTCATCGACGTAGATTTGAATTAAAATAATGTCCTTACATTCTCTCTTAATGAAGAGAGTAGTGTTGATTTTACCTTTCGAGAAGTCTGCGTTTATTAGAAATGTAGATAGGGCATCATACCAGGCTCTCGGTGCTTGCTTCAGGCCGTACAGCACTTTGTCGAGTAGGTAGACATGATCGGGGTGAGCGGTACTTATGAATCCATTTGGTTGGGAAAAGTACACCTCTTCCTTAAGTTTGTCGTTGAGGAACTCCGTCTTCTCGTCTATCTGGAAGTCAGTGAAGTTCTTGTGGGCGGCATACGCGAGGAACATACAGATGGCTTCTATGCGTGCGACCGGTACAAACGTCTCTTCATAGTCAATCACTTCTTGTTTTCTGTACCGTTTAGCTACTAATCTAGCTTTGTTCCGAACGACGCTCCCGTTCTCGTCCTTCTTGTTCTTGAAGATCTATTTGGTTCCGATAATCGTCTTGTGTTTCGGACGCGGGACCAGACGCCAAACCTTGAGGCTCTAAAATTTGTTCAATGCCTCTTGCATGACAATTACCCAGTCCGGGTCGTTCAAGGCTTCCATTACTGAGGGCGGTTCAACATTGCTTAGAAAGATGGAAAAGAGACATTCACTACCCGTTGCCGCCCGTTTTGGAGTGTTGCTCAGTAGTACGATGGCGGCTTCATTGGTTTCTACCGTGGCTCTAGTCTGAACTGGAGCTGACGTATCACCGATGATCTGTTGAGACGGTTGAGAATTGTCGGGATCAACATATGAGCCTTGGGGTAGGTCTTGTACCGTCTCTAGAGATGGAGTCGGATGTAATGGTGTGGCGGCCACTGGTTGTGTAGGAACAGCGGTTGACGAATAAACTTAAGTCGTGTCAGTTTGAGAAACACTGTTACTTGAGCCGGGGGATGACGGTGTGGGTTGAACCACTGGGAATGCGGTCTCTGAAACCGTATTGGTACTAGAAGATGGCGTCGTCTCTACAACTGGCGTTGAGGGTGAGTCCTCCGATGATGTCGTGTCGGGGAAATTGGAGGACCAGTAATCTGCAAAGAAACCACCACAGCTCTATTTACATTCAAAGAATTATCGTTAGATATAGGGGAAATATAGAGATCATTGTAAAAATGTTCAAATAGTAGCTCTAATTCAGAACGGTGTGACTTCAACGTATTGGATGAAGAAGAATCTACTAGAGCGTGTTTGGTTTCCGATCTAGAATGATCGGAGATCAGCACTCCTATTAGCGCGGGTTCTGAGCTGAGGTGTTCAGAAGCCAAGTCGACCAATTCGTCGAAGGACACATTTATGCTCTCAGTGACGGTCTTCGTCCTCTTGTTGTAGACTCGGAATGCTTTTGAAGAAGTCGAGTAGCCAATGAAGATTCTTTCGTCTGCCTTTGGGTTGAGCTTGCTGAGATCATCCTTATCTGTCTTTACGAAGCACTTGCACCTGAACGCATGGAAGTAGTTGATGTTGGGGGTGCGATTATTGATGAGCTCGTACGGTGTCTTGTTAAAGCGTTTGTTGATGATGGATCGGTTCTGAGTATAGCAAGCTGTGGCGACAACTTCAGACCATAGGAACGTTGGAAGGTTGTACTGCGTCAGCATAGTTCGTGTCGCTTCCACCAAGGTGCGATTGGGACGTTCCACTACGCCGTTCTGTTGAGGAATCCTAGCTGCAGAGAAGTTATGTGAAATACCGACCGATGTGAGGTATTCACCCATAGTGCGATTCTTGAACTCGATGCCGTTATCAGTGTGAATTGAAATGATGGCCAACTGCATGTTGTTCTGGACACCCTTAAGATGGTTTATGATTAACCTGGGAGTCTCATCCTTCGAGCAGAGAAATTTGACCCAGGTGTATCTTGAGAAGTCATCCACCATCACTAGTACGTACTTCTTACGATTGATGCTTGGTACTCGCATAGGACCGCAGAGATCCATGTGTATGAGCTCTAATGGCCTGGACGTGCTTGGAACCGTTTTCGGTTTGTGAGTCTCCTTCTTCATTTTACCCATCTCGCATGCAGAGCAGAGATGTTCTTTCCCGAACCTCAGTTTTGGCATTCTTTTGACGAGTCCGCCTGGAACCAACATGTTTATGTTCTTGAAGTTAAGGTGGGAAAGCCATCGATGCCACAGCCAATTCCGTTGAGTAGTGGTTTTGGACAAGAGGCACACGGCTTTGTCGGTCTACAATGAGACGATATTGATAGTATACAGATTCGTGCGTCGAGTTCCCGCAAGGATCTTCGTTCCGTCTTCATTACGAATGTTGTATCTCTTTGCCTTGAACTTGACTTCAAGATTCTTGTCACAGAATCGCCCGATGCTAAAGAGGTTGTGTCCCAATCCTTCGACGTAGGACACTCGCTTAATGGTAAGTTTGTCCTGAACTAGATCGCCATAGCCCATGATCGGGGCCACATTGTCATTCCCAAAACGAACGTCACCACAGTATTTCTCCTTGAAGTTAGTGAGCATCTCCTATTTACCAGTCATGTATTTGGAGCAACCGGAATCAAGAAACCACATATGACCGGGCTTCAAAACAGAAATTAGGGGTTCTTAGGTACCCAATTATAAATGGGTCCTGATAAGTTAGGTGCAACAGCTTTTCTCGGGGCCCGTTTAGATTTGGGTCCTTTTCGGAATTTATTAAGATGAGAATGCGAATTAAGCACATGATATGTACTAAACCAATCAGATGTATGTTTATTATCGACAAAATCATTCATGCCACACATAGAGCAACAAACACAATCACGCAAAATTTGAATCAATTGCTGAACTGAAGTAAGGTTAAACGGAAATTGAAAACCATGTTCAACAGACTTATTAAAAGCAAAACCATGATTGTTATTGTTCTTCCTAATAAGCGAAAATGAATTAAAAGATTAAGTCTTCTAGTGGCGTAACTTAGGCTTCTTTTCTACCCACTCTTGTTGAACAGCTCTCCCCCGACCCGTTCTATCTGAAATGACATTAAAGTTATTATCAGAGGAGCTGGAGTAATAGGGTTGTCGTGGAGACCTTTTACCGGTTTTAGATAATTTCTTGGACCGTCGTTTAGATTTAGGTTTTGAAGAAGTGGTCTTAGATTTAGGTTTTGGAGTTAGAACATTCTCCCTTTTCAAAATTTGCCGGTGTGGGCATGTTATCCAAAAGTTGAATGTGACTGTCAAGCTTTGGAGAAAAATCAATTTTCGAAATATCTTCATCATGACAAACAGAGGAATTCATAAACTCAGAAAACCGTCGTGCAGAATCAAATGGGGTTTCACCATCAGAGTCGGATGAGGAGCAGTTAAAGGAATCATCCGCAAAGGGATTATTAAAGTCAGAGAAAAGATTCCTTTGGATAGATTCGGTTTGAACCGCCTTACCTTTATTTTGATAACTCAAAATCTTGTCATCGGTGTCAAGAGACACTCCTAGAAATGCCTTGCACGAGGAACTATCCGAATAAGTAGTTGACGGGTCAACCGAGATGGTGTCAGGAGAGGTAAGCTTCATTGAAGTATCCACGGGACTTTCCTTAGCCATCCTTCTAGTTAGAGCCTCTGCCGCCAAGACGGACAGTTTAAAAGTCAATTTAGCAATCTCGGTTTTATAACTCGTTCTTTCTGATTCGGATAATGACTCGGTTTTGTTCTGTTTGAGCTCGTTTAAAGTGGATAAAAATACAGTTCTTATTGTCTCAAAAATAACCTTGTCCCTCACAATTGATTCTTCGAGTTTGAAATTAATGTTTTCCAAATCAGAGGTGGAACATATCGTTTGAACTCTGATTCATCATTAGATCCTACAACTGGTGTTGCCTTAACTGGAACTGGAGTTTCTACAGTTTTGGCAAGGGAACAGATGTCGAAATAATCATTTGAGAGGTAAGGTGTTTTGTTTTTCAAATAAGACGCATTAAGGTTTTCATACACGAAAGGAACTTGTACATTAATATTTTTTCGAGGTGGCTCATTTTCTGAATTAGTGTCAACGTTTTCAGGATTTTCCCCTACTTTTGGTAGAGGAATTCCTGTGCGTCATTTATGGTCTTCCTTTTCCTCATCTTCTTGTGACGGCTTAGTCCACTTGATCTTATACTCAGGGTATTTCTTATCTAGTCCCAAAAAGTTGAACTCATAAAGGGTGGGAACCTTTGATAAGATTTTCTTTAACGTAACACGGGTTTCATATCTGAGTCCCCAAAGAGAGTTATAATACTTGAATTCCTTTGGTTTATTCAAATGAATGATTTGTTCCGATTGACCGAGTTTTTAAAGTTTGGATTCTAGATCCTTAAGCTTGTTAGTCAATAAATCATTTTGTTTTTGAACTTTTTCTTGAAGAACGACACTCATGGAATACTCCTCCTGAGACTTCTCTAACTTTTCGGTGAATTCGGATAGTTGGGTCTCTAGGGATTCTGCTCTTTTTGAAATGGCTGAGCATTCGGATTGATAGTTTTCTATCACGCACTTATATTCAGCCTTTTCAATAGCTAGCCTGCCTATGGTGTCGTATTTGATTTTAGCATCGGCTTCTAGCTTAGTAATTTGGGCGTCTTTGGCATTAATCTTTTGTTTAAAAGAGTCTAAGGTACGCACCAAGACTTGCATCTGATCGATAAGTTTAGTATTAGAAGAAGCATTTACCTGACATTCGGCTTTCTCCTTAGTCTTGCTAGAGGATTCATCTTCAGTGTCAGATTCTCCTGGCTGAGTGCCAGTGTAGCACATATGAGCTTCAACTTTGTCCTATTGATCTTCAGTCAAGAGGAGCCAGTGATCGTGTTCTGCCATCAAAGCTTTACCTGCTTCTTTCTGCCTTGCCAACAACATCTTGTTCTTGTAGTACTCAACATTGTATACTACGGGTTTCCGACAATATCTAGCAAAGTGGCCACGCCTTCCGTAATTGATGAGCGTGCAGAATCTTTCGTAAGTCTTAGTTAGTGATTCCCCTCGTCTAGCCTTGAACGCTTCATATCGAGTAAGGAAGTTGGTTACCTTCATCTGATTCCCCTCTGGACTACCTTGCATGATTTTCGCCAGTTGATCCCACATTCCTTTAGACGTGTCTTTCTGACTGTCAATGCTGCAGTAGATGTTGTTTGGAAGACTGTAGATGAGATACGTCTTAGCCAGTCTACCTCCATCCAATTTCCTCTTTTCTTCAGGAGTCAGCTTGTCATATGGTTTGACTATTCGTTGAGCTGGAGGTCCACCTTCTTGTTCTTGGACATCCATCATTGGAGTGGGAACTGGTCCTTGGGTCAACGATCGCAGGATCTCTTCGTAGAGAGGCTTGGTCTCGATAAAGCACATGAAGCGGTCTTTCCATAGGTTATACTCCCCTCGGTACAGGATCGGTGGTTTGAGTTCAGATCATATGGCTAGCGCGTCTTGAGTGTTCATGGTTCGGGCACTTGAGTGATCGTAAGACGATTTTAGTGAACCAAAGGTAAAACGAGTGATCTAACGCAAGATCCTAAGAGCGTGAGTGAACTAAGGTATTCCTAAGCGCAACTGGGCAACACTGAGTAACTTAAGGAAAAATAAAGGAATTAAACACTGAAGGATAAGGGAAGGAATTAAACTGATATATATATATATATATATAACAAAAATAAGAGAAAACAAGCACTGAAGCAAACTTCGGAACCTGGGAGATCCGGAACCGGATTGGGATCGGAACTTGGTCCGGAAGGAGTGTAATTAGGGTAGGATCCGGAATCGATAAAGATCCGTAACCGGTATATGATCCGGAATTGGAACTCGATAAGCACCGGAACTGGGACTCGACCGGAACCGGTATTAATCCGGAACGAGAATGAGTTTCGGTATAAG
This sequence comes from Saussurea involucrata, assembly GCA_033807775.1. Lineage (NCBI taxonomy): Eukaryota > Viridiplantae > Streptophyta > Magnoliopsida > Asterales > Asteraceae > Saussurea > Saussurea involucrata. The sequence continues at coordinate 74,145,873 of CM066327.1, read as the reverse complement.
TCAATTCCTGGTAATAGATCTGGGAGGCAAGAACGGACCCGGTATTAGTACGAGATCCGGTACGAAATTGCTGAAATAAGGGAATACGGGACTCAAAACTTTTCAAGTCTCGTATTCAAACTCAGACCAGAAAAGAAATACGTACCTGGAAGTGCAAAAACTCATTGTTTGGGCTTGATTGCTTCGAAAGACTTCTGCAAACACTTTTAATACCACAAAAACAACCAAAAGAGCACAAACAACTAGCCAATTAGAATCTTAACCCACTTTTTGAGCAAAAAATAAGAATTTTCAACGAACATAGTGTTAAAAGCCCAGAATTTCAAAAATTCAAAATCATGAACAAAAAGTTAACCAAAAGTGTTCCGAGAAATAATAAAACTCTAGAAACACAATGTGAACGCCTTCTTTAACACCAATTTTGATTTTAACACGAACATCAAAAACAAAGATTGAACTTTTTCAAAGAAACAGTCGACAAAAACTAGAATGACTCAAGATTGAGAAATTTACCTTTGGATCTTTCGTCTATCTGCTCTGATACCAATTGTGGATCCCGGATATCAAGTGCAATACAATCAATCAACATAATTGCATTCAAACAATCATAAATCTCACTTTGATTAATGCAGAAAAGCTATGAAATTGAGTAGTCGTACAAAGGTAATTGTGATTGGTAATCTGATCATTAAACCCTAATTCTAAACAAAACAAGATATTTATATCCCATAAGGGATAGTTACATATATTGTCAGAAACAGTCCCTGAACTTCTATTCAACTGACATATGAGACCTAACAAAGTCATAAAAGGTCTTCTTGGGATACAATGATTCTTAATAAGCTTTAGTTGTACTTAATAGGCTATAATGGGCCTTAGTAATCTTACAAAGCTGAATACACACCACATGCATATATGTAGTACACGCATGCATATAGACACGTAATAAGTCATCATTGGTGTTATTGGGACGTTATAAGTCATTAATGGTCTTGGTTGGATATAATGATTATTAACAAGCTTTAGTGGCACTTAATAGGCTATAGTAGGCCTTAGTGATCTTAGAGAGTCAAATACACACAATATGCATATATACACTTCATACATGGATACAAACATGTAATAAGTCACCAGTGGTGTTATTGGGCTTTAATCGGTTCTATTAGGTTTTAATTGGTTTATTAGGCTTATTTGGTTTTATTAGGCTTTAATCGGTTCTATTAGGCTTTATTCGGTTTTAGTGTGTTTTAACGAGTTCTATTGGGCTTTAATGGGTCTTGGTGGACTTTAATCGATCTATTGGGATTTAATGGATTTTAGTGGACTTTAATCGATTTATTGGGTTTTATTCGGTCCTATTAGGCTTTAATTGATTTTATTGGGGGCCCTATTGGATCTATTGGGCTTTCATGAGTTATATTGGGTTTTAATGGATCTTAGTAGACTTTAATGTTTTTATCAACTTTAAAAGGTTTTATTGGGCTTTAATCGGTTTTATTGGACTACAATAATAAGAATAATTAGCAATATATGTTCAACTATCACATGTAATTTTATTTTATTGAATTTTACCCAGTAATGTAAATAATCAGGCAAGCACTTACCGAGTAGGCATTTTATTTTATTTTATTGTATTTCACCGAATAATTTCATCTCTTTATTTGCACACCTTCCCCCCGTTTTTACACCTCTCTTCCCCTAATTTTTTCATCGATCTTTTTGCACACCATCCCTCCCTCGACTATGTGCTTGCTTTTCACGTTCTCTCTCCCAAGAAGACCATATAATTCCAAGAATGGCTCATTGCATCCTTTCTTCACAAGAACACCGATTGAAAACGAAGATCGTTGCACTCCTAAGATTGGCTCAGGCCATCCGTACCCCATAACAGCATCTTTCAAATATTCCATCTCCACATCAGCGCCACATCAGCTTTTCTTCCATCCCTCACTCGATCTCTAACGATCCCTAAACACCCGTACCACATTCCCTCAAACCCTTTTGCCACCTCATTTATTTTAATTCTTTTATTTATACATTTAATTATTTAACAAAATAAAAATATTTATATATTTTTTAATAAATAAAAATAAGATAAATAATAAAAATTAAAATTCATATCATTCATTAAAAATAAAAATTACAAAATACAAAACACTACCAATTATGAAATTTTTGGATTTGCTCTTTTCTCGTTAAAGTAGCCCTCAAAGCGTTTCCCGTAAGGTGATCATGCGGGGTTATGAAATACTCGAAGTCTTTCTCAAATCGTTTATCTCGTTCGATTTCTCGTTCGTGTTCTAACCTTTGAAGTTCGAGATCGATTTTTTTCATTTTGTATTTCATTGTATCATCAATCTTGTCGTTGAACGTCGTCAACAACTGAGTAACACTTTCGTCCGTATTCGCCCCGGACGTATTACTCGTTGATTATTTTTTTGCCTTGTTTCTCCGGATGGGTCGTTGAATTTGCTCGTCATCGTCATCATCGGAAGGTTGGGTATGTTTTGAACCCCGCGATGAAGTTGTCGTCATCGTTGGAACGGCTCCCCATTTTGGACATTTTTTTAGGACGTCCCAAGCTTGTTCGTGAGTGAAAGCAACTTTATGGCGTGCTAGATACCGTTCATGTGCCGTTCGGGATATATCGGTCTCACTCATCCCGCTTGATCTATTATTGAGCAAGTTGTTGTAGATGCCGCCAAACGAATTAACTCTTTTATTGAGGTCGTTGAACTTGCTATTGAGTTGATGGGTTGATCTATAACCTGGTTCACGACCCATGCGAGTAAAGAACACATGCCCGATTCGGCCCCAAAAACTTCCTACATTTATGTAAAATTAAGTATAATAATAATAATAATAATAATAATAATATCAATAAAAATAATTACCACCGCTTTGTGCGTTACCGACCACGGGGTCCTCCGAAACGTCAACCCACGCCGACACTAACGCGAGTTCCTCGGCTTTACTCCACGTTTGTTTGGCGGCTTTCGTTGGTCTCGGATTTGATGGTTCCGGGTTAGATTGTTGTGTCGGGATAGATTGTGGTGTGTTCGGGGTAGAAGGTTGGGTTTCTGGAACAATGTCGTCGTCGAGATTGAAGTTGGCCGGAGTAAAACCTTGTTCAATCAACCCGGGACGTGTAAATTGGTAAGGAATTTGTTGGTGAAATTGTTGGGGAAATTGTTGCGGATATTGTGGCGGATTTTGTTGCGACCATTGTGGCGGAATTTGTTGAGAAAATTGCGGATGATAACCTTGTTGTGTAAACGCTTGGAAACCAAGCTCTTGATCTTCTTGCGATTGTGGTGTATTCGGTCGGTTACGACGGGATGTAGGTGTTCTGTTTGAATTCATGATGAGAGAGGTGTGAAAAATAAGAGGTTGAGAGAATTTGAGAGAGTTTGAGAGGTGTGAGAAATAAGAGGTTGAGAGAATTTGAGAGGTGTGAAAAATAAGAGGTTGAGAGAATTTGAGAGGTGTGAGAAATAAGAGGTTGAGAGGTGTGAGAAATAAGAGGTTGAGGGTTAAATATATAGTGGGATTAAATTGAGAAAAATAATTTTTTTTTTACAAAGAGCCGTTGAACGGCATTATTTTTAAAAATTTAATTAAAAAAAAAAATTTAAAAAACCTTCGGGATGGATCGGGATCCCATCCCCGAATTCCATCCCTTCCCGCAACCATCCCCGAGCCCGTAGCCCATCCCCGCAACCCCGCTGGCCATCCCGAGCCCCATCCCGCTTGGGGTACGGATGGCCTCACCGTTTACAAATCCTAGGGGGGTGTTTGGGAGTGCTTTTTGAGTCCAAAAGTGCTTTTGGCCAAAAGTGCTTTTGGCCAAAAGTGCTTATTGACTTATTGCTTTTGGAAAAGGAGTTTTTAAAAAAAGTGTTTGGATTAGCTTTTGTGGTAGAAAAAGTCAATAAGTCAATAAGTTAATAAGTTATTTTTTAAAAAGTGTTTGGCTTAGCTTATACATGTAAAATGACAAAAAAAGGACATGCCTATATATTTTTAGACAAAAAATATTCTTTTAGGTTAAAAAAAATTTAGGTTACAAAAATTAGGTTAAAAAAAATATTTTGACAAAAAATATTTTTTTTAACAAATATGAGAATTTTAGGTTAAAAAATTAGGTTAAAAAATATGAGAATTTTAGGTTAAAAAAATTTTAGGTTAAAAAAATTGAGGTTATTTTTGTAATTTTGGTGGCCAAAACCTGTTTTTCAATCCAAAAGTCAGGAAGAGGTGACTTCTTCCAAATCGCGTTTGCAATGTAATCCAAATGGAGTTTCAAAAGTGCTTTTGCATTTGCCAAACAAGCTTTTTAACTTATTGACTTCTTGAAAAGCCAATAAGTCAATAAGTTGTTTTAAAACACACTCCCAAACACCGCCCTAATAACGCTAAACCTTTTTCAAACAACAACTGGTTGGTCGATTTTAGGATTTGCTTTTTTTCCATAGGGTCGATTTTAGGGCTTGCTCTTTTTTTTCAATCAACTGCTCCAGTTTTCCGGTTATCGCTCAGGTCGTCGACCACTCAGACTTAGGTCGTCCGAGTCATGCCCTGCTACAGTGATACTCAATGCTCACACATGTAATCCGATAAGGTTTAGTGATTTGTTTTAATTTTAGACTTGGTGTGTGTACTAATAGATAGTTTATGCTTTATTGATGGATATTCAATAATCTTATTCATGAGAAACATACTTGAACTCTCTCTATGTTGATAAAGAGAACCATGTTGTTTATGGTAGCATCTCCTTGTTTAATTAGTTTCTAGTTAATAGATTTGATTGTTCACCGAGTTGATCCTCTATCCTTCTATGTGTGGATTTGAAGGACCTGATGCTTCAATATACAATTTCTTTTTGCCGGTATCATTTATTGAGTTTCAATTGTTCAATCTAATGAAATGGTCTTCCTGTTAAGTGATCCTATTTGTATATGTGTTTATATAATGACTACCATGTTATCTTGAAAGGTTTTGTTTGTATTAATCTTATTGATATTTCATGTTTGATTGGTAAGTATTAAGAAAATATTAGGAATATATTATGATCTTCGAACAAGCATATTAAAGCCTAAATATAATATGGCTTCTCATAATCACTATCGCATTTTTACAGATGGGTGATTGCTTAGCATATGAGATGATCTTAAGAATCCCTATGTAACTTTATATAGCAGTTGGTATGTGTTCAACTATAATGGACCTTTATCAATCATGATGTTTTCTTTTTATGTTATTTCTGTGATCCTGTATTGATTCATATGTAATCGAGGCTGATGGTATTGATTCCTATATACGCTATAGAAATCCCTGGTTTTTACACTAAAGGACCATGTTAATTTGTGGCGTAAATTTTTTATCTTATACTACCAGTTAAGTATGATATTGAATTAGCCAGTATGATATTGAATTAGCCATATTTAATTGATGACTCAAATGGAATTATTTTGACGAACAAGATTTAGGCAATATGTTTGCTATATAGGTACCAGAGAGAAGAAGCAAAATCCAAACTTGGGTGAACCTCCAAAATGTTAGAGTAGAAGCTCAATTAAGAAAAACTTGAGGTAAAAGATCAATTTCTCAATCATCGATGTAGTTTTCTTGTTGGGTAGATCATTTAAAACCATCAAATTTTACACTCAAATTTTTCATAATAGAAGGTTCATTCTTGTTTGTGTTCATATAAAAGAGGAGGATGACAAGGGTTCATATAAATGAGGAGGAACTCAGAGTGGCAGCCCAACGTGAGTACAAATCGCCAAAAACAGAAAATGTTTACCAACATTCCATTTGAAGAATTGTGTAATTTATTTTTATTTTGTTCATTCAATATGTATTATATATAAAATGTGTAATTTTTTCGACCTGTAAATCCGTCGAACATCGTGTTTTGCGGATTTGTCTGTCGAAAAAAGCCTGTTGTTTAGTATTGTATATTAGTTATATTAAAATTCTTACAAATTAAAATAACAAAAATATATTAAAATGACATTTATATGTAGAATTCACTTTAATTCCAATCATTCATCTAACATTTATGAAACGTCAAAAGCAATAATCTATCATTAATTGGCTCAACAGATATTATAATTTGGAAAAAACATTGTAATAGGTTTAAATAAAAGTACATAAAATTAAGTAAAACTAAAACCAATATCATTAAGTAAATACTAAAAATAATATAGTTGGTCCTAAACTTTTTGAAGATCGTGGAATATTTTCCAACACAACCTTAAATATTATCTGTCACTGCTTTAAATTATAAGTTATCAATAACTTTTAATATTATTTTAAAGAAAAATTAATTGTTTTAGCCATTTTTAATGGTGGTTTAATCTCCTAACCACTTTCTTCCAACTTTTATCGATTTAGCACCACCTCCATAAAAACTAGGTTCGCAATTGCAAACCTCGGTAAACGAAAAAAACAATTTTCATAAATGGCCCTTTTCGTAATAATCCAAGTACGCAATTACGAACATGGCCCCTACAATTTCAGAAATTACAATTTGTACCCATGCTCGCAATTGCGAACAAGCATTTTTGCTGGCCTACACGTGTCGACCGCTGGTGAAACCTAATCGAACATTGGTTGTTGACCACACTAGGCCCGCAATTTTGACCTATAAGGTCCGTAATTTTTCAAGAATTTTTCATTTTTCACGTGTTTTTTGCATGTTTAAATGCGGACGCGCACTACTATTTTTTCAAAGAGTTTGAAAGTTGATGGAAGTTTGTACAATAAGTGTACTATTTTACCGCAATTGGTTGGATGTCTTTAATCCATCTGATCTATAAAGAGCAATGAAAGACGAAGGATGAAGATATCCATGAATACGATATCATCTATTTCTTTCTTTCTTTCTTTGTTCATCATATATTTTTCTTTCTTTAACTCATTTGAAAATGAGCTCTGGTGTCGACAACATTGAGTTACATATTCGTTCCGGTGGTCAACAGGTGCAAGAAAACAATGGGTGGGATTATGTTTGTTCTGATGAAGCGATGCACCATGTCGTACAATTGGGCGCAAACATTACACATCAAAGCTTGGTTGGTTATAATTAGTGAAAACTTGGAATTGAAAGTTATGTTGGTGTAACCAGGTTAGTGTACAAGAATGATGGTTCACCTTTTGAGTTAATTGACGATGAAGACGTTTGTGGTTTCATGGAATTCGCAACGGAGTCAAATAAAGGACCTACACTTTTCGTGTATGTCGATTTTTTCGATGTGAGATGGTAGTTCAAACACTGAAAACCATGGAACCGAAGATCAATATCAAAGTCAAGGAATGCATATTCCTCAACCCGAGTCAGAGTCACAATTCCAGCAGTCCTACGACCCCGCCTTTATTCTAGAGCATACATATGGTCTTAGTGACTCTTACCCCAAATTTGTTCCGGAGACACGACACGTAGAAGAAGAAAAAGAAGAAAAAGAAGAAGAAGAAGAAGAAGAAGAAAGACGTTTTGCTGGATTTGAAAATGATGAAGCCCATGTTTTCACATTGGGTATATCTTATATTGATTTATCAGAAATTGATACAGATGAAGAGAAGAAGATATAGAAATAATAACTCTTTCTAATAAATCATTTGGTGGGATAAATGATATTTTTATATGTCTCCTCACCTTCCAACCCCAAAGCCCTCGATCACGGCCAACGAACCCATACCTTATAAACGTAGTGGAAGTAGAGCTTCTGGTCAGTTATTTGATACGAAGGAAGAAATGATTATAAAGTTGGGAATAAAGTTTCTTGAAGAGGGGTTCGAGTATAGAACGAAGAGATCTATCAGAACAAGATACGAGGCTGTATGCATTCGAGAGAATTATGGTTCGCGTATGATGATGGCCGCCTTGGAGAAAGGCGGTATGCTTCATGTACAAAAGTTGTAGGGCGTACACAATTATACGAAGACCCAATTGAATCCCAAGATTTTGGGTCATATACTCAAAGATGAAATTATAGATGCTAGGAGGGAACTCCGACCACATGACAATATGTACGATATAAACCAACATTACGGTATTACTATTAGGTACCACCAAGGTTGGCGTGCAATATGTAATGCACTACGAATGGTGAGGGGCAACCCGTAGAGTTTTTCACCCGACTCCCGACTTTTATACATAATATGGAGCTCCTAAATCTAGGTATAAAAAGCATAATAAGGACAGATTAGAGAAGACTTTTGAGATGTGTTTCACTGCCCTTGGTTGTGCGGTACGTATAACTATGTCATATGCTTACATGTTATAAACTACAACGTTTACGTACGTAAACCACCTACTTTTTTGCAGATAAAGATGTTTTTGACAAACTTGCGTCATGTCCTTGTAATAGAAGTTGCTCATTTGAAGGGACCTTTCATGGGTACAATGTTCTTGGTGGTTGCCATAGACACAAATACCAACATTGTGCCCATTGCTTTCAAAGTAGGTAGGTCCGAGACCTGGGAGAAGTGGACTTGGTTTTCGACCATGTTAAAAGAGTGTATCGGAGAGTTGGAAGGCTTGATGTTTACGTCTGATAGGGCTACTTCTACAAATGCCGGAATTACCGCTATGTTCCCAACGACCCATCATGCTCTATGTTGTCAACAACTGGAGATGAACGTGAAATGCATGGATAAACGGATTAAAATGTATAGGACCAAATTATGGAAGGCATGCAATGTGTATATGGTGAGGGAGTTTGACCGGATGATGCATAGTCTATGAGTTAGCGTATCTGTCGGAGCTCAAATGTTGGAGGAGGTTGGTAATGAGAGGTGGTTAAGGGCCCATTTTCCTAGTTTATGGTTCAATATTATGATCTCAAATAGTGCGGAGTCGATGAATACATTGCCCCGTTTTGCATGTAGATTACCGATTGTTGGACTTATGGAGTACTTATGAGGTTTTCAACAACACTGATACTTAATTGTCGGGTTAAAGGAGGTTAATAAACTCTGAAATTGTTATTTCATATATATTTGTATGATTGTTATTTCTTGAGATTGTAACACAATTAACACATATTTTTTAGATCAAATGAATCACATGCTCACACCGTGAGCGCAAACCAAGACTAAGAAAAGCGCGGGCAAGTCTGCAACATTAACTGTACACAAAACTGAGTATGGTTGATATGAGGTTTGGGATTACCGTATGAACGCAAAGGTTGATATAAATCATTATAGTTGTGGATGTCTGCAATGGAAAGTTGCTGGGTAACCTTACGGTCATGCCATCGCTGTTTTACGACAACAAGCTTGTAGAGATTACAACCATTTGGTTATAAATTACTTCATGTCCGAAAATAACCGGGCAACATATCGGAAGGTAATCGTTCCAGTTGGGCCTTCTGAATCATGGTTGTCTTTAAGAGTGCCCCTTATGGCCGTCTATCCACCCTTAATAACAAAGAGATGGGTCGGGAGACTGAGTAACAACGACAGCTGTCCATGTCGTGGTGAAAGTCCCATTCAAAGAACGTGTGGTAGGTGTGGACAACTCAGACATAATCGTGCAAATTGTCCATCTCCTGAACCATCAAGTGTTAGTAGAACCAGAGCTTCAGGGAGCCAAAGAAACGATATCAGGCATCATCGACGCTAGAACCTCATGCAACTATCAGATTAGATAGTATTGACCTAAACGGATCTCTCTCTCTCTCTCTCTCTCTCTCTCTCTCTTTGCAGCCACTTCACCTCCTTCTTTTCCTCAATCACCGCCTCGATCTGTACATGCTCCTTCCTGTTACTCCGTCATTGCTCAATTATCTGCTGGATCTTTGCTTTGTATTCTCTATGGATGACTTCATCCTCAAAGGCATGATTGAGAATGCAGAGGGCTTGAAGAGGATGGACGCCTTTCAGGTGTTTTTAGCGGTCTGTATCTATGTTCCTCTTCTTGTTTCTCATATGCAATATTGAAGGCCTCCCACTCCTCATCTATTATCGGCCCTTCGGCTGTAGATCTGCAAACCATCGTCACCCTCTTCCATTCCTTCGTTTATGGTGGTTTCCAACCTCTCCTGAAAGTTCCATCCATTGTTGGTGGTTTTGAACCTGAACAAGAAGTTATGGCCATTGTTTTGGAGAAAGTACGAAAATATAAGTAAAAAAAGTTCCAACCTTAAAGAGAAGCTAAGAAAGGATAGAAAGTTGTGAATTTTGAGTTCATTAGGCATTCTACTTATAACCGCACCGAGCAACATCCGCAATTGGGAGTTGAAACATCCGCAATTGCAGAGGTGGACTTGGTCAATATAATCAAATTAAATTCAGACAAATTGAAGTTTTTTAGACATATCTGGTAGACGAATCTTGCAGCCTTTTTCAGATGAATCTTGACCAGTTGTACCTCCGGAATCTTGACCAGTTTGACCTCCACAATGTATTAACTAAAACTTCATTTACCACGTCTTTTCAGCCTTTTTCAGACGAATCATGCATGTTTTTTCAGACGAATCTTGCAGATCCGCAATCTTGTAAGTTGATGGAAAATTGTACGATTGTTATCTCATCCATATCCAGATCTGCAACTTGACCTTTTACCTCTGCAATTTTTCAAGAAATTCTCATTTTCCACGTTTTTCGGACTTTTCAGTTGTGGATGTATATCTACTTTTGGCTATAAGTACTCCAGGCTGGAGGGGTCGTATACCACAAAAAGGAACACATTGTTAATCGTTGAAGAACTTTTACATATCTTCTTACATGGCATCCCCAAATCTTCATGTTTGATACTTTAGATGTTTATCTCAATCACTTCCAACTACTACCGCCAAGTTATACGGTTAGTGTGTATATTTTTAAGGGTTTTAGTTGTGTTAAATATTGTCTAAGGCTAATCTTGTTAATTTTCATGAATTGTTGCTCATCCACAAATGTTCACTGTGAAACTCCACCATCAAGGTACTTTACATAACCACCTAGAAAACATTACTTCCATAGGGTCTTGAAGTTTATATTGACATATTAGATGTCGATGATCTTTCCATGCAACTAGTTCACTAGATAATGAAAGAACTATGATACGACGAACACAAATATTATAAGTTGTATTCTAAAAAGCCAAATGCAGACTTATTTAGTGGACTAGAAGCATCAACTATCGATGAAGATGTAATGAATATATGTCAATATGTTGGCGGCCCTACCGTAATTGAACTATACAACGAGAAGGTGGATCTTAACACTTCGAGACCCATCTCACCAGAGCATATAAGAAGTCGGTGGGGATTGTGCAAAAACCAACCATCGTGTAGTCGTAGTTTGACATTTAAATGACCGTGTATCTTTGTAATAAGCAACTTTTAAACTGTAATATGGTGTAAACCTCATGCTTAACAGGAGATCGTTTGGGCAGACGGTGGAACACTTGTTTGATGAGTCATGTCTTCATGAAAGATGAGAGAGTTATGGTATCAGTGGATCAGAAAGGCAACTAAGTGTGTTAGCAGCCTTTGTGATCCACTGATATCATAACTCTCACTGATATCATAACTCTCCCGTCTTTCATGAACAAGGACAAAGCAAGCAAGTTCTGCACTATCTGCGCAAACGAGCTATTGACTATAATTGGGTTTTCAACATATTACAGATTAGAGTAGCCATAGCTTGACATTTTAATCAGTAAAATGTTGTAAACCTCATGGTTTATAGGAGCTCGTTTGCGCAGACTGTCAAGACTTTGTTTGTTTTGTCCTTTCTTAGTGAAAGTCGTGAAATCTATGAGATCAGTGGATGAGTATGATGCCTTAAACCTGTCATGAACAGTTGGCCGTCGTTATCATGCATTGATATCATAACACTCATCTTCATTAAGAAGGACAAAGCAAACAAGTTCTCCACAGTCTGCACAAACTAAGCTCCTGATTATAATGGGGTTTATGCGTACATAAATAATCGAAAGTAATCCATAAGGGCCACAAACAGAACCACATGGCTGAAAGATTAATGTTAGTCAAAATAAAAATACTAGTTAAATGTTTGAGACGTTTTTTTATACTAAAGTCGTACACAATAATCATAAACATAAAAACAAGATAATCCTCCTGTCTGACACCTCGTACCATCGCATAGAAGGCCTCTGCCATGTGTCATCGCCACTCAATCGCCTCTCCCGTCGGATCATCTGAAGGTGATGGGTCTGACTATTAATCAATAGTGATATGAACTTACATACCCATACACCATAAGTCCAATGTCGTATACGAGCATGGTCATTGAGTTTAATAACTAAACTCGGTAACACCTCGACAAATCTTGTAATCATCCATAAAAATGGTGTTTCAAATGTTGGGCATCGGAAGTTGTCGTAGACGACCATCTACATGATACCCAGGTCCAAAACTCCGAGCACCCAATGCTTCGACTTGATGCAGATGGGGATGAGAGCCTGGATTATTAGAGTAACAAACAATAGTAAATAACAATACAATAAAACGAGTTAAATGAAATACACATAAACTAATTTCCATACCTGTTTGAGAGGATACCATATTAGATATCCCTCAACTCCTCCATCGGCCTACACATACATGTGTCGGCCCCTTGATTACCGACTAGGAAGGTAAAGAAATCACCAATCATCACTGTCCATTTAGCTAATGGTGAACGCAACTCCAAGATCATGTTTAGCCAGGCATCGATATGCTAATAACAAAACAAAAATTATTAGACCTCTAATTAGATATATCTTTAAGAATAATACTTTTACTTAAATTAAACTTTAGTACTAACCGAGCTTATTAGGCACCCTTTCTCCTCAAAGCCCAACAGTATGCCCTATCAATGCCTATTCACTGGAAGTATTGAGTAGCATGGAAGATACAAGCATGATGGTGGTATTGTGCAACGATATTATTCGCCGATGTAAAACCCGTAGCCTAGAAGAAGAAGGTTTGGACCGGGTCTGTGCCTTTGCCTTTTCTTACTATCGAGCAGGGGGTGTAGTAGAAGGTAAGGTCGTGAAAGGAGTGGAGATTTGCTTTCCTTGTTTCTGTACACGTGTTGGCCTCGGCCGGAGGTGATCTCCCAGGTGTGGTGGTGACTGGCGTACTGAACATGTCGGCCCCACCACCGTATGATGAGGCTGATGTGCCACATATACCGCTATACAACAGTTGGAAGGTGTCGAACGCTGACCACGTACTACCAATAAGTCTTGAACCATCGATTGTAAGGGGTCGAACGTTGACCCCGTATCACCCTATGTGCCCTGAAAGTTAAGATTGATCATTTTTTCAGTAAAGAACTATGAAGAACACAAAAAATCATCAAAGAGTACTAATAACTTCCAACAAGCGTGTAGGCGGGGAATGTAACATACGACGACCCCGACATACCATATATCATCGTGTGGGTACATAGAAAGATAGCCTCGACATGCCGTAGTTCGTCGCATGGGGCACATAAAAAGATGGTCTCGATTTCCCTGATGGTAGTGGGACGGTGTAGAGTTGAACATCATAGGTGAAGATATTAATAGCCTATTTATATTCAATCGTTGAGATTGAACAAGTCAATTCAATCAAATAAGTTTATATTTTAGTAAAGGCTAAAACTGATTATAATGAGTTCAAATGAACAGCCTCAGTTAATCCTGTCATTCTTTGATAAGAATCAATACGATTTCTATGGTTACGAACTTACGATTCTACCATATATGTCTTTTTCATTCCGTCGAAAATCTATTTTACGAGGTTTCGTCGTAAACCTAATTGGTTACTTCCCTTTACGTAAATCAACAGTTCAAACGACACTCAAAGGTAGGGAATTTCTCTTGAAATATTTAGTAAGAGGACAATCCGTCGATTTAAAAAATCGTGAGGGTTCAAGCCCCTCTATCCCCAAAAAGACCATTTCAATATCAAATCCGTATTGATAGTTACATTGTAAGTGGTAGTGACAATTACAAGAACATTTACGTTTATGGTTCCATAAAGTGCGGGTAGTGGGACGGGTGGCCACCCGTCCCCTAATAAAATATGTAATGGTTCATCATTACACAAAACATTGTGGACGATAGATTATGTTAGACACTTACTTGAATACCCATAAACTAAACGCAAATGTCCTCGACCGCTTTCAAGCGTCTTTCCATATCCTTACGAGCAAGCTTGTGGGTGTCCTTGTACCAATAGAAATATGTCTGTAGCTCGGCCAACTCTTCCCACCTCGATTGATATGGTTCGGGATTTGGCATATGGTGATGGTAGGAGGGTGCTCATATCCCTGGCTAACCCGTGCATCATGCAAGGTGCCCATGATATCGTCATCGTCTAAAGAAAAGCACATGGAAGAGCTGGACCCAGATAAGGAGGGGGGTTGTGCCACTTGTGGCCGTCTGAGCCTCTTCGACGATCGGCTGCCCTCCTCACTCTGAAAAAATGCATGGTTCTCCGTATACCAAATATGTTGATCCTTTGAAAGCTCCCCTACAAGGTGATCATATGGGTTCTTCCTCTTCTAAATATATTGAAAAAATATCACATTAGAATTGCATGATTAATTTAGTCAATAATGTTTAAGAGTTCGAACTGGAAATATAGTAAAAAACTTAAATTCAAAAAATCAAAAAAGTCAAGGCAATGAGCCTCAGTCAAAAAACCCCTGGGCATTCTGTTGTTCATGGTGAAGTATTGGTGGAAGATGAGAAACATCTCCAAGATCCATATCTGGAACTACACAAAAAAAAATCGTGGAGTTAAAAAAGGAAGCCAACTTCAAATGAATAAATATTTATTTTATAGTACTTATGTAACATTGAAGGCGTATAAGAAACCCGTTATTGTCATCTTGCCTTTCTTGTCAATGCGTTTCCTGATGGCACCATCCATTTGTTTGAAGGTGGGTGCCTAGATGTAGGATCCCCATGGAAACCGGTTCTGTTCTCGAAAATCCTCGAAGGTCCTGATCACTATCTCACCAACACATTGTTGATTCTGATGGTCCAGAAAAACCAACTCCACCATCAGCAACAAACAAACTCGAATAACATCATCGTCAGATAGGTCGTTCATGTCATCAACGGGCTAACGACGTCTGAAATCTTCAGATACGTGGGATCCCTTAGTGTTGGTCCCGTTGCACCTGGAAAACCCATACAAAGGAAGCAATCGTCTCCTAGGACACGAATGGTGGGCTCCTGTCCGAAATAGAGCCATGTCACAAGACAAAACTCCTCTCTCCTGAAGCGGCAAATGTTCCCATATATATTAAACCACAACTCGTTTTTCCTCGCATTTCGGACATCGATCTGCCTCTGCGGGAACATGTGAACCAGCATGGGGTCTCCACCATGCATAGTAACCCAACCATCCAAAAGGAGTCTGTCTAAAAATCTCCATTCTAGCAGGTCTCAAACTCAATTTTTCCATGATATATGATGCTAAGGAAACCCAACACTTGAGCATCAAAGACGCCAGTAAAAATCCTCCTACATAGTGTTAATGCCAAAAATCGCACAAAAGTACAACTTAAGGTCGATGTGGACATTTAACAACTAAAGAAACGTATCTCGAGCCAAACAACGTAATCGCGAGGAAAAAGTAAAAGAGACAAGAGATTTGGTGACGCGGAAAACCCCAAAACGAGGGAAAAAACCGCGGTCGACTCTGTGAGAGTCGACAGTGCACTATGGTCTCCAAATAGGGGCGATGTCCTTGTGTTTCGGGTGTCGATCGTACCGAGATTACAATACAAATGAAGGAAAGACTTCGAAATGTAAAGTAACAAGTGTTTCGAATGTAAAAACAATGTGTGTCGTGTGTTTAAACTGTGTGTCGTGCGCTGATGTCGTGCGTCGAGAGCGATTCTTCTGAGAGCGATTTATGTGCTTCAACTGTTCTTTCGAGTTCGAGTGTTTGTGTCTGTTGTTCGATGTCCCTTGAACTGAGGATTGAGCTTGGAATTTATAGTCTCCGGGCGCTTTAATTGGCTCATTAAATAATTCGATAACTGTCGTAACGGACGTCGTCTTTAGTGTTGTTAATGGCTGGTCTTGTAACCGCTGCCGATATTAAATGCGCTTTAATGATTGTCTTTGTAACAGCTGTCGAGTCTTTAATGTCATTTAAGAGCTCGACAGTTATTGACCGTTGTACCATAATGGCTTGTAGACCTGCATTAATGAACAAAAGAAACGGTTGTCGACCATTGATGGTTAGTGTAATCGTAAGACCATCTTAAGTTCTGGACGTCGGTCTTACGGAGCATACGACTGTTGTCGAAATACAAGACCATGTATATGACTGTAAATGTCTTGTGAGACCTTATCTTAATATAAGAATGGTCTTATGAAAATGTCGTTAGACTAGGGTGAAAATGTCGCAAGACCAGGTCGCAAGACCAGGTCGCAAGACCAGGTCGCAGGACCAGGATGTCAGGATGATGCTTTAGCAGGATCAGAGCGATATAAGACTGACGGCAGGAGACTATCGACGTAAGACCGACGAGTCGTAACTGGCGACATAAGACTAGTGACGTGTGACTAGTGACATAAGACTAGCGACAGGTGACTGGCGACGGGTGACTGGCGACAGGTCGCTAACGATGTATGTCATACGACGTGCGACGTGTAACATGCGACACGTGACGTGCGATCATGAGATGTAAAGACACTATCTTGAATAACTATTGACACAAGATGTCTTTCCATAATCAACTATCGTGGTTATTAACGTATGTTGGGGATATGATAATAATGGGTATTATCCTTGGTCATTAGGGTAATCAATGTCCATGGGTCATGTCGAGGGAATTTCCCAAGTCGGTCGAGGGTGTGATTTTTTATCCAAACAGTTAGCCCCCCGAGATTTGAATTTCAAAGCCATTTGAATTTCAGAACTCGTACCAATGTGTTTCTATGGAGACGTGTCACTTTTGCTAATTGGATCATTTAGACGAAAATCAGCTTGGTCAGCTAGAATCGCGTAACCAGTCGATGGTATGAAGTAAGTCACGGCGATCGAAAGATGATCTTTAATGCGCGAGGAACCGATGGTGATCGTAATACGATCTCTATCAAAATGAGACGTATGGGACGGGAGACAATCGTAAGACGATGGTGTCAAAATAAAGCTTGGCGGCGATCATAAGATGATTGAACCAAGATAAAATTTAAGGATCTTGTGATACAGTCGTTAAAGACTTATGTTCTGGCGTTCCGAGCCGATACGGTCGTTATAGATTTGTGATCTAGCGTTTAGAGCCGATACGGTCGTTATAGACTTGTGATCTGGCGTTCGAGCCGATACGGTCATTACAGACTTGTGATCTGGCGTTCGAGCCGATATGGTCGTTAGAGACCTATGATCTGGCGTTCGAGCCGATATGGTGGCTAGAGACCTATGATCTGGCGTTCGAGTCGATATGGTCGTTAGAGATCTATGATCTGGCGTTCGAGCCGATATGGTCGTTGGTGACCTATGATCTGGCGTTCAAGTCGATATGGTCGTTAG
The DNA here is from genome assembly GCA_033807775.1 of Saussurea involucrata. Lineage (NCBI taxonomy): Eukaryota > Viridiplantae > Streptophyta > Magnoliopsida > Asterales > Asteraceae > Saussurea > Saussurea involucrata. The sequence goes on along the minus strand of CM066327.1, from coordinate 74,128,390 downwards.
AGACCTATGTTACGTTGTGTAAGTTTTGCTTTAGCGATAATCGGTAAAAAATTTACCTTTCTATTGAACCTGAGTATTATGTCGACTCATACATGTCATGGACAAATGTAACGTCAACCGTAAAAATTCATTAAGTACAAAAATGAACAAGAAGTCGTGCGACTTGGGCATCCATTGTAATACAACGATTAGAACGTAAGTCATAAGACTTTTTAAATCGTATAAGCAAACATAAGCGCATGCGATCAAAGCGTTCATTCAGAACATGAAATTTTTCTAAGTTAAAGAACTTAGCTTGTGGGGTCGCTAGACCTTACGATCGTGTGATTTGATCATACGATGAACTTGAATCATGTGTTCCTATAGTTATACAATCGAGTCGTCTAATAAACTGATTGTTTATACCGTACGATTTTACTGAAGTCGTATGATAGACTTAGTAACTTATGTCGTGCGATCCTGCGATAAAGCAATGTCAGAGGTTGGTCGTTGACTCCACGTAAGGGGATAGCATAGTGGTCGCAACTTTCATCACCTTACTAAGCCAGGTACGGCATTCACCTTACAAAGCCAGGTACGACATTCACCTTACAAAGCCAGGTCGGGCAAACATCCATGCCGACCCACTGTGCAACCCGACTCCCCACATAACAACCTCATCACAAGCATATGCAATCAACATTTACGTATAAATGAACGTATAAACAACTTACATGCAATTGTAAACATTTCCATGTCATGTAAAATAAAACCTTTCCAAAACGTTTAATCATGTCATCATGCTCGTAAACATAATCAGTTAAGAATCCTTTACCAAAACGTTTAATCATGTCATCATGCTCAAACCAAATTCAGATACGGAATCTTTAGCAAAACATTTCATTTGCACTAAAAAGGGTTAAGGGAACTCACCTTAGCCTTAGCACATCGACACACGCTTCGGAACACACTTTAGCTCAAACCGAACACTTGAATTTGGACGTCATAAGAATGGGGTTAACCCTCTAATTACATCCCAAAACATCCCTACTAAGCCCCTAAGACAAACCCCCAAACGATGCCTCGATTCTAGACCCGAAACACGAAGCGAACCGAAGAAGGTGCACAAAACAGGGGCTAGCGCCACTTGTCACGCGGTTTGCAAACCGCGGGACAAACCGCGCAACTACCTGTTTTGTCCCTCTCAATTCTGCACACCACTTTCAGTCCGAAATTTCACCCTTTCTCAACCCCAACTCATCCCAAATCGATTTTAAGCCTCCAAAATGAAATAATGAATGTTCTAAACCTTTCCCCATAATTACCAAACATCAAAACATTATTTAATCTAATGAAACTCAACCAAAACCCAACCATTGATTCATGATTCAAAACCCAAAAGCTCAAACTCAAACCATAGCAAGTATGGAGATTGCTTAACAAATGTGAAGAGATTTCTCAATGTTCTGATCCAAAACTTAAGGGAATCACTCCCAAAATCAATTGTTTCTTATTCTAGTGATTAGAAATCACAATCCCAAAGATTACAAAACCCCAAGCTATAAAACAACACACCCAACTATGAAGAAGAAGAATTAGGGTTCATACCTTGAAGGAGATGAAGTTTCTAGCCTTGAATTCTCCTTGCACCAAGCTCTAATGAAGAATTAAGCCTCTTTCTCTTTGATTCCCTCTCAAGCCTCCACAATACGTTCATATCATAAGAATGGAGAAGGGTTTAGGGTTTTACCCTTTTTTAAATTTCCAGCTTTTGCTACTTAGTCCAAAAGTTACCTTTTTCACACTTTGGCCACCAAATTCCCATTTCATTCCAAAATACTACAAAAAGGAAATATGGGATGTTACATCACCTCCCCCTTATTAGAATTCCGTCCTCATAATTCCATTGTCGGACACATGCTGAAAGTTGGAGTTAACTTCTGACTTCCAGTACTTACATCGCCCCAATATGTCTCTACAAGATCAACTTCTCTGCCTTTCAATTTCTCGACCATTCCGCCCCAAAGAGTGTTTTCTAGCAATACCACAAAATCCTACTCCTCCATCATTCGCATTGATTGCAAAGATACAACATATTGCCTTCCGACCAGCACTCCCTAAACAAGGATTAAGTCACACCAAGAATGTTCCATACTTCCCGAGTACCTTTAATTCATTCATTAACTCTCCAATTCTTTCTATATCTGCTATTACTTCGTCACCATGTGACCCAACTCACATTCTTCTTGAAGCACACTACTCCAATTCCCTGGGAATGTTTTCCCCGACTTGAGACTGCAATTACTCATAGCTTTCAATCCAATCGTTCTAGTCCCATTCACTTAGCCATCCCTTTCTAATCATAACCGACAATGCACAACATTCTTAGACAATGCTCCTTGACCAACTACCACATCCTCAGGTCGGTAACGTGCCGAACCATACACACTTGAAATCTCTTTGATCAATCACACTACTCACACCGAATTACTATCTTTAAAAGAAAGATACCCCATCGGAGTCAACACCGATCACACGTGCCCCAACAGTTACAAATCAACGGTCTAAACTCACAACAATCACTAAGCCATAATTCAATTCTATACACAAATTATATTCCTCGCCAAATCCACCGAATGGTTCCACCAAATAGGAGCTACCACCAAAAATTATTTGCCCTCCACGAAGAGGAGTGACCAAGCTCACTCAAACTATCTCACTTAAATGAACACTGAACAACACGCTCATGTGAAACATTCTCCTCGACAATACTGAATCTAATCCAAAGGTCTCTCAACCAGGGCACTACATCCGACCACTTGTTTCCTTTCTAACTTGATACATTAAATATGCCTCAAAAGAATGACTCGCTAACATGAGTCAGCTTTTAGACCGGTCGCACGAACTTAGCTTCCTCCACTCTTTAACTATGACATACACAATGACCCCTTCTTTTTGTGCCTTACAAATAACAGTTCCTTAATTATAGTCCACCTTCCTAGTGTCTCCTGACATATTCTCGCCGCAAACCTGTCTATACTTGATCTACCATACCGTCATCATTTTCTCTCGTGCCTACACGGAATGCCCAACACACACCGCTACAGTCCAAAAGAACGGTTTCTCCAAAATTGGCAGTCAAGTCCTCGTGAAGTACTTAGCACCGAGGACTGCCACGATCTCCTAACTCCCAACACAGTCATTCCACTCATTGTACTTCTTTACATCCACGGAATCCTCCAACGCTCCTGACTAAACCTCATAACGAAGCACCATAGCTTACAATATCCTCCTCGACAATCAAGTGAAGTATGAAAACTCACTCCAAAATCTAATGGGATCGAGAGGAACAAGGGTTCTCCTTTCATCCCGTCGCCAATCGCAACTCAATCTACAGATCTCAAACTAGCATTAACGTATACTGCCGGCAAAACCATACATCTATAACTTACACGTTCTTCGGTACCAAGTGCTACCACTTCCTCACGCCACTATCGCACCACACGACCACATTGCAACAAGCTAACATGATGCCTTTCCACACACAGAAGATATTACTTCCTTCATGCCACCCATAACACAAATTCATACTAAGCAAAAAACGTTTCCCGACTTTGCCTTTCCCGGGTCTAGACGTTCCACATGTCAAGGTCAACTATTCAAAGCGCACCCGCTTCGACTACCCTAACATTTCGTTCTTATATGGATCATCATCCCCATAAGAAATCACTTATGTAACCACGATCTTTCACTTTTGTAACACTCACACAAGGTGGTCCAGCGTCATGCCGGACACATACCTTTCTCCAAACAACTTCTTACATCTTTGCAAGAAAACTCGACAAGATAATCACACTATAGTTACTTCTCCAATACCAACCTCCTGACAACTATCCAACAGAACGGTCCCTGACTCAGCATCGACAATCGACATGCAATTGTCCAGTCGCCTCACGACAGACAAGGATTCTCGAAGGAATCTATTTCTCCTAACTCCCCGAACAAGTTCTCGTTCCTCGTTAACTCCTGCAATCTATCTCCGTTGTGCTAGACACCTTACACATAAGCTAATCGTCCAAAACCTCAGTGGATATCACATCCACATTGGTGACCTCCCGCTCTCCCAATGCCCTCGCTAGGTGTTCCTATACCATACCATTTACACAATACGAATGACCTCATCCGTTCACACCCAGCGGGTTTACTCTCACGTTTTAACCTCCTAACATCACCCCTAACTTGAGACATGTTAAACAGTCGCAAACTTCTATACCAAAGGACTACGTGATGATAATTTCCATTCCTTCCTGACAATCTAGGATTTCTAACAGAACCCCCTTCGTCCAACGCATCAAAACCAACCTATACCCCACCGTTCTCACTTGAGGAAAAACACAAGACCCCTCTTAGTGCAAAATCTAATCACCAACCTATCTCAGTACTCAGACTCACAGCCGATAACATTACATCAAGTAACGTAACGCTGCATATTACCATTTCCCCAACAGAATCACTCTAATCATTTCCAATTTCACCGCATTTCCTCAACCTCAATCGTAATACCTTTCCCGACCTAGAGAGTTCATAGCCTCCAAGCACAACGATACAACAATTTAAAATCATTTTACACTCTTTTAAAACACAATAGATACAAAATCAAAAAACAAGCTTGAGTATGCATGAAACGACACCACTCAAGATGAATAGTAAAACACAACGATCGCAAGGATCGTTCGCAGGTACTCTTACGATAATTCATAACCTTATCCATCCAACACGATGTCGACAACACGATTGTCTCCAATGAAACCCTTTCACATACGACTAGAAAATTTTCGAATGAAAACACTTACCCAAAGTAGGTCTGTCAACTCCAACACTCGTTCGTATGATAATAACGAGTCAATACTCATTTTGGTTATAAAACAAAACCTCGCAATAAAACGTTTTCAATATTTTTGTAACGAAGGTTCTCTTTCACAAATAAAAGCGTGAAATAATTCGTAGATCACTACGTTCAAAGCTTCATCGTATAATGAAAACAAGTTTGTTTTTTTTTACTTTGAAGAAAAACACACGCTCGCACGCGTCAACTTATTTCCCAAAACAAGAAAACCGGTCATGCACGTACATTCTTTTAACATGAAAGAACTCGTGTAATACGTTTAACGACGTACTGCATGAAATTCGATATGAAATTGGAGGCTATTCACTCCAACCAGGTCAACCGTTGCGCTTACTTCAACTCTTCGCTGACACCATACTATGACCAACAACTGCTTTCTTACTTATGCTACAACTTGTAGTACAAGTGCTTCACAACCCACCTGATCGACCGCTCAACATGGTTTACCAAACAAACCAGTTATCTCACTCCCTACTCTTACGCATACTTCAAGACAACACTAATAGCTTTCATTCATTAACCTTGCCACTAAACCGATTGACTAAGGAATCCAAGACTAGATTCCTTATCTCGGTCTTGAATTGAAGCTTTCAAGATGCCAACATAATTCTCACTTCTTATCCCAACTAACCGACACATCCATTCCAAGGATCAAACGCCTAGCCGACTCACTAACATACCGAAAATCACTTCACCTAGTGGGTAAAAGCATCGCATCACAAGCGATCTCCCATGACACATCAGCCTTTTGCTATCAAATACAAGATTAGAACCTTCTACACACTGCCACACCCACCGCTTATCTCGACAATAGAGATTGATTACACCCATGCACCTGTAAATTCATAATAGCATTGGCCAAATGCTACTTGAATTTACCTTACATGAGGGTTCTCACTACCATTGTCAAGATATCCTATGATTACGGTCATTCCTAATGGCTTCCTATATCTCAGTTGTGTCCCACTCTACTCCACTGTTTAAGTTTAGGCCCATCCGGTCACCTAAATCCCTTAAACTATGGCTCTGATACCATTTGTAACAACCCAATTTCAATAAAATAAAACTTGTAACAATACAACCAAAATTGGTCCCAAAGTATACAATTAATTGCTACTTATACTCTAAGTTCACAGCGGATAACACATCCACAACTGAGATGCTACAGGAAGCCCGACGAAATCTACAAGTCTTCACTAGCCTCTAGCTCTTCTACAACGCCACACCCTTCCATCATCGCCAGATGAAATCCCAAACACGACTATCACCTAAAAATGGTTTTAGTTTTTTGAAAAGCGATGGTTAGACCATGAGGTCTAGTGAATTCCCTCTTTAAAACAGTTCCACACAATAGCAGTATAAAACATTTAACCGTTATAAAAATTATCGGAAATCCAGTTTAAATACTTGACTCCACGTAAGGGGATAGCACAGTGGTCGCAACTTTCATCACCTTACTAAGCCAGGTACGGCATTCACCTTACAAAGCCAGGTCGGGAAAACATCCATGCCGACCCACTGTGCAACCCGACTCCCCACATAACAACCTCATCACAAGCATATGCAATCAACATTTACGTATAAATGAACATATAAACAACTTGCATGCAATTGTAAACATTTCCATGTCATGTAAAATAAAACCTTTCCAAAACGTTTAATCATGTCATCATGCTCGTAAACATAATCAGTTAAGAAACCTTTACCAAAACGTTTAATCATGTCATCATGCTCAAACCAAATTCAGATACGAAATCTTTAGCAAAACATTTCATTTGCACTAAAAAGGGTTGAGGGAACTCACCTTAGCCTTAGCACATCGACACACGCTCCGGAACACACTTTAGCTCAAACCGAACACCTGAATTTGAACGTCATAAGAATGGTGTTAACCCTCTAATTACATCCCAAAACATCCCTACTAAGCCCCTAAGACAAACCCCCAAACGATGCCTCGATTCTAGACCCGAAACACGAAGCGAACCGAAGAAGGTGCACAAAACAGGGGCTTGCGCCACTTGTCACGCGGTTTGCAAACCGCGGGACAAACCGCGCAACTACCTGTTTTGTCCCTCTCAATTCTGCACACCACTTTCAGTCCGAAATTTCACCCTTTCTCAACCCCAACTCATCCCAAATTGATTTTAATCCTCCAAAATGAAATAATGAATGTTCTAAACCTTTCCCCATAATTACCAAACATCAAAACATTATTTAATCTAATGAAACTCAACCAAAACCCAACCATTGATTCATGATTCAAAACCCAAAAGCTCAAACTCAAACCATAGCAAGTATGGAGATTGCTTAACAAATGTGAAGAGATTTCTCAATGTTCCGATCCAAAACTTAAGGGAATCACTCCCAAAATCAATTGTTTCTTATTCCATTGATTAGAAATCACAATCCCAAATATTACAAAACCCCAAGCTACAAAACAACACACCCAACTATGAAGAAGAAGAAATAGGGTTCATACCTTGAAGGAGATGAAGTTTCTAGCCTTGAATTCTCCTTGCACCAAGCTTTAATGAAGAATTAAGCCTCTTTCTCTTTGATTCCCTCTCAAGCCTCCACAATACGTTCATATCTTAAGAATGGAGAAGGGTTTAGGGTTTTACCCTTTTTTAAATATCCAGCTTTTGCTACTTAGTCCAAAAGTTACGTTTTTTCACACTTTGGCCACCAAATTCCCATTTCATTCCAAAATACTACAAAAAGGAAATATGGGATGTTACAGTGGTCGTTGGTTTGACCAATGATCTTTTGATGCTTGAATCAACGATCATATATTAGATCAAAATAATTAAACGAGGAGAATATACTTAGAGTATATATATAGAGTTGTTCTAAGTAGGACGTCACAGTTACCGTAACATGGAGTCGATAGGCGCCTTTTTCCGAGGTCTTTTGAAATCAAATGCGGTATTTTTTTAGTTTGTGAAGGGTGTTCCGAGCCCCCGAGTTCCTTGGATGATGCGATACATGCGATACTTTGACGAAGCATTTTTTTATCAGGGCTTGAATCTGGCTTCGAGCCGTATTCGATTTCGATTGAAGTTGAATCAGGGGTCTTGACAATTTGACATGTACCTGAAAGAACTTTACAAGATCGTTAGAGCGGTGCGTGCGTTGGCTTGAGATTTTCTCTAGATGGGGTCCCACAGATGGCGCCAAACTGTTAATGCCAAAAATCGCACAAAAGTACAACTTAAGGTCGATGTGGACATTTAACAACTAAATAAACGTATCTTGAGCCAAACAACGTAATCGCGAGGAAAAAGTAAAAGAGACAAGAGATTTGGTTACGCGGAAAACCCCAAAACGAGGAAAAAAACTGCGGTCGACTTTGTGAGAGTCGACAGTGCACTATGGTCGCCAAACAGGGGCGATGTCCTTGTGTTTCGGGTGTCGATCGTACAGAGATTACATTACAAATGAAGGAAAGACTTCGAAATGTAAAGTAACAAGTGTTTCGAATGTAAAAACAATGTGCGTCATGTGTTTAAACTGTGTGTCGTGCGCTGATGTCGTGCGTCGAGAGCGATTCTTCTGAGAGCGATTTCTGTACTTCAAGTGTTCTTTCGAGTTCGAGTGTTTGTGTCTGTTGTTCGATGTCCCTTGAACTGAGGATTGGGCTTGGAATTTATAGTCTCTGGGCGCTTTAATAGGCTCATTAAATAATTCGATAACTGTCGTAACGGACGTCGTCTTTAGTGTTGTTAATGGCTGGTCTTGTAACCGCTGCCGATATTAAATGCGCTTTGATGATTGGCTTTGTAACCGCTGTCGAATCTTTAATGTCATTTAAGAGCTCGGCCGTTATTCACCGTTGTACCATAGAGGCTTGTAGACCTGCATTAATGAACAAAAGAAACGGTTGTCGACCATTGATGGTTAGTGTAATCGTAAGACCATCTTAAGTTCTGGACGTCGGTCTTACGGAGCATACGACCGTTGTCGAAATACAAGACCATGTATATGACTGTAAATGTCTTGTGAGACCTTATCTTAATATAAAAATGGTCTTATGAAAATGTCGTTAGACTAGGGTGAAAATGTCGCAAGACCAGGTCGCAGGACCAGGATGTCAGGACGATGCTTTAGCAGAATCAGAGTGATATAAGACTGACGACAGGAGACTGTCGACGTAAGACCGATGAGTCGTAACTGGAGACATAAGACTATTGACGTGTGACTATTGACATAAGACTAGCGACAGGTGATTGGCGACGGGTGACTGGCGACAGGTCGCTAACGATGTATGTCATACGACGTGCGACGTGTAACATGCGACACGTGACGTGCGATCATGAGATGTAAAGACACTATCTTGAATAACTATTGACACAAGATGTCTTTCCATAACCAACTATCGTGGTTATTAACGTATGTCGGGGATATGATAATAATGGGTATTATCCTTGGTCATTAGGGTAATCAATGTCCATGGGTCATGTCGAGGGAATTTTCCAAGTCGGTCGAGGGTGTGATTTTTTACCCAAACATATAGTACTTCAGATATGTTATTATGATACCCGACAAGGACTTAAGCTATAAATATGCAAACTATAGGGACCTAATTTGCATGTACTCTAGGTTAAGGGATCTAATCTGTAATTAATTTAAGTACAGGGACCTAATCCATAATTATTTTAAGTACTGGAACCTAAGCCATAATTATTTTAAGTACATGGACCTAATTTGTAATTAATTTAAGTACAAGGACTTAATCTATAAAAATGCAAAGTACAAGGACCTAATCTATAGAAATGCAAAGTACAAGGACTTAATGTGTAATTAGCTTATGTATAGGGACTAATATGTAAATATGCAAAGTATAGGGATCTAACATGTAAATATACAGACTACAGAGACCCAATCTATAAATATGCAAACTACAGACACCTAATATGTAAATATGCAAATTATAGGGACCTAAACTTTAAATTCTCTAAGTACAGGGACCTAATCTGTCAATATGAAAAGTACAGGGACCTAATATGTAAATATAAAAACTACAGGGATCTAATATTTAAATATGCAAGGTATAGAAACCTAACTAGTATCTATGCAAAGTATAGGGACCTAATATGTAGTTTATTTTAATTAACGAAGTTAATACATAAAATACTATACAAACATTACAATGTTTAAAAAAATAACAAGTATGTATTTTGGGATTTTACAAGATATAAAAAAATTTGAATATTTTTTTCGGGTCAGACCAAGAACACCGTTTTAAAAACAAAATAACAAACATGTTCTTGGTTTGAACCGGATAAAAATTTAGATTTTTTTTTCGTGACATCTTGTAAAATATAGATATATAACAAGAAAACATAAAAACATCATCTACATTATTTAACTACAACAATTTTAGTTAACTAAGAAAATTCTACTTAACTAAAACAGATCTATAACAAAGGGGTTATTAAAAACCTGCTTCATGAGCCATTGAGGAATGTTATTGACGTGGAATATCCGTTTGCAGGGAGGGACGTCACGTGTGCTTTTTTTGTGGAGAGAGCACGTGCGTTTTTTTTTGGGTGAAATTTTTTGGTCCCCAACAGTCTTCTATTTATACAAAGAAAGGGAGATGGGTTGTTTGGGGGGGGGAGATTCGTAATAAAAGCAACTTCTAGGGTTTCACAAGCGACCGTACAAGTTGTAATTTCTGAAGCTGCAGGGTCAGGTTCGTAATTGCAAACTTGGGTTAAGGGGCCATTTATTTAATTCTTTTTTGTCGTTTATTGCGAACCTAGTTTTTATGAAGATGGTGCTAAATCGATAAAAATTGGAAGAAAGTGACTAGGACATTAAACCAACAAAAAAAAAATAACTAAAGCAATTAATGTCTCTATTTTCAATTAAACTAGAAGTTATTAAGTACAACCTCTCAAGTCAAAAAGAAAGTACAACCTCTATATCGCAATGTTGTGGGATATGTTACACCTACATTGTGATCAATAATGCTCTCCCTATTGCTGATTATAAAAATATCACCTCGCTTTCATTGTTGGTTGTCCAAAAAATAAGTCAAAGTTTCCCATAATTTTTCAATCTAAATTTACTATATATATTTTATGCATTATTAGTAATGAGGGCATGAAATTAATAACTCTACTGTCGGTTCTTATATTTATCTTTAGTATAAATTTTAATGAATAATCAAACGTTTTATTTAACGTTTTTATTAAGTTATTAGGAGTTAGCACTTATTATTAAGAGTTAGAACTCTAATTACTTTATTCCATAAAATTATAGTCTATCAAAACGGTAATATATGCAACAATTTACTAGATAAACGTTTATTAGGTAAGAGTCGTTACATTAACTAGTTGGGTAAAACTCTGCATCCTTATCATCGCTCTTACCGGTAAGATTCTCGTCCATTGCCATGTTGATAAGGTAAAATGACGCAATAACACTAAAACAAAATCGGGTTTATAGGACGTTTATAGTTTTTAAGTTTCCTAATGGAGTACCTTATAGCTCTTAAGTTTATAGCACCATAAAATAAAGTTTTTTTTTATCTAAAAGAGTTACAATAAGTTTATACAACACTTTTGAACGTCGTAATGTTTTTAAGGACATTTAAAAAAAAAGTGTCATATTAACTAGTTTATAGACACTTTTTGAGAAAGACTGTGTTTTCATATAATAATTTTCAAATGGTGACCTTTAAAATAGTTGATACAATACTTTATTTCAAAAAACTTGTTATGATGTCTGAAAATATCACAAAAATATTAATTATAACATTTTAGATATATTTATTTTTTGGTCCTATATTTTAAAGTCTTATAAGGTATTTTATTAAGACACTTAGCAATTTAGATATTTTATAAACCTCAAATTTTTTATAATATAAGCACTTGCTGAATAAGTGCCTAGTAAACAGCCCGTAAATCTTTCTTATGCCTTTAACATGAAAAATTAGTAAAACGAACGTGATCAACCAGTTGTTCGAGTACACATGGAAATTAGGGATCGCTTACCAAACGCTTACCCGAGTAAGTTTTTACCGGCAAAATTCAACGCGATCACTTACTTACCGCGTAAGAGTTTAGTCCACCAAAATGGTATCGTATGCAACAATTTATCTGGTACCTGCTAACCGTGGTAAGAGCCGTCGCTCTCACTATATACCGGGTAAGACTCTTGATCGTTGTCTTCACTCTTACTGAGTAAGATTTTTGGTCCTTGCTATATGCGTCCGATAAGGTAATGTGACTTGATAAACGCTTACCCGAGTAAACATTTGGCAAACGACTCCTTAGTAAATACAAATCTTATTACTATTGATTTTTAAAGTCATAAGTATTAGTATATAATCAGATATTGAATTAACCGAAAGACCACTACAAGAAAAATGGAAATTAGTGACAAAATAAAATTGGTCGCTAAGATCTAAAATTGGTCACTAAGGTCGTTTGGTGACCAAAATTTCGGTCGTCACTTTTCGTCACTAAAGGTTCGTCACTAATTTATAATAGTGACCAAATACAAAAATGCTCACTAACTAGTGACAGAATTATAGTGGTCACTATGTTTGTAACGACTAAATTGGTCACTAAATTTCGTCACTAAATTACTAAAAGTCATCACTACTTGTCAACATAACGGCTCCATTAACATCCGTTAACTTTCATTAGTAACCAAAAAATGTGGTCACTAATTATAAAAAAATGAATACAAAATTGTCATAAATTTGTACTTTGTTATTACAATATAACTAAAACCTCCTAATTTGTAAAGATAAAAATATAAAACTAATTTCATTTGCAAAAAGTATAATTCTTGATCCAAAAGTATGATTCTTGATCCGAACAAGCATGTCAATGTGATATCAACTTATTATCACTAAATCACTTAACGACTAACGAAAATAAAACATAGAATTCTTAGTTTTAAGGCCCCAATGCAGATAACGTGGACAATTATGCCATCTGAGGTTCATTTTGTTCTTCATTTGGTTCTACTCCTCTTGAAATTTCACTTGCTTCTCTTTAAATTTCACTTGTTCTTTTTTAATTCTCTTAACTTCTTCCTCTAAAGCGTTTGAGTTTTTCTTTTCCAATTCCAACCCCGTTCGCAAATTCTATATGGCTAAAACATGTTTTCACTACACCAAATGTCGTCTTAGACAACATAGGCTAATTGCCTATGTTGCTTAAGATAAGCTTAGGCAACAAAGGCTAATATATGTTGCCTAAGTTTCCTCTTAGGCAACATATCGTTATATGTTGCCTAAGTGAGACCTTATGCAACATATGAATAATTATATGTTGCCTCAAGTATCTTAAGCAACATCTTCCATTATGTTGTCTTAGTTGTATAATCTTAGGCAACATATTTTCTTGTTTCTATGTTGCCTAAGGTAAAAAATTATAAATAAATATAGGTAGTTGAAAATTTAATAAGTTGTGTACGGATGATTGATACCTACTTTTACTTAGGCAACATATAATCTATTGTATGTGTTGTGTAAGAGTTGGCTTAGGCAACATATTTACTTGTTTCTATGTTGCCTAAGGTAAAAAATTAAATAAATATATAGGTAGTTGAAAACTTAATAACTCATGTACGGATGATTTACGGTTGGCACATATGTTTACTTAGGCAACATATAATCTGTTGTATTTGTTGCGTAAGATCTCGCTTAGGCAACATATTTTCTTGTTTCTATGTTGCCTAAGGTAAAAAATTAAATAAATATATAGGTAGTTGAAAACTTAATAACTCATGTACGGATGATTTAAGGTTGACACATATGTTTACTTAGGCAACATATAATCTATTTTATTTGTTGCGTAAGATCTCACTTAGGCAACATATTTTCTGTTTCTATGTTGCCTAAGATCACAGTTATTAATATATATTGATAGTTCCCCCATTTCCAACATTTCATCTTCCATTCCAATATTTTTCTCCATTTCAAAAAAATCGTTTTTCCAAAGAATTTGGACGCGATTTTGACGACTTTTGGCTTCCAACAAACGTTGTTTTCATCATCAAATGTCATTTAAAGATTATTAGGTAAGTATTATTTTATTTTGTCTAATTTATAGTTATTTCACGTTTATATCATTTAAATTTGGAACGTGATTTGGAGCGATTCTTGCTTCCAACAAACGCTTTCATCGTCAAAAGACATTTAGACTTTCTTAGGTAATTATAATCCTATTTGTATATAATCTTTTGCAGTTGTTGCGTAAGTTATGTTTTTTTAATTCAATGAAAGTTATCTTAGACAACATATTTTCTTGTTTCCATGTTGCCTAAGGTAATAAATTATAAATAAATATAGGTAGTTGAAAATCTAATAAGTTGTGCTTTAATTTTGACACCTACTTTTACTTAGGCAACATATAATCTTTTGCATTTGTTGCGTAAGTTGTGTAATGTTTTTTTTAATTCAATGAAAGTTATCTTAGGCAACATATTTTCTTGTTTCTATGTTGCCTAAGGTAATAAATTATAAATAAATATAGGTAGTTGAAAATCTAATAAGTTGTGTGCGGTCGCTTTAATTTTGACACCTACTTTTACTTAGGCAACATATAATTTTTTGCATTTGTTGCGTAAGATCTGGCTTAGGCAACATATTATCTTGTTTCTATGTTGCCTAAGATCACAGTTATTAATATATATTGATAGTTTCCCCATTTCAACACTTCATCTTCATTCCAACACCTTTCTTCTCCATTTCAAAAAATCGTTTGTATATATTGATAATCAAACGTTTTCATCATCAAAAGACATTTAGTATATATAACTTTGTTGTTATTCATGTTTATCTCGTATAAATTTTGATTACCACGTGTCTAAAAATACGTTTAGCTCTTACTTTATTTTATTTTATATAATTTTGTATCATGTAAAATTAGAACGTGATTTGGAGCGATCTTGGCGACTTTTGGCTTCCAACAAACGTTCTTATCGTAAAAGACATTTAGAGATTCTTAGGTAATTATTATCCTATTTAGTCTAATTTTGTTGTTATTCCACAAACTCGAACCGCCATCCAGATTTACAGGGAAACCGTCTCCCACCGATACCCTCGTTTGAGTTTGGTTAAAGAGAAGAAATCGAGACAGGTTTGTAAATCTATTGCATTCAAAACTTGTATTTACTTTATATATATGAAAGTTGAACTAAGGTTATTGTAAACATTATAGGGGATGAATGAGCCAAAGTTGTGTTGGACTCACAAAAGTATCTTTTGGGAGCTCCCGTATTGGAAGAAATCTAGAGTGAGACATGCCTTGGATGTAATGCACATTGAGAAGAATGTATGTGACAACATTCTTGGTACTATTATTGGGTTTGATGGAAAATCTAAGGACGACCTTAAAGCCCGCAAAACTCTTGAAGATATGAAGATACGCAAGCATCTTTGGCCGATGAAACCCCGAGGCACTTCGGGAAAGACAACATTACCTTATGCTAATTACACAGTGAAACCTCAATTTCGCCTCGAGGTACTTGATCAAATTGCTGCGGTTCAGTATCCCAGCGGTTATGCTGGTAGCTTAAAGAACAAGGTAAACATAAATGACAAGAAGTTTTATGGTTTGAAGACTCATGACTGCCACGTGTTTCTCCAACGCATTCTTCTCGTGGTCATACGACGCTATGTGGCCAATCATGTTGCTGACGCAATTTGTGACTTATCTAGATTCTTTCAGATGTTGTGTGCTCGAGAGTTGAAGAAATCGGATGTTGAACAAATGCAAAAAGACATTATTTTGATATTATGCAAGTTAGAGGCGATATTCCCTCCGGCTTTCTTCACAATCATGGTACATCTTTGCATCCATCTTCCTGAACAAGTCCTCCTAACCGGTCATGTGCATTACACTTGGATGTTTCCTATAGAGAGGTATGTGCACACTAATGATATTGATAATTAAATATAATGATTTGTATTAATTAAGGATATTATTTTTCAGGCAACTTGGAGAATACAAAAAACATGTAACAAATACACGTTACCCCGAGGGTTGTATTGCTGAACGATACCTCATGCATGAGTGTGTGACGTTCATGAATCTCTATTTGAACAACGAATCATCCGTATATAACAACAATTTGAAGTCAAATTCATCTCGATGGAGCTTATCAGTCGTGTCTGATTATGTTATCCCGAATAGTCGCCTCTGGAACGCCACTTTGACTAGAGAAGAAATGGAAACAACTCGTTGGATGGTGATTATTAACTGTACAGAAGCACAACCAGATATTGATAAGTTCAATGAACTTTACGCAATAAACTACCCGGAGGGTTGCTTCGAGCATCGTATCGCGACGTTCCATCAGACTTTTAAAACTTGGGTAAACATTTCGACCATAACTTTCAAAACTTGGATAAACATTAATTATGTTTTTTTTATCATTCATATATTTTATTATGCAGATGGCAGACGAACAACGTAATGTACAACAAGAACTAGAGATACTATCACGTGGCCCTCAACAAATCGCTGTATACCTACAGTGTAACGTGAACGGTGTTAGATTTGTATGTGAACAGCGAGATGAGAGTCGTAAGACACAAAATAGCAGGGTGATGATAGTGGCAGACGGCGTGTCGTACTATGGGGTTCTACTACAAGTTGTAGAGCTAAAGTATCCCGAAGCAATGCCGGTCGTGTTGTTTAAGTGTAGGTGGTACGATGAAGAAAATACAAAGTTAGACCGTGGTCTGATTTCGATTGATACAAAGACTGATTGCTACAAAGATAGTCAATTTTGTCTCGCCTTACATGCAAAACAAGTATTCTACGTCGATGATCCAATGTTTGGTAACGGTTGGAAAATTGTTCATCACATGTTTCATAGAGGTACATACAAGGCGAGTACACTTGCACGAAATACAAATGTCGGTCCACGGTATGAGGTAGATGAACCATACCAAGAGCCCGTGACTACCACTATTCCCATCTGTCAGATTTTTATTGACATTGGTCCTACGCCGCGTATTGATATACCAAATGATGATGATGATGAGAACGATGAAGATTACAACGAGGAAGAGAGCGAGAACGACGAGTACGCCAGTGATGACGAGGAAGAGGACGAGGACGATGTGCTTGGAATCAACGACGATACAGATTCAGATAATGATGTCAATGAGTTTCATAAGACTAACAGTGAATATCGTCATGACCCGGATTATTGATTAAACATTTGTATGTGTGATGCAATGAACTAATTATGGTAAAAAAAATAACCTTTACGTTGACCGTTTTCATTTTTTTCTATTTAGTTAACAGTTTAATTTAATTAAAAAAAGTTGTACTAACTTGTAATATTTACTAACTTGCATTAATATAATTATAGAGGCGGGTTCAAACGAGGAGCGTACCAATTTAATGAAATTGTTTATTTTAATGAAAGTGTTTCATATCATTTAGTTGAATCATATATTTGTATTTTTGTTTCATGAAATTGTATATTATTAATGAAATTGTAATTATTTTTAATTAATAAAACAAAACCAAAAAAATTGATTTGAAAACAAATTAATAAAACAAAATTTTCGTTTAATGAAATTGTATATTATTAATTAAATTGTAATAATTTTTAATTAATAAAACAAAACTAAAGAATTTGATTTGAAAACAAATTAACAAAACCAAAAAATTTGGTTCTGTCACCCACCCTTCCCTCTTTTTCCTCTCTAATTTTTATCTCCCTCCCACTCTTCCCCCTTTTTCCTCAAACTAGGTTAAATTCAGAATTCAGACCATCACCAACAACCATCCACCAACAGCCATCGAGAGCCACCAACAGCTGCCGTCCAAAGCCTCCACCAGCCGAGCATCGCCATCGAGACCCACCACCGCCGCCATCTTCATCTAGACCCACCAACGTTCGGGAGCAGGACAGGTAACATTTTAGGGTTAGAACATCTCTGCTGAATTGATTTCTGTTTGTACAAAGCTAACATCGATTTGGGTTTCTCATGAACGATTTCCGATTCGGGTTAGAACATCTCCATCGATTTCACCATCACCATCGATTTTCGATTTGGGTTTCTCTGGTTTATATCTATTTTGGGTTTCTCAGGTCGATTTCAGGAACGAAACGAACTGCTCAGGTTCTGCCATCGAAGAAGGTAACATTTTTATACTCTCTCAAATCAAGTTCTGTCATTTCCCATTTCTTGATTTCCTGGTTTATTTGTTTCTCGACTTCATCCTCTCCATCTGCTTGTTTTCTCTGTTTCTCGACTCCATCAACGAGAGTATTTGGACATCTTAAGACCAGCTTGTTTCCAATCGATCATCTTTAAAACCTGCTTGTTTGATGTTTCTCAACTTTTCCTGCTTCTAGTTGTGATAAAGAGACACGAAAACACACTAGCTCCACCGATTCAATTTTTTTGGGAGGGTTTTGTTCCATTATCTTGCTGCTGCTATTTGAACTGTATTATAATTACTATGCACAAAAAAGCCGTAAAAATAATATCCAAGTTTTTGCAAAATTTGACCAAATTATGTGATGGAAGGGTAACCAAACAGCATTTTGCAAAAAGTATTATCAAATGAAAGAAATCGAGATCTAAGAATTTGAACAAAAAGCAGAAAGAAATCGAGATCTAAGAATTTGAGTGAAAACTCGTCCTAAAAGCATCTACGAATCCATGTGCATAACCTCGTTACTTCTTGTTGTTGCTGTTTGTTTTTCTGTTTTGCAAGATTAAGCTACCATTAAGTTGCCTTTAAGCTGCCATTAAGCTACCATTAAGCCGTTGGTTGGAAAACTTGTTGTTTGGGGTCTGCTGGATGGGGTTTCAATTGTGGATTTGGCCCATGATTGGTTTGTCCAGATTCCATTAAGCTATTGCCATTAAGTTGTCATTAAACTGCCATTAAGCTCCCATTAAGCTGCTTGTTGGTATACTACTGTTTGGGGGTCGGTTGGATGGGGTTTCAATTGCTGGATTTGGTCCAGGCTTGGCTTATGCAGATACCATTAAGCTATTGTCATTAAGTTGCCATAAAGCTGTTGGTTTTGCTGCTGTTTGGGGGCTGTCTTAGTCCCATGTACTGTATGTTTTGGTCCAGCTGCTGAGTGTTGATTTGGTTTATTTCTCTTTAGTGTTTGGACTGTTATTTGGGTATTATTTGTAAAGGTTTTAGAGTGGTCTGGTTGTAGGTTGCTTGTACATTTGGGGACTGCGGGGGTAAACCCAAGGTGGAATTAAGAAGAAAGAAAGGAAACTTTAACATAAGGGAGATGAACAGTGTTTCAATTAGAGAGATAATGGTGTGCCTCTTCATTTTTCCATCTAATCTAAACCTCAACTAAAACAACATTTTCCTAATGCAATGAGAAAAAAGAAAATATGCATTCCAATTATCAGGGGCTGCCACGTCATAGGTTGAGGTTGTTGTATTTATATATATAAAAGATATGTATTGGTTTGCCCCTGGCAAACCGTTTCCTTGGCTGTTTGTGGGTGTTTGATAATTGTTGATGTTAATTTGTAGATTTATATGCCTCTAAAAAGAAGTAAAGCCTTCAATTTAGCAAAGGCATCGGCCTTGGAGAGGACTACCACACGTTCAGAGGGTGATTCGGTGGATGTCTCGTTAAAGGTGACACCTTTCGTTTCCGTCCAACGCCGATTGTACCCTCCGACTTCGGGGTCACCAACTACACCGGTGTCACCAACTACAGATGTGACACATCCTGACACCGAGGCGAGCACTTCTACTAGTGGGCCACCGGCTTTAGATATACGTATTAATTGTCGCCGCACCCGCATCCATGTTGAAATGACGGAAGAGTCGGTGACAAAGAAGGCAAGACGGGGGATTATCAAGAGAGACATCGCAAACAATGAGAATAAACGTCTCCCACTCAAGTGGAGCATGGATAAGGAGTTGCCCGACACAAACGATGTCATTAGGATCGCAAAGCAAATTGGGAGCATTGTTCGGGAACATATTCCGATGTTGATCGAATATTATTTTAATCTCGAGGAAGATGATTTTAAGATTGTAGTTGATCAACTTAGCGTAAGTACATTTTGATTGTTAGTTCTTAATTTTATTCTATGATTTATACCTCTTAATAATAATGATTAACTTTTTATTTCATATTGATTTGTATTTGCTTTTTAGTTTTTTTTTTTAGATTGATTTGGATGGACCTCCGGGTGAAGCCTTATTTGAGTGGATCCACGCAACTGCGCGTCGCGCATACAATAGGTGGAGAACTGATTGTCACACGTTATACAAGCATCAAGGTCGTTTTCCCATTCCGAAAAACTTTGTACATCGGCCAAATCAGTGGGACTTTTTGTGCACGCTTTTTGAAGAAGAAACATGGAAGGTATTTAACTAGTATATAATTAAATATACAAATTATTGTTGAATTTAGATTGTAAAATAAGTGTTTCTCATGTTGTAGAATAAATCAAAGAGGATGTCGGAAGCAAGATTGTCTAAAAATAGGGTCGAGCATAAATCGGGACCGATTTTGTTCAAGTTTAGGGCTAATAAAGTTGAAGCTAACGGACACGTGGCTCCTTATCTCGGTACAATTGCCGAGACCACTAAAAGCGAAGACCGTAAAGTAAGTACTTATAGTATATGATGATTCGTAAAGAACTTTTTATCCATATTTAGGTTTCACACTTGCACTAATTATAATTAAAAGCAATGTCATTTATAGTTTTAAATATATTAATAATTGTTTGAATCGTATTTATAGAGACTTGTTGAGGAAGCGATTGAGAAGATAAAGAATGATTCCAGCGACATTTCAGATTCTACCGTTCCTCCAATGCGTTGCCCAATTGAAAAAGAAATATCAATAATTGAGGAAATAGTTGGTCCTTCGGTTGGGACGGTTGTTCGAGGTATGGGTTGCTTGGCGGTTCGAGCTCCGAGGATGAGAGGTCCGACGAAGGGAACCTCTGTGCCCGTTGATGATTTGTGGCGAAAACTTGCCGAACGTGACGAGGAGATTCTCTTACTAAAAGAGGCATAAGAGGAAGCAAAAAAGGCACAAGAGGAAGCAAAAAAGGAAGCCGCCGAACAAAAAAAATGATATTATCTTTGATGCAAATTTGCGGTGTTGCTAGCGATGCAAACTCTAACTCAACAACCTCGACAAGCAAGGCTTTAGGTTAATATTTATTTTTATGTTTTCGTACTTGTTGCCGACTTTTGGACTTGTTTAGGAAAAACATTATCGTTCAATTATAAAATTTATTAGTTTTATTTGGTTATTGGAGTTGTTTGTCGATTCACACGAGTTTGTTTGTTTATGGGTGTTTGTAGAAAACATGCGAGTAGAAAATCATCATGGTGCACAAAATGTGCAATAATATTTTTTTTTATATAAAACATTTTAGGCAACATATGCAAATAGTATATGTTGTATAAGTTGATATCTTAGGCAACATATGCAAATAGTATATGTTGTCTAAGTTGATATCTTAGGCAACATATGCAAATAGTATATGTTGTCTAAATTGATATCTTAGGCAACATATGTAAATAGTATATGTTGTTTAAGTTGATATCTTAGGCAACATATGTTTTTATCATAGGCAACATAACCAATTGTGTGTTGCTTAAGGAGTCCGCTTAGGCAACATATGCTGTTTGCTTATGTTGCCTAGGTTCTTATGCAACATTGAGAAGGCAAGACTTCTTAGGCAACATAGGCATGTTGCCTAAGCCTTAGGCAACATAGGCATGTTGCCTAAGCCTTAGGCAACATATAAACCCCTCTTAGGCAACATTTTTCATTTGTTGCCTAAGTGAGATTTGGTGTAGTGTTTGTCGAAGCGGCACGTTCCTTTATATCCCGGAATACGATGCAGCATTTTCAAACAAATTTTTGTCGGTGAACAAGAAGTAGCTTCCTCACTTAGTAATTAGTTCTGCATAAATATTTATGAATTGCATTAACACATAAATAACATCATTAAGAAGAAAATTATTTTGGTTTTTGTTTCTCTTAACAACACCATCATTTAAACAATGGGTCAAATCCTCCATGGGTCTTTTCGTTCTCTCAGAGTCAAGACTTAGATTATGAGGTATACTATCTCGTTTATGATCTCGTAAAGTAATGCTATATTCACCTAGTTTTGGACAATGATAACCCTTTATATTACCATTGGCGTGGTGGAATTTTCAGCAATCAACGAATTTTTTTAAATAAAGAAAATTGTGAAACCTAAGAAGTCCTTTCCCTAGAGTGTTGTTTTTTGGCAAAAGAAATAAACCGGTTAGTTTGTTTTAAATGCCCCGTATTAGGACCACTTCACCGGGAGGGGTGTGTCAAAAACCAAAGTGTTCCACAAGTTTAGTATCAGTTTAAAAACTAGTCCTCACTGAACCAGTAAACTGAATGAGAGAACATCATAATTATTAGCATCGTCACCATCATCATTAGCCTCATCGGTTTTTCATTAAAGGATATATCATTATCACCATCATTTGAAACATCACAAGACTCACCATGATATATCCATCTATGATAACTAGCAGAAATCCCCTTTTGCGTCAAATGAGAGAACACAATGGTTTTATCTAAGGTTCTAAATGGCGTGAGACGTGGCGTGGCGGCGAGCCCAAGCCTCAAGCCTTAGAAGTCCCGGCAAAGCCATGGCGTTTTCAAGGCGTGATTTATGACGTCAAAATTCTAATTCATATATAATATTATATATAAAAGCATATGTTTTGTAGTGTTACTCAATGAGTCAATGGTAATAAGCAAGTTAAATTAGGTTATATATATTAAAAAACTTGCAAATAAGACATTGAAAACATAAAGAAAAACCAAATATCACATTACGAAAACTACGCATTAGGCCATGGCGTGCCACAGGCATAACGTGGCGTGAGACACAAGCCTTGGTGCTATGGCGCGCCATGGCGACTGTGCGGTGAGTTTTTTAGAACAATGGTTTTATCATGGTGGCGGAAATTGTTGCAAGTTTTGCAACGACAATGAATTTTGGATGACTCCTCTTTGTCATGGTATGCAAAATTAAGAAATTCTTGCACACCTACTTCATATCTGCAATCCTTTGTCCTATGAACTATGTTCATCCAGGCTTGTCCATATCCTCAGTTAAAAGAGAAGTCTTAAAGAAAAGGTTAAAAATAACAAAGCCGATAACCATGAGCTTTCGATTTTTATTCCATTTATACACATTTATTCATCATACAGAACATATTTATTTCATATTTTTGACTTCATATGAAAGATAATTTCACAAAATTCGAAGCATCAGATATTTAAAATTAGAAAAGTACCTCTAAGAAGGACCAAAAAGAACGAAAAGGTTGTGCCACCAGCTCTTTCATTCAAAATAGTCACTAAGATTTTTATTTCAATGACCATCATTTTTTGTTACAAGTTTTTTTAATCAACATGAACTACTAAATACTACTATTTCTAGTCACTAACTTTTTGAAATTAGTGACCACTATTTTGGCTATGTTTGGCAAACAAGTTGATAAGCTAGCTGGTAGCTGATAAGCTAGTTGTTGACTGATAAGCTAGCTGGTAGTTGATAAGCTAGCTGATGAAGATGTCACATTTGACAAAACTAGCTTATAAACATGTAAAATGACCAAAAAGTACATCTTCAATAAATTATCAATATCAATATTTAATTATATAGTTAAAACAAATTTATAGCAATATAATACAACTAATTTAGTAAAAAAATTAAATAACATAACATGTTAATTAAAATAATTTAAAATTTATTACTATATATATACTATAAATTTTGAATTTGTTAAAACAAGTTTTAGAAAAAAAATATATTTATGAAAAAAATAATCAAATAATAATTGGAAAGATAAATAGTAATTGATAATTAAAATATAATTATTGATATTAAAAAATAAATAAAAATAATTTATATGATTAACAATAACTCTAAATAAATAAAAATTATTATAAATGTATAATTAAAATTTAATTTAATAATTTTCAGTTAATATTAATAATTATTTATTAATTAATAATAATTAAATTTAGAAAATTAATATATATATATAATAATAATAGTTAATAAATAATAATTGATATTAATAAGGGTAATATTGGAATATTTACAAAAAGCTACTCCAAGAAGCGTTTTAAAAAGCTAGCTTATTGTGACGACCCGCCAAGCATGAGACGGATTTCCTGAAGGTTCACCGGAATCCGGAACCTTCTACACTACTCAAGAAACATGGAGGAACTTATGGAAGCTTCTCTAGAAGTCTCTCCATGGAAGGGGGTAGAAACTCCTTGTAAATAGCATACTACTTGATAGATCTAGAATGATCCATGTACATATCTAGATAGTTGTTCTCTAGAATGTTCTCTTTAGTAGTATAAATAGGTGGTGGCCTCATTTGGCACAAGACACCTCAAAACATTCTTCTAAGCTCTCTTGTAAGTTCTCTTAAGCAATATAAGTTTCATTTGCATTCCAACAATCTCTTGTGTTCTCTTTACTTGCCTTAATCGTTGGTTGTTTCGGGAGTTTGACTGACTTAGTTCGAGAACTAAGGCCGCACGCGATCTTGTAGAGACAAGTCCGTGACATTTGGTATCAGAGCAGGTCGATTGAAGGCATGGCAAAGGAGTCCGATAAGAACGTTGGTTCATCCATGGTTGACGAGAACCGTGGCCGAGAAGAGTCTCGCAAAGAAGGAGCTAACAAGAACCGAGGTAAGTCCAAAGATTTACTCTCTAGCATGGAAATGAGGATGACGAGTGTAGAGACATCCGTGGCCGAGATAAAGGCACAAGTTGAGGAGGTAAACCAACATGTGGAAGGTTTGGACTCCGACTTTGCCGATATGCGGGATGATTTCAAGAGCGCCCTCAATGTCTTGGGAGGCGACTTGAGACGCGAGTTTCATGACTTAAGAGATATGTTCATGAGCGAGCTAACTAAGCTTCGAGGTGAGGTGGAAGAAGAGATCTCCACGATTCACCAAAGTTTGGAGGAGGTCCAAGCCGACTTAAGTTTGGCTAAACGGGCAATGACTAGTGGAGGTGGCAACAATAGCAACCATGCTCCAAAGGTTGAAATTCCTAAACCATCACCGTTTGTGGGAAAGCGGGAAGCTAGGGCGGTTGATGATTTTCTATGGGAGATGGAACAATACATGGATGGGGTCAACATCGTGGAGGATGCGATGAAGATCAAGACGGCCACGGGGTACTTGAAGGATACCGCGACTTTGTGGTGGCGACGTCGATATGGAGATATCGAAAGAGGTACGTGTAACATTTCTACTTGGGGCGATTTCATTCGCGAGTTTAAGAAGCAATTCTATCCGGAGAATGCCGAGGACGAGGCGAAGAGTCGTCTTCGTAAACTCAAGCAAATGGGAACGATCCGGGAGTATGTGAAGGACTTCACCAATCTTATCTTGGAGATCCCGGATCTTTCCGACAAAGACTCTCTCTTCTACTTTCTTGATGGCTTGCAAGCATGGGCCAAGACGGAGTTGAGGCGATGTGGGGTACAAGATCTCGCAACGGCTATTGCTGAGGCAGAGGCCTTGATCGATTTTAGAAAGAAGGAACCGTCGAAGCCAAAGGATCGGAGGGGTAACCATGAGAAAGGTGTGGGAGAGAAGTCGACCCAAGCAAGAAATGATGATGTACGGAAGCCACCAACCGGGAAGAACAAAGACTTGAGGACGGCCTACAAGAACAATGGATGCTTCCTTTGTGATGGACCACACCGAGCCCGAGATTGCCCAAGCAAAGCTAAGCTTCATGCCATTACTCGAGATGAGGGTTGCTCCCAAGACGGGGATGAATGCATGGGGTCGATGCGGATCTTGAATGCAATCAAAGGTAAAACTGAGGCGACGAAGATAGCCAACAAGGGGTTGCAATTCGTCGAAGCTGTCATCAAGGGAAACGAGGTACGTGCTCTTGTCGACACGGGTGCTACTCATAACTTTATGTCCATTGAAGAAGCCGCCAGGCTAGGGGTCAAAGCGACAAAAGGGAGTGGCACTGTCAAGACGGTGAACTCTACGGCCAAACCAATCCATGGCGTAGCTGAAGGGGTGAGAGCGAAGATCGGTAAGTGGGAAGGAGAGATTGACTTCTCGGTGGTTCCCATGGACGACTTCAAGGTGGTACTTGGGTTAGACTTCCTCGATAAGGTACGGGCTTTCCCTATGCCATTCGCCAATTCGTTATGTATCCTAGATGGGGGAAAGACTTGTATGGTGGATACGGAACGCGGGCCTAAGAGTAGCGCCAAGGCCCTATCAGCCATGCAATTCAAGAAGGGATACAGCAAGAACGAGCCTTACTACTTGGGGGTTACAAGGCAAAGGCATGATGATGGGAGACACACGGAGAAGGTACCGAAAGAGATCGAGAATGTTCCTGTTGAGTACAAGGACGTGGTGCCCAAGGAATTACGACAAAGGGTTCCGCCTAGGAGGGAGGTGGACCATACGATGGAGCTGGAACCGGGATCGAAGACGGGGAAAGCTAACATGGCAGCAGAGGCGTCAAGTCGCAAGACGGGATTTGCGACAATCACTCAACCCCAATTATTCCTTCAAGGCCAAATTAAGGAAGGATTGGAGCACGATCCTGTGGCCAAGAAGCTGGTGGCATTGGCTCGGGACGGGAATACAAGAAGGTTTTGGCTCAAAGGAGATCTCTTATTCACCAAGGGAGATCGGTTGTACGTGCCTAAGTGGGGGGATATTAGGCAAACTATCTTGAGGGAGTGTCATGATTCGAATTGGACGGAGCATCCAGGAATCAAGAGGACACTAACATCGGCTGAAGGTACGTTCTATTGGCCAAGGATGGGGGATGATGTAGAGACATGCGTCCAGACGTGCCTAGTATGCCAACAGCACAAGATAGAGGAACGACAACCAGGAGGATTATTGGAGCCATTACCCACACCCAAGGGACCATGGGAGAGTCCCTTTGAGATGGTTACGGGGAGGCAACCGCTAACCCCAAATGCCTTAGCCACGTCTTACGATGGGAACAGTCTGACCGCATACAAAACCATGAAGGAATGGCACGAGCAAACGGACATGAAGCGGGCTTCGTTAGGCAAAACGGCAAGGAAGATGAATAAATGGGCGAACGAGAAGAGGAGACACGTCGAGTTCAAGGTTGGGGACCAAGTGATGGTGAAACTCCTACCTCAACAATTCAAATCGTTGAGGAAAGTGCACAAAGGGTTGATACGAAGGTACGAAGGCCCCTTCCCGGTGATTGGACGTGTCGGGAAGGTATCATACCGACTTCAACTACCGCCCAAGTTGAAGATTCATCCGGTTTTCCATGTAAGTTTTCTCAAGCCTTATCACAAGGATATGGAAGACTCGGAACGGGGAGTGTCCAGAAGGGCACCGACTACAGTTGTGACTTCTTTCGATCGGGAGGTTGAGGAGATTCTTTCGGATCGAAAGGTATCAAGACGAGGAGTGCCGAGCTACACAGAGTACTTGGTCAAGTGGCGAAACATGCCCGATAGTGAAGCAAGTTGGGAAGCTCAAGACATATTGTGGCAGTTCGCAGACAAGATCAAGAAGTATCATGAAGATGGCACGACGAGGACGTCGCGAGCTTAGGTGGGGGAGAATGTGACGACCCGCCAAGCATGAGACGGATTTCCTGAAGGTTCACCGGAATCCGGAACCTTCTACACTACTCAAGAAACATGGAGGAACTTATGGAAGCTTCTCTAGAAGTCTCTCCATGGAAGGAGGTAGAAACTCCTTGTAAATAGCATACTACTTGATAGATCTAGAATGATCCATGTACATATCTAGATAGTTGTTCTCTAGAATGTTCTCTTTAGTAGTATAAATAGGTGGTGGCCTCATTTGGCACAAGACACCTCAAAACATTCTTCTAAGCTCTCTTGTAAGTTCTCTTAAGCAATATAAGTTTCATTTGCATTCCAACAATCTCTTGTGTTCTCTTTACTTGCCTTAATCGTTGGTTGTTTCGGGAGTTTGGCTGACTTAGTTCGAGAACTAAGGCCGCACGCGATCTTTAGAAAATTAATATATATATATAATAATAGTTAATAAATAATAATTGATATTAATAAGGGTAATATTGGAATATTTACAAAAAACTACTACAAGTAGCGTTTTAAAAATCTAGCTTATGGTCATCCAAACATGTACCTAGAAAAAAAATACCTTATAAGCTAGTATTTTTTTGCCAAACAATGCCGTTTTGGTCACTGCCACTGCACTTTCTTTTTAGTGACCACTAGTTTTAGTCACTAACACTTTTATTTTAGTGACAACTATTTTTAGTCATTAACTCTTTAAAATTAGTGGCCACTATTTTTTGGTCACTACCACTTTCATTTTAGTAACCACTATTTCTAGTCATAACATGTTTATTTAAGTGACAACTATTTTTAGTCACTAACTTTTTAAAATTAGAAACCACTATTTTTTGGTCACTACCAATTCCATTTAGTTACCACTAATTTTAGCCACTAAGAGCATCTACAACAACATTGCTAAAATAGAAAAAAATGAGTTTTTGTTTGCTATTTTTCTCCAACAGCATTGCTCTCTAGTTTGCTAAAATAGAGATTTATGAAAAAATCTATAAATATAGAGAACTCTCCATAAATCTCTAAATAGGAGGAATAAATAATTATTTTATTCAATCCCACCAATAACATAAATTTTTTATCATTTTATATTAAGTCTTTTTAAAGTGTATCGGCAATATAAATTAGAAAATATTATATTAATTTTGTGTTAAAATCTCTAAAAAAGCAAATTTGTTGTAGATGAATGTAACTCTTTTTAGAGAATTTAACATTTAATTCTCTATTTTTGAAAAATTATAGAAAACATGTCGGAGATGTTCTAATACTTTTATTTTAGTGACAACCATTTTTAGTCATTAAACTCTTTGAAATTAGTTACCACTGTTTTTTGGTTACTACCACTTTCATTTTAATGACCACTATTTTTAATCACTAACACTTTTATTTTAGTGACAACTATATTTAGTCAATAACTCTTTGAAATTAGTGACCACTATTTTTTGGTCACTACCACTTTATTTTAGTGACCACTATTTTTAGTTATTAACACGTCTATTTTAATGACAATTATTTTAGTCACTAACTATTTTTAGACACTAACACTTCTATTTTAGTAACAACTATTTTTAGTCACTAACTCTTTGAAATTAGTAACCACTATTTTTTTGTCATTACTACTTTCATTTTAGTAACCACAATTTTAGTCACTGACACTTTTTATTTTAGTGACAACTATTTGTAGTCACAAATACACAAGTGACCACTATTTTTTAATCACTACTACTTTCATTTTAATTACAACTATTTTTAGTCACTAATACTTTTATTTTAAATCAATAGTGACGAAAAACATAATTGTCACACATTTAGGGCCTGTTTACTAGCTGCTGACCGGGCTGACTCGGTCAGCACATCTGACCCGGTCAGCAGTCAGAGCGTTTACCAAGTTCTGGATCTGACCGAGATCTGACCGAGAAGCTGACTGTGATCTTACCGAGCCAGCACCAAAATCATGCTTACCCGGGTCAGATTTCGTTTCTACACACTTTGCCCTTTTTGCGATTAGGGTTTTCTACAGCCAATCGTTTTTTTTGCACAGCAAGGAGATAATATTATTAATAAGAGCTCACAATACAAACCAAAGCCACTCACCAAAACAAACAATGGCCAATAAATGATTGCTTTTTTCATGGAAATGAGTATATTTTTGTTAAAAAAATTATTTAAAGTATGAAGTTTGCTTTTTTCTTCCATTAAATGATTTGTAATAGAAATAATTAAATTAAATTTAGAATATAATTATAAAAGAGTTAAAATGGTCATTTTTTGTCGGTAAGCACTTACCAAAAAAGACTTCGTAAACACTCTTACCCAGATAGCACTTACCGGGGACAGCACTTACCCGAGACAGCACTCTTACCCGGACAGCACTTACCCGGAAAGAGTTGGTAAACGGCCCCTTAGTCATTAAATTATGCATAATGCTAAATGGAATTTTTTAAATAGAAAATAACTAGGAAACATTTGAGTAATGAAGAAGACGACAGACATACTCATTCTCGAAAATGATGCTGGATCCGTATTAATAGGCAAAACACACATTCATGGAAATCCTCAAATACATAAAATAATAAGTGTGATAAATACTTTGATATAGATTCTTTTAAAATATATATTTGTAAATGATATTTGACAGATAGATCATGTTAAATCCAGATTTCTGTAAAATATTTTCTAAAACAAATTTAAGGCACATAGTTTGAAGGGAAATTGACACAAATAGCCATTTTTAATTGGAGTAGCGAGAAAATAGCCATTTTCTCTCCCACTTTACCCAAGTAGCCATGGGTCGTAGCAAGTGCGGACCTTGTGAGCAAGTGTGGAATTGTGATTTGAATTTGCAATTTACACTTTTAACCCCTATACTTATTTACTTACTTTACTTTATACCTTTTACTTTCATAATTTTAATTTTACATTTAACACATATAATCGTTTATTAACTAAAATACGTTAAAAATACGTTTTAATTTTAACAAATTACACCATTATAATCGTCCCTTCGATACGTTCGAAATGAGCCCAATATTGAATATTTTTGGATTTATTTATTTTATTATATATCATATATACTACATAATTTTTTTTAATATTTACAATTCATACCCTTATAGTTAATTATTTAATTTATGGTACATCTCTTATTTTTTTCAATTTTGTTTTACACTCCTATCTATTACCGGACCGGAGATTGCTTATGCTGTCAGCAAAGTTTCATAATTTTTGCATCGACTAACGGGACGCTATTGGGAAGTTGTCAAGCGAATCTTACGTTATTTACGGGGGACTAGTTCTCATGAGCCCTTAATTCAGCAGTCTTCCTCTCTTGAAATACATGCTTATGCTGACGCAGATTAGGCAGGATGTCCAGATGCTCGGTGGTGCACGACTGGGTACGGTATTTTTCTAGGCTCCAATTTGATAAGTTGGAGTTCTAAGAAGCAAACGTTGTGGCTCGATCGAGTACTGAGGTTGAGTATCGCTCTTTAGCCCATGTAGCTATGGAATTACGGTGGCTTCTCTCATTAATGAAAGAGTTAAAATTGTCTCTTCCGTGTTCTCCTACGATGTGGTGTGACAATCTTGGAGCACCATATTTATCCATGAATCCAGTATTTCATCAGCGTACTAAGCATATTGAGATTGATCTGCATTTTATTCGAGACATGATAATCTCCAAACAGCTGACTATTCGATATGTTCCAACACTTCTTCAGATTGCCGATGTTCTGACTAAAGGGCTCACTTCTGCTCGCTTTACTACATTGAAATCCAAGCTTCACATCATCCCGCGTGTTTCGCTTGACAGGGGGATGATAGTGTAGTTAGGAAAAGGTGTAGTTGATGACAAATGTCGTTAAAAGTAGTTTTGCTGATGTCATTAAGTCATTAGCTTTTAGTGTGGTTAAGCAACTTGCATTCTCTTCTCTGTATAAATAGTATGTACTGCTCCTTTGTCATCAATTGAATAAGAAACTCAATCTCATTTCTCTCTCTAAACTTTCTTTTGCTTCTGCCATTTTAAGAAATATTATAGTTTATCTAATTGGGTTAATGTTCATTGTTTTTTATAGTATGCCAATATTCATTATGTTCATGCTAAAATATATTAATACTTATTGTTTTTCATATTAAGATATGTTAATTCTTATTGTTTTCAATTTTGAGGGGGTTAAGATTGCATATTAAGATATGTAAAGGTTTTAATGTTAATACATGTTAAGGTTGTGAGGCATGTTACTTAAGCTATGTCCATGTATGTTCAAATTTATTAACATATGTTAATGAATGCTAATATTTATTAAGGTCGACATGCTAAAATTTGTTAAGGTGTTTGAGGAATATTAAGATATTTTATGTTACGTGTCCGCTTACAACTTTGCCATAAAAGTTCCACTTAATTATGATCCTCCCACCTCAGTTTTGATAAGGAGCATCAGATTAGGTGATGGGATATATCTACGGGCAACGAATGAGGTACGACTACAGTTCTTAGAGAAACAAATTCTATATGATCTTGATTATATATATATATATATATATATGGGCTTATATATATATATATAACTATAGTTTTAGTCAAATTGATTTGGTGGAATATTTATTGTGGCTATGCAAAAGGATCAAGAATGAACTTTTTAGAAGGGCAGACAGTGGTTAAAGCGGGTTCCCGACAGGTTTGGTCGCACCAAACTCGCTTTAGACATTGTGGTGCAAAACCCTCGACCGTGTGAGCGACTTTGATGGTGGTATACCCACACGAAGGTCGCGTAAATTTTGAGATATTTATAGTAGTTTAACACATTTCCTAATTCGGATAATTCAAGTGTTCGGTCTGAGAGTATATTAACCATTAAGACTCGGGATGGAATAATCGGACCGAGGTGAATTTTCTAGCTTTTAACCAATTTTCAAATGAAATGCATATGTTATCAAATATTGAACATATCGATGTCGTATATTATTGATATGATTGGACTTTAGTTGATAAATAATAAGTACTCACTTTTGAGTACTTAAGCACTTCTTTATTGATCTTTTAGATAGAAACTTGTTGAAAGTTGGGAAGGAGGAGACATTATAGAAACCTTCCCTGATGAAAAGACTCTTATGGTGCAAGCATAACTTCCATGGTTTGCTGACATAGGAAATTATTTAGCTTGTGACATCATACCTTCTGATTACACTCATCATATGCTTAAGAAATTTCTCCATGATAGTAAATTCTACATATGGGATGATCCTTTTCTGTTTAAACATAAAACAAATCAATTGCTGAGAAGGTGCATCCCAGAAACGGAAGTGCATTGCCATCAGTAAGCTAATGGAGGATATTTTGGAGGCCAAAGAACAGCAGCTAAAGTTCTACAATATGGTTTCTATTGGCCAACTCTCTTCAAGGATGCCCACAATTTTGTACAAAGGTGTAATGAATGCCAGAGAAGTGGTCCCATTTCTCAAAGAAATGAAATGCCTTTGAATGTGATCTTAGAAGTTGAGTTGTTTGATGTTTGGGGAATTGATTTCATGGGACCATTTCCTCCATCAAACAACTACCAATACATTTTAGTTGTTGTTGATTATGTATCAAAATGGGTGGAGGCAATGGCATGTGTTTCAAATGATGCAAAAACTGTTGTTAAGTTTTTACAAAAACAAATTTTTACAAGGTTTGGTACCCCCAGGGCACTAATCAGTGATGAGGGTACCCACTTTATAAATAAATTGTTGAGTAAAGTTCTTGAAAAATATAATGTGAAACACAGGGTTGCCACTGCATACCACCCACAAACAAATGGATTGGCTCAACTCTCAAACAGAGAGATCAAAGGGATTTTAGAAAAAGTTGTCAAGCCAAATAGAAAAGACTGGGCTTTCACATTGGATGATGCTTTATGTGAATATAGGATTTCTTTCAAGACACCTTTAGGTATGTCCCCATACAAGCTAGTCTTTGGAAAGGATTGTCACCTCCTTTTAGAACTTGAACACAAAGCATACTCGGCTATAAAAGAATTAAACATGAACATAGATGAGGCTGGTAACAAAAGATAATTATAACTCTGTGAAATGAAAGAACATAGGAACATGTCCTATGAGAATGCCAAGCTCTATAAAGAGAAAACAAAGAAATGACATGACAATAGAATCACACACCGGGAGTTGAAAGCTGGTCAGAAATGTCTTTTGTTCAATTCTAGGTTGAAATTGTTTACAGGTAAACTTAAGTCTAGATGGTCAGGCTCATTCCTTATCCACAAAGTATATCCATATGGGGCAGTAGACTTGGTTAATCCGGAGGACAATAGAGTGTTCAAAGTAAATGGTCAAAGGGTGAAGCTATTCCATGATCTTGTAGCATCCCCACAACATTGCCCTGTAGATGTGATTACTCTGCTAAAAAACTTCAAACAAAGACGGGAACTATCTCAAAGTTCCAAAATGTCTGTAAATATTTCTTTTAAGCTTTTAAATTAATATTCTCTATTAGTTATCATTAATGTGTGTGTTAGTATGCAGTAAAGTTGGTTACCAGGACAAAACAACGGATGCTGGACCAATGCTGCAGCATCATAAACCTTAGTTTTTCAAGAAAATTAGTTTAGGGTTAAGAGAAATTGGAAGGGTGATTTTGTAATTTGGCTTTGAGGGCAGTACAAAGGTGACATCAGATTTTAGAAGACTGAGAAAAAGTAGACAACCTTTCTACTTTACAACAATATTTGATGACCGTCTTCCAAAAATCATTCCTATGATATCTTAATGTACCCTTTTGTACTTTCCTTAAAAAAACCATTGCGTAATACCCACTTGCAAGCTGTAACCCTCTAATTTAATCAAACAAGGACAATTTGAATAAGATAATTGTCTCTTCAGTTCCATCGCATTCAAACCCTCTTCCAAAAAAGCAAAAATAACCATTCCCTCTTCTTCTTCCTTCCAAAATCAACAAACACCCGGAGCCAAACCCATCTTCTTCCCCAAAATTCCTTCCCTTCCATAACTGAAAATCTTCTTGTGAAAAGCTTGCCCCTCTACAATTCCATGGCTAGAGTGAAGAGAGCAATGGTGAGAAACCCTCTTGACGAAGGGGAGCAGAGGAACGCGCGACAAAGTGGGCGAAACAGGGTTGCGGTTCGACCCCCTATTTAGAATCAAGAACCTGAAACCGTGGTTCTTGATGATGAATCCATTCCTCCGATTCGTAGGGTCCTATTTGAAAAACCCAGAGCATCAAGGGCCAAAAAAGGTGAGACTTCAGAGACTAAGACAACCACAATGGAGCCATCAAAGCCGAATCCTTTTGCTATTGTGGTCTATTCAGACCCTAAATCGATCCTACCCACGGCTGGAAATTCGAAAACCCCTTAGGTATCATCTAAGAAAATTGATATTTTGGTAGAGGGTCAGTTTACCTCTTGCTCTGAAGATGATGCTTCCCAACCGATTGCCTCTACCAAAATAGATAGTCGGTTCTTTATGACTCCTAAGAGTCCCTTTGATCCCTTCTTTTCTGATGAGGATGAGATCATTTTTGATAAGAATGAAATCCCAAACTCAGAAGATGAAAATATGGAGCATATTGATTTAAGGGATGTTTCCAACAGAGGAGAATCATCCTTTGCACACACTCACACCAATGTGGAAGTCCCTGATTTAAATGAGGGAATCTTTCATACTGATAATGAAACTGTGTTGGTGACTCTTAAAAAGAAGAAGAGAAAAACTTTAGGGAAAACACATGCAAACAGGTCCAATATAGAGGGTAGAGAACCATCTAGGAAAAAAACCAAAAGCGTTCAGTTTGAGGGGGAAGCATCTGAAACATCCCCTGAGTCCAACTGTTATGCTGCAGCATCTGTGTAGCATGAGCAGACAGTGTAGAAAAAGAAAAAAGAACATAGGGACATGGGTGAGTTTGTGGATAGACCAGAGACACCACATAGAGGATTTAGCTCCAAGGCAGCAGCCAAGACCTGGACAAAACATCAAAACAGGGTGGGATTTCTTGACAAGGGGTTTGATGCTCAAAGCATCAAAGAGTTTCATTTCATTAAGCAGGTAGTTGACACCTAAGGACTGAAGAAGCTGTGTGAGGTGTATAGCTCTTATAATCTGACCCTCATGATAGAGTTTACTGTGAGGTGGATGTTACATCATCCCCAAAGATCACAATCAGGGGAATCACCATTTCTTTCACTACTAAGAAGATTAACCACTTCCTTGACCTCTCCCCACCCAAAAAGACTTAATACCGTCAACTCCTAAAGAAAGCTTCCCAGGAAGATTTGGCTGAAGTGGCTACTGTATTGGGAAAGCCCAAGGTTGTTTGGGAGCATCACCCAAATTTCATGCTTAGAACCTTCAAGGCACCCAACCTCACAACAGATTCAAACGTTTGGATCAATTTTGTGAGGCATTCCATCTCACCTACCACTCATGACAGTTCTATCTCTGTGGATATAATGTTCCTTCTGTTTTGTCTTTTTACAGGTAGGAGCGTTAATCTGGGAAGGATCATGCTCAAAAGCATCAGGGAATGTGCCACAAGGACCAGGGGAAAGATCTACTTCTTTGCAATGTTATCCAAGATGCTTGTTGATTTGGGTGTGCCACAATACAATGATGATCTCATAGTGAGGGAGCAAAAGGAAAAGTGGCAGATTGATATGAAGGCAGTATCAAGGCTGAGGGATAGGAAAGAGAAAGGAGTTCGAGCTACAGATATAGTGACCATGCTTCAAGATTTGCTATCCCAAAATAGCACTCTCATGGACACCATTTTGCAACAAAGGGGTGAATTTGTGGACATGCTTGGGGATCTAAGGGATGAGATGACTTCCATGATCGATGGCAAGAAGAAAAAGACTGGCAAGGAAGTTAAGGCTGATGTAAAGGTTGTCAAATTGAGGAAGTTGTTGAAGGCCAAAAAGTTGAAGATAGCAGGCCTGAGGGAAGAGAATGAGAAGCTGAAGAAAGAAGGTGTTGCCAAGTCCAGTGCTGCAACATCCACATCCACAGCCACAGCCACACAGACAGAAGATCAACAGCCTACTCCATCTGAGTAGGATAGGTTTAAATCATACCCTTTAGATCCATTTTTTGCTTGTTTTACTTTCTTGAGTCTGGGATTAGTTTTTACAATTTTTAGGTCCATTTTAATTGCATTAAGATCATGATTAGATAATGTTGATTTACTTGCATAGCTTGAATAATTCCATAAGTCTAATCTCATTTTAGGAGTGATACATGCTAGAACTAGCTTTACAAATTCCTTGGGACACAAATTGGTCCATATTCTCCACATATCACAAAAATGATCTAGGCCTTTGTTCCTTTTTCACATTTTTAGCCACTTAAAGCCAAATGTCAAAGCATCCTTTCCTCCAATACAATGAGGACACTGTAAAATTCGTAGTTTGGGGTGGGGGTTCCTAAAAATTGCAACAAGAGCAAAGCTCAATACACTCAGAAAATGCCAAGAAAAGTGGCTGAAACACAAAAAATTCCCCATAGGGGCAGGTGTGTGCATCAACAAAAAGTGCCAAATTTTGAAAAAAACAATGTTGATACATGGGGTGAGAAAAGGCAAAGTGAGGAAAAAATAGGCCACTGAGAGAAAACACATACACTTATTGCCATTAGTGATTTGTGATGTAGAATGTGTTTGGTCATAACAAAAAGAATGTGATGCTAGCTTATGGTTCATGGTAACAGTTAGAATGAGATTTTGGTCACTTTGGATTTATAAAAGGCAATGCTATGTATCTTTGACACATTCAAACTCATGATGTGCACTTAATGCCATCCTCTTGCCAGAATCTTCAAAATTAAGTCCTTTTCTTTTGCCGTTTTACTGCTTGGGGACAAGCAAAGTTCTTAGTTTGGGGTGGTGATAAGTACTTACTTTTGAGTACTTAAGCACTTTTTATTGATCTTTTAGATAGGATTTTTCACTTCCATATCCCAATTTGAGTCATTTTCTATATTACTTTCCCTTTATTTAGTTTTGGAGCTAAGGATTGTGATTTACTTGTTTCTATAAATATAGAAGGCTAATCTTGGTATTTTTGGATAATCCTTGTTGAACACAGGTCATGCTGCAGCAATCCCACAACACTGATCTGCTGGAGCCGATTTGGAGATGACTTGGAAGCTGATGTGGAAAGTTATTTTGTTACCCATTGTGCATTAACCAGTGGATATTGTGTCCAATTATGTTCAGTTGTGTATAAACTTGCTTTTGTACTTTCTAACTAGTATTAGTACTTTCTAAGTATTCGGTTAAGTTAGTTAAGTTGCGTTTCTAATGGTTTGGTTAAGTGTTACACTTTTTACTCCTCTTTTGTGTACTATATATAGGGTTTAGCTTAGTATCTAAGCATCATTCCAAGTTCTGATCATGGAACAGCTTCTTTTACTCTCCATGTTCTAAATTAAATGGCCTTAACTTTAGTACTTTATTCCTTCATTTTCTCCTTCAATTCTTCCTACTTCTAGCATTTCTCTTTATGCACTTACATTCCTCTTTACTTTTATGTCATTTACTTTATTGTCTTTAATTCTTGTCATTTAATTTCAAGTCATTTACATTTCCTTGTCTTTCCATTCCAAGTAATTTACATTTCCTTGTCTTTCCATTTCAAGTCATTTATTTATAGTCTTTTACACTTAAAGTCATTCATACATCATGTTTACATTTCAAGTCATTTACATTTCCCTTTCTTTTATTATTGTAATGAGTAGCTAATCATCTTAGCTTAGGTGTGAGATAAAGGGTGAGTATGTTAACCAAAAGAAAGTAGATGTTGTGTAGCAATAATGATGTTTTATTATTCCATTCCAAGTTTTATCAAGATAATACAACCTCTTAACAAATTGATCACTTTGATAATGTTAAAGTTTCATGGACTTAAGGATAAGCCATTGAATAGCAAGTCAATTTGAATGACATGGTAGGTAATATCGAGAGACTTACTTGCAATGAGAGTTGTTACATGTGCTTTTCAAAATGATTCATTCTTGATAAGTTGTTCACTTTTTCAAAGGGTTAAAATGGAGTAGACTTAGAGACAAGCTACATGGATTATATCAACTTAGGGGTTATGGGGATTATATCGAGGGAGTAATTTTTAACAAAGAGAATTTGTTTTTCCATATATTTTGAGAGCTCCACTCCCATCATTACATTAGTTCAAACTCTGCTCAGAGATGAGATTTTTTATAGCTACTGGAATAATGGGATGGTGAAGAGTCCGAGAGGAACATTTCTTAAAATAGATAATAGAACTAATTATTGCCATCATCATGTTGCATCATTCCTATAGCATCATGCTGTAGCATTTATGTACCATTAGGTCTGCTGGAATTTGGGTTAACATATCATCACAAGTCTTACACCCTTGCTTCTTTTATATTCTTGTTAAGTTAAATTTGTGATAACAACCAAACAATAAATCAAAGTAATTCTTCATAATCGCGATCTGAAATCACATCTTTCATTGTACTCTTAAAGCACTTTTAACTCCAATCTCTGTGGGATGATAACTGGTACTTTACCACTTTATTACTTGAAAGACGACATTAGATCTCATTGTATACTTGCTTTGAGGTTTAATTAGCACACGTTTGTAGGTGTATTCTAAGCACTATCAAGTTTTTGGCGCCGTTGCCGGGGATTGATAAGCTAAAAGTCTATAAAAGTACTTTAAAAGGTTTGGTTTTTCTAACACCGTTGGGAATTTTAAAGATATTTTGAAAGTGGTGTATACCCAGAATACACGTCTGTAGGTGTTTGTTCTGTTTCACATTTAGGTATAGGAGTTAAGCTATATTTTGAGATATTTATAGTAGTTTAACACATTTTCTAATTCGGATAATTCAAGTGTTCGATTTGAGAGTGTATTAACCGTTACGACTCGGGATGGAATAACCTGACCCGAGGTGAGTTTTCTAGTTTTTAACCAATTTTCAAATGAAATGCATATGTTATCAAATATTGAACATATCAATGTCGTATATTATTGATATGTTTGGACCTTAGTTGATAAACATGAAATGTTATTTGTTAGATGTTTTATTAATAATTCATGTAACGTGATTATTGATTATTGGTATAAAAGGGACTTTCACAGCAAAAGTCGGGTGTGTTAGGACTGTGATGGTCCGAGCAGACGGGTTATTTATAGTGCCCACGAATTTGTTTCCTGTGGTGAGCCACAATCGATATTGAATGCAATCTTATCAGGGTATGTGCGTTTAATTGTGTCGACTGTTGTGGTTAGTAACTGGGAGGGATGTTGTGCTTGAGTGCCTGTAACACCCTGATTTTAAGAAGGAATAATTTCAAGTTAGTACAGAAAGTGATCTTTTAGGAGAAATAGAAGAAAGAGGATTTTGGGCTTTCATCCGAGATTTTATAGTCTTGTTGAATGAAAGATTCATATACGAGTCCAACGGTTCTTTCCAGAGCAAAATCGGAGCTGAAACGAAGAAGTTATGGCCAAAATAGTGATCGAGCATGAAAAATGAAGAGAACCGGGCGAGCACTGTTTGGGGACGCTTTAGGGCGAATTTGGGTTCATTCGGGCGACTTTAGGGCATCCGGGCGAATTTCCCCGCAACCTAGGTCGCATGGAAAGTCGCATGAGGCACTAGATCTGTACAAAAAGCTGATTTTTGGCTATTTTTCTTCATTTCACCATATCTCCTATATCCTAACTCCGATTTTGGTGATTCTTTTTGCTATGGTTTCTTTTTTGAGAGCTCTTCAATGATATATCATGAGTATTGAAGTTTATTAAAGGATATAAGAGTATTTTGTGGTGTTAAGCTCCTCACCTCTATAATTTTAAGCTAAGGTTTGATGTTCTCATCCTCTTCCTTACATTCTTTAACTTTGGTGTGATTTTGGTGACTTGCATGGTGAAGGATACCTTGTGGAAGTATTATATCTATGATCTAGGGAGATTTCTAAGAGATCTCATGTCTTCACCAAAGGAAACTCACAATTATGGAGTAAAACCAAGATTTATCCTAAATCTAGCAAGATGAGTTCAAGTTGCTTTGGGAAATTATGTACATGCCAAAATGTGTATGTTGAAGTAATAATGTGTTTTTCTAGGTATTTATCAATGTGTTGAGTATTTGACAAAGTTTTCATATTCGGTAAATTTGGGTTGATAAACCTTATGTAATGCCTATATTTGGATTTTTGGATACTTTGACGAGTAAATCTCAAAAATGTGTTATTTAGGCGATTTATTGTACAAATGGGGTATATTTGATGATTTATGCATTTTTAGGGAATCTGGTTTTATAAATCATTTGGAAAATGCACGTTATCGTGTTATGAGACATTTTGGAAATATAAGGGTATGATTTATTCTGAAAATGGTTTGTCTCAACCAATGATGAGTTTTTGAGTTAATCATATCTTTGAGATATGTGTTTGCATAAACGCTGGTTAAATGCGTTTTATTGTTTGAGGACCTTTATTTGATGGTCAATTGATTTTTAAGCATTTTGGCTCGGTTTTGACTCAGTTGGGTCATGGGGACATTTATCCAGTTTTCATATCTTGATGTAGAGCTTTGGTCATTATTTTGCATTTATTGCATATTATTTGAGAATTACATGTTTGAGTGCGTTAGTCATTCATTTGGAGTCATGTAATTTAGAATGTGTTGCATTGGATCATAGACACGTAAGTCAATCTTTTATTGATGGTCAATAGGATATTGCGGGCATGGACTCTGGGACCCATGTTTCATGACCTTAACTTTTCAAGTAGGCACTAGGAGGGTTGAGTCTGCATGTGCTACCGTGTGGGTAGGCACTAGACCTCCTCCATTTTGGGGCAATGCCATGGTTGTAATCCTCGAATGTGCCGGGCCTTTTGGTGAAATTCATGGTAATAAACATTAAGGTCAACCGACTCTTTGGGTGAAACTTGATAAGAAGTCGTAGGGGCACTTGGACTTCATGTTGTGAACTGTCATGCAATTAACGTTGTACGAGTTGCATACTTATGCGTTCCCGCCACTCTCAATGGATACGGGTCTCCCCCGCCGTTACTAAACATAATTTTTTGGATAGTGTAATGTCTGTGTCTTTAATGCTAATCGGGTTAGACAAGTAACTGAGATTCATGACCTTGATATTGGATCCCTCAACATATATTAAGGTTTTGAACGAAGGGGTTATTTCCATGTTTTGGTATGTGGATTTTAATCCTATTTGTGCTTCGGGTGAGTATTGAGCTTAGTCACATGTTTCGGAATATTTCTATTTAAACAATTTATCACTAAAGATGGGATTTTTGGAAAGATGTCACTTTTCATTCTAAATACCTTGCATAATAGAAATGGTGTTTTAAATTATATTCTTTTCGCTTTATTGTTTATATAGCGATGAAAATTCTTGAACTCACTAGGCGTTAAGTTTAACCCTTTTTATTTTTCGGCATGCGTATCAGC
This sequence comes from Saussurea involucrata, assembly GCA_033807775.1. Lineage (NCBI taxonomy): Eukaryota > Viridiplantae > Streptophyta > Magnoliopsida > Asterales > Asteraceae > Saussurea > Saussurea involucrata. Next base: position 74,086,398 of record CM066327.1, on the reverse strand, counting down.
TCCTTGTTGCGGAAATGATACTTGCGACATTGTGAAGAGTTGAGTGTTAGTTAGATGCACAAGAAAGATGTAACTATTGGGTCATGTCTTCCAGACATTTGGAGATAGCAATTGTTTATGGGTTTAGTAACACCAGACTTTTGTTTAGTCTTTACATAAGACTTGGGTTATTAATTGTTGAGGTTAAATCTAGAATGTTATTTGATGTATTATTGAATTTTTGTAAATTAGTTTCTCCTTTCCAATTTTGATGGTGTTACAGTGCCAACTTATGATTGATTGGTTTTTAGTGTCTGAGAGCCTACTTTATAACTAAATGATTTATGACATTATGGTAAAGTGATTTCATTGAATTATTTCAATAACAAGGATTTATTCACTAGACCGTATGGTCTAATCCTTATTTTGTTTTTAAAAATATGCATTTCAGGTGAATTTTATATTGGAATTGCTAGCTTGGGAATAAAGGTAGGCGGTTACTATTATGGTGAAGGTTATCTAGAATTATCAGTTCATTAATATTGTCGAGTTAATTATGTTTTTGGTTAAAGGCTCGATGATTATAGATAGGTAAGAATATAAATCTCTGATTGGATTTATTTACTTCTGTTATTGTGTACCAGTAGAGATTTTGGGAATATTTATGTGACAGGATCGTTGTCGGATTGGTTGCGGTTAGAATTATTCTTTTTGTCGTTGTACTTGAGGTGATTCTGGAAAGATTGTATTATTCGTACCTTTTCGAGGTTTATTTGGATGGTTTCCTATTATTGTGGTTGATTTATGGTTTTCGAGGTCATTTTTGGAAACCGGATTGTTACAGATGGTATTAGAGCCTTGGTTTACGTGAACTAGGTTGCTGATAGCCTAGAATTAAGCTGCGTGTGGTATTTGATGATTTTATCAATAATGTTTGTGAATTTTCTTGGTTAGAAGTGGTTTAAGGGAGATGGGTGTTTACATAGTACTTTCCTTTGAGTTGATAACTTAAGTAATACAATAAATTTATATTATTAGTGTTGTGATTGGTTGGAGTTATGTCGGTTATGTAATGTGAAGTTAATGTTGATGAGTTTCCTTTATGGAATAGTTCAAGTAATATATATGTTTAAGACTTGTGTTTGGCATTTTATACTAAACCATATATGTAAGAAATTGATGTATTAACGGGTTTGCCATTATGTTTATGAATGGCGGTGTGTTGATTTTGTAAGATGGATGTCGGTGTGACTCTCGAATGTGATATTTCTTGGGATGGGTGAAGCATTTAAGACTTGTATTTTAATTAAGTTTGAGAAAATAAAATCGCGATAAGACTTTATTTGAACTTGATGCTTATTGTATTGTTTGATGTCACGAAATTATCACTTTTTGAATGTCATGAGGATTTTGTGGCATATTTGAGAGAATGGTATGGTATGCCATGATAGACGTGGAAGTCTTTGATTGGTTATCAAATTTTGGTGATTAATGTGTAAATATAATTTTGGTGATTGATCTTGTTTCAAGTGCGGTTAAGTATTAGTGTATGATCATCATCGATATGCTATGCTAGCATGAGACAATGGTAGGACGGAATAAGTGGGTCTGATAAAATTGAGAAAATTTCAGGTGATATAAAATGATCTTTGGTTGAGTATATTTTACTCTTTGACAGTGTATGAAAAAGAGTTGGTGTAAGTTTATAGTTAAGGTGTTTAGCTAATCTATTCGGGTGTTTGATCTAAAGCATATGATTGTTAGGAAATCTTATGTTGGAAATGCATGTTTTATGTTTCTAAGGAGGCTTGGTAAAAATGGTATAAAGTAGTGTTTGGTGAAAAGTCGTGGGTTTTAGTTAATGGATGATTCAACTGAAATTCCGATCATGTTTGTTTTAAGATTTTGCTCGGGTTTAAGTGATGGATTACTTGCGTAATAAAATTGTGAATGTTGCCTGCAAGGTTCAAATAAAGTGGTTAGTATTAGTGACTTGATGATTACCGTTGTATTAAGGGTGCAGTATTTTGTGGGACTGAAAATTTTGATGTTTTGCTGATATTCAGAATAGTGTATTTATTATTAGGGGATTCTTGGTTTTGTATCTATGCAAAAAAAATGCAAGGATGATCTTGCGTTAAGATATCGAAATGAAAGATTTTTATGGTTAGTTAGGAGTTTATGTTTATTGTGGTATAAACCTTATTAAGAATTATTTGTTTTATAGAATTGCAATTGTTTGTGGGACCAGTTTAGACGCGTTTAAAAGACCACAGGTAAAAATTATTAAGAAGATCGGGTATTTTGTGAGTTTAATTAGAGTTACGCAGCGAAAACGTGATGATCTGTTAGTATTTGTGTTATGATTTGAAAGATTGTTCTAGTAGGAGCAAACGAGTTATTTGAGCGGGTAAACAGATTAGTCATGTGAAAGTTCTTTGGGGTTCCCTAAAGACATTGATGTGTTGGAAGAGTTTGATCTAAGTTGTTGGTAATCAATTTCTCTTGTTTATCGCTTGAGTGAAATCCGGGACGGAATTCTGGTTCATCGCGTGAATTGGCAAAAAGCAAACAGTTGTCTTTTTCATTAAATGTGTTGGGGTTTAAATCAATTGTATTAAAGTTGAGGGATTAATATTTTAAATACCACTTTGAGGTATAAATAATTTAGAGCTAATCCCTGATTAGGGTTAATCAATCTTGTTAGAGCAATACACCTCTATAAGCTAAACACGTTTTTACTCTCTATTCAATACAATCATATGACCAGGTTTTGTGGAAAATCTATTGTTTCATTGGTTGATTATTGATATTGCACTGTTAATGGGATCCACAATTGGTATCAGAGCAAAGAGACAAGGATTGATTCAAGGTATTCTTCAAGTTTTCTGAAAAACGACGCTGTAAGTTCATAGTTTTCTTAGTTTTGTGATTTTGGCAAAGTTGTTGAATTCTAATCATTCTATTCCATCTCTTTAAGTGTTAAATCGAGTTTGGTAAAGTTTCATAGTCTAATTCAAAGGTTTGAATCATTAATTGTCAAAAATCGATTTTTTTTGTTTTTGTTTTTGTTTTTGTCTGTGTCGAATTCGAGTTATTTCTCATTAAAAAGGTTGATTTTTGGTTCAAAATAGAGTTAGGTTTTTGTGTTTTTGTGTCTCTTTCTGGTTCACAATCTTCTGGAACCAAAATCTTCAAGAGTTTTCTGCCTCAGATCCATATTAATCGCTATCCGGACCGTGTTCTTCGGCTATCCAGGTAAGTTCTTTTCACTCAATACGGATACAATTACATCCGGATACCTAAGCTATCCGAGCAGAATTACAACCGAATTCCCATCTGTCCGATTAAGTGTCCGATTACCCCTATCCGGAAACTGTATCCGGATCAACACTGTCCGATTAAGTGTCCGATTACTCATATCCGGAAACTCCATCCGGACTCTTGCATTTTCCGGATCTCACACCCGGATTCCTACCCGGAAACTTTCATTCGGATTGTTTTCCAGAAACCTCACCCATCCGGATTTCTATCTGGATTTAACCTATTCGGACACTCATCCGGATTCCTATTCGAATTCTTACATCAAGTAATCTTTTTATTTTTTTTCTGTTTTCAGCTTTTATTTGAATCTGTTTTCCCTCTATTTTACTCGTTACTACACTTTTAGACTTTGCGTTAGGACACTCACTTGTAGTTCCTTGCGTTGAGACACTACCTTGAATCATAATCCAACTGTCTCACGATCACCTTAGTGCAATTAAGATGATTACTAGAGACACTTTAGCGATAGGATCATAATCCAAGCCACCTGTGCTCTACCGAGGAGAATACGCTCAATGGCACGATTGCTTCATGAACATCATAGAGTCCAAGGACCTTTATCCCCAGATTCTGCAGTCCTTGAAAGAAGGACCTCAGCCTACCCCAATGATGGATGTTCCAGCTCAATCCAGTGGTGCTGCAGCAACTCGGGCGCCAAAGACGTATGCGCAAATGACAGAGGATGAGAAGAAAAGGTTCGATGGCGACAAGCTTGCAAAAACCTACCTCTTTCATAGCTTACCAAATGACATCTATACCGCAATAGACAGTCATAAGGGAACTGCCAAAGGCATGTGGGATCAAGTTGCACGAATGTTGATGGGCAACAAGATAGGATATCAACTGAAGATCAATAGCTGCATCACCCGCTACAACAGCTTCTAGCAGAGAAAATGAGAGACGTTGACTGAAACCTACGAACGGTTCTGCATGCTCCTGAATAATCTTCACGAGAAGAACATCTCGATGACCAATACCGAGAATAACATAAAGTTTATGAACAACCTCCAACCTGCGTGGAAGACTTTTGCCTCTCACATCCGTCACAATCATATCCTGGAAAACATCCCCATCAACGGACTTTATGAAATGCTCATGCAAGATGAGGATGAAGTGTTGGACATTTTGGGCGAACAGAAGCCAGTTGAGAAACCAGCAATCGATCCATTGGCACTTGTTTCCAACAAACGAGGGAAACAATCCATCCACAACTCCAGGAGAGACCAAGTGAAGAGAGAGTCTGAACCTGAGGAGGAAGATGAAAGTGAGTCTGCTACTGAACTAAAAGACATCATGAAGGCGATGGTTTTTCTGGCAAAGGCATTCTAGAAAAAAGAAGTTCTTCAAGAAGCCATCATCAAGCAATCAAAGGTATTCGACTACCCAGAACAAACGTCTTGATTACCCAAAGAAAGAGATATGAGGATAGTAAGCGATCTAACAGAAAGTCTGACGAGAAAGAGAAGGACCAGCCAGTGAAATGCTACAACTGTGGCAGATTAGGTCATTTCGCAAAAGATTGCAGAAAGGCAGTAGTACGTAACTCTGAGTACTACAAACACAAGATGTTTTTTTTGGAAGAGTGTCCTAGACTATGCCTAGACTAATCCCTTGGCAAACTATGACTGTAAGACATCAGCCCTGATTAAACCTCAGTGGCCACAAGTTGTGTATGTCTTCGAACCCTGGGTAGATGGGATATTTCACCACATCTTCCAGAGCCTTAACCAGTATGCCACAACCCTTGTGGTTTACCAAAAAAAAAAACAAGATGTGCTGGCCAAGCAGAAAGAAGCTGGAAAGCACTGATGGCCGAGGATGATCACTGACTGAACCAGTTGGATGAGGAAGATCAAGAAGATGTTGACGCCCATATGTGTTTTATGAGCAATCACACCAAGCAGTCCGACTCAGATAACGACGATTGCAACTCATCCATACTTGTAGAATCTTTTTAGGTATGTGCTCCTATTTATCAAGCCTTATACGATCAGATGCATTTTACTGTGAAAAAATTAGATTCCTATAAGCTAACCATTAAAGAAAAGTCACTTCTAGTTTACGACTTAACTGATAAGGTAGACGTTCAACACGAGGTCATTGACAAACGAAGGATAGAAAATGCTGGTCACTTATGCATAATTGAAAATTTAAAGGTAAAGTGCAATGTAATTTCTAAAGAGTTTGAAGTTTTAAAGACCAAACTATCTAAACTATCTAAAAAGCTCACAAGTCTGAATACGAGGGAACTGAGACCATCTATCAATGTTCCTAGATTCAAATTGAAAATAAAGAACTTCTTGAGAAAATAAAGGATCTAGAACTAAAGTTTTACAAATGTGACCAAAAGATCCATATGAACAAACCAAAAGATTTTAAGTATTTTAATGCTGAATGGGGAATAGGGTATGACAACCCTCACTATTTGAAAAGAATCTTATCTGAGGTGCCTACTTTATATGAATTCAACTTCCTAGGTCTTGATAACACATATCCTCAATAAAAAATCAGATGGACTGAGCCACTTGATGAATTGGATAAGGAACTGGAGGAACTAAAAAGACAAAAACACTGTTAAAATGCAATTTCCTTTTGCATACGAAACTCTAAATTCATCTTACAAGAAAAAGAACTTACTTTATGATAAAAAGAAACCCGAATACCTTTCAAATGAATACTTTGACTGCTACTCCAATGCCAACACTAAAGCATCCTCTGCTAAGGTTAAGGCACAAACAACTGAATCTAAGAAAGAACAGGATGAGTTTAAACATTATGTTCCACCTCTTGTTTTAGAAAAGAAAATAGTTCAACTAGAGGAGTCATTTGAACAGGAATGGATTAATTTTCAAAAGGAAAGGCAAGAGTTATTATCCAAAATTGAGTGTTCCAATTACAACAAACGGAATCAGTATCTGGGAGGAAAAGGAATACTTTCAAAGGCTCATATCTAAACTGTCTGCCTTGGTGACAGATATGATGAAAGAGCATATTAGCAAAGCTGAGCTCCAAGAGAAGGTTGACAAGATCCACGAGGAGAAAGTTAATATGTCTAAACCCTCCTCTACACCCTCAGATACTTCTTCCTGCAAACCCTTTTTGGGTGATTCTTAACCAACTATTTATGATAAAGGAAAATGACCTGAACTAGAGTTTTTCAAAAAGGATCTCTATCCGATTTCTAAAATGCTTCCGCCAACGATTCTTTGAAAAAACAAAAGTCCATCCAGTTTCCCAACTCCCATAATTGATAATATCCTATCTGACGAGGAATGGATTTTTCAACCGTCATGAACTCCAACGTATGTTCAGATGATGAGTTTAATAAGTTTATTTTGCGTCAAAACTTCCTAGTCATGTTGATTTTGTTGATCAAACTCATGAGCCACTGGTCAATTTTTACAAGGGTGAATGTTTCACATCTGCCCCTCAAAACCCTTCTGTGAACGAAGTTTCTAAATCTAAGTCTAAATCTAAAAAGAAGTTCACAGAAATGGGAAAAAACCGGTAGCTCAAACAAAAGACATTCTTACTACTCCAGTTCTTCTAACTTTGACTTTAATGATATTTCAGATAAAAACGGTCGAAACAAGTGCGCCAAACAAAAGTGGATAGCGAAAGAGTCTAAAGAAAACTCATTGAAGACACTTTCATTTAATTATGTTTTGCATTCTAGGAAAGACTATAATGATCAAGATGTTTTTGATTCAAGTACTTTGGTTGAACAAAATGTTTTGCTTCCTTTGAGGATTTATTCAATTCACCTCGGATAAGATTCTTTTCAAATAGTGAGGGTTGTCATACCCTATTCCCCATTCAGCAATTACTTCAATTATCTCATGACTGTGTTTGTTATTCTACGTGTGGATTGAATGATTTGTCGATCGTGAATATGCATCTGATTGGTTTGGTACTTATCATGTCTTTAATTCTCCTAAACAAAAACCCACTTCAAAATGGGTGCATAAGACATGTGCTACATCTAACCCCCATGACCCATTTTCAAATTGGTACCTAAATCTGCTTAATTATTTTTTCAGACCGGTCATGTGTGGTATTTAGATTCTGGCTGCTCCAAGCACATGACCGGTAGGAAGGAGCTTCTCACGAACTTCACCGTTAAATACTGCGGAGACGTGAGATTTGGGAACAATCACTTCTCTCTGATACTGGGATACAGAGACATCGTTCAAGACAACCTCATAATCAAGAAGGTATCATACATGGAGGGTCTAGGCCACAATCTTTTCAGCATCGGTCAGTTCTTCGACAAGGACTTGGCGGTCAACTATAAAGCCAAGCGGTGAAACATCCGAAACGAAGAAGGGAAGGAGCTGCTAGATGGGACGCGGAAAACCAACCTCTACACGATAGACCTCTCCTCTCTAAGGACGGACAAGGCAGTTTTTTTGATGTCCAAGGCCACAACGCAACAAAATTGGATATGGCATCATAGACTCTCGCACCTGAATTTCAAGAACATCAATAAGTTGGTGCTAGGCGGACACGTGCAGGGCATGCCATATCTGAAGTTTGAGAAAGAACACCTATGTGATGCATGAGAGATGGGTAAGATGAAGCGTGCATCACACAAACCGAAGGCTGCTCCAAGCACGTCAAGGTCACTAGAGCTCATTCACATAGATCTCTGTGGCCCGATGCGTGTTCAGAGCATCAATCACAAGAAATATGTCCTAGTCATGGTGGACGACTTTTCAAGATACACATGGGTCAAATTCTTTCGTTCTAAGGATGAGACCCCTGAGCTGATCATCTAACATCTAAAAAGTCTTCAAGTTAACCTCCAACAACTAGTTCAGACCATCAGGATAGACAACGACACCAAGTTCAAGAACCGCACGTTGGGTGACTACCTAGACTTTGTAGGTATCACCCGCACCTTCTCAGCCGCACGAACTCCTCAGCAGAACGGAGTCGTAGATAGACGCAACCGTACTCTTGTGGAAGCCGCTAGAACGATGCTCACACAGTCAAAGCTACCGCTATTCCTATGGGCCGAGGCAGTTGCAACCGCCTGCTACACTCAAAACCGCTCCATCATTAACAAGCGGTTCAATAAGACACCATACGAGATTATCAAGAATTGTGTTCCGAATATCAAATACTTTTATGCGTTCGGATGCACTTGTTTTGTTCTGAATGACAAGGATGATCTTGGCAAATACAGCCCCAAGGCGGAGGAAGGAGTCTTCATCGGCTATTCAACCCAAGCAAAGGCGTTTCGCGTCTTTAACAAATGCACCAAGACTGTCATCGAGAGTGTACATGTGACCTTTGACGAAGTGGCGGACTTGGTTTCTGAACAAATCAGTTCAGAACCCGCTTTAACTGGTATGCTAGCTTATGAACAAAGTCGTTCAAGATCTACACGAACTCCAGTGAATCCAAATCATGCTTCTACGTCAAAGACTCATATTTATGATTTGGATTTACTTTCTGAACATTTCTATGATGAATTCTTTGGTCAGATTAATACAAATGCTATTGTGAACAGGAATGGAGCTGCCCACATTGAGTATTCAACAACTCTTACGGGTCCATCGATGACGAACAACTCCACATCACCTCCATCCTCTCCCTCAACTGACCAAGACTCACCGAGCTCAAGTGATGATACATCTAAAACCGCTGACGACACGTACGGGCCATCCTTCCAACACATGGGAAGAACACCCGGAAGAAACACCGGAGGTTACCCTAGTCAACCGCTTCCACACCCACTCCGATTTCAGTACAAACACTGATCAATAAGCCATCATCACTTGAAGCGGTTCAAAATCTACCCCCAAGTGGCTATATGGATCCAAACAACTCTCATCGCACCAATCAACCGCTTCCATACACCACCAAGTGGACAAGAGCTTAACCCCTTCACCAGATTATAGGTGATCCCTCTACACCTATTCAAACAAGAGTTGCTTCTGGCAACGAGTGCCTGTTTTCATCTTTTCTGAGTCACATAGAACCACTAAGCGTCTCGGAGGCCCTAGACGATACCAAATGGTTGATCACCATGCAAGAGCAACTCAATCAATTTGAGAGCCTCAAAGTTCGACGACTAGTCCCATGACTGAAGAACAACACGATGATCGACACAAAGTGGATCTTCAAGAACAAAAAAGATGAAGACGGAATCGTGGTTCGGAAGAAGGAACGCTTGGTCTCCAAAGGATATCGCCAACAGGAGGTAATTGACTATGACGAGACATTCACACCGGTTCCCCGCATCGAAGCAATAAGGAGGTTCCTCGCTTACGCCGCACACAAGAACTTCACGGTGTTCTAGATGGACGTGAATATTGCTTTTCTCAACGGCGGACTTAAGGAAAAGGTTTGTCTATCGCAACTAGAAGTCTTCGTGGATGATGTTAAACCTCATCACGTCTACATCCTAGACAAGGCCTTGTATGGTCTTAAGCAAACACCATGAGCCTGGTATGACGCTCTCTCAACTTTCTTAACAAATGCTGGATTTTCCAAAGGTAAAATTGATACCACCTTATTTATTATAAAGGAAAAGAATGATATCATTCTTGTACAAGTTTGTATCGATGACATAATTTTTGGCTCATCAAACGCTAAGTACTGTCAAAACTTTTCATTCCTAATGGGTAAGCATTTTCAAATGAGTAGGATGGGACAGATGAATTTTTTCCTTGGTTTACAAGTTAAACAATTGTCGATCGGGATACCATCAATCAGTCTAACTACATTTGGGATATTCTTCGGAAATACCAGATGGAAAACTTTGCACCCATGAAAACACCCATGTCTATTGGTACTAGGTTACACACTAATCCCAGTGAAAGGATGTGGATGCCAAGACCTATAGAGGAATGATCGGTTCCCTGATGTACTTGACGACAAGTATGTCTGATATTATGTTTTCAACATTTTTGTATGCAAGATTTCAATCAAAACCTAAGGAGTCTCATTTAATTGTTGTTAAACGTATTTTTAGATACTTAAAAGGTAGTGTTGATCTTGATTTGTGGTACCCTAAAGAGACTGGGTTGAATTGACAGCGTACTCACATGCTGGCCATGCCGGTAGCATGTTGGACCGGTAGAGCACGTCGGGCCATGTGCAGTTTTTGGGAGATCGACTAGTTAGCTAGGCTTCGAAGAAGCAAAACTGCGTATCTACCTCTACAGCCGAGGCGGAATATGTCGTTGCCGTCAGTTGCTACTCACAGGTGATTTGGATGCGCACCCAGCTCAAGGACTATGGATTCACCTACTCCAAGATCCCTACTCGAAGAGCGTAATTGCTATATCAAGCAATCCAGTACAACATATAAAGACGAAGCACATCGATGTTCGGTATCACTTCATAAAGAATCACGTCGAAAGAGGTACGATCGAACTCTGCTTTGTTAATACAGAGCATCAGATAGCAGACCTATTCAACAAAGCATTGTACGAAAAACGCCTTCATTATCTAGTGTCCAAGCTAGGTATGCTAAATCTGAAAGTTTGAATTGTCTATGAGTTCAGTACAATTTCTATTCAATAAAGTAGGACTGTCACTTAATCATCCTGTGTTTAATCTTTGGATGATCAAGTCCACACTCCTTCGTTATTGCATCCTACTTGTACTGCCCTCATTATACTTTAAACTTCTGTATTAATAAGTTAGATTTCATTTGTTTCCTTTTTCGTACTTCTGCTTGTGACCTTTATCGTGTCTTCTTTTAGTTACTTCCTTTAATTGATACCCGTACGTTTGATAGTTTGTTCATGTGTTCAGGGGGAGCACAAACATGGATTTGAGTAAGTTCAATTTGTTCACAATTTGAGGGGGAGTGGCACAAGTTTTTCTTCGTTTAAAAGTTTTTTGTGTGTGCCACATAGTCAAGTTGAGCTCAATTTTGTTAATCAAAGTATTTTTGCACAAATCGAGGGGGAGTGACACAAGGTTTTAATTGGTCAAAAGTACTATGTGTCATTATGTGCCAGTTTTCTTCAAATTTGTGTGCACAAGTCGAGGGGGGGGGGGGGGGGGGGGTGAGAGATAAAGCTTTTTCCGTCAATGTCTTCATCATTTGAGGGGGAGTGGATAAGTTGTTTAATTTTGAAAAAGTGTGGTTCACATCTCTTTTTTCTCCAAAAATTTCCAAAAATCTGGATGTTATCTTTCCGGACGACCATCCGGATACCCACTCCGGATACGATACTTTTCGGACAAACCATCTGGATACCATCCGGAAACTTCTCTAAGTATAAATATCCCGTAAACCCTTATGCGGTCACTTCCACTCTGGATACTTTCTCTCTCACTTAAACTCTCTCGATAAACCTCTCCAAAACCCTTGTACTTCGCACACGATCACTCGATTCTTCCCACGATTTCATCAGGTATGTTCGATTTCAAATAGTTTTTCGATTCCACACATCATCGCACAAAAATCACACGTATATCACAAATGCATCACTCGATTATCCGATCGACTTCACCCGAATACCTTTCGGATGAGACCATAGTTTCCGGATAGGAAACCTTCCAGATGAACTCAACTTTTCGGATGGACTCTCGTCCGGATACCTTTCCGGATACAATCACTTTCCGGATGAGTTTACTTTCCGGATATGTCCCACTTTTCGCATCCTATAACTTTCCAGATGGACACACTTTTCGGGAAATACCTTATCCAGACACTTACCCTATCCGGAAACCATACTTATCCGGCAACCATCACCATCCGGATACTTTGCCTATCCGGTTACCTACACTGCCTCATACCATTTTTCGGATTACCCTTGTTCCCGGTCACTTCAAATGTTTACCAATCTTATCCGGGAACCAATCTTCGATCTCATGTGCCAAATGCTCCATATCCACCGAGTCAGATCCATCGGGTAAGCTGCCAACTTTTCAACGGACTTAGCTAATATTCTGTATTTTCAGGTACACAAATGGCAGACAAACAACACCATTCTCCAAATCATGGTGACGAGAATCCCGATCATCAAATTAATCAAGCTGCTGATGACGCTCTCGTCCTTCCGGCTCACCATTTACCTATTGAGGCAACAACTACCACTTGGATGTCCTAGATTTTTGTTGTTAACATCGTGTGATAGTAGCGATACTCCAAGGACACCCTCTACACTATGTACTCACTACCACTATAGAGGTACCAAAACTGTATCTGCAACAAGTGTGGTACACTATCCTCCTTGTCATTGAGGGCGATGCTACAAGACTTGAAGCGAGACTCGACACCACGCCGCTGGTTCTGACACAAGACAACTTTCGTCAATTACTTCGTCTTCCAGCCGCTACTGCCAATGGACGAACACATTATGATCCACCGGTTACCGACTCAACCATGTGTGCGGACGTCCATTCCATTGGCTACTCCCGATTACAAAATCACCCGTCGCCCTTTGATCGGAAATATCTGATGCCACTGTGGTACTTCTTGTTCACCATACTACATCGTTGTCTATTATCCAAGTTGCGGGGAATAGACTAATGCAGCGCAAATTTCTTTCAGATCTTCCATGGTGTCGCCTTCAACCATCATGTCGACTATGTTGGTCTATTGTCGAACGAACTGGTCTAAAATGTACGTGACAAAGACGGCTCGAGGAGGCCAACCTTCGTGCCATTCATGCGCTTCCTCCAACTCGCTATTCGCTAAAATATGGACCAGAACCTTTCCATCCCAAGACGCTCAATGCATGAGGTATGTTCACCCTTCAGTCTACACTACTTGGTCATCCGCAATGTTATACCCGATATTATTCCTATGCACCTATCTGAAGCCCTACTAGCATATGCAAGTCCCACAACACCGAGCGTGATAGAGTATAGGAATGAGCAAAACTTAGCCGCTCCTATGGTCCGGCTAAAACCGAAAGCACCTCCTGGGGAGCGCGAACCGAGAGACGTGGGTGTCCTAGAACTAGAGGAGGGAGAGTCCGGAGAGTTGGGACTCCCGGATGGGGTGCGCCGAGAGAAAATCAGGGAAGGGGGTCTTCCATGGGTGGTGCTGTGGACATGCAAGCTAGTACTAGCCGACGATCCCGACCCATTCCAACTTGTATCTCTACGACCTCTACAAGCAGAGCTACACACATCAAGACTACTGAGCATGCATCCTCATTACACGAGGTTCCAGTAGTCAACGACCCTCTCTTACTAAGAGATGAAGACTCAGACGAAAGCGAAGGCAACTCACCTCTTCACCAAGCATCATCCTCGTCATCTAAAATCACTGACTTCGATGTCGAGCGTCAACAACGACTCAGATTCATTCCACCTTGCATCGGTGGTCGCCCTACACCTGTTGATGATACTCCTTCTACCTCAACCAAACCCTCTACCAATTCCGACCCTTTGCCCAATTCTGGAGGGATAAGGAGAGCGGAGGGAGTTACGGTCGAAAATACAGAAACTGTGAGAGTGGGGGAATGGAGATTAAAAAAACAATGAGAGGTCGAGTGTGATAAGGCGACAACCTCTTGTTTTCCTTCCCCATACCCGAGTCGACCAAGTAGCGACATCTACTACTCCGTCTCATTTGTTGGGACAGGGTATTGAAGAAGTCGTCGTAGACCTAGCCACGCAAGTGCACAACCCTCCTAACCACCCAGGCATCTCTCAACAGATGTATGTTTCACTTCTGCACGGGGACTTAGCACAAAATCTACCGGTCTCTCACTTGGTGAGTTCTGGTATTGAAACAAGGGGACACCTGCCCCAATCCTCAACTTCTTTCGATGCACAATGGAGTCTAGAGCCGCTTGCTAATATATTTTCTTTGCCTAGGATACAACAACCTTCATCGGCTACTGTTGGGATTCTTAGTGACCTAACCGGAACAACCACAGTAACTCTGCCTCTTAGTGGATTACGAGGATTGGTTGGAAGTCCTACCACAATCACCATCTTACCAGTTGTGAACGTAGGCAGCACAGCTATTGACTCAATAGCTGTTACTATAACTGGTCCTCTAAGTGATCCAGGCATTACCTTTCCGGAATTTGTTTCCAAGGAGTACCTGGACGACGCCTTAAAGGATGTCTAAGATGAAATGACGAAGGAGATGAGGAAAGAGATGGACGCATTCAAGTATTTGATTAAAGGTAAAGGTGTTATGACTGAGCCTGAAACCGATACACAAACACCACCTCCACCACCTCAACCTCAACCAAACACAACCGAAATGACCATAGACGATTTGAAAGCCCTACTCCTGGACAGACTAGTGTCCCAAGTAAGCATCGACACCTCAACTGAAGCTGACCTCTTAGGTCTTCTCAGATCTCAGGTCGAACCCGCTCAACCCGAAAATATCCAACACATCACACTCCAAGCCTTCCAATCCTACCAATCCCATATAGACACCAAACTTGACCGTTTGAACACATCTCCTCAGTCTGTGCAGCAAACACTAGCTAGACTTTCTGACCGAGTTGCCAATCTTGAGAACACATTCAAGGTTCAAGCACAGGGGGTAAAGCGAAGACATAATGACCAGGTGGATCCTGATCAACATGAGGGGGACAAGCGCCAGAGCACATCAGCTCCATAAACTGTAAATGCTGAATCAGTCACTGAAGCTCCAACCAACACTGCAATTATCACACAGAGCTCAAAACAACATATGGAGCAGGACATGGATTTAGAATCACCAGATAAAGAATCCACCATTCCTAATGATGTTAATCTAACGGTTGAAAAGCCCGAGGAAAGTGATAGATGGACATTTGATGAAGCGGATGAATGGGCTCTCATCGATCTCGAATCAGAAATAAATCCAACAGTTGAACGGGCGATCACTGAACGCGCTCTAGTCGCGATACAAACCCGAGTGAATGATCTATGCGCATTCGATGATGAAGAATTCATACGACCTCGTATTTGATCAAACCTTGCAGGATTATCCGCCTTTAGAACTACATTCAATGCATATCCCATTGCTAAACTACACGACAGAAGGATCTAACCGAGCTCAATCAGAACCCCCATCTTTTAAAGCCTCTAATGCTCAACCGGATCCACCTTTAAAATGGGAAAGGGTAATCATTCTCACCCCATTACTGGAAGAATCACAGAAGAAGATTTTCACCCACTGGATACTTAGTACAACCCGGTTGCTCTGTGCGGTATTGAATTCATGACAGAAAAATAGGAACAAATTGAGTACATAAACATGCGAAAGATAAAAGGCAAACCAATCGGTTCTGTTAGAACAAAGTACAAGATCAAAACCGTCAAAGAGATCCAATCCAAACGTCTACTCAGAGTATGGTTTCCGATCTTCAAATCGACTAGAGATGATGGCAATGACTAGAGTTCACCGAAGCAGATTTTGAGAACATGGAACTGCAAGATCTCCAGTTTTTGCTAAGACATATGAAGACCAGAACCATTCGCCCCCGTGAATTCTTCGGTGCATTAGAAGTTGTAAAGCGTTACATGAAAAGTGCAATACGCTATCTTAAGTCGAAGACATCCAAATGGGAATTGAAAGCAATTACCCAAAAATCAACCTACTAAACCAGATCAAAGTCTTCCCAACATCGAGAATGTACCTGCCGACACACTGTTTGAAATTCCTGAATTCGGCATGACTTACAAAAATGGTAAAGGTGAAATGCACTTCCTGAGATTCAACCAAATTGCCCGATATTGTGATGGTACACTGATGCTGCTTCGAGACAAACTGCGATCCAAGCTTGCTCGATATGACAAAGGAGTAAAGACCATAAAGCCAAAGTACAACAAACTCGTACTTGAAGCACTAGAGCTGGTATCTGAAAGAATTGAGTACAGACGCGATTTAAGAAGGTTCGAAGTCACGTTCGCAATTAGAAGACGATACGTTTCAGATTGGCATCTATGACAACTTTAATCCAAAGGGGGAGATTGTTGGGGTTTAAATCTATTGTATTAAATTTGAGGGATTAATATTGTAAATACCTCTTTGACGTATAAATAGTTTAGAGCTAATCCCTGATTAGGGTTAATCAATCTCATTATAGCAATACGCCTCTGTAAGCTAAACGCGTTTTTACTCTCTATTCAATACAATCATATGACCAGGTTTTGTGGCAAATCTATGGTTTCATTGGTTGATTATTGATATTGCACTGTTACTGGGATCCACAGAATGAAAAACGGCCATCTCATGTTTTGGATTTAGTGCATTATGACTTATGGGGACCGACATCATCTGACGGTTATCGTTATTACGCCATGTTTGTTGATGATTTTTCTAGAGTCACTTGGCTTTATCCAATGCGTACTAAATCTGAGTTTTATGAAATTTTTGTTCAATTTACTACCTTTGTGAAAACTCAATTTACTAGCAATATTAAGATTTTTCAAAGCAATTGCCGCATTTTTTTTAAATAATCGGGTGCAAGAGTTATTTCACAGAAATGAGACTTATCATAATGTTTTTTTGTCTATACACACCTTCACAAAATAGAAGGTTCGAACGTAAACATCGACATATTACTAAAACTGGTACCTCAGAAGCGTGGTAAGCACGTCGACATCGATTATCATTTTGTTCGGGAACTTGTGTCGGAAAACTTGCTACACAATTTTTTCCATTACACCTTCACCTTGCCTACCTTGTCCCCTCTTTGAATTTTTTCCGTACCAAGCTTTGTTTTAAACCTCACCCCACACTTTGCTTAACGGGGGGGGGGGGGGGGGGGGGGGGGGTATTGGCGATAATCACCCCGATCAGAAAAAGATTATAGTGGTTCTGTAAATTAGGGATTAGATATGTTTTGATTGATCGTATATATGTACCTTTCCTTTTTTTGCTTTTATATATATATATATTCTATTGCAATACATCTCAACTCAAGGGGTAAAGATTATTGTCCCTATCAATTAATCTAAGGGTTTATAACTACCCTTTTCCCATATCAAGCGTGATTTATGATTGGATTTGAGAAAAAAAGTGCTCAAGGGTCCATATCCCTTCTTACCCTTCTTACCCTTCTCAGTTTAACTCTTTTACACACACACACACAATTACTTTTTAAATATGCTTAAGGCGAAGGATCATGTGAAACACTACAAAACATAAGGGAATCTTCGACGGATTATGCCGTTAGGAAATTCGTCAATAAAAGGGTGTATCCATCGGTGATCCATTGGTGAAAGGTGGTCGGATAAAATGTCGTAGGCGAAAGTATCACATACGGATATTATCGACAGACCACTGACCACAAGTGTTACTGACGGATCACCGACGACACGTTTCACTAACGGATCACCGACGTCACATCTCACGAATGGATCACCGATGGATCCTATCACCGATGGATCCTATCACCGACGGATCACCAAAGGTTTTTATTTCGCATAAAGAATATAAATTAAATATAAATTAAATATAAATTAAATATAAATTATAACGACGGATTATTCGCCGGTTTTTTTATTTAGAAAAAATAACAAACTCAGAATTTCATGTACAAAACATGCCCGATTTTTCATTCAATATCCAAAATGCAACAATTAAATATCAACCAAAAGCATTTGAAATAGTGTCATTCCGTAACGGTTTTGGTCCCTCCTCCTAATTCCCGTTAACTTTTTCTGTTAAGTCCAGTTAGATAAGGGGTATTTTAGTCATCTTCATTTTTTTATGTTAATTCACAGCACTCAGATAAATATTGGTTTTTAGATCATACCTACCTAGATTTAAAATGACTAAATTGCCCTTTATTTAACTGGACTTAACAAAAAAAGTTAACGGTCGTTACGAGGAGGGACATAACCGTTTCAAAATAACATACGATAAGAACCAAAGACGAGTTCTCAAGTTTTAGTAACTTAATCCGGATAGGCATGATAATGGGCTCCAACCCGTCGGGGAACCCGATCCACCCGCCCCGATAGGGGATGGGGATTCCCCGCTAAACCGGGAATGGGGACGGGGATCCCCGTTTGTCTCAAACCGGGGATGGGGACGGGAACAGGGACGGGTATGGCACTCCCCGCCCCACCGCGTCCCCGCTATATATTTAAATTAATAAATTAAATATATATTATATATGTAAACTAAATCGGTGATTCATAATTTCCTATTTTCTAACTAGGTTTATAATATAAAATTGTTATTTTTTGGATGTTAGTATGTATTTTGGACGTCAAATCAATATATAATTACTCAATATGGTTTTGGATATTACTCGATATGTTTAGGTACGTGTGATGTTAACTTTTTTTTTGAATTAGGTTGATATCTTTTGATGTTAACTCGATATGGTTTTGAATATGATGTTGTAATTTTTTTTGTATTAGAATAAAAAAAATTGTATTAAAATAATTTTTTTACGCTCGGGGAAAAAACCCCGTTTCCCCGTTGGGGATCCCCGTTCCCTGGTGGGGATGGGGATATGATCATATTCACCGGCGGGGACGGGGACGGGGATGAAGATGAGGATCGGGGATGGGGATGGGGATTGAGGTCCACGCCCCATTCCCATGCCTAAATCCGGACAATCATATGCATATACATACGTTGTATACACACACTCATATATATGTATATTCATGTAATATCTTCTATCATGCATATGCGGTTAGCTAGCTAACAACCAACACACATACATGCACATGCGTATGTAAACATAAGACATACAGACATATACATGCATAGAGGTGGGTTCATACGAGAACGTTAACTATTTAATAAAACAAGAAAATACCCGCTATGTACAAAATCATATATGATTCACGTACAAAATCATATATAATTACACGACTTTTCCCGCCACTTTAAGTCATGGCCAAAGTCGTGTGTGTCCAGTTTTTGTAGTTAATGTAAAATCACATGTGATTTTGCACATGATTTGTTGTTTTCTTGTTTTCTTAAATAGTTAGCGTTCTCGTTTGAACCTTCCTCTACATGCATATATATATATATATATATATATATATATATATATATAACATATGTATCTTATATACGTATACTATATATATGCATATATGCATGATGCATATATATATAGACGAATGATTGTGTGAGAAGAATTGAAGAGTTAAGATGAGAAGATAAGAAGAGATCTGGACTCTTGATCACTTTTAATTTCAACCTCACTCATGCATATACATGTACATATATATAGACATACACATACTTACATATGTATGTACATGCACACATATGTATGTATAGTATACATGTATGTATATACATATATATAACAATACGCATGTACACATACACATACACACATATGCATACGATATATACATGATATATACATATACATAGATATAGTATATATAGTACACACACACACACACACACACACACACACACACACACACACATATATATATATATATATATATACATACGCATAAATATAGAGATATCCACATTTACATATACACACATACATATATATGAACCAAATTATATAAAATATTGCTCGTAAAACCTCATACGGTAGAAAAAACTAGAAAAGCTAAAAAAAGTTGAAGAGTCGTCGGTGATCCATCGCAAATCACTGACGGATCACCGACGGTCACACGAATTCCTGTTTTCCAAATAAAATAAAAAATAAAATAAAAATACATACTATTCATGCGGATTACCAATGGAAATTTATTTAAAAAAATTTAAAATAATATTCAGACCGTCGCTAATTCGTCAGAAATTTAAACTTTCACCGACGGTGCAACAGCCCAAAAATACAACAGGACATACATAGCATTAAATCATAACGTTTACAAATCTGGGTCCCAAAATTTCAGTACATAAATCTAAAACTGAGGTTGGCGGAAACAACCTATACACAACTACTACTACAAGTGGCACCGGCACTTTCTTTAACTGCATCTGTACTCTATCATGCTCTTGCTCACTTACCTGAGCCTCCTACTATTTGCTTACGTGAAAGGTTTTAGTTTTGAAAAGCGAGGGTTAGACCATGAGGTCTAGTGAGTTCCCTCCGTAAACAGCGTACATCCATATTATAAAAATCATTTTATAAGACACCTAAACATTCTTCACATAATCGTTCAACCATGGTACTGCACAGTGTTTATGGATCACATAGGTAGTCATATATCCGAGTAGGAAGGAAATGAATTCCCTCCTACAAGCTACTCACCTATCCGAGTAGGAAGGAAATGAATTCCCTCCTACAAGCTTCTTACAACAGCCCAAGGGATCATCAGATCCCGAGGTACTCAGATCCCACTGTGCAGACCGACTCCACATAACATACACATAGCTCGACATAATCATGAAACATGAAATTCGTGTAACACTTTATAATTCCTTTCACCTTGCTGAATAATCTTTTCCTTAAAACATACTTTTCATGGGAAAACTGTTGATCCAAACCCTCAGTGATTTTATAATGACTCTTTAAACACTTAGTGAAAATTATAAGTAACCAATATGTATTAGAGTTTCACTATCGCTGATAAGTACTATGACTCTACAGTACCGCTGATAGGAACTCTCGCTCTTAAAGTTTAATATTCAGCGAACACTGTTCACCATAAAGCTCTGAGCCTGTTCAGTACTTTTAGTGATCGCTGATAGTTTAATTGTTTACTTATGATCCCTGAAGACAAGTTTCACGTCAACAAAGGTTCTACGCTGAAGTCGAAGATCAAGCCCAAGAACCAGCGACAAGTCTACTAATGAACTGATGCGGATATCAGCAAAGCAAGACATGTCCACTCAACGTGAAGTTTCAAGTAGAAGACTTCAGCGATTGCTGAGCTTTATCAATCGCTCATAAAGTACTGATCAACGAACGCTGATTATGAGGTCTACTCTACAAGTTGCTTTTGTCTTTCCCCTTGCACGTCTCTGTACGAAATGTCAGAACGGACATCCTTTCTGTCCAGAATCGTACAACTAACTCTGATTCTACACTGTACACCATGCGGCTACTAAGGTTGTCTACAAAGGTCAAACCATGCAACCAATCAACTGCTGCCACATGTAAAGGTATACTACTTTGCATTAAATGCATGCAGTATATAAGAAGAACCCTACTTCAGAACAGAAGTGCTCGACCATCTTCTTCTTTCTCTCTTAGTGTTAGAATATTATTCGTAATATTCTTATCTCCTTTCTGTCTTAATTCTAGTGCAAGAAACTTAGTGTTCTTAACTTGTTTAGATTAGGCTTAGTCCTTAATCTTGTTCCGCAACAAGTTGTAAATTGTTTGATTATATCAATAAACAATTTAGAAAGTAAAAATATGTGTGTTTGTATTCAACCCCCCCCCCCCCCCTTCTACAAACTTGTATAACCCTTCGGGACCAACAAGTGGTATCAGAGCAGATTTGTTTAATCTCATAAACAAGATCTTGTCTATACTAATCTTTTCTCTTCATTGCTATTTCTTAAAATGACTACCAACACAAACACTAATTATATTGATAATGGTACTCTTGCTAAACCCCCTAGATTCTCCAGAGATAACTTCAATCTATGGAAAAATAGGATGATACTCTTCTTAGAAGGTGTAGACCCAACTATACCTTATTACATCGAAAATGGTCCATGCATCCCTGTCAGAATTGATCCTGAGGTTCCAGCCGCTGAGAATAGAGCTGCTATTCCAGAAAGATTGGTTCCAAAGGAAATTCATATGTGGACTGATGAAGATAAGAAGAAAGTGGCTCTCGACACCAAAGCCAGATCCATTCTTTCCATGGCTCTTCCTGACGAAGTCTACCATTCCGTCATGAATCTGAAAACCTCCAAAGCCATGTGGGACACAATCTGTGTTCAATATGAAGGTACTTCTGAAGTCCAGGACTCATGAAAGATCAACCTGGTAAGACAATACGAAAGATTCATTTGTGGTAAGAATGAATCTCTCTCTGAAGTACACCAACGTTTTAACTGTTTAATAATAGATCTGAAAACCGTTGGTAAGGAATATTCTAACTTTGAACTTCTGACAAAGTTCTTAGAATGTCTACCTGAAAGCTGGGACATTTATTCAATGTGTCTCAAGCTGTCAAATGATCTAAAAATCTATGACTCTTTCTACCTTATATGGCACGATGCTTAATCATGAGCAATCGAGTAATCTTAAGAAGAATCTTGTAAAAGATTCTAAAAGCACCCCTGTTGCTTTAATCTCAGAGTCTCCTTCCACTCAGCGATCTACTATCACTATCACTGAGTTGGAGACTAACTCTGAATGCTCATCAAATCCTGACTCTTCAGATCTTGATGAATCTATGGCTCTCCTTTCCAATAAGTTCAGGAGATTCGCCAAAAAGAAAATTTTCAGAAAGAACAAACCTCTTGCTATTACTGATAAGCCTAGATCATCAACCCCTGTTGATAAGGCTACTGCTACTTGCTATAACTGTGAAAAGATAGGACATTTTGCTAGCGAGTGCAGGTCAAAGAAAGTTTTTAGAAACTCAGCTTTCTCCAAGAAATCCTCTAACCCCAGGTCTAGAGATGACAAGTACCAAAAGCTGAAAGAAAGGTACACAAAGCTGAAAGGCTTTAAGAAGAAAGGCAAAGGCCTGATGGCTGATTATGATTGGGCTGCTTCTGATGAAGAAGAATCATCTGACTCTGAAGATGAGGATGAAGCCAATCTCTGTCTCATGGCCAAACTTGAAGATGAGGAAGAAAATTCTGACATTCCCTCTACTTCAACCTCTGCTACTAAGGTATCACCTTCTTTCTTTACCAATATTTCAAATATTGATGAAGCTGATAGTCTTCGAAAGATCGATCTTCTGACTATGAGTTTATATGATGCCATGAATGGTAAAACTGTTGTTGAAAATCAAAATATTGATCTCGCTGAACAACTTAAAAACAGTCACCTTCAAATAGAAAAGCTTTCTAAAATTGAAGAAGACTTGAAAGATCAAGTTCATATAAATCAGCTAGTCAAAATCGAGCGCGAAGAAGCTATTGCTGCATTAAAAGCTGAAAAAGCTAATGTTGATGGATGGTATAAATCCTCAACAACGGTCACTGAGATACTCAAGTCTCAGATTCTTTTGAGTGACAAACGTGGTCTTGGTTACAAAGCTGAAACTAAAGAACAAATCACTAATAATTCCATGCTTAAGTTTGGAATGTTTGTCTTCTCTATCCCTGACACTTCATCTTCTCAGTGTTCCTCTTCAAAAACTCCTATCCCTGAGGAAATCTCTACCTTAGTTTCTAAAGGTAAAGAGAAAATTATTTATCCAAAACCTCAGAAGGGTACCTTTGTACCTAAGCTGAATGCTTCTAAAGCTTCAGTGACTTATCCCTCTACTTCTAAGAATAAGATCCCTAGATATATTCAGCGATCTACTCCTAGACTTAAAGTGGATATTATTGGTAAGAAATCTGAAGAACTGATAGTTCCTCCCATTTCCAATGCCAAAAGGTATACTTGGTGCTGGCCCTGCTCACTTGAAATTAACGGCTAAGCATGCAAATAGTCCTAAAGCTACTTTTAGCTATAGGAAATGTTATCAGTATGGACTTACAAATCATGTTGCTAGTAAGTGCCCTACAACCACCAAAGCTGAAAAGATATCTAAGGTGAAGATCAATGCTCCCAAAGCAAAGAAGACCACTGAGGTTAAGAAATTAACCAAAGTGAAAACTGACAAAGCTGAATCTTCAAATGCTGTGAAGAATGTTGAACCTTCCACCTCCTCTACTCCCACTGACAAGTGTGTACACATGAAGAAATGGGTACCCAAGTCAAACTAATCTTCCTTGTTTGCAGGTTAAGAAGGGTATCTGGTATCTCGATAGCGGATGCTCTAGACACATGACTGGTAAGAAGAACCTGCTCACTGAGTATAATGAAGAGAAGGGTCCCTCTGTGACTTTCGGTGGAAATGGAAAAGGCTATACCCGAGGTTTCGGTGTACTCTCTAATGGTACGACAACCTTCAGAAGAGTTTCATATGTTGAAGGACTGAAGCATAATCTTCTAAGCATAAGTCAGCTATGTGACAAGGATAACAAAGTGATTTTCACTAAGGAATCCTGCTTTGTCACTGACAAAAAGGAGAAGATAGCTCTCAGCGGTTATCGTTTGGAAAATGTTTATGTAATAAACATGGACTCAACAACAACTGAGAACTCTTGTTTCTTCTCAAAAGCCTCATCTGATGCCAACTGGTTATGGCATAAGAGGCTCTCCCATCTCAACTTCAAGACACTGAATACTCTTTCCTCTAAAGAGTTAGTCACTGGTCTACCTCAACACTCATACGCCAAGGAGTCCTTATGTTCAGCGTGTGAGAAAGGCAAGCAGACCAAAGCAAGCTTCAAGTCTAAGCAAGTTTCCTCAGTGTCATCTCCTCTACAACTTCTCCATATGGATTTGTTTGGCCCTGTTAACAAACAATCCATCGCTGGAAAGAAATATACGCTGGTCATAGTTGATGAATTATCTCGCTATACCTGGGTAATGTTACTCCATTCTAAGAGTGACACCCCTGAAGAACTCATCACCTTTGTCAGGAAAATGGAAGTCCTGAACAACATGACCGTTCGCTCAATAAGGAGTGATCATGGAACTGAATTCAAAAACAGTTCTCTTGATTCCTTCTTTGAAAGCAAGGGTATTTCTTACAACTTTTCTTCAGTGAGAACACCGCAACAAAATGGAGTCGCTGAAAGGGGAAATAGAACTATCATAGAAGTTGCACGTTCAATGCTCAACGATTCTCATCTACCTACTCAGTTTTGGGCAGAAGCTGTCAATACTGCTTGTTTTACGCAAAACAGGTCGCTGATAGTCAAAAGATTCCAGAAGACAGCCTATGAACTTTTTCATGGGAGAAAACCTTCAATCAGCTTCCTTCACATCTTTGGATGTCAGTGTTTCATACTGAACAACAGAGATGCCCTTGGAAAGTTTGATCCTAAGGCTGATGATGGAATCTTTCTTGGATATTCTTCTATCTCCAAAGCCTTCAGAGTCTTCAATCGAAGAAGACAAACTGTCGAAGAAACTATTCATGTCACCTTTGACGAATCCCGTTCAGCGAACTCTAAACCTTCTGCTGATACTGAAGAACTGAATCAATGGATGTTTTCTCATCTTGGTGATTCAGATGATGTTCCCACTCCTCATACTCATCCCGTTGAAGATGATGGTCCTACTATCATCCCAAACATGCAGACTAGTGAAGTTGAAACATCATGGGTCTCAGCTGTTCCTCTAAACACTATGCCTGCTTCTGAACCAAATGTCTCAGACATACCATCTACTTCTCAGTAATCAGTAAATGAAATGACTCCTGCACATATTCCTCTCTTAGCTGATATACCAGAAGTTGCTGAAGCCTCATCTTGAGCCCATCCAGTTCAGGTTGAGTCAGCGACTCATGCTCCGGCTCAACGATGGACTATTAATCACCCTATTGATCAAATTCTTGGTGATCCAAACGCTGGTGTTCAGACTCGACGAAGTGCAGGTAACTTTTGTTTATTTGTTAACATTATTTCTCTGATTGAACCAAATAAAATAGATGATGCCCTCAGAGATCCAAACTGGGTCAGCGCTATGCAAGAAGAGCTGACAGAATTTGAAAGAAATAAAGTTTGGAATCTCGTTCCAAGACCATCTGACAAGTCAGTGATAGGCACTAAATGGGTCTATCGAAACAAGTTGGATGAACATGGAACTGTAACCCGCAACAAGGCTCGTCTTGTTGCTCAGGGATACAGACAAGAGGAAGGCATAGACTACGACGAAACATTCGCCCCAGTGGCAAGACTAGAAGCTATTCATCTATTCTTAGCTTACGTTGTACACAAAGACTTCAAAGTTTATCAGATGGAAGTTGTAAAGCGAATTTTTCGATACCTTCTAACCTAGGTCTTTGGTATCCCAGAGACTCAGGGTTTGATCTAATCGCCTATTCAGATAGTGATTTTGCAGGTTGCAAATTGGATAGGAAAAGCACCACAGGAGGCTGTCAGCTCCTGGGTGGAAAGCTGGTGAGTTGGACAAGTAAAAAGCAAAACTCAGTGTCCACCTCAACCGCTGAGGCTGAGTACGTAGCTACTGGAAGCTGTTGTTCTCAAGTCTTGTGGATGAGAAATCAACTACTGGACTATGACCTTCAGCTCTCGAAAATTCCAATCTATTGCGACAGCACTAGTGCCATCGCTATAGCCAACAATCCAGTGCTACACTCAGAGACCAAACACATCGAAATCAGGTATCATTTTATCCGAGATCATGTGATGAATGGTGATATAGAACTTCATTTTAACCCAACTGACTTTCTGTTAGCTGATCTTTTTACCAAACCTCTTGATGAGACAAGATTCAACTTTCTCATCAACGAGCTTGGAATGCTGAACTTTGAAGAGTAAAATCTTCAGCGGTTCACATTTGATCAACGATAACAATGAACTTGTATAACCCATTTCTACCACATTCTCTTTAAACAAAATTGATTCACTGATATCAAGGTATGTTCTCTCTTCACTCACTGACTTTCGCAAATGAATGCAAGATTTCACAACAAATTGCATCGCTGAATATCTCTTCATTATCAGCAATACTTTGAAATTTCTAAAACCAACACTGATATTTATATTCAGTGCTTCATGTTTTCAAAATGTCCCTGAGTTTTCAAAACCCTCAGAGACATCCTAAAATATGAAAGGACGTTTGTGACGTAATCAAACGGATAAACCCTGGCACGTTCTTTTTCTGACACACGTTTGCACGTTTCGTTTTCCATCCAATCAAATGCAAACTCGTGTCCGTGTCATCATGAAAAACTTTTTCCGCTCATAGTTTTTCTCTCTCTACTCTCACTATATAAACCCATTCGAGTTTATATTTTTCCTTTACAAGAACAACTTCTTCTGCAAGAAAAAAATTACTGTTGCATTTTGAACTCAAGTTTCCAGAAACTTTTCATCTTCTTCTTCGACAACAAGGTTAATATTCTTATTATTTGCCTGTTTTAACTTGTTTCTGATCTTGTCTTTGTTTTCAAAAGATCAAACAAAAGAACTTTTTAAAATGAAATCATTCTCTTTTTCATGATTTTATGAAAACAACCTTCATGGTTGTTCTTCAAGTTTAAAACAATATCTTAAACTTGTTCTTAATATGTTTTTCCAGAATCCTATTTTTTATAAAAGAGGAAACTGGAAAACAAGACTCTCACTGGTTTTCGTCAAAACTAGGAAAACTCTAATCTTCATTAGGACATCTTTGGTCTGAATGAAATGGACAAAACTCAACAACATCTTATTGGAAAATCTTTCCACATTAAGATTGTTTTTGTTCATCTTCTTCATGTTTACATGTGTTACACAGGAATGGCATCCTCTGAAGCTCCTTCTGTTAAAATCCCTACTACTGATGAGAAACTGATTCTCACCAAGCCTCCTCGGGTCAAGTTCAAACTTGACAAAGTTACATTCCAACACAACAATCATTATGCGCTTTTCGATTTTCCTCAGAAGAAACCTGTCACACATCTTGATGATGCTGTGAACTTTTTTAAAACTAGCCCCATTTCAACCGCTCTTACCATTGTACCCCCTGCTCATCGTTCTTTTCTATCTCAGTTCTGGTATACTGCCAGACGAGCTCAGGCACCCTCTGCCAAAGACCCAACGAAACTCATTGATACCATCCTCTGTGACACCAAATTTGGCACCACCAAAATCAACCCTGCTATTATCAGGCGTGCACTAAACCTCCCGGCCGCTACCAAAGAAAAACGTTTTGTTCCTCTCCCAAACCCCAAAAACCATGCTGATAAGGAAACAATCATTGCATTCTTTGATGCAATGAAGTACGTATGGGGAACAGGGAGAGATGAAAAACCCGAGAAGAAGCTGACCGCAATAAAAAAGTCCATGATGCCAAGCGAGATGAACTTCATCTTCGCCCACCTGATAAGCTGCATGACAGCGAAAACCGGCTCCTCTGATCAAGCCGCTCAGTCTCAGCAAGCCATGGGATATGCATTGCTGAAAGGTCTTCATGTTGACTGGGCATCGATCATCTATGACGATTTGGAGTTTAGAGTGGACATGGCTGACAGACCAACATGCGTTCCATACCCCCGATTCATCAGCGCCGTCTTTTTAAAAGGACTCGGGAACAAATACCGAAAAGAGGGTGATCTGAGACTCTCTCAGGTTGGCCCTAAGGTGCTCGACTTCAGCCCCATGCCAAACGAGGTACGTCTTACTACTCTCTTATCTATTCTTAATCCTCCGTCTTCTACTTCTGTGGCTACTTCAGTGGTAATCCCCACCGCTGATACCCAGGCTGCACCCTCCACTCCTTCTCGTAAAAGGAAACACTCTACTACCCAACTTGAATCCGCAAGGATCAAGAAAACCAAGGAGCAACCCTCCAAACCATCAACGGATGAAGACTCCACGACTCATCTTGTACAAGAGTCGCTGGATAGTTTCGTGGTACGCTCTACCACAGTTGACACAGCCACACCTTCCATCCCGACCTCAGCGTCTCTAAACACTGAGGTTATAAACTTGGAACTGAACCCACCTCCTTCAGCCTCTCTACAGACTGAAGTGATTCTCAGTGGATCCAACGCTGAACCCCGCTCCCAACCAATTTTCTCAACCTTTGTTCCTCCCACCATTTCTTTGGACACTCCACCAATTTTCCCACCGTTCTCAGGAACGCCCGTCATCATACATGACTCAGCTGCTGATACTCTACATATGATGATGGATGCAAATATAGGATCTGCAGGCACCTCCATGCGCCAAGGAATTCTAGAAGGCGACATGGAACACTACTCAGGTCTACGAGGTTTCGACAACTTCGCCAACTGTTTAACAGATAATAAATCAAGTACGGGTGTAAAACTTCAAGGTGGGATTTAAACATAATTTCCAGCGGGCCATGCTGCAGGGATGCTGCAGCATGCAGTTTTGTCATAACTAGATCCACCATCTATTTTGAGAGTATTCCTCTCGGACTTCAATATTCCCACTACTGTTTAGATTCAACTAGACACATCTCTGTGTAGTCTCCAGCTATTTATAATGGGGGATAAAGTTCTCAAAATATATGGACGACCAAATCTCTTTGTATCAAAAACCGCTCTCTCGAGCCGATTCCCATATCATTCAAGTTGGTGTGTTCCAAGTGGCTTATCTCTAAGTCCACTACACTTTAACACTCTAGATTAGTGACCACTTGTCGAGAATAAATCAGTTTAGAAAAACATGGATGATAACTGTCACTTTATCAGTAACTCTCTCAAGTCTACTTCCCATATCATTCAAACTGACGTGCATTCAGTGGCTTATCTCTAAGTCCACGACACTTTAACACTTTAGCAAGCGATCAGTTTGTCAAGAAGTGTCATTGGTTTTTATAAAACTTGAATGAAATGATGGAACATTGTTATTGCAAAACAATGTCCACCTTTCTTTGGTTTAAAATCCCACCCTTCCGTTTAACACCCGAACTAATAAATTTAGCTACTCATAACGGAAAGTAAAGAAAGCAATAAATGACGTAAATTAAATTGCATAAATGCAAATGACTGAAATGTAAATTGCAAGAATCGTAAATGACTAGTAATGTAAATTACAAGAATAATAATTAACTAGGAATGTAAATTGCAAGAATTAGAATATGGAAAGCAAGAAGAACAAGAGTTGTTAACAAAAGCACTTGAATTATAGAACTTGATGTTGTAAGATCTCAAGAGAATTCTCGAAATACTTCCACTCCAAATAGAAAAATAACAAGAGAGTTAATCACTAGGAATTTAAGTCACTAGGTAATTGGGTAAGTAAGTGTGTATAAAACTAACCCCAACCTCTCCTTATATAGGAAGGAAAAGGAAGGGCACAAAAGTCATTTAACCTAACTTGGTCCCAAAGTCATCAATAAACCTAGTACATAAAGTAAAAAGCAATAAAAGTACAAAAGGGTTTGCAACAAATCAGCTCCAGCTGGATTTAAGCCTTCTGGAAGCTGCATCATTAAGTACCAAAAGCCAATTTGTCTTTAAGAGCTCAGCCCCACGTCCCAAAATGTTTTCTGCCCAGGCATGTTGTGCTGCAGGAATGCTGCAGCATGGGTCTGCACTAGAAAATTCTGCCAAAATGAACAAAATCAGTCATTCTCAATCATAAAACAGGTCATTCACTACTCTAGCTCCAATAAACAATAAAAAGGAAAATAAGTAATTAAAATGACTCAAAGTTAGGGATATTAGAAATAAAATGACTTAAATTGGAAAGAAAAAGACCTAATATGCATTAAATAATTAATGCATATCACCAACCCGCCTGCAGGTATACACAAAACCATACACATTCCTCTCTCTCAACCCCAAACTTCTGAGCTTTCCTTTGTTCATAAGTTATTTAATGTTACAGGTCCTAATTTGGGAGATATTCAACACTCCCTGAAAGATCTGGTGACAAAGGTGGATTCTTACAACACCTCTCTCTACCAACTCTTCAGCGGTTATAGACGCTGGAGAGAATCTCAAAAAGCTGACCGAGGTTGTTGATAAGAAAGCCTCCAGTGCTGATCTGGAGAAGGTGGATGGTAGCATTTCTCAGTTTGCTACTACTCTCGCCAACAACTCCATGGTCATCAACGATCTCAACCTCACCAACACCACCCTCGCAACAAACTTCACCACTCTGTCCAATGAAGTCACATCATTGAAGACAGAGATGGTCACTCTCAAGGGTGAGGTCTCCACGGTCAAGGATCTCCTTCAGCAAGTCCTCGATCGCCTAAACGCTCCAACTTGTGCCCCTTCACAATTCACTCAGGTTGATCGAGAGGATCTTCAAAGCCTCAATCCTGCGGTTTCTGGCCTGGAAGACAGAATCGCAGTGATTGAAACCTTCATGGGAATCACTAGCCTAGAAGACAGTGACTCTCATATTGCTGCTGCTGATGTTCCATTTACCTCCCCTCCTCATCATGAGGAAGAGGGGGAGAAGAACGATGAAGGTCTTCCCCATAATGTTGAGGGGGAGACAAATGAAACTGCTGCTGCTTCAACCGCTCAACCTCAGGGAGTTAAAAACCCTGAGGTAACCGAGAAACCTCCCTTTGTATCTGAGGGGGAGCAACTCGAAGAGCAACATAAGGAAGCTATTGCTGATGTTATCGAACCTTATGCTGACGAGGTCGAATCTGATGAAGAAGAAAATGAAGACGATGAAACTGTCGATATCTCTGACGATGAACCATCGTCAACTCATAAAAATGATGATGATGATGAGGATGACGATGATGATGACTCTTTCGTCCAGCCTATCAAGAATGCCCCAGCTCAAAAAGGGGTCATGATAAATGAACCTTCAGGGGAGACGACTAAGACAAAACCTGCAGTATCTGAAGCTGATAAAGGCAAAAACAAAGGCCTCGCTGCAGAAGGCAATCTGGTTGTCCTTCAGATAAAGCCAGTTTGTCAGGTACAATATCTCCTCTTCCCTTACTCTGCATCCCTCCTCTACCCTATCTCAATCTCAGTTCTCCTCTCCATAAAACCTCTATACACTTAACCATATTCTTTTCTCTATCTCTTTCTTCCCCAACTCTTCTAACATAAACGATCGCTGTGTTTCAGCTAGTCCTCTCCCCTGCTTGAGGATCCAACTGAAAGTTCTCCTGCTGCACCAACAATAATCTCAGCCACAAGAGCTGAAGAAATAATCCCGGTCTTGGATTTAATCACTGAGACCGATTAACCTGAAGAACAATTTATTTCTCACAAAAGCAGACCTTCCTTGGCTCCACAAGAGTTGAGTGAAGAGGATCAGAAAAGGAGAGAAGAAATGATAAAAAAGCTTGAGGATCAACGAATCATCCTTCCACGAGACAAAGTTCCTGTTCCTAAAAAGTTCAGACTTTCAAAAAAAGAATTCACTGATCACCTCAGAGCTGAAAGGATACTCGCCGAAAGAAAGGAAGCTGAAGAAAAAGATAAGGCTCTTGCCATTCAGCTTGCCCAACAATCGGTGAAAGAACCCGCACTGAAAAGAACTCCCATTGAAGTCCAACGTCAGTTGTGGGAAGACGCCCAGAAGATTATCGAAGAAAAGACCAAGGTATCTCAATCTACCTTGAAATGGTGCAAAGAGAAAGTACACTTTCGATATCGGGCTGCCAGAATTAACAAGGTACATATCACTAGAAGATCGACCATCAAAGTTCCAATTGTTGAAGTCGAGATATTCAGAGAAAACGGTACAACGGAAACCTTCTATGCTGATGCTATCACAAAGTACGGTCTCTCTGAATGGTTGGAGATCAGAATAGCCATTCAGCGCTCACGTTCTAAATACAAGGATCATGTCGAAAAACTTATAAATTGACAGATCGACTTAGTGTCTTCTGCGGTGGATATTCCTCCTCCCACTCCTCTTGCAACTCAACAAAGAAGGGCCTCTGCAAAGAAAAAGTCAAAACCTTCAGATTCAGGTCCTACTATCCGGAACGAAACAGGCATTGGTTTTTCACGTGCTGA
This sequence comes from Saussurea involucrata, assembly GCA_033807775.1. NCBI lineage: Eukaryota > Viridiplantae > Streptophyta > Magnoliopsida > Asterales > Asteraceae > Saussurea > Saussurea involucrata. The sequence goes on along the minus strand of CM066327.1, from coordinate 74,053,602 downwards.
AGTACTTGGTCCTGAACCTGACCTCTCAGCGCTTGACACCTCTCTGCCTCCTGGTGAACGATTCATTCCTGGAAAAGTCATAAGCGAACCTTATGGTATCTTCTTTCACGACTATGATGAAGGACAACGTTTTCAACGTGTCTCTGAGCTTCCCATCACTCCCATCGAACAGCTCAGGGATCTCATCTATTGGTGTGAATTCAGACGCGATCTTCAGGCACGATATCTCAAGCCCCTGATCTTCAAAGAAGCACAAGAAAGAAGAAATCAGGGAGAAACTGTCCCTGACTGGATGATCCCTACAACAAAGACCCTTGATAAACTTCTCGTTAAGGAAGAACCTTTTGATGGCTGATAGGATTTCCTTGTATTTCTTCTATCTTTATCAGCTAATATCTTTTGTACTTGTAAATTTATTTGCCGTACTTGTAATTTTTCCACTTCCCTTTGTAACCTTTACGAAGTCCAAAGAAAAATTTCAGTGAATGCACTTTACTCCATCAGTACTCAAAAGATCCCAGAAAACAGTAAAAGGGACAAATATTTTATCAGTAATTTTTATCCTTATGTTTTCATATTTAGCAATTTTCCTTCATTGCTATGTCATAATCAAATAGGGGGAGATTGTTGATCCAAACCCTCAGTGATTTGATAATGACTCTTTAAACACTTAGTGAAAATTATAAGTAACCAATATGTATTAGAGTTTCACTATCGCTGATAAGTACTATGACTCTACGGTACCGCTGATAGGAACTCTCGCTCTTAAAGTTTAATATTCAGCGAACACTATTCACAATAAAGCTCTGAGCTTGTTCAGTACTTTTGGTGATCGCTGATAGTTTAATTGTTTACTTATGATCCCTGAAGACAAGTTTCACGTCAACAAAGGCTCTACGCTGAAGTCGAAGATCAAGCCCAAGAACCAGCGACAAGTCTACTAATGAACTGATGCGGATATCAGCAAAGCAAGACCTGTCCACTCAACGTGAAGTTTCAAGTAGAAGACTTCAGCGATCGCTGAGCTTTATCAATCGCTGATAAAGTACTGATCAACGAACGCTGATCATGAGGTCTACTCTACAAGTTGCTTTTGTCTTTCCCCTTGCACGTCTTCGTACGAAATGTCAGAACGGACATCCCTTCTGTCCAGAATCGTACAACTAACTCTGATTCTACACTGTACACCATACGACTACTAAGCTTGTCTACAAAGGTCAAACCATGCAACCAATCAGCTGCTGCCACGTGTAAAGGTATACTACTTTGCATTAAATGCATGCAGTATATTAGAAGAACCCTACTTCAGAAAAGAAGTGCTCGGCCATCTTCTTCTTTCTGTCTTAGTGTTAGAATATTATTCGTAATATTCTTATCTCCTTTCTGTCTTAATTCTAGTGCAAGAAACTTAGTGTTCTTAACTTGTTTAGATTAGGTTTAGTCCTTAATCTTGTTCCGCAACAAGTTGTAAATTGTTTGATTATATCAATAAACAATTTAGAAAGTAAAAATCTGTGTGTTTGTATTCAACCCCCCCCCCCCCCCCCCTTCTACAAACTTGTATAACCCTTCGGGACCAACAAAAACATACGTAAAAGCTTGTAAATAAATCATGCTCGTAAACACACCATGATCAGTAAAATATTAAACTTTCATTCACGTAAAAATCATGTAAAATAACATGGCATTTCCACATAATCACTTTCTTTGGAAAAACACGTAAAATCATGTATTTTAGTTAGAAAAACTCACCTGATGCGCTTACTATGTTTTCTTACTTTGTTCCTGACTTCCAATCGATTTACCTGAGAAATGGATGAAAACTAAACTGCTCAGGCCCTAACCCAACTTTCCGGACACTATCCGGACTCAACTTACCGGATACATAACTTACCGGTCAATCGCTACTTTTCGGACAACTTACCGGATAACTCTACTTACCGGAGAACTATACTTACCGGATAACTACACTTTCCGGACATACTACATTCCGGATAGACACACTTTCCGGACATCACATCCGGAAACCGGAACTGTAACTTACCCGGAAACCCTTGACACCCGGACACCTATGAGCACCATCCGGAAACCCCCACTGTCCGGACATTACTATCCGGACGGGGCGACATCCGGAAACTTGCGAACTGGGAAAAACCCAACTTCCCAAAATGATTAGAATCGAGGTTTCTGTTATAGGCTTGATTAGACAAACACTTGGGTTCATCCATTAACCATAAACACCCATTTATTTCCACTTTAAACCTCTAAAACGATTTCTAATAACCAAAACCCCATTTTACTCCTTTAGTGGTAAATAGGTGAAGAACACATTGATTCTTAATGTTTTCACATCCATTTCTCAAACAAAACATAAGAGAACACATAAAATAGCAAGAAGAAGGGTTTGGATCAGATTACCTTAGTGATTTCTTCCTCGAATTGACTTCTCCCCAAAATGCTTCTTCTCCTCTTCTTTTCCCTTCTTCCAGCCGCCAACACCACAACAAAGTGAGGGAATATGATGAAAATTGGCTAGACCTAGGGATTGGTGCATTTAAATACTTCCTCAAAATGCCCCCCTTTGGTCCCTCACTTTTCCCTTATTGCACTAGGACCACTACATCTTGTTTTCTTGATTTAAAACAAAACCCGGTTGTTACAACACTCCCCCTTAAAAGAATTCTGTCCTCGGAATTCCTTATTGAGAAAGATGCGGGTACCTGAACTTCGTATCCGCTTCTGCCTCTCAAGTTTCTTCTCATTCTTTATGATATCTCCACTGACCTTTACTAGTCGGACCTCTTTGATCCTAGTCTTGCGAACATTACTGTCCACGATTTCTATCGGTTCGTTGACATTAGTCAACTTCTCATCAACGCTGACACTTTCCAAAGGTAATGCCACTTCTGACTCAGTCAACCACCTCATTAAATTCGAAACATGGAGCATTGGGTGCAATCTCTTCAGTTCTTACGGTGACTCCAACTCGTAGGCTACTGATCTTACTTGATCAATAATGACAATAGAAGATTAAATAAGGCTTCTCATGCATCTTTACTTCCTTTGAGGAGGACTTGGCGGAATCCCCCGCTACAACACGAGTTTCATTTACCAAGAAACAATCATTCAATTGACAGCTTGACACAAGGCCAACCCTGTACATCCCGACAGCTCACAACCCAGAGTTCCATCATCGTATTACAATCAATTCTAGATTACTTCCCCTAACCAACAATCGTCTAGGCAGATAACTTTTCCCTTTCTCGGACCACCTCGACCACAGTTCGTCAACCGTCTCTCACATCCTTACCACTTCACCACTCCATACTTATACGTAACTAAGGGTAGGAACCTCCAAACCTATAGTAGAAGTGTTCACCTACTCGAATTAGACTTACCCTAAAACACATCAATTCCTCGCTGAATGCCACGTTCGTTTAGTCATATAAAACATAACTCCGGTTATCCTCACTCAACTGGGAGGAGTAACCATGGTCACACCATACTATTCTCCCTAGCTTAATCACTGCACGACCAATTTGTTTAAACATTTCTCACAAAGTCACTAACTTAACTTATTCAGTTGTCTTACCCACTTCTTTCCTGCACAAAATCATATACAATTCCCTTCCTCAATACTCTTTCCAAAAGTTCGCACACTTATCGATGGCAATGTACACACACTACTCTACCTTTCAGTGTTACTGTCAAGCTTATTACCTCCATCCTACTCACTTATTCCGACGTACGGTCTTCACCTCCCCACGTTAGCGTGGAGCACCGCTCACCAAACCTTACTTGTCCCCCTCTTCCGACATTCTACATGCTAAAGATACTTTCTCCTTACCATATAGCCACATCTCCAACTGCTTCCTTTTAGGATGATTCCTCCATACGTAAGAAACATTTTACGTTCTGCAAAGATCTACTATCACACATTTTCGACTAACTCATCTACCATCTTCTTTAAACTTGCACTGATTCCAAAATACACTTACTTAGCGACTCATACCTCAAAAACAATTGGTTTCTTATTTGGGTAACTACCCACCACCACTCCGTCATTCTATCCCGAACATAATCATATTACAACGTCAACTTACACCCTACGTGTTCCAACAACCTGGTTAACAAATCGTACACCTCCTTCGAAACCCCCAAGAAGGCTTCTATCTGATGCTTCCTTTCTCTCTAACATCACATCACTACGACACTAGCTGGCACATTTATCTTGACAATTGAAGCCACTACTCATTCGTACACCCTCTATCCCTAACATCACACTGCAGACCAGGTCTCTCATGGTTGTTCGTACACAATTTAAACTTTCCTTCATATCCTCCCGAATACATAATCGAGTCTATTTCGCTACCTGGTCCTTCTACCAACTCTAAATCAATAACTCTTGCTAGTTCTTTGCGATTCCAAACCATTACATAGACATGGCACATCCTCTCACAGCTCGATATATGCTAGACACTCACTTCGTTCGTGCTACCTACCTTATCCTTCTACGAACCCTCCATACCTCGCAAGTAGGACGCTTATCTAAAACAACAATCTCCCGCCATCTTAACACCCCTACAAGGTGCTCTATCAACTTTCAACCTTCTGATTCAAGTCTTCAGCCTCAACCGTCTTACCCCAGCTGCCGACTTCAACATCAATAATCAACATGTAACGGCTTTCTTAACCTATTCTTTAACTTGGGTTCCTTACGGAACCTAATCCTTCCAACCTATTATAATCAACTTCATGATCCATCCCTCTCATTACAAAACCTACTCATGTAGCATCAATATTACAAGTTCACCTAAAAACTCATATCCTCACGCCGTGGGCATTTCATTTCTGCCTCACAACACTACTCATAATGAGTTGCTATTACCCACACCTTGAAGGCTTCAAGTCCTTCCTCCCTCGGCAACTGTGTTCCCAGTTACCGAACAAGGGTACAAACCCTCATACAACCGATACCAAGGTCCACTTCCGATTCTACCACTGTTCACCTCTCCTCTTGAACACAGATACTACAACTACAAACATTCTTTCTTGGTTTGTCCGACACCTTTCCAATCTTGGAGTTCTTCCTTAGCTTATAATGCAATACTCTACGACCTAGTGAGTTCATAGCCTTCATGCATGACAACGCAATCAATAAATCATTATGCAAATTTTATCATTTAAAAAAAACAAACAACACTTGGAACTAGCTTGGGTACACACGACCCCATCACTCTTATAACTTCAGTGCCCTGCACAACGATTCGAGAATCGTTTGCATGCATCTTCCCGTGAACCTTAATCTTACTCAATCCGAACGATGTTATTACGACAATAATACATTGAATGAAAATCCTTTCATACAACACAATTCTGGAAGAAATTATCGACACCAAGTAAACTAGTCGTTTCTCACACCCTTTTGTATGATATCAACAGGTTAAAACTCATTTTGATTGTAAAAGTTTTGCTGGCAAACGTTTTCTCGACCTTTTTGTAGCAATTTAACTTATCATGAAAAGTGTGAAATACTTTGCAAATCGGTAAGCTCAAAATTTCATTGTGCAATGTGAATAAAATCACCTTTTCTTTAAACATACGCTTGCACATTCTGACTTATTTTCGATAAAAATTGATATTTACACATTTAACTTAAATCGTAAAAATTTCATGTTACATATAAGAACGCTATGCATGAAACTCTACTTGCAATTGAAGGCTACTCCCCTAACAAGGTCAACCACTTTACTCTCACAACTTATCTTTGACACTCTACCTTCGACCAATGGTCGCCCTCTCGATCATGCAATAATTTGTTGTACATGCATTCCACATCTCACTTACTCAACCATTTCATACTATTTTCATTTTGATCAACTATCTCACTTTATAGTTCTACATGCTTTCACTTCACTATAGGTATCTTATTTCATTTACCCTGCCATTGAAAAGCTCGACTAAGAAGTCAGGGCTCCAATAATACTTTCAAGGTTTTGACTTTGTCCTCCCTTGCCGTCCCGACTGATCTATCCCAAGATTCCTAGGACTGGGACTCTCCCGAAACAGGAGTCTTACTCAAACTCAACATTCCTCCCCTTAGAATCCACGAAGAGCTACCTCTAGACGACTCATAACATTCTATACAACATTTCTTCTCTTCGATGTATACATACATCACATCATATATGATTTCTCATGATACTTCCCAAGCAAGAGAGCTCGGTCTATCCCTCAGATATCTTGCTGACCTTCTAGATTACTGGAACACGACATATAATCTAGCTTAAGACTACAACTTCGAAATAATAAGGTAGATCAAGCACATACATGTACCTGTAAGTTCGCAATTACACTGGCCAGGTGAAATCCCAAACTTACCTTACATGACTGTCCTCGGTACCCTATTAGTCCTATATCTACTATAGTGCCCTCCTAACGCATTTCCCATATCTACAATAGTGCCCTCCTAACGCATTTCTTGATTCTCAGTTGTGATTTCTACTCCAAAGTTTAAGTTTAGGCCCATCCGGTCACCTAAATCCCTTAAACTATGGCTCTGATACCATTTGTAACAGCCCAAAAATACAACAGGACATACATAGAATTAAATCATAACATTTACAAATCTATGTCCCAAAATTTCAGTACCTAAATCTAAAACTAAGGTTGGCGGAAACAACCTATATACAACTGAGAACAACTACTACTACAAGTGGCACCGACACTGTCTTTAACTGCATCTGTACTCTATCTTGCTCTTGCTCACTTACCTAAGCCTCCTACTATTTACTTACCTGAAAAGTTTACTTTTGAAAAGCGATGGTTAGACCATGAGGTCTAGTGAGTTCCCTCCGTAAACAACGTACATCCATATTATAAAAATCATTTTATAAAACACCTTAAGATTCTTCACATAATCGTTCAACCATGGTACTGCACAGTGTTTATGGATCACATAGGTAGTCATATATCCGAGTAGGAAGGAAACGAATTCCCTCCTACAAGCTTCTCACATATCCGAGTAGGAAGGAAATGAATTCCCTCCTACAAGCTACTCACCTATCCGAGTAGGAAGGAAATGAATTCCCTCCTACAAGCTTCTCACAACAGCCCAAGGGATCATCGGATCCTGAGGTACTCAGATCCCACTGTGCAGACCGACTCCACATAACATATATATAGCTCGACATAATCATGAAACATGAAATCCGTGTAACACTTTATAATTCATTTCACCTTGCTGAATAATCTTTTCCTTAAAACATACTTTTCATGAGAAAACATACGTAAAAGCTTGTAAATAAATCATGCTCGTAAACACATAATCACTTTCTTTGGAAAAACACGTAAAATCACGTATTTTAGTTAGAAAAACTCACCTGATGTGCTTACTATGTTTTCTTACTCTGTTCCTGACTTCCAATCGATTTACCTGAGAAATGGATGAAATATAAACTGCTCAGGCCCTAAACCAACTTTCCGAACACTATTCTGACTCAACTTACCGGATACATAACTTACCGGCCAATCGCTACTTTCCGGACAACTTACCGGATAACTCCACTTACCGGATAACTATACTTACCGAATAACTACACTTACCGGACATACTACATTCCGGATAGACACACTTTCCGGAAACCGAAACTGTAACTTACCCGAAAAACCTCGACACCCGGACACCTATGAGCACCATCCGGAAACCCCCACTGTCCGGACATTACTATCCGGACGGGGCGACGTCCGGAAACTTGCGAACTAGGAAAAACCCAACTTCCCAAAATGATTAGAATCGAGGTTTCTTTTATAGGCTTGATTAGACAAACACTTGGGTTCATCCATTAACCATAAACACCCATTTATTTCCACTTTAAACCTCTAAAACGATTTCTAACAACCAAAACCCCATTTTACTCCTTTAGTGGTAAAAAGGTGAAGAACACATTGATTCTTAATGTTTTCACATCCATTTCTCAAACAAAACAGAAGAGAACACATAAAATAGCAAGAAGAAGGGTTTGGATCAGATTACCTTAGTGATTTCTTCCTCAAATTGACTTCTCCCCAAAATGCTTCTTCTCCTCTTCTTTTCCCTTCTTCCAGCCGCCAACACCACAACAAAGTGAGGGAATATGATGAAAATTGGCTAGACCTAGGGATTGGTGCATTTAAATACTTCCTCAAAATGCCCCCCTTTGGTCCCTCACTTTTTCCTTATTGCACTATGACCACTACATCTTGTTTTCTTGACTTAAAACAAAACCCGGTTGTTACAGACGGATTGCCGAGGTATTTTATATTTGTCGTAAAACATTTTAAGCCTTTGGTAATCCATCGGTGATTCGTTGGAATACCGATGATTTTTATCCCTCGGTAAATGTCGTCGGTAAAGGCCATTTGTCTTGTAGTGAGAAATTGAGGTTAACGTGAGAAGCGTTTGAAATGGATCTGAACGGTTGATCTCTTTTAATCAATTGCCCTCTCATATACGTTCATTTAACATCCAACGATTGATAACCACTTCTCACAATTTTTACGTTAAATTCAACTTTTCACCAAAATTCAACACATATGCTTAAACCCGTAAAATTACTAGTTAATGAATCGAATAAATCATATTTAAAACCCCATATATATATATATATATATATATATATTCATTCTCAGGCAAGGAAACAGAAAAATAAAACTGAATAATATTATAAGTTTTCAACTTTTCACCAAATCCAAATTGTAACAGTAAGTTGGGTGAGATGGCAGGACACAAGACCCAAGTAGGAACAGGGTCCGTGATTCCCGACGCAAAGGAAGCTGGTGGGTCAGCATCAAATACAGCAAGGCATCACCAATTCCCGAATCCATTGCTTTGATTCTCATACTAATACTAGCTCTTTCCTTTATCAATTCTTTTCCTTGTCAATGTTAAGAGGTGTTTTGGATAAAAGGAGATTACTATACTATAATTATTTAATTAATTTAAATAATCAAATAACTGGATATTAGTTGGTTAATAGTTAAGTAATTCTTTTAGAGTGAATTAACGTTGGTTATTATTCTTTGATTACTTTTATAGTTTTGATATCTAAAATTCAATAATTGCATTTTACTATGATAAAGTTATTCTATAGAACATTTAAATTATGGGAATTTAATTAAAATACCCAAAGTTTGACTTTGACTTGTCAAAATACCTATTTTTTTTCGAATTTGTCAAAATACCCAAAAATCCTGCGGTGGGTCCCGCGATTGCGGGATGAGGCCTACGTGTCCCGCGGTTTTGGCCAAAACGTCCCGTAGAGCCCCCCAACTATGCGCGCGGTGACACTTTTGGTCCCTCCCCGCGATCAACCCCGCGATCAGCCAAAAAAAGTTACAATTTTGGTCCTTTTTGCACGATTTTTTGCATGTTTTTACTGTTTTTTTCCACAATTATTGTACTTTGAAGACCAATCTGTGGTTGTCATTCATCTTCCTCAATGAGATTTTCATCCATAAATATCAGTAGAATGTAATCCATAATTCACACCCATTCCATCCTTCTTTCTTGCTTTCTTTCTTGCTTTCTTTCTTTAGTAAACAAATGGCATCGTCATCTAACCCATAGTCTACACCTGAAAGAATGCCCGTGAAACTCCAGATCACGATAGCAGAAAGGGAAAAGGAGATAGACCAACTGACACAAGAGTGGAAACATATGATGGTCAGGAAGGAAGCCCACTTGAAAAGTATCGAAGTGGAAGAAAAGGAGATCAAAAGGATGAAAGGAGATATAAAAGATAGGGAGGCTCGTATTCGTCGAGAAAAAGAAGACATTCACCACATTATGCGAGACTTCGCAATTCTTCAAGCGAAGGTAAGCGACAAGCAAAGTTGGATTGATCAAACTAAGGCAATTTTTCAGTAGGTGGTGGTACGGGTGTTGCTTTAGTACTTTGTTGTTTATGTATTGTTGTTTTGTACTTTTCCAATCCGACATTGTTCTTTCGTTCCTTTCTTGTTTCTATGTTGTTGTTTCGTTCCTGGAGTTTTTATGTTGATGTTACATGTTGAAGTTTGCTCATGAATAAAGGTCTTTCATTAGGCTGAAAAGTAGTCTTTAAGTAGTCTGAAAACTAGTCTAAAAAGTGGTTCATATTAAAAATACAACTCCTAGATGTTATACAAGATTATTTAAGAACAAACACATACTAGTCAGTACAATACAAAATTATCCAAATTTGAGACTGCGACTAGACGATGGTTTGGTTTTTGACAATCCGGGTCGACTTCTTACATGCTCTAGCTAGACGAGTCTCAAAGTGTTATGCTCCACTTTCTCGATGTACACTTTAATCACAGTATGGCCGTCAACATACTGGCGTATGTTGGCTACATCTTCGTCGGTACTCAATTCTACCAGTCCAGTCAAGAAATCTGCATTCGGCCTCTTAAAATACAACCTATTATATTTTGGTTCTTCATAGTCCATCTCTTTCATAATATGTTCAAGCAGTTGCATAGAAAGATCCTCCACATCTAACATGTCAAAATAAATTTCTAGACCACGGAAATAATGTCTTCTGGGTGGTTCCGTGAAGAACCCACCATGGTGGACTTTCATGGTGAACAACTGTGGATATGCATCTGTTGATGAACATTAATTAATATAGTTAGGTCGTAGAACAACGGTAGTAACAAGCAAAACTCAATGAAACATGCACACTAACCATATAACTCTTTGCCAGTGTCTGAAAGCGATTCAGATAAACGCCTAAAGCACCAAACATGAAGGTTTGGGGATGCCTTGTAAGAATACGTTAATGAATAATATGTTCCCGTATATGTGTTTTACGACTAATCTAGCGTGGGTTATTTATAGGCAAATGTGGACGCTTTTACTGCATGTTGGCTATTTTTGGTCCCTGTCTTTGCTCTAACACAACTTAGGTCCCTGTCAACGCTATCATATGATATAGTTCTATATAACCATTACTATTCTCTCCATTTAGACTACTACCATTATGATCATCATCCCATGCCATGTGACCATGATTATCCATGTCCATGGTAGACATGAAGTTGTGCTCTCTTTCTCTCTCTCCTGCCATACCCATGTTCTGTTTCAAGTACCTTTCAAAAGATAACTGGTCCAATGAAGGGAAATCAATGTTCAGATCAACGTACATAAGTTATGTTTGATAAATTATAATGAGCCGATAAAGTAGATAAAATCATGTTATATATCAAAACAAGCGCACTAAACATACAATATTTATCGTCCCAATCAAGGGAAATCAATGTTCAGATCAACGGTATCATATGATATAGTTCCATGTGGTTCAAGCTCCGATGGGCCCTGCATGTTACTTAGTTGGCTGACTGAACGTCTACTCCTTGGCACGGTTGAAGGGGCGGGATTTGGACACTCTCCAAGAGTATGTCCTATGCATTGGCACCAAGTACATTTTCGCTGTATCGAACCTTCACCACATGATGAAAGTCGGTCGTTCTTTCTCGGTCTCTCGGCTCTGTTCTTAGTGTTTAACGGTGGATAGCATAGCGGAAGGGGGTCGGGTGGATACACCTATGCTTCAGGGGGTCCAGCTGGATTTATTACCTCTGCGTATGTTGCCCGGTAAGTTTCGGACGTGAAAAAACTTACAGCCAAGTCGCTGCAATCTCTACGACCCATATGTCTTGCCGCAGCGATGGCATGGCCGCACGGTAACCCAGTTTTTTGCCATTGGAAACATGAACAAACATGGTCGGTCATATTGACAGTCGCGTGAAGCTGGTTATCCCGAACCTCGTACCTCCCATACCTGATTTCGCTTACCCTCCATGTCGACGCGTGACACGCCCTAAAGAGAACTATCTCCTCCGCCCCTAGCGTGACTCTATTTTGCAGCTCAGCTCCTTTTCAGCGTTGAAGTTGGTACCACTCTTGTTAAAAGCTCTGAAAGTAGTCCATTAGAGTAACAATCGGACATCTACGTGCAAAACGGGAGAGTGCATTCACCGACTCTGCACTATTGGAGGTCAGAATGTCATACCGTTATGCAGGAAAATGGGCTGCGGACCACCTCTCCGGTCCAACATCGTCCATAACTTTGGCTGTGCTCGGGGCACTAACTCGTAGAAGATTCATGTACCGGTCAAACTCCCGATCCGTATATGCTCTGCATGCCTTCCAGTAGACATCCTTGTAGGTGGTAATACGTTTGTCCTTGGTTTTGGCGTTCATCTCCAAATGTCGACAACATAAGGCGTGAGGGGCGTTTGGGTACATGGCAGAGATTGCGGCGCTTATGGAAGGAGCCCTATTGGACATAAACACCAACCCTTGCGGCTCTCCGATAGCTTGCCTCAACATGGACAGAAACCAAGTCCACTCGTCCCCGATTTCGGACTTGCCTACTCCAAAAGCTACTGGGACGATGGAGTTATCGCCGTCCATGGCAACCGCCAGGAACATCATACCCAAGTAAGGGCCCTTTAAATGGGCAGCGTCTATTACCAGGACACGACGCAGATTTGCTAGAAATGTGCGGATCTGCAAAAACGTAGGTGGTTTCCCTTTGTAAATGTTATAGTTTATAATGTGTAAACATATGACGTGTTAAAATACGTACCGCGGGTCCAAGGGCAGCAAAGCACATCTCAAACCGTCCATGTGAATCGGTCCTTATCTGGGTGACAGTACCTGGATTCTGCAGCTGCAAATTATATAAATATGTTGGGAGTCCTTCATACGACTCCTCGAACGTGCCTCTCACCAATAGCAGTGACCTGCATCGCGCACGCCAAGCTTGGTGGTAACCAATCGTGACGCCGAACTGCTGGTGTACATCGTCCATGATGTCCTTTGGACGCAATGACCTGCTAGCATCAAAAAATTTGCTTTTCAGTATCGCACCCAAAGTCCTTTTGGTGGCTTGTTTGTGGTTAGGATTCAGTTGCGTCCTCGAACAAGTGTGTACGTCGTGCAACTTTCTAATAAGTAACGCCCCTCCTTTCTCTCCCGCGGGCCTCACGTACATCCTCCAATTACAGTTTTCTCTCGCACATTCAACTACGTATCTGCCTTTGTCGGATCGCGGCGTGTAACTTTCGAAACCCTCTTCCATGAACTTAAGTCCGACCTGACTTGCCAAGTGATCCTTCAAATCAAATATCTGACCTACTTCTAACCTTAAACTGCGATTATAAGGTGCAGGTTCGTAGGTTTGTGTATGGGTATTCTGGTCTGGAAGAATATGTGGCATATCAAAATAGTCATTTAACTGACTAAATGATTTATTACTAGGGGTATATTCTTCGTCCTCATCACTATCGGTATCTGATCTGTCTATATCAGCATTACCCATTTTGAAAACATAGGTTTCGTCATCAGCACCTCCAGCACAACGTCCTTCTTGTGGTTGTTGTTGTTGCGTCTCCGGAACATAATCAGGATAACAGTCGTTAAGACCATATGCATGATCCAAATGAACTGTTGGGCCGTAGGACGCCTGAAATTGAGAATCAGGCTGCTTCATTTGGAGGTCTTCGTCATCAGCGTCGTCATCACCTTCGTCGTCTCCGTCGTCGTGTAATAACCAGGTATGTTGTTGGTTTATTTAATTTTTATAATTATAGTTAAAGGTAGGTTTGGGTTAGTTTTATAAGTTTAAGTTTCGTTAATAGTTTTATGGAGTTATAAGTTAAGGGGTAAACTTTAATTTTAATTTAGAAGTTTGAGGGTATGTTTTGCCATTTAAGAGAAGTTTGGGGTTTTTTTTGGTCAATGTGATTAAACTAATCACCATCACCGCCCCATTTGATTTAAGGGGGTGAGGTGTCTCTCACTAAAGCCATTTTAACATCCTAAGTGTGTGTGTGTGGGTGTGGTGTTTCACGGCAAGAGAGAGAGAGAATTGAGAGAGAAAGTTAAAGAAGAAAAAGAAGAAGCATATTATTTTCAGCTGAAAGATTTACAAACAATCTGTGGAACAAAGGTATTCATCCTACTTAAGTTCTTCATTTTCAACAGTTGGTTGCGACAAGAAGTGTATCGCAACAGTTAGTTGCGATAAGATAGGATGTCGCAACAGTGAGTTGCGACAAGATACTGTGTCGCAAGTAGAAGGTTGCGACAAGGGTTATCGCAACTAGTTGGTTGCGATAAGAGTCGAGAATTTTGGATTTAATTAAGATTCTTAATCTTTAAGGGTCCTGTACAGTAGATTAATACCAGTACAATATGTTTATGGGTATTTCAGATCTCTGTGAAGTTGGTGACAGAAATTCCTACGACTTTGAAAATAAGAGTGACGCGATTACTAGCAGGTGAGTTTTACTTTAAACCATTTTCAAACTGGAATACATATACTGATTGGGAATGTGATATATAGTGTGATTATGTGCTTATATTTGAAATATAATATATTGAGATGTATATTGTATTTATATGAGCATTACACTACACGAGTGCACGTTGGCCAGACTTAGGACCGGTGGAGTTTGGCTGTACGGAGGGATAGCGGAGTTGGCTGTATGTTAGTGCAACGGAGTAAACTGATTAGTTGGCTCGCAACCAACTAATATGGCCATGAGGAGGAATTGTACACCATGCATATGAGTCATGATTGGTATTCGAATATGTGTTATATATATTATGTGTTTTGCAAATGATGATACACTGACAGGGATTTTCTCACTTAGTCCAATTGGTCTAACCCTCATTTTGTTTTTAAAAATATGTATTCCAGGTCGATGAACTTTTAATAGCAAAGGAAGGGATAAGGTGTAGTATGCAGTTGATAGCTGACGGAGATTAGGAAGTGCTTATGTTTTGTTTTGTATGGATACTACTATGAAATGTATTGTATAGTTTTGGGACTAAGGGACCGTACGTGATCTATTATATATCTTTTGTTAGGAAATGATGATATGAAAATATGTTATATGTTGTATGTTTGGGACGGGTCGTTAGAGATGGTATCAGAGCACTAGTTTAAGGGATTTAGGTATTCGGATCCATACCTAGACTTAAACTGCATGTGAAGTAGGATGTCCCTATTAATTTTAGATCATTTGGGATGCTAAATATAAAAAGGTAGAAGGAACATCATGCAATGTAATTTCAAATTATATCTGGCCAGTGTAATTATGAACTTACAGGTAAATGTTCGAACTGGAATACCTTATTATATGGGGTATGTGTTTACGTGTATATTAACCTTGTTGAAATCAATAGAATAGTAAGTGGTTCTGGAAATATGGATAGAGATGAAGAAGGAAACCCAATCAGGCCAAATCCAAGAACTAGAAATATCCAGGAAATGATGACCGGAACAGGAGGGAGAGGTGCAGGACGAGGTCGGGGTGAAACTGGAGGTAGGGGTCATCTCCACGGCACGGAATTTGTTACTAGAAATGATTTGATGGCAGAAATGGAAAGATTACAAACTAATATACAAGCTATGTTCGACCGTACTCGTCACACTGAAACTATAATACCAGATCCTATTTTAAAAGAAGAGACGCCTGTTACACCTACTGTTATACCGGTGCCCAAGAAGTGTGATTAGAAGATGTTTTTAAGCTGCAAACCTCCAACCTACTCAGGGGAAAGAGATCCGGTAAAGGCTATGAGGTGGTTAAAAGAGATAGAAGCTATCTTCAAAACCAGCAAATGTGCCGAAGAAGATAGAGTATTATATGGGACTGCGATGTTGAAGGCTGATGCGTTATACTGGTGGGAAGCTCTTATTACCTCTAAAGGACCGGATATGTATTCTACTTTTTCCTGGGAAGAATTCGCCATAGCTTTTAAAAGGCAGTTTTGTCCTCAAGCTGCCATTAGACAACTGGAAGAAGAGTTTATGAATCTGCAACAGGGAAAGCTATCAGTTCGGGATTATACTGCACGTTTTCTGGAGAAGTCCCGCTTTGCCGAATATTATGTTGCCACTAAAGCACTCAAAATGGAAAGATTCATCTTTGGGTTAAATTCGGAAATCAGAGGAGTAGTAATTGCAAAGGGAACAGATACTTTCTCAGCAGCAGTGGATGCTGCAGAAAATGTAGAAAGAGATAAAAGGAGGGATACTGGTGATAAAAGTATGTGAAAGAGGAAATGGGAAGGATCGTATTATGATCCAAAGAAGTCTAAATCTCCGAGATTTGATAGTCGTCTACCTTTCAAACCAGCTGAAAGACCATGTCCCAAATGCAACCGTATTCATCAGGGAAATTGTTATGTTGATTCCCGAATTTTTTACAAGTGTGGAAAGACTGATCACATCGCTAAAGATTGTCGGGTAACTCGATTCTGTTTCTCTTGCAACTCCCCTGATCATATTCAGTCTGAATGTCCACAGTGGAAAGCACAGCAGGGTAGTATGACAGTGAGACCAACGGGTGTTAGGCCGGGGGGATACAAAGGCCTGAAGTACCGAAAGCAAAGGGTCGAGCCTTCCAAATGACAGCACAAGAAGCAGAGGAAACTCCTGATGTGGTTATAGGTACCTTTCTAATAAACTCTACACGTGCTAAAGTGTTATTTGACTCCGGTGCAAACCGATCATTTGTGTCTCCGTCTTTTGCTGCTTATATGCATTTAAAGTCTAAAGTGTTAGATCATGCGTTAATGGTAGATACTGCAAATGATAATCAAGTACCGGTTAAAGAGGTATTTGATAGTTGTGTTATAGATATAGATGGGTGTGGAGTACCTATTCAGTTATTCCCTATAGCTTTGATCGAGTTTGATATGGTAGTGGGAATGGAGTGGTTAGCCGAGAATCTGGCTAGTATACTTTGTGATAAAAAGTTGATTAATGTTGTCTTACCTGAGAGGGGACCGGTAGTGATTTATGGTGATCGTAGAAATCATCAGTCTTGCCTTATCTCTATGATGAAAGCTCGTAAGTGTGTTAATAAAGGCTGCTTGAGTTATTTAGCTTATGTGATAGATACTAAGCTAGAACAGAATAAGCTGGAAGATATTTCTATTGTTCGTGAATTTCCAGAAGTTTTCCCAGAAGAGTTGACAAGTCTTCCGCCCGATAGACAAGTAGAGTTTGGTATAGATCTGATTCCTGGAGCAGCTCCTGTTGCCCGTACATCGTATCGTTTGGCACCTCCAAAAATGAAAGAAATGATTATGCAACTGCAAGATCTTTCTGATAAGGGCTTCATTAGACCCAGTACTTCACCGTGGGGTGCACCAGTTCTGTTTGTGAAAAAGAAAGACGGGTCGATAAGAATGTGCATTGATTATCAGGAACTGAATAAGCGTACGATCAAGAACAAGTATCCGCTTCCCAGAATTGATGACCTGGTTGACCAATTAGTTGGAGCTTGTTATTTCTCCAAGATTGATCTAAGATCAGGTTATCATCAACTGAAGGTTAAAGAAGACGTTCTGAAAACTGCTTTCCGCATAAGGTATGGTCATTACGAATTCTTAGTGATGCCTTTCGGACCGACTAACGCCCCAGCTGCCTTTATGGATTTAATGAATCGGGTATGTAAGCCTTATCTCTATAAATTTGTTATTGTGTTTATCGATGATATTCTTATCTATTCCCGATCCAAAGACGAGCACGCACAACATCTTCGTTTGATTCTTGAATTGTTGAAAAGGGAACAGTTATATGCCAAATTCTCTAAATGTAAATTCTGGCTACGAGAAGTTCAATTTCTTGGGCATGTAGTTTCAGAAAAAGGCATTCAAGTTAATCCGATGAAAGTAGAGGCAATTGAAAAGTGGGAACCGCCGAGAACACCAACAGATATACGAAGTTTTCTAGGTTTAGCCGGCTACTATCGAAAGTTTATACAAGACTTCTCTCGCATCGCTACACCTCTAACCAAGCTGACCCGAAAGAATATGAAATTTGAATGGAAAGAAGAGCAAGATAAAGCATTCAGAATTTTGAAAGAAAGACTTTGTAGTGCACCGATTCTGTCACTACCGGAAGGTTCCAATGACTTTGTTGTTTACAGTGATGCTTCCAAACTGGGATTGGGATGTGTATTAATGCAGCGTGGAAAGGTTATTGCTAATGCTTCTAGACAACTGAAGGATCATGAAAGACAGTATCCTACGCACGACATGGAACTTGCTGCAGTTGTTTTCGCGCTAAAGATTTGGAGACATTATCTATACGGTTCTAAATGTCATATTTATACCGATCACAAGAGTCTCCAACATCTTTTCGATCAGCGAGAACTGAATATGAGACAAAGAAGATGGTTAGAATTGGTGAATGATTACAACTGTGAAATTCTCTATCATCCGGGGAAGGCGAATATAGTAGCTGATGCACTGAGTCATCAGGAGAGGAGCGGAACAATAAAAGCCATTGCACTACGAGCTGAACTTCTACCTAATATCTTTGACGAATTGAAGAAGTGTCAAGTAGAAGCCTTTCAAGAAGAACACTTGAAACCATAACGGTTAGTGGGTATATCAGCATCACTCGTAAAAGATGAACGTGGGTTATTGTGTCTGGAAGATAGAATATAGGTGCCTCGTTTGGGTAATTTACGTGATTGGGTACTACAAGAAGCTCATCAATCTCGTTTCTCTGTTCATTCGGGCACGAATAAGATGTATAAGGATCTGCGACAATTTTACTGATGGCCGGGAATGAAGAAAATTATTGCTCAGCATGTGGAAGGTTGTTCCACTTGTAAGAAAGTAAAGATTGAACATCAAAAACCTTTTGGTCAGTTACAACGTTTGGAAATACCTATGTGGAAATGGGATAAGATTACTACAGATTTCATTATGAAGTTACCAAAGACTCCGAAGGGATTTGATGCCATTTGGGTGATCGTCGACAGATTTACAAAGTCTGCTCACTTCCTGCCAATAAAAGAAACCTATTCATTAGAAAGACTAGCCAAATTGTACATCGACGAAATAGTAACTCGACATGGAGTTCCAATATCGATTATTTCTGATCGTGATAGTCGTTTTACTTCAAGGTTCTGGAGAAGTTTTCAGAAAGAATTGGGGACGCAAATAAAGCTAAGTACAACATACGATCCTCAAACTAACGGTCAGAGTGAACGAACAATTCAGACTTAAGAAGATATGTTACGGGCCTGTATTGTTGATTTTGGAGGATCATGGGATAAGCATCTGCCATTGATTGAATTTGCCTACAATAACAGTTATCACTCCAGCATACAAGCGGCACCGTTTGAAGTTCGGTATGGTAGAAAATGTCGAACGCCTCTGTGTTGAAACGAAGTGGGAGAGAAACAATTAGTAGGGCCAGACCTAGTTCAGTTAACTGCGGATAAGATTACTCAAATTCGTGAACGATTGAAAGTGGCACAAGATAGACAGAAAAGCTACGCTGACCGACGCCGAAAACCATTAGAATTCCAAGTTGGAGATTTTGTAATGTTAAAAGTCTCGCCTTGGAAAGGAGTCATTCGATTTGGGAAACGAGGTAA
Source organism: Saussurea involucrata (assembly GCA_033807775.1). Taxonomy (NCBI): domain Eukaryota; kingdom Viridiplantae; phylum Streptophyta; class Magnoliopsida; order Asterales; family Asteraceae; genus Saussurea; species Saussurea involucrata. The sequence goes on along the minus strand of CM066327.1, from coordinate 74,034,162 downwards.
ACTTAGTCCAAGGTACATCAGACCGTTTGCAATTACAGAAAGAATAGGTGAAGTTGCTTACAGGTTAGAACTTCCGCCGGAGTTAAGCGGTGTCCATAACGCTTTCCATGTTTCAAATTTACGAAAGTGTTTGATTGCGCCAGATCAGGTAGTTTCTCTACCAGATATAAAGATTGATAAAAAGCTGAACTTTGTAGAGAACCTGAAGCCATAATTGACCATAAAGTTAAAGTTTTGCGGAATGGTAATGAGATCAAGCAAGTAAAAGTGTAGTGGCGACATCATAAAGGTCAGGATGCTACTTGGGAATCAGAATCAGAAATGAGAACTAAGTACCCATACCTTTTCGCTTAACCGAATTCCGGGACGGAATTCTTTTAAGGGGGAGATGTTGTAATAACCAGGTACGTTGTTGGTTTATTTAATTTTTATAATTATAGTTTAAGGTAGGTTTGGGTTAGTTTTATAAGTTTAAGTTTCGTTAATAGTTTTATGGAGTTATAAGTTAAGGGGTAAACTTTAATTTTAATTTAGAAGTTTGAGGGTATGTTTTTCCATTTAAGAGAAGTTTGGGGTTTGTTTGGTCAATGTGATTAAACTAATCACCATCACTGCCCCATTTGATTTAAGGGGGTGAGGTGTCTTTCACTAAGCCATTTTACCATCCTAAGTGTGTGTGTGTGGGTGTGGTGTTTCACGGCAAGAGAGAGAGAGAATTGAGAGAGAAAGTTAAAGAAGAAAAAGAAGAAGCATATTATTTTCAGCTGAAAGATTTACAAACAATCTGTGGAACAAAGGTATTCATCCTACTTAAGTTCTTCATTTTTGTTGATAAAGCTTTATATGGGTTTTGAAGTGGGTTTTGATATTTTTATGATTATGAGAAATCTGGGTTTAGAAGAGTTTTCTAAAAGTAGTCTTAAACATATCTGCATAGTTACAGAATCGTTCATGGTTTAAAACTATAGATTTCTGGGTTAAGTATGAATTCTGTTGGTTGAGACAGTTATGAGTATCGCAACACTGGGTTGCGATAGTTATGATGTTTGTGATAGTTATGAATATCGCAACCTTAAGTTGCGACAAGCTCATTGGTATCGCAACAGTTGGTTGCAACAAGAAGTGTATCGCAACAGTTAGTTGCGATAAGATAGGATGTCGCAACAGTGAGTTGCGACAAGATACTGTGTCGCAAGTAGAAGGTTGCGACATGGGTTATCGCAACTAGTTGGTTGCGATAAGAGTCGAGAATTTTGGATTTAAATAAGATTCTTAGTCTTTATGGGTCCTGTACAGTAGATTAATACCAGTACAATATGTATATGGGTATTTCAGATCTTTGTGAAGTTGGTGACAGAAATTCCTACGACGACTTTGAAAATAAGAGTGACGCGATTACTAGCAGGTGAGTTTTACTTTAAACCATTTTCAAACTGGAATACATATACTGATTGGGAATGTGATATATAGTGTGATTATGTGCTTATATTTGAAATATAATATATTGAGATGTATATTGTATTTATATGAGCATTACACTACACGAGTGCACGTTGGCCGGACTTAGGACCGGTGGAGTTTGGCTGTACGGAGGGACAGCGGAGTATACTAATTAGTTGGCTCACAACCAACTAATATGGCTATGAGGAAGAATTGTACACCATGCATATGAGTCATGATTGGTATTCAAATATGTGTTATATATATTATGTGTTTTGCTAATGATGATACATTGACAGGGATTTTCTCACTTAGACCAATTGGTCTAACCCTCATTTTGTTTAAAAAATATGTATTCCAGGTCGAGGAACTTTTAATAGCAAAGGAAAGGATAAGGTGTAGTATGCAGTTGATAGCTGACGGAGATTAGGAAGTGCTTATGTTTTGTTTTGTATGGATAGTACTATGAAATGTATTGTATAGTTTTGGGACTAAGGGACCGTACATGATCTATTATATATCTTTTGTTAGGAAATGATGATATGAAAATATGTTATATGTTGTATGTTTGGGACGGGTCGTCACCGTCGTCATCACCGTCGTCGTCACCTTCGTCATCGTCTTCGTTGCACACCAAGGATTCAGCATACACATAAAGTAATGGAGGTCTTTCTGATTCGGCTGCAAAGTGCATAAAACCAGAGATATCCCCATCGTTGGATAACTCCACAAATGACCCATCATCATTTTTGAACACTAACTTGCAAACAGCCGAAGGGTCGATTTCACATTTTTGCATGGCGTATGCAACAAACTTCTGATAAGAAAAGTTTAGTGACAATTTTACACCATGCTTAGATTTATATGTAAAATTTCACTCATTGTTTTCCTCCACCCATTCACCATCGTAAGAGAAATATAGACTAGCTTTTGCAACAGATGAACTCATTTTTTCAGTGGTATCTCAAAAACAAAATACTGAAGAAAGAAAGCAAGAAAGCAAGAAAGAAGGATGGAATGGGTGTGAGTTATGGATTGTATTCTACTGATATTTATGGATGAAATCTTATTGAGGAAGATAAATTGCAACCATAAATTGGTCTTCCAAGTACAATGATTCAACATTGATGAAACATGCCAGTGAATTTCAACCACAATTTGGTCTTCCAAGTACAATAATTGTGGAAAAAACAGTAAAAACATGCAAAAAATTGTGCAAAAAGCACCAAAATTGAAACTTTTTTGGCTGATCGTGGGGTTGATCGCGGGGAGGGGCCAAAAGTGTCACCGCGGGCATAGTTGGGGGGGGGGGGGGGGGGCTCCGCGGGACGTTTTGGCCAAAACCGCGGGACACGTGGGCCTCATCCCGCGATCGCGAGACCCACCGCGGGATTTTTGGGTATTTTGGCATATTCGAAAAAAATGGGTATTTTGGCAAGTCAAAGTCAAAATTTTGGTATTTTAATTAAATTCCCTTAAATTATAGAACTAGGGGTGGGTTCAAAAGAAAACTCATTTTTCAATTTTCATTGTGCACGTAAGGACCAATCTTAGCCATTGATTAAAATTTAGAAAACTAATCAATGGTTAAAACATAATAAGACTAATTGAGAAGTGATTAGGGAAAAACTATAATTTTCTTATTTGACTCTTTATTTTCTTTTTTAATTAAAAAACTTTTAGTTCCTTAATGTTTAAAATAAATTATCTAAAAATTACTAATATTTTAATCAAACAAATTACATCAAAAAAACGAGAATTTCGTTTTCTTCGATATGACATCAATCTAAATGTAGTTTTTTTTTTCATTTTAACCGTTTTTACGTAAAATGATATATATATATATATATATGTGTGTGTGTGTGTGTTATATATTCATTATGCATATATATGTATGCACGTCCCCGGTGTCCACATTCGTTATGAATAACAAAAGTGAACGTTCATTCATTATTCATGATGAATAATACAATATTCAGGATGAATAATATAACATTCAGGATAAATAATACACCAATTTATGATTCATGTATTATTCATCATGAATCGTGTATTATTCACACTGAATGCTGTATTATTCATCCTGAATGATATATTATTCATGATGAATAATACATGAACCCGTGAAAGTGTGAAGACGCGGCGCACTATTTTTTGTTCCCCGGTTCACAACCTAAACTTGATAGGTTCTCGATTCGTCTCGATGGGTGTTGGGTTACGGTGATGAAGAACGCGATGTCTTACGACGTTGAAGAAAGTGTTGAATAAGGTGATGTCGAGTTACGGACTTACGGTGTCGAGGTGTTGTACACACTTGAACGTACATAAATATTCATAATGAACATAACACATATATAGCATTTCACGTAAAAACGATTAATACAACAAAAAAAACTATATCGAGATGGATGTCATATTGAAGAGCACGAATTCTAATTTTCTTGATGTAATTAGTTTGATTAATTAAAATATTAGTAATTTTTAAGATAATTTATTTTAAACTTTAAGAAGGTAAAAGTTTTTAATTAAAAAGGAAAATAAAAAAGTCAAATATAGTAGGGATGATTTTAAATTATCTTTCTTTTTTATCCCTAATCACCTTAATTAATAATATTAATTAAAAACTCTATTTAATATGAGTTGTTGGATCAATAGAGATGGAGGGGCCGAGATTCGTCCTCACGTGCATAATGCAAAATGTGTTTTTATTTGAACTTTCCTCCATAGAACTAAACTATAAATCGTCCGATCTAAAACTGTTATAATGTATTTATGGAACGCTTTTGGATGTTTCCACAAGTTTTTAGAATGTTTTAACTTTAAAATAAAGCGTCAGCATTAGCTGTTTTGAAAGACAGTTTCGAAAATTGTCCTATAAACATATATTTTTATAAGACAATTTCGAGAACTATCCTATAAACATATATTTTTATAAGAAAATTCGGCTAAAAGACACCTTTTTCAAGTAGTGTGATATAAGATAACAAATACGACACTTTATTTTAATAGCGTCTATAAACCATTTGTAACATTTATCTATATGACGCTTTTTAGTTTGTTTCTATAACAAGTCATATAAAACATTTTAGTAGAACATTTGGACGTTTTAGACATCACCTAATATTGTTGTAGTGTCTGTAGTCCTTATTTCATGTTTCATAGTCCAAACTGGTCGTTCAAGTTAACACCATTAGAAGAGTGCTCATTAAACCAATCATGTACCGTTCATATGAGAGGTATTTTCATCTTTTACCTATTTTTTTGTTAGCCTATAAAAATATAATAGTAAATTAATATCATATAAGATATATAGAAGTAGGGGTGAGCATCGGAACTGGGTACCCATTTTTGGAACCGGACCACTCTAGAATTGACGGTTCCGGAACCGGAACCAATTTGATTGGTTCTGGTTCCAGTTCCTAAAATACGGAACCGATTAAGACTAGTTCCGGTTCTGGTTATCAATTATTTGGAACCGTTGCACGCTGGGTACCTGCCGGAACCGGTTCCGGGACCGGGTACCGGCTATTTTAATAAAAAATATTTATAAATTTATTAGATGTAAATATTTATTAAAACTAAAATTGCATTAATAGATTTACCAATTCAAAGATCCTTTACATACAAAAAAAATCTTAAGTAAAAATAACTAATATGTTTGTTACTGATTTGCAATAGAATTAAAATTACATTTTTATTATATAAAATGTTAAAGTTATTAAAAAAACAAATTGACAACGGGTACCCGAAACCCGAACGATCGGTTCCGAGACTGGTTCCAAAATATAGATAACCTATGTAAGGGGTTCCGGTTCTGATTCCAGTTCCATGAAATTTGGCCAGGTACCCGGTTTTGCTCACCCCTATATAGAAGTATATAGAAGTGGTTGGAATCCTCTCCGATGGATGTATTCTTTGATAAATCCATTAATTGAGCTCCTTTGTTAAAGATCTAAGGAGTATGCTTAATTTACTTTCAAGAACAACATATCTAGGATTTGAAGCTTTTTTGTTTATTTGAGGAGGAAATTCCCCAGAAAGACCACTATTGGCACCGTCGAAACTAATGAGGTTTGATAAGTTACCAATTTCTGGAGGAATACGGCCATCAGGGATGAGCCTATTCATGTCCGAACAGGGTCTCGTACATCTGACCAACTGAATTTTGCAAGTAAACGTTTTTGGGGTATGAGAGATATGTCGGCTATCATCTACGCAGTGCTCCTGATATTAGAAAATATAAGAAACATCAACCAAAATGTTATAACCAGATCCGCGCAACAAATAAGAAATCAAATAGATGAATCAATAAGAACAATGATTTCCAATGGTCATCCCTTTCATTAATCTTTCAGAGAGAATTTAGCAATACAATGTTGAAAGTAAAAGAGATGATTAGCTTGTTTTTCCAAGCTAATCTAACATTAAATACTATGGGCCCGTGGTTAACAAGCCCACGGCCCGTTCACTAATAAGGCTCAAAATAAACTATTACAATTCAACCCTTGAACTTTAAATCAACTATAAAACCTGCCCTAACAATCTCCCCCTTTGATTTGAAGTTCGAGTTGGCGCTCTAGATCTCTCCAGTTGAAGACATATCTTTTGCGAAGCGCGAAGTGTACCTCGAACCATCTGATTGCACGGCGGTAGTCGATGCGTTCTTCAACTATTTCCAAGGCATTCCGAGCAGTTTCTTCATTCGGATTCGGAACATATGAGAACCTTGGATTTTCAGAATCGTGCTGAATAATCTTTCGAAGTGCATCTTGAACTTTGAGGAGTGTGCCGTCACAGAATCCTTCCACCTATCTGAAGCGCATGAACTTCTTCTCTTTTTGCTCGTTGAGGTAAACAACCCCGAATTCTGGTTCTAGAAGCATAGCGTTCTCGGGATACATGTTTACCTCAGGCGCTTTCAGATTCGGCTTGATCAGATTTACCTTCTTTGCCCTGTTCTCGACAGCCATTTGAAAATCTGTTAGATATGACATCATAATGGTATGGACCAGGTATCGACGAACTGCTTCGAGCGCCTTTGTAACTTCAAGCGGTCGGATGGTTCTTTTACGAAGGTCTTTCAGAATAACCAGGAAGTCGAACGGTCGGAGGTTCTGGAAGTCGACTTCAGAGAATTTCCATTCGTTCCCATCTTCACGTCGGACAATGAACACTGGGTAGACGATCCTCATAATGCGTCTTGAATAGATACTGATTACCTCTGTGATTCGAAGTTTGGTTCTGACTTGGCTGACTGGTAGACACCGCTGCATTGCGTTGATATATCGCTTTGGTATTCGGGGCTAAAGTTGTAAATACCCAGGCAGAAGGACGGCTCGATCGGGCGAAGATTGTGGACGAACATCTTTTTCAAAGATTCCTCCAAATGAGGGATGAGTACCATGATCTTCTCCCAACGAATTTGATGTTGTGGAGGGGGAGAAAGATCAGAAGCTGTCATTTGTCGGGGAGTTGTCGGAATATTGGCAGTTGAGGTCTCGGGTCTTGTTGACGTTCCGGTGGGTTGAGCATAGTGAACGAGTGACGAACCATAAAGGTTCTGGAGCAGGAACTGATCATAATCGATGTTGTCGTCTTCATCAGTTGGGAAGACCAAATTTACTTGGAGATTTACAGCACTGGCAGCTTTTTCGTACCATGCATCTTCTGTCTCCGGGTTGGCTTCACAGTCTGGATCGATCATATTCAGTAGAGGTCTTGCTGATAAATCAAGGTCGATCAGTTCCTGTGTTGAACCCTCGGGATTTTCAACCGTCGGGGCTTCATCATCTGATATATCCATATCAATCACCATTTCTGCTAAAGGTAACTCGGCTTCAGGATTTGTTCCGGTTGTAGTAGCCGTAGTTGAAGGTTCCGGTTGAACCACAGTTGTAGTTTCAGCAGTGAGGATCTGGGCGATCTCGGTTTGGCGTTGTCGTTTCTCCCCCTCACAGTGATCAGTATCATCCTGGTCATCGTGCTTGCGTTTCAGACCGCCTGCTTGACTCTTACATGTTTCTTCGAGCGTGCGGACCCTCTCAGACAGCCTGGTGAGCGCTTTTTTGTAGTCCTTGAGGGTCGAGTCAATGGCGTCCAAACGGGTGATGACAGATGATGAAGGAGCAGTGACCTGGGATTTCAGAACGGAGATCAGGTTTGCTTCAGTAGAGGCGGTTGTGTCGGATTCCTGGAGCAGTTGGGCCAATAGCATCGTCTTCAGGGTGTCCACCGAATAGATAGGTTGCGGTTGAATCGGTGGAGGTACAGGGGCGGTTTCAATTTCGACGAGGTGGCCTTTACCTTTGATAGCGTGCATCACTTTGGCAAGTTCAGCGGCTACATGTTGCTGCATCTGTTGCTCCATATCCTGGCGGACAGCCTTAAGGGTGCTGTCCAGGGACCCTGGTGACATGAAGTCAGGTAAAGTAACACCGGGATCACTTAGATTGCCCGTTGAGGCGTCTACCACAAGGGTAGAGCCACCTACGTTCACAATTGGCGTGATAATAGATGTGGTAGGATTTCCGTCTGATCCTCGTGTTCCGGCAGAAGGAGACACTACAGACGTTCCGGTCGGGTCACTAAGAGCCGCGACTTGTTGTTGTGCCGCATCAAGTGTCGTAGTCAAGGAATCTTCAATAACAAGTGGATCTAGACTCGATGGTGCACTGAAAGAAGTCGATACCGGGGGTTGCTGGTCTCTTGTTTCAACACCAGTACTCTCCGAGTGAGAGACTGGTGGAAGTTGTGCTATATCCTCGTGTGAGACTGAAACATCCGTCTTTTGAGAGACGGATGAGGGGGTCGTGTAATTGCTCCGCTGGGTCCACGGAGTCGTCTTCAATACCCCATCCCAACAAATGAGACGGGATAGCAGATGTGGCTACCCGGATATCGCTCGGTTCGGTTCACTCAGGGGCCTCGTTATCTTTATGGCCCAATCTTTCCTGGTTCGCTTTTGAACGCAGTTCTCTCCGGCTCGCAGTTTCTAACTCAACTCCTTCTACTCCCTCAATCCTAGGTGAAGCATGGGTAGGTGAGTCAAGTGGGATGCCTTCGTTGAAGTCGGGGTTCGGTCCGATACGGGGAGGTATTTTAGAGAGCCGAATGGCACGGGTCGTGTCAGATGCCGTATCGGAGTCAGATTTTACGTTATGAACCTGGAAGGTGGGTGAAGGCGAGTCGGAAAGATATGGTGTGGAGTCATGTTGAAGCATCGGTCGGGAGGACGATGCTTCGGCTTCGCCTGTTGGACAGTGTTGGCTAGAACTGGGTTACGATACCGCTGCACCACTCACACTAGTTCCCCTTCCCCTAACAATCCACACACCCCGCCCGACAGAACCTGCTTGCCGGGCCCTACCACCTCTCATTCTTGGACCCTCACGTCTCTCGGGTCTAGGTTCCTGGGCAGGTCCCTCCGGCGCTGGCTGGACCATGGGATTCCCTATCTCTTCCTTATAAGCAACTACCCCTGGTGCAGCAGGATCGGCTATGGCTAGTAGGGCTTCGGGGATGGGGGCGGCCACCGCGTCTGATGGGTTGCGGATGACCATGTATTGAAGGTGGCGAATGAGACATACCGGGTGTGTCAAGCGGCGAGGAATGGCTGGATTCGCATCCATGTGTTGACGCACAACTAGCGAAAGGAAACCCGGGTATGGCAGGAACTTTTTCTGCTTGGTACCACCGATGTGACGAATTGCTTGCATGATTTCATGCCAGATGATCATGGCAAAGTCGACATGGCGATTATAGCAGACGGCGTTAACAAGGCGTAGGAAGTCGCCGGTGCATTGGTCAATACCTTTCCATCTAGACGAAAGACACCTGTTCAGAATAGTGAACAGGGTGTACCAGATTGGGGCCAGGTATTTGCGGTTGAAAGCGGAAGGCCTTGGAAGTTCGCAGTTGTACCTGAGCACGCGGATTTGAGCGCATAACGTTTCTTCGTTAACGGCAGGATCGTACTGTTCATGGTTGTTAGCGTTGGCCTTGGGCAGCGATAGAAGTCGTCTGAAGGAGTCTGGTGTAAGGGTGAACTGCTGATTATCGAGTTGAGCAGTTATAGGCTGTGAGTTACCGGCCGTCCGAACTTGGGCAGTGAACCAGACTTGTAGAACGTAGAGCAAGGGGACGTCGGTAGTGCGGGTGAGGGCCTCTCGGAGAGGGTGACGCATTAGAATGTCGAGAATCACCTGGTGCTGTGGGTTAGGTCTGAATAGTGTCGGGTCGAGATAATGGTTGTTGGCCTCTAATTCAGTGCCATGGTCAGGATCGACCATAGCATTGTCCGCTGCTTCGTCTATGATTTCCTCTTCCTGAGGTATTTGCTCTTGAGGAGGTTGCTGTTGTTGATCCGCCATTGAATCTGTAAAACAGACGCACAGTTAGTAATTGGAACGAATGACAAAATATCGGCGCGTACCTTCGCATTAAATGGGCTCAATCTGATATAGAATGAGGACTGGCAGTGGCAAACTAGGTACTGGAGTGACAAACCAGGGGTGTCCGGACAACGCTAGGTGTATGACAAAACTTTCCGGACAACGCAAGTACCCGGACACAAGGTATCCGGACAACAAACGCATTCCGGATGAAATGATAGTGTCCGGATAAAACTGGCAATCCGGACAAAGAAGTTTCTGGGTGATAGATGATTCCGGACAAACTGGAGTTCGGACACATTAACTATCCGGTAGTTGAACTTACCGGAAACCCTGAGGTTTCCGGACAACTAGGTTTTCCGGGTGTTAGGCGTGTCCGGACAAACTATCTAATATGATGAGACTTACATGACAAAACATATTGAAGTTGAACATGTCCGGGCACAATGAATGTTCCCGGACGAAATTCAAAAACACCAATCGACCAAAATGGGGTCCCAAACATGTGTGAAAGCAGTTAAGGATGGTCGATACAAGCATATAAGCACACAGAGTGGTCAAAATCTAACTATACGACAACGAAAAGACCCTGAGTCATGTGAACTCAAAACTGGGTTTCGGATAATGAAACGCGACCAAATCGATGGTCGACATGTGCGTTTGAGTGTGTGAAACCAGTAACAATGTTATCGAGATTGATAAACGAATTCCTTACCTGTTGTTGTGATCGAAAAACGCGAGTTAAATCGAGAAGGGGAGTGAGACCGAGCGCGAGAGAGGAACGAGAGGTTTTAGGGGTTTTGTTCGAATTTTTCGGATAATGAAATAAACAGAACCCGGATGCTATTTAACTGAACCCAGAACCCGGATGAGTCGACCCGAATAGAGCAGGTCCGGATACTGTCCGGATACCTTGAGGTTTCCGGATACTGTCCGGATACCTCAAAAAGTGTCCTGTTCCTGGGAATTTTGCAGTAAGTGGAACTGGAAGAGGACTTTTCTCTCGCTCCCCCTTAAACTGAGCATGGGGATAACATTGCTTCCCCTCGGATAGTGCAGTAGAGTGTATTGGTGGGGTTAGACACACACAAAACATTTAGCCTTAAAAAAAACTTGTGCCGCTCCCCCTCAGAAGATGACCATAATATAAAGTTTACACTGGAGTGCCCACACACACAAAAAAACTTTTTAGCATTAAAGAAAAAACTGTGTGTGACTCTCCCCCTCAAAGGATAAGTAAACTTACCTGATACTTCTTTGTGCTCCCCCTGAACACATGAACACACTTTGAAATCACAGAGATAGATAGATAAACGGACATAGACGACAATATGAAATAACAGAAACACACGAAGAAAGAAAGGAAAAGCAGACGAAATATACGAGATAAATACAGAGACTAAATCGAACACTGTAACTGAAACAAGTAGAATACAAGTGCGAGGAAGTGTGTGCTTATTCATCAGGAGGGTAAACACCGGATGATGAGTAGACAGTTACTCGTATATGTATGGAACTTGTAACGGGCACACAATCGGATTAAGTCGTCAGTTTTAGCATACCTAACTTTTGCACAAGAGTATTAAAACGTTTTTCGTCCAGTGCTTTGGTAAATAGGTCTGCTAGCTGATGTTCAGTATTTACGAAGTAGAGTTCGATGGTACCTCTTTCGACGTGATCCTTAATGAAGTGATACCGAACGTCGATGTGCTTCGTCTTGGTGTGTTGAACCGGGTTACTTGATATAGCGATGGCGCTCTTCGAGTCACAGTAAATCGGGACCTTGACGTACGTGAAGCCATAGTCTTTGAGTTGCGTCCTCATCCAGATGACTTGGGAACAACAGCTCGCGGCAGCCACATACTCCGCCTCGGCAGTTGATGTAGATACGCATTGTTGCTTCTTGGATGCCCAGCTTACCAGGCTATCTCCCAAAAAATGAATGTGACCCGACGTGCTCTTCTGGTCCAGCATGCAGCCCGCGTGATCCGCGTCGGAATAGGCGGATAGTGCAAAACCTGTCTCGCTCTGATACCAATTGATAGTTCCAGTTTGATCAGGTAACAACGATTCAATGAGGAATAACAATAACAAATAACGATTTCAACTTGTCATCCCTCTCATATTCAATAAATCAAGAATAAGGAAGACGAGAAAAAGTCAAACTAACCAGAAATCAATGAGATAATCTTTGAATCGAATTCGTCCGTCTGCTCTGATACCAATTGTTATAACCAGATCCGTGCAACAAATAAGAAATCAAATAGATGAATCAATAAGAACAATGATTTCCAATGGTCATCCCTTTCATTAATCTTTCAGAGAGAATTTAGCAATACAATGTTGAAAGTAAAAGAGATGATTAGCTTGTTTTTCCAAGCTAATCTTACATTAAATACTATGGGCCCGTGGTTAACAAGCCCACGGCCCGTTCACTAATAAGGCTCAAAATAAACTATTACAATTCAACCATTGAACTTTAAATCAACTATAAAACCTTCCCTAACACAAAAACATGGAAAATCCATTGAAATAAACAGAAAACTAAAATATTCTTGAAATGGTGGAACTTGGCTATAAAACATCGGGCAACTTTACAAGATCTTAACTTTGATCCACTCTAAAAATGCAGCCGCGCGTCAAAACTTCTGGGTATGCCACTACCACTAGTGTATTCGTTGTGGTAACCTAGGTAGTGCTCTTGGCGTTAAGTTTTCGATTTCTTGAGGTATAGGGCCGGTGAGTTCGTTCGCTGAGACATTGAGGTATTCGAGGAAAGGAAGTCGAACGTACTTTAGCACCACATCCCCGTTGAATCTCCGGCGATATCCCCTCCCATCTCCTTCTCGTTCACGACTAGACAGATGATTTTTACCGGCAAAAAATTACAAACGGAAATATCCATCGATGATTGTAGACGGAACGTGCACTACTAAACAAAGGACTTGATCTGACGGTCGTTTCCGACGGATTTCCGACGATTTTAGGCGAAAACAAGAAGAGTCAGCAAAAATTAACACTAGTGCAAATCTATTGGAAATCCGTCACAAATCCGTCAATGAATTTAAAAAAAATTATATATTCTCGAGAATATTTGTGATGGATTTGTCACGGGATCCGTATCCGCCAAAAATCCGTCACAAATATTCTTAAATTACAATTACGTGACTTAAATATTGTAATTAGCATTTAACTACTCTAATTACAGTTAATTAAACTAAACAACAATTAGAAATCAAATTAGAAAAATCTTATTAATTTCTGACAGAAGGAAATCCCTGGAAATTAATTTTAACAATCGTTTTTTAAAATCAAGGTTTTTAAAATCAATATTTTTAATAACATTTTTCAGAAATTATTTTTTCAAAACCGATGTTTTTAAAAACCTTATTAATTTTAGACGGAGACTTGTGTTTTAAACCACAGGGTACTTATAAACCTATATCACCAAAAAATAATGCAAGGAAGCCTCTTTCCGAGCCATTACTAGATGAAAAATTGTTGAAATTGGTGATCGGGGAAAGCAAGAGAGGCCGGATATACGGCTTTAGGAACACCAATGATCCGAATTTGGTCTTAACGAGGTGGATATGCGAGTGGTGCATCACCTTCTGATGCATAGGTGTGTTCTACCTTCTATTTCGTATATAATTCATTCTAATATTTCTTGTTTGTTTAGATTCAAGCATTAGCGACCTTGCTGCAACAATCAGAAGAGGCCCGCGTGAAGGAGATTGAGGAGCTACGACAAGTAGAAGAGGTACGTATAAAGGAGATGGACTTTTTTTTCTTAATTTGAAGTATAATATATATATATATATATACCTAACAGTCACCAAGATTTGAAATTGACTCACCGATGTTTTTCCCCTATATCTTACTTATAATATTTAGCATGGTTCTTTAAGATGACTTGTACAAAATAGCAAATGTTCGGTGAAGTCGAAGATCAATCGAAACCAAGCTTGAAGACATTCTCATTGTGGAAATAAGAATTGTCTTTTCAACAATCAAACAAGTCATGGTCCACTGATGGTGTTCCCACACATCGGTGGACACTCCCCTCACCGACTCTCCTATCGTCGACCAGAAGCATCCCACCGATAAGGATGCTCAAAATCGGTGGGATCTTTATTTGAATGGTTCTCTTGAAGATTGTTTAAAGATTCAAGTCAATTATATTTGGTGGAACTTCATCGGTGTAGTTGTCTTGGAATACACATCAAGAAGATCATTTATTATGGGACAATATCCTTTGCCAGATAAAAGTGACTATTTGTCCTTTTATCCATTTTCAGTTAAAGTCCCTTTCAGCATGGGTATTCTTCCTAGTACCAATGAAAAGGTGATAAAGACATATCAACTTTTCAGAAGTCAAAAGCTACAAGCAAATCTCCTGATGACATGTGTCCCAAGCATTTAATGCTCAGCTCACTATAAAAGGAAGAAGAGGCTCCCATGCAAACTACGCTTTCTGGAAATCTCTCTCAGTGCAAGAAGTCTCCATTTTGCTTAAGAACTTTATAGCTTTGTTCTAAGTGTTCTAAGTTGTTTTGTTTAGTATACTTTGTGAAAGATTGTTAGAATAGTTTATCTGTTCTTTTCCGCAACAGTCTTAAGTTTCTATGTGTAATTCTTGTTGAAAGTTTTTCAATAATAGAATTAAAATTGTGAAAAATTTGAGTATTGTATTCAACCCCCCCCCCCCCCTTCTACAATACTTGTTATAGCCATCTGGGACTAACAAGTGGTATCAGAGCAGAAAGTTTAATTCATAAACTTGATCTGCGATGGCTGCCTCATCATCTTCAACTGTTGAAAACTCTTTTCAAAATAACTTTTCTGAAAATGGCCCCATTACCAAACCTCCTAAGTTTAACCCTAACAACTTTTCTCTTTGGAAAAGCCGTATGATGCTATTCATGGAAGGAGTGGATACTAGATATCCAACCATTCTCAAAGAGGGACCCATTATCCCTAGAGTCCGGGCTCTCTATGAAACGCAGAGGCCTGGTAAAGAAACTACTGATAAGGAGGACTCTAGTGACTCCGATGATTCAGATGAGCATTATGACAAAGAGAAATCTAAAGCTACTGGTCGTTATATCCTCAAAAATCCTAAGAAATATACTGATGAGGAAAAACGGTTGGTTTCTCTTGATTCTAAGCTTAGAGCAATCCTTTCACTTTCACTTCCTAATGAGGTCTATCACTCTCTGGTTAACTTTGAAACTGCTAAAGAGATGTGGACTACACTGTGTGTACTGTACGAAGGTATAGAGGAAGTTAAGAAGTGAAAAAAGATCTCTCTTATCAGAAAGTATGAGCTCTTCACTCATGAAAAAGGTGAATCTCTTCCTAGCTATTATAATCGTTTCAACTCTCTTCTGAATGATCTGAAGTTACTAGGCAGAGTCTATGATAATGAGGAAGTTCTAAACAAATTCATGGATTGTCTCCCTGATTTTTGGGAGAACATGTGCACTTGTATCAAAACTTCCAAGGACCTTGAGTACATGCCTTTAATTGTCTTATATGGAACACTCTACAACTTTGAACAAACCAAGTTACAAAGGAAATCTTTCATCAAAGAGATAAAGGGCTCTTCTATAGCCCTTGTCAGTGAAAATTCCAAGAAACCTCAAAGTGTTCCACGTATCACCTATCCTTCATTAGACTCTGACAATGAAAGTCAGAACAACTCTTCTCACCAATCAGAGGCATATCTAAGTGATGCCGATGATGAAGGTGAAGAAATTTCAGATAAGAAAATGTCTGATGAACTAGCCATGATGGATGGTTTCAAAAACAAATCTCGTTTTTCTAACAAATCCAAATCTTTCAGAAAACCCTTCTCTTCTTCAAAAACTCCCTCGTCTGATAAGACAGATGAGGAATGTTTTAATTGTGGAAAGAAAGGACACTTCGCATCTGAGTGTAGAAGTAAGCGTGCGATGAACTTTAGGAATTCATCTTCTGACAAGTTTTCGTCCAAGTATGAAAAAAACCAAAAAATAACTCTTTCAAATCAAACCTTGCCAAGAAAGATACTCAATCCTCTTCCCAAGATCATCAAGAAAGGGCTGAGAAGTACAAAGCCAAGTACAAGAAAGAAAAAGAGAGAAATGAGGGTTTCCTTAGAAAAGGAAAGGGCCTCATGGCCGAAATACATGATTGGGAAGAAGAAACCTCTGTCAGTGACAACAACTCTCCCAACATGTGCTTTATAGCCATCTCAGAAGATATGGAAGATTCTAAAAAAGCTACCACTCCAATGGCTTTGGTGTCAACTGGGTGCTCGACATCATACTCTCAGGTACATCTCTTTAATGATATGACTGATAGTGAAAAGATTGATGCTTATGAATCTTTAACTAAAGACTTTTATTCTGTCAAGGATGATAAGAAACGAAAATCTGTTCAAGTTAAAGATCTCACTTCTAAACTTGAATTTTGTATGTCTAAACTTGAAAAGTTTGAGGAAATCAAAGCTGAGCTTGAGGATCTGAAAACCATAAATCATATGATCTCAAAAGAGAAAAACAAACTTTTTAAGAAATTAAAAAGAGAACAAGACACCGTTAGGAAATGGACGTGTTCTTCAAAGAATCTTGAGCAAATCTTTAAAGATCAAATTTCTGGTAATCACAAATTTGGTTTAGGCTTTGGAAAAACCATTCCTGACATCTCTTCTCAAGCACTTGTCTCTACCTCAAGTGTATGGGATGATGCCTCAGAGTCAAGCTCTTGTGACTATTTCTTTAAACTCTTTAGATCTAGGTGAAGCTTTAAAGTTTGGAATATTTATAAAAGCTAAAGATTCTTCGTCTGTTCAAACCATGGAAAAAGAGGATTCCAATGATGTTTCAAAACCCATCCATGATCTTTTAAAAGATTTAATCATTGATGAAGCCTCATCTTCTAACTCTTCAAAAGCTAAAAGAGCAAATGACGCTGATCTTCCTTTAAAAAGAAAATCCACAGATCTTGGGAAAGAACACTCCAAAAACACTTCAAGAAATCTTTCCAAGTTTGCTTCCACCTCGGGAAATGGGATTTTAAGTTTTCCTCCTCTCATCTCATCTTTAAAGCTATTCAAGTTAATGTCATGGGAAAAGGAAAAGAGAAATTGCAAAAACCCAAAAAGACTTTTATATACAGAAAGTGTTACAATTGTGGTGATACCTTTCATCTTGCAAAGTATTGTCCAAAGGAAAGAATGGACAGAATCAAACCTAAGGACTCTTCCTCTTCTAACACCAAAGGACCCACCACCAAATGGGTACCTAAGAACTAATTTGTGTGTGCATTCAGGTTTTTGAGCACCATCAAATATGGTATCTGGATAGGTGGTGCTCACGCCACATGACAGGAAATAAATCTCTTCTCATCAACTATGTGTCTGAAAAAGGTCCTTCTGTAACTTTTGGTGACAACTCTAGAGGCTACACCAAAGGATACGGAACTCTCTCAAACGGATATGTCACCTTCAATAAAGTGGCATTTATTGAAGGTCTCATGCACAATCTCCTAAGTATCAGCCAACTGTGTGATCTAGGATATAAAGTTATCTTTGAACTTTCTATCTGTACTGTTGTCGATAAAAACATGAAAGTGGTGTTATCCGGAAAAAGGATGGAAAATGTCTATATCATTGATATGGGACAAAATAATAGTTCATCCAATGTTTGCTTTGTGTCAGATGACACGGCCAAAAGGAACTGGCTGTGGCATAAACGTCTTTCTCATCTTAATTTCAAAACTCTCCATAAAATATCAAACAAAGAGCTGGTGACTGGCAAGCCAAAGTTGAATTTTGTCAAAGAGAAACTGTGTGATGCATGTGAAAAAGGGAAGCTCACCAAAACTTCCTTCAAGACCAAGCAATGCTCTTCCATCACTCTTCCTCTCCAGATGCTGCACATGGACCTATGTGGACTAGTCAGCACTCCTAGTCTAGGAGGCAAAAGGTACATTCTTGTAATTGTTGATGAATTTACTAGATATACTTGGGTGTCTTTTCTCAGGTATAAAAGTGATGCAACTGAAGAAATCGTCAACTTTGTCAAGAAAAATGAAGTTCTTAACGAACAACTTGTACGTTCGGTGAGAAGTGGCAATGGCACTGAATTCAGAAACAGTGCTCTTGAAGACTTCTTCAATGAGAAAGGAATTTCTCAAAACTTCTTTGCAGCAGGACTTCTCGGCAAAATGGAGTCGTGGAAAGGAAAAACAGAACTCTATGTGAGGCTGCTAGATCCATGCTAAGTGAATCAAACCTGCTTACCTATTTCTGGGCTAAAGCTGTTAATACTGCTTGCTTTACCCAAAATAGGTCGGTGATATCCAAAAGACATGATAAGACCCCATATGAAGTCTTTCATGGCAGAAAACCAAATATAGGTTTTCTTCATGTTTTTGGTTGTGTGTGCTTCATCCTGAATGATCGTGACAATCTTGGGAAGTTTGATCCCAAAGCTGATGAAGGAATCTTTGTTGGATACTCTCTATCCTCCAAAGCATATCGTGTGTACAATCTCAGGAGAAAATGCATTGATGAGTCCATTCATGTCAAATTTGATGATCTAAGATCATCGTCTCTTTCAAATGATGATGATGAATTACACAGGTGGATTTCCTCATGCATAGGTGATGCTCCCATAGTCAATCCCACCGATGCATCCTTCATTCCTTCAACTCCATATCCTTCAAATAACCAAGTTGGGTCACCTTCCTTAGTGCCTAACACCACTTCTACCGAAATTGACCATCTCCCCACCGACATGAACTCTCCCACCGAAATGCTTTCTCCCACCGACATGCACCCTACCACCGATACACTGCCTACTACCGACGATACTGCCTTCCACCGAACCTATGATCCCACTCCATCAACTTACTCCACACAAAATATTCCACCACCTTTACCTCCTGCCGCAAAATGGACAAAAGATCACCCCATAGATCAAATCATTGGTGATCAGCAATCTGGTGTCCAAACTCGCAGAGGAGTTGCAAATATTTGTCACTATGTGAACTTTCTATCTCTCATTGAACCCAAGAAGATTGATGAAGCTCTAGCAGATCCCTATTGGATCACTGCCATGCAAGAGGAGCTTTCTCAGTTTCAGAGAAATAAAGTTTGGAGATTGGTTCCCAGACCTCCAAAGAAGACAAACATTGGAACCAAATGGATCTTCAGAAACAAAATGGATGAAGAGGGTACAGTTATCAGAAACAAGGCCAGACTGGTTACTCAAGGATACCGACAGGAAGAGGGCATTGACTATGATGAAACTTTTGCCCCTGTTGCAAGACTTGAAGCCATAAGAATTTTTCTGGCTCATGCTGCATACCGAAATTTCAAGGTCTTTCAGATGGATGTCAAAAGTGCTTTCCTCAATGGGGAACTTGCAGAAGAAGTCTATGGGAAACAACCACCTGGATTTAAAGACCCAGCTCATCCAGACTATGTGTACAGACTCGACAAGGCTCTCTATGGTCTCAAGCAAGCTCCATGTGCTTGGTATGACACCCTTGATGATTTTCTTCTGAAGAATGGATACTCCAGAGGTAAAATTGACAACACTCTCTTTATCAAGAAGACCTCGGGTAATCTCATTCTTGTCCAAATCTATGTGGATGACATCATCTTCGGTGCCACTGATGAATCACTATGTGATGAGTTTGCTTCTCTCATGATGAGTGAATATGAGATGAGCATGATGGGAGAGCTCACATACTTTTTGGGCCTTCAGGTCAAACAAACTTCAGAAGGGATTTTTATAAATCAAAGTAAATATATTCGTGACCTTCTGAATAAATTCAACTTTTTAGATAGCTCTCCTATGAAAACTACCATGGCACCACCTTTGAAACTTCATGCTGATCTGAATGGTCAATCTGTTGATGTAACGAATTATCGAGGGATGATTGGTTCTCTACTTTATTTAACTGCTAGCAGACCGGATATTATGTTTGCTACATGTCTATGTGCCCGTTATCAGGCCAATCCAAAAGAATCTCATTTGGCCGCTGTAAAACGGATTTTCCGGTATCTAAAAGGTACCTTGCACCTAGGTCTTTGGTATCCCAAAGACTCAGGGTTTGAACTAATTGGGTATTCAGATTCAGACTATGCAGGTTCCAAAATTGACAGGAAAAGTACCACTGGTAGCTGCCAACTTCTTGGTGGAAAATTAGTCAGCTGGTCCAGCAAGAAACAAAACTCAGTTTCAACCTCAACTGCTGAAGCTGAATATGTAGCTGCTGGAAGCTGCTGTGCTCAAATACTGTGGATGAAAAATCAACTGCGGGACTATGCTCAAGTCTACTCCAAAGTCCCAATTCTGTGTGATAATTCAAGTGCAATAGCCATTGCAAATAATCTTGTTCTACAATCAAGATCAAAGCACATAGACATCAAATATCATTTCATCAGGGACCATATTTCCAAAGGTGACATTGAGCTGCATTTCATTTCAACTGATCTTCAGCTTGCCGATCTGTTCACCAAGCCCTTAGATGAAGCCAGGTTCAATTTTCTAATAAGTGAACTTGGTATGTTGTATTTAGATAGATAAAAAAATGTGTTGTGATGTAAATAGTCTAGCTCACCGATCTCTCAAAGTATCGGTGGCCGATAGTGTCAATGTCGGTGATCAAACTCTCCACCGACATTCCTTGGTGGTATAAACCTCATGCCATCATATCATCAAAGCCCTTACCGATTTCCTCCCATCGGTGAAAATGCTCAATACCAAAATCTACTTCGGGAATCACCATTCTCACCGATGATCGTTTCCTCTACAGAACACCGACATCTACGTCGGTGTCCTCCACCGAATCCCAATCGGTACACAAATCTCACCGATCACCAAAACAAGTTTCTCCGACCATTTTGCCCATCATCGGTAAGGTTTACATCACCGACATTCCTTGGTCCTCCCTCATCGGTGACGATTACCCCACCTCATCGCTGATTATATTTTATCGGTGGTTTATCCCAATCAGTATCATCGGTGAGGTTTCCCCACCGAAATCAACCATCAATTTTTTGAAGTTTATCACATACGATTCCCCATGCACCCATGATCACATCACCCCTAAAACCCTAAGTGTCAGTCGACTTTGACCCTTCCCCTTCCGTGTAAAACCGTTTTGACTACACGTTCCAATACCCTCATCATTACTACTTCTTAAACTATATTATTTTAATTAAGCCTCTCCTCTCACACCCTCATAACCGTTCCCTCTCGATTTTGAATCCATAACCCCTCTCTATTTCTCATATAAATACAACACTTCATCTTCTTCACTCCTTTTATTTCAAAACCTACACCATCTTTCTCTCAATCCTGAAACTCCTTCTTTCATTCTTGTAAATCCAAACCTGCAACAATGGCACCCACCAAGAGCGTCAAAGACATCCCTACTTGTTTCGACGACCTAAAATTCAATAATTACAATCATGTTGCAAGATTTGAACCTGATCCTGCCCATCCTGAATTTCACACGGTATCCAAGTTCTTAACCCGCTCCCCTCTTCTTCATGCTTTCACTTGCAACCCCAAGATGAGCAAAATGCTCATTGGAAAGTTCTGACTCACATGTGTATATGACCCTTCCAACGAGGCTATTCATGCATCTATCCTTACTGATGAGGAAGGTGATCACGACCTCACTTTCGGCGTTGATGATGTTCGTAGTGCTCTCAGGATCGAAGCCTTTTCTGAATATGTTGACATGTATGTCGACAACCTCCTGGAGTAAGTTATCAGTACCCTTGGCTATATCCATCAATCTGAAGACAAAGCCTCCAAATCCTCTAAAGGCCCAGGTACTCTCACTCGCAACAAAATGGGTGGTGTGTGGAACTGCTTTTTTCGCACACGTGATCCATTGTCTTTCTCGAAAGACAAGTGGTCAGGATCAATACCCCTCATATATTACAAAGTTGGCCCATGCACTTATCTTCCAAAGAAAAGTCGACTTTGCCCAGTATTTCTTTACTGAATTGACTGAAGTGGACAAGCATCCGAAACGATGTCATGTCGCATATCCTCTCTTCATCTCTATGATCCTACAACACAAGCTCGGCTCGGCTTTGGATTCGGATCGCAAGTCTCAATCTCCTCGATTCGTATACGATTGGCCGTCCCCCATAGTTTGCCAAAAGACACTAGATGTTGGCCGCCTCGCTACCGATCTTCCTCTAAGACAAGGTATGATTTCTTTTGCTCACACTCCCAATCTTCACTGGGTGATGCGGAAGCTCCCGGGTTTCAACACCCGGAAATTCCCGAGGAACCCCAAGTTGTAGTGGCCCCTTCTCCCCGTCCCCGAGCAAAGTCGGGTGGTGCTAAAAAGAAACAATCAAAGGCCACCGACACCTCCGCACCCGCTTCTAGAACTACGCCACCGAGAGATCCCTAGGAGGCTTCCCCGGTTCAAAACCCGTCTCAAAAGCGGAGGCGCTCAAAATCCCCTTCGAGATCTCCTTTAAAGAGGTCTCGGAAACCTTCGGCCAAGCCATCTAAGCCAACTGACGATTCTCAAAAATCGACAGTTGTTGAAATTCTCCCATCTGGGCCACGGGAATCAGATGTAACCCCTACCGACTCCTCAATTGCCTCTCCACAGGCCTCGGTTGTACATTTGGAGAACCCAAAACTTGCCTCCTCACCTACTTCTTTGGGTGGTGGAGATGACTTCGAGGTATCTCCCCTCGAAGGTACCGAGTTCACACTACACAGCCTAACACCCAATTTTACGATCGATGATGCACAACAAACCGAGGATTCCCCCAATGCCTCGAAACCTGTTGATTTCTTTGCATTTTTATTAAAGGACACTGCTCTCCTAGAAATATTTCAAATGAATCAATTGTGGCAATGATCACCGACAAACCACCATCTCCACCGAAAATTACCTCCCCCTCACCGAAAATATCGACACCGATCACTTCTCCTCACCGATCCCCGGCCCCTCACCGATCACCTACACCACAACGATCCCCCACACCCCACCGATCAGAACCATCTAAAGCTAGTTCCTCCTCATCACAATCTCGACCACCTTCACCACCATCGAGGCCACCCTCTCCCCGACAAAGGATTATTTACCCCGATCCTTCATGTGTTCAGTCAACCTCATATACTTTTGTTGACGAAAGAATCCTACCTCATACCCCGTTATCACCGGCACATCCCCGACTCCATCTGCCCGAGGTTCGTGCTCCTCCGTTTATAGGTATTCGGTTGCCGAGTGACTTAATAACTGAGGTCCAAGAGAGTGCCCGTCAATGTAGGATGGTGGGTACTCAATTCGAGTCGTTCAAACGCTCCACTCTTTCCATGGTTGCTCAGGCAAATGAGCGTGTTTCGACATTGGAATCACAACAACTTCAGTTCTTGACCTCGACTCTACAGGATCTTCTTTGGCCTCTTTCTGATAATATGGCTAACTTCTCTACCAGGGTGGATAATTTGACCAACTCCCACTCCGACTTGGACATGTCTTTGGCCTCCATCAAAGCTTCTATCGATATCAAAGACCCCGAGCTCTTTCGTCTTATCGATCGGGAAACGCGGCATCAGTCTCTTCGGTCCTCTTTATCTCAATCACTTAAACGTCTTCATCAAAAGGTTGATCTCCTTGAAAAGATCCTGGATTGGGATTTGGATGACTTTACACTGACCAGCATTGATCCTGCCAGCATCAATCTTCTTCACTCCAAACTTGATCAGGTGTTCATTCTGTTGGGTTTGACTATTCGGGCTGCTGCTGAGGGGGAGAAATCTGAACCACCACCGAAAATGCCTTCGGTTAAACGAACAAACAGCAATCAGCCTTCACATTCCACCAATCAACCACATATCTGCATCTCCAAGAAAGCCACCGATCTTCCAGGTACCACTTCTACTCCATCAAAACAACCATCGGTGGAAAGCCCTACACCGAAACCATTTGGTACTACTTCCTCCTCTCCTTCTCCTCAACAATCGGTGGAGAGACCATCACCGAAAGTTACTCCACATAAGTCACCACCGAAATCCTCTCCACCACCGAAGTCCTCACCACCACCGAAATCTTCACCACCACCGAACTCACCACCACCGATTCAATCCCCATCGGTGGAGAAAACCCTTGCAAAGTCTGAGGGGGAGCAAATTAGCAAGGCTCCCAAAGACAAAGGCAAGAAAATCCTATCTACCGAAGAAGAGGCAAAAGAAGAAAAGAAAAAGAATGAGCTAGCCAAGTATGGGGCCCAACCTGAGGGTGCCCAAACTCTAAAACTCAAGCCTCCATCCCAAGTAATTACCACCGATCTTGGTCTATCTCCTCAAGAAATTGAGGAGGCTAGACTTGCTCAGAAAGCCATTGATGACTCAAAGGCTCTTTCTCTAAAAGTTGCCAAGGAGGAAGCCGCAAAAGCCAAATCCACCAACCCCATCAAGACCCAAGAATCTGTTTTGGGTGCCATAACAGAAGAAAAGAATGAGGAAATATCTTGGTACAAAAAGGCAATGCACTACCAATCCAACAGGTCTCAAATCACAGGTATCAAAATTGCCACTTCCAAAGCCAATCCTGCCGACATTAGATTGATCATTGAAAGGGAAGATGGCATGTCTAGAAGTATTAGAGATTTTCACCTGAAACAATTCGGCCTCTCCGAATGGTTTGAACTCTCTAAACTTCTAGTGAAGAGCATAAATCCAAAAAAAGACATATTCATCAAGTGCATTGATGGTTTGATGGATAAAATGAAAGAGGTAAAAAGGAACCATAACATCGTCCTTTCCTCCGATGAAAGAGCCAAACTTCAATCCCTCAAGGAAGACATCCGTCTACCGAAGACCAAGAACCAAAAGGTCACCAATCACATCTTCAAAGAGTTGGCTGCAAAAGGAAAGATTCCCTATGTGGACAATCTCAATTTGTCTCTTCCCACATCAAGCACTTATCCCTCAACCACTCTAAGCCTCTCACCGATTCCTGGACTATACTTCAATGACGGATTCGGCCACCGACGTTTCTTTAGGTTTTCTCAAATCCCCTTGGCCGACATCATATTTCTTGAAGGAATATCTAATCTGATGCCATACATCCCCGAAGCACAACAATTTTATCAGAATATCCTTGCCGAAATCCAGCGCCGTCAGGAAATGAGAAAGAAATAATCTAGGTGTTTTCTTCATTGCCATTTCAGTACTTGTAAAAATTTTCTTCATTTCCAAATGTATGAAAATTTCGGTAATGCAAGTACTTCTCTTCTATTTGAATTTCCTTGTTGCACATAGTTATACTTTATTACTTGTAAATACTGTCTATAGTATACATACTCATACAAAAGAAAAATAGATCAAAAAGAACAAAAAGAATGGTCTATATGAAAAGAACCCAAAAAGAGTAAAAAGGGTCAAAATGCATTTTACTTTCTAATACTCTTAAATATTCTAAGGATAGAGCTCAAATTCAAATAGGGGGAGATTGTTGGGTCACCAAGATTTGAAATTGACTCACCGATGTTTTTCCCCTATATCTTACTTAGAATATTTAGCATGGTTCTTTAAGATGACTTGTACAAAATAGCAAATGTTCGGTGAAGTCGAAGATCAACCGATACCAAGCTTGAAGACATTCTCATTGTGGAAATAAGAATTGTCTTCTCAACAATCAAACAAGTCATGGTCCACCGATGGTGTTCCCACACATCGGTGGACACTCTCCTCATCGGCTCTCCTATCGTCGGCCATAAGCATCCCACCGATAAGGATGCTCAAAATCGATGGGATCTTTATTTGAATGGTTCTCTTGAAGATTTTTAAAGATTCAAGTCAATTATATTCGGTGGAACTTCATCGGTGTAGTTGTATTGGAATACACATCAAGAAGATCATTTATTATGGGACAATATCCTTTGCCAGATAAAAGTGACGATTTGTCCTTTTATCCATTTTCAGTTAAAGTCCCTTTCAGCATGGGTATTATTCCTAGTACCAATGAAAAGGTGATAAAGACATATCAACTTTTCAGAAGTCAAAAGCTACAAGCAAATCTCCTGATGACATGTGTCCCAAGCATTTAATGCTCAGCTCACTATAAAAGGAAGAAGAGGCTCCCATGCAAACTACGCTTTCCGGAAATCTCTCTCAGTGCAAGAAGTCTCCATTTTGCTTAAGAACTTTATAGATTTGTTCTAAGTGTTCTAAGTTGTTTTGTTTAGTATACTTTGTGAAAGATTGTTAGAATAGTTTATCTGTTCTTTTCCGCAACAGTCTTAAGTTTCTAAGTGTAATTCTTGTTGAAAGTTTTTCAATAATAGAATTAAAATTGTGAAAATTTTGAGTATTGTATTCAACCCCCCCCCCCCCCCCTTTTCTACAATACTTGTTATAGCCATCTGTGACTAACAATATATATATATATATATATATATATATATATATATATATATACCTTGCTGCAACAATCAGAAGAGGCCCGCATGAAGGAGATGGAGGAGCTACGCCAAGTAGAAGAGGTACGCATAAAGGAGATAGACTTTTTTTTTCTTAATTTGAAGTATAATATATATATATATATATATATATATATATACGGCAAATGAAAAAAAGTCAAAGTCAGTTTCCTTCGGTTTAGTTTCTTCCATCTGGCAGGAGAACGTTCAACCGCCTTATTCACTGAAAATCTGTCTCTGATGGTCATTCCTACGAATGTTTCTGTCAAAAAAGTTGTATATCTTGTAGTGATGGACGGTGACTACTGCCAAAAAAATCCAACTATCCATAGGTATTTATTTGGGGATCACCGACCGAACCAAATATCTTAAATTAAAAGAGAAAATTAAGACTAATTTTGTGTAGATATTTAGTGACGGATCACTTTAGAAAGAAAAAAAACTCAAATAAAATCTAAGGGACTGTTTGGTATATATTGGGATTGAAAATGAAAATGACATTGAATGGAAATGGTAATGAATTTTCATTTCTCCCGGTTTAACCTAGAATGGAAATTTGGGCTTCTGAAAGAATGAACCCATTATATATAGAACCAAACAGTTTCTTTTATTATCATTCTTATAGATTAATGTTTAATACTTCGAACCAAACACCCCTAATTGTCTGAATATAATTACGAACAGATACATAAAAATATCAACAAAAATATAAAAATTGAAAACTCAAATAAAATCTAATAATCCAATGTAATTACGAACTCAACAACAAATGTAATTATCAATGAAACCTAAATATTAAAAATAAAAAGGTAAAAAAAATCTAATTATTTTTAGTTATTTATTGACGGATAGAAAAGTTAATTAAAAATATCTAATTATCCGTATGTAATTGTTAGGGTGTGTTTAGTACAATAGCTAAAACGAAATAGAACAATATCATTGTTTCATGTTTGACATGACTTTTATGTGAAACAGACAATAACATAATGAAACAAGATATAACAGGTGTGTTCTGAGGGGCGGATGGCTTGAAGGGCTTAGAGGGCCATGGCCCCTATCATTTTCTTCCTCCATGATAAGTTTAGATGCATAATATTAATTAGAATATCAATATAACTTTTACTTAATTGGTCCCTCCCTCACTCTCACCGCCACGACCCACGAGACAAGTTAGGGCAAATATCAATTTTAAATATTTTTTAATAGGCTCCTTTATTGTTTGTGGTATTTTAAGGGTAAATGTAGTTTATTTATTACTTTAGTTTAGGGTTAAACATTGTTTGTTATATAATTAAGGTTAAATATAATTATTGTGAAACGATCATATTACGAGATGTATAGTTACTATAATAATATTAGGTTTATAGGATGTCTAAAATATCTAAGCATCATGATAAAATATTTTATAGGACTTAAGTTTAGAGGAACAAACAATAAAAGTTATATCTAAATTGTTATAATGGGGTTGTAGGACATTTTTAGCGTCTTATTAAGTTTTTAGAATGTTTTTAAAATAAAATGCCGTATTAGTTGTTTTATATGACATTGTGCAAAAGTATCTTATAAGTACAAATGTCCTATAAAAAGATGGGTTTATATAACATTTTTGAAAATTGTGTTATGATATAACTAATACAACATTTTATTTTAAAAACGTCATATAGTTATCGAAACAACCAGAAGCATTTTAAAATATATTGTAACACTTTTAGATAAAACATTTTAAAATTTGGTCCTATAGAGTATCATATTAGAAGCCTTAGATATTTTAGACGGAAAAATCTGTCTAAAATGGGGATTTTTGACAGAAAATCCTGTCGGTTAAAACTTGGTCGAAAATGGGGGTTTTCGAGTGACTTCCTACGGAATTTTTGACAAAAACCTTCCATGGAAAACCCCATGAAAATTTCAAGGGATTTTTGATAACCATTTCATATAATTTTCGACGGAATTTCGAGGGATTTCGACGGAGTGTACTTGTCGATAGATAATGGATTGAGATGAAATTACAAGATAAAATTAGGAGAGCAAGTACTAACGGATTTTTATAAAATCACAAGAAATATAGGATTAAACTCAATGAGATGAAACGATTATAACATTTATGTTATCAATTGTGGTAAGCGGGTGCTTTTTTGTATAAATGGTCAGCTGTAAATATGTAAAAAATGGTATATTAGTTTTTTGTTAAACCAAACATCATGAAAATTTTAAATTTTATAGAAATTATATACGTAAAATATACTTTCAAAATAAAATAGGACCAGTAGATTTGGAAACATAAGAATGTGTTATTTGTTTCGGCCCCTGAGTTACAAGGCATGTGTTCCGCCACAAGTGTTCAACCCCACCCTATGAACAGAGTGGAACAAGGTGGAACAAAACTATATTTTACTAATATAACCTAAAATAAAACATAATTCTCATGTAAAAACATCAAGTAGGCCCTCCTAACGTTTTATTCATTCTTTACGATTTAATTATAGTATTTTATGTTTTTTAAACTTTCACTTATTATCCTTAAAATATTTTTTTTTGTATTTTGGTTAATTTATTTAATTTATTAAATTAATAATAAAAAATAACAGAAAAAATGTATAATAAAATTGGCAACTACATAAACTATTTATTTTGATGGCCTTTTAATCGTATTGGGGAAACTTTTCTAATGATATATTTTGTATGAAAAATATTTATTTTATTGTAATTTAATAAATTACATAAATTAATCAAAATACATAAAATATATGAAGAACTCAATAAGTTTAAAATAATCATTTTATTTGTCCTGTCATGTCTAAACATTTTTTTTATCCTATTCGGTTATGTCTTGTCATATTCAGTTCTGTCATGTTTGAACACCCTAACAGAACCAAAAAGAATATCCAACGAAAAAATAAAATCTAATCATGAATAGGTAATTAACGACGGATCACCAAAGGACACAAAAAATATCACATAAAAATAATAAAATATATTTGTCTATATGTGATCACTTCTGTTATTGACTTAATGAGTTATAATATATACACGTCTATGTGACTATCGGTTAGTTTTCACTTTTTCATTTTATCCTTATTTATGAGATCAATAAATTTTCACTCTTTATATTATGGATATAAGTGTCATTTGATTATTTACAAAGAATAATAAATGAACATTCTTAAAACTATGTGTTATTTTCATTGTGAACATTAAATTTAAGATGGAGAGAGAGTTATACATACGTATGTCATTTTCATCGCATCCGATGTGACTTCGACTTCCCTTCGGTGGGTTAAAAATTAATAGAAGTAGAAGGGAAGATACCATTACTTGGGAGAAGTGGTGAAGTAATCGTATTTTGGTTTGATGTTTTCTTGTACTCTTATTGTTCTCTAGCTCCTCGCTAGATTATTGGGTTGGAATAATATCTTGTTGTTCAAAAAAATTTATATTATACATATGTATATCCACTACATACATGCATATGCATATCTATATATAATATATTATACATACGTAGTTTCAGATTCATACAAGAACAATATCTATATAAGAAAATAGTCGAATCACATATGAATTTATACTAAAATCACGAATAAAATCGCATGTGATTCACTTCAAGTCGCGAGCCACGTCACTCGCACATCCTTTTGTTGGCCATTAATGTAAAATCCCAGGTAATTTTGCATGTGATTTGGTTGTTTTCTTATTTTCTTATTTAGTGAGTGTTCTCGTTTGTATATCTATTATATAGATAAGCATACATATGTATATCCATACTATAGTGTAGTTATATTGTTAACCTCCCAAATGGTGTTTTATTAACCTTTTTCAACCAATAGGAGTTCATCTTTTAAGTTGGCTGGTTTCAACATATTAATTATTGTCCAAGGATAGGTTTCGTATTTTATAAATGGAGTTATTTTGTAGAGTTTTTAAATTAGAGTTACAAAATTAAACGTTAATGGGGAGTTACGAAATTGATATAGGTATTCTTAATTTTTATCAAAATAACTAGGTGTTTTGAGTTTGCTTTCATTCATCAAAGTTCGTTGCATAGAAGATGAATTTTCGTCGTGATCAAGACTACATTCATCCCGATTTGTTGAACTATTCTACTAATTTCGCAAGGTTGGACGTTGTCGATGTATACACATACTCTTTTCATACGTGTTCAACCTTCACAAGTGTTCAATTTTCATTAACACAAACCATTTATTGAAACCGTGAACATTTAGGAACAATGTGTAACTTTGTTGGTTTTTAGTTGTTTCATACGTGTTCAAATCATGTGTAACTATTCACGGGTATTAGGATATTTTAGTAAAAGAAATGTAATGTTAGAAAACAACTTCATGGCATACAAGTTCTAACCAGTTCACGAAAAATATAACATTCTCTTATTCCTAACAAAGTTAAACAACAATACGTGGTGATAAATGTAGAACACCTTCAACTTGTTGAACACGTATGAAAAAACTAAAAAGCAACAAACTTGCTCATTTATCCTAAATGTTCATGGGTTCAATAAATGTTTGTGTTAATGAAAGTTGAATACTTGTGAAGGTTGAACATGTATGAAAAGAGTAGTAACAACCCAATTCTTCAACATGTAATACAATAATTTAACATCCCAAACGGGTCCCAAATACATAACATAAACCAATTCAGAGTTACAAGACTTGTAGCGGAAACAAACTTCCACAGCCGAGAAACTAACTAAGCTAACCAGCTAAATTAATAAGGAACTACAGCGCTCTAAATTTGAATCTTCTGCCTCTACCTTCGG
The DNA here is from genome assembly GCA_033807775.1 of Saussurea involucrata. Classification (NCBI taxonomy): domain Eukaryota; kingdom Viridiplantae; phylum Streptophyta; class Magnoliopsida; order Asterales; family Asteraceae; genus Saussurea; species Saussurea involucrata. Next base: position 74,003,093 of record CM066327.1, on the reverse strand, counting down.
ACCTTCGCTTTACCCTTAAAGGAAACACCACTACCACTTTTGCCTGAAAATGGTTTAGTTTTTGAAAGCGAGGGTTAGACCATGAGGCCTAGTGAATTCCCTCTCGGAAACAGTTTAAACACGTCTCATCTTTAAAATACGTAAACTGTCATAATATGAAATAAAATAACAGTTTAACATAACAATCTCCACATAAGGGTATTAGCACAGCGGTCTCCACGCCATCACCTCCACGTGATGTCCACACTCGGGGCCCCTAGTAGATCCCCACGGCCCCTAGTAGATGCCATTTCTGTGTGCGCAAGAAACAGATTCTAGGCACACGGCTCACCAAACTCCCAAGGAATCTCAATAACCCAAGGTACAACCATCCCCATTGTGCAACCCGACACCACATAAAAGCATATAATCATGAAAGCATGTAAATCATGAGTGTGCAGTACAACATTCTCGCAGTTATAAAATAACATGTCTCATTTCAATGTACATATCAAAATCTCGATACCATAATCAGTTATGGAAAAATATGAACACATTAATTTTCACATAAAATGGGTGTACGGGAACTCACCTGATTATCGAGATTAGAAGCACACGCGCCTCGCTCCCGGCTAATCAATACGAATACCTAAATTTGGCAACAACAACCTAAGATCAGAACTCATGCCCGAAGGATTCATAGCCTGAGAAAAAACTATCCGAAAACCCCACTTTTCCGGAAAACTTCGCTAATCCAGACTCTCCTATCCGGAATCCGGTAGCCGAAACCCACTCCGAGAAATCTCATGTCCGGAACATTTATCCGGAAGTCACACCCGAAAAGCCTCAGTCCGAAAGAACACATGTCCGAACCAAGCGATTTCCGGAAGTCACGAACTGCAAAACCCAAAAACTTCCTAAATCGATAGAAACGTCGATTGTTTTTGTCCTAAACCTATTTAAATGCTTAATTGGGTTAACACCGCAACCCTTAACCATCATTCAATCAAACCATCCTTGCATTAGCCATACATCTGATGTAAAATCCAAGGATTTCAAATTTTAAGAACATAGACAACTTTTCATGGTTTAACTCTTTCTCAAATCAAACACATACAAAGTATTAGGAAGTTGCTAGGGAAGGAGTAACTTACTTGCAATTGATTTCCTCCAAGCAATCCTTCACCATTTCTTTCCAAGACCTTCGATCCTCCCTTCTTCTCTCGATTTCAGCCGCCAGTTTCACAAAAATGAGAAATTTAGGGATTTCTTCCCTTTTTATACTTCTATCATTTTACATTTCAGCCCCTCAAGTTACCACCTCTCATTCTTTGACCACACTTTATCTAGGTGTTGCCAATTTAGATTTATGGTTATTACAACGTACACCTCCCCCTTAATAGAATTCCGTCCTCAGAATTCCTTGGTTAGAAGATGCAGGTACTTGACCCTCACCTCAGACTCTATTTCCCACGTTATCACTTATCCTTTGTGGAATCGCCACTGAATCTTCACGCCACTAACCTCTTTAGTCTTTTGTTCCTAAATTTTACGGTCGATGGTTAATTTTGGATTTCATTAACGTCCCGTCTACTCGCATAACTTGCAATGACACAACCACACTAGCTTTAAACCAATGCTCTTCAAGATAGAGACGTGAAACGCAAAACGACCTCCCACATGTCCGTTAAACATATCTAGTCCATATGCCAATCCTTCAATCCATTATACCAAATATAACCGACTCAACTCAACCCTCTTTTCTTTCGACACTTCCCCAATCCAACATCCAAACTCAATCAAACCAAGCCAACCAAGCCAACCAAGCCAAACCAAACCAAACCAAGCCAAACCAAACCAAACCAATATCTTTGGCATCAAACCGACCCCCCAACCTCAGGTTCCACAATTTGCACTTCCAAATTTAACAGCTTTGGTTCCAATTGACCTTCCAAGCATTTATGTCCAAGATCACGACTTTCTTAGGATAGAATACCCACATAATGTACTTGTAGCCCTTCCGACAATTTATGCCACATATAAATGTAACATCTCAGGCCAACACCCCGACCAACCATACCAGTTAGAGTTCGCTTTGTCTGCACGTCCGAACCCACGGTTTTTAAAACGCGTCTCATCACGACTTTCACAAACATTTTCACTTCCTTAAAGAAGGACTTCCACCGAGTTCATGCTACAATGACATGAATCCTTTACTAAAATAAGCAGCCACCCAATTCGCCAATCTTGGCACCAGGTCAACCTTGAATTCTGACTTCCCACCACGACACGTGTCTAACACAAAAGTATTATCTTTCCCCAAGACACGTTGACTACATCCCAACATTGTTAACCAAACACGCCAACACACTTGTATATAACTAAGAGTAGCAGACCTCCATAATCTACCATCCGGGGTATGGAATAAATCACCTTGAAGATTTACATCCACACTTTCACTGCATCCATCAAGCATCCAACCAAATAAGGAATGCATCTCAGTTTCACTCGCCCAATCGGTAGGAGTGACCATGCTCACACAACACTACTCCAAATACACCGTCGAATGTCCTATTCACATTGGAACATCCACATTTTTAATACTTATTCAGATCTAACGATCTTACACCTTGAGTTTCCCGTACAACCACTTATACGATGCCTTTTCGAAGTCATAGGTCATGTCCTTTCAAGGAAAGAATTATTGATTCATACGAGTCTTTCCACACTTTAACCAATACATATACCAAAATACAAAATCCAAAATCCGTTTAAAACAGTGCTTCACCTATCAACATCCACTCCATTCTCGATCATTCCAACCATGCCGACAACAGTTTGCGTTACTAAGCCCAACCAACGGTTTCATCACCATTCTAATTTGAGATAATCAACCAAGTCTTCTTGAAATATCATTCAATGATCGACAACACCACACATTTCTCGTTTCCCAAACATAGTCAACTTACTCACCAGAATTTCTTCGTGCACCAAGAGCAATTCACATTCCTCAAGGATCCCGTATCGACTATGCCACTTCGTATACTAACCAATCCAATATCTTCATTGATCTTTTATTGATCCCAACATGAACTCACTCAGTGACTCATGCTACTAAAAGCACATGGTTCCTCTTTTGGGCAACAACCAACCACCGTTTTATTCTGGCAATAACTATATCATAACCTCAACTTACAATCCATGCATCCCAACTACATGCTTAATACTTCGTACTCTCATCCACAACCTCCAGAAAGACTTCCATCTGTGTTTATCCTTCTTTACAACACATCACTATAACATTGTCTTGCGCAACTACCTTGGCAAAGGATATCACTAATTTATCCACACAATCTCCACCCACAACATCACACCACGGACCAGGTGCTCCCGGCCATTTGCACACATAACAATGTTCCTTTCATTTCCATCTAAGTTCATAAATAACCAAGTCCGTCTCACGACTTGCATGTCTCTGAATTTTGACAAACCACCACTCACGATTTCCGTACTTGCTCAAAATATACGTTCTTTGACAATCCATTGCGAGCTCCACGAAAATCATTCCACGACAAGGTACTATCCCTTACAAGGCGATATACTCAAGGAACCTACTTCGATTGTGCCAACCGCCTCGTTCCTACATCGGTCATCAAAACTCTCACGAAATCACATAACTACTGCACTACTCCACGTTCTTCACACCTACACGGGGTGGTCCAGCATGATGCCGCGTATACATTTCCCCCCGACCACCCTTATTTTCCATGAACAGATTTAGCGAATTAGTCCCACCGGAATTCCTTCTCGAATCTCAGTCTTTCAATGTTTATCTCGAGACTAGACACTTTTAACAATTAACAGCCTTAGCATCCATAGCTAAAACAGTGAGGCTTCCACCATTTCATCGACACACAAAAATTTTCCAACGAAACCTACCGCTTCCAACACATTGTACTAACTTCGTGCCCTACAGTCCTTACAAATCAAGTAATAAGACTCGCGTTGTACGTAGCCTATTACAATACATCACACTACATGACTCATACCGATATCCTTTCCCCAGGACACATTATCTACTTAATAACATGCTACTGTTTAAAGCATCTCAACAACTTCCAACATCATCATGGGTATACCCGCTTCACAGGAAACCACTCACCCGTTAACGATCAGTATCAAACTCATTGCCCGGGACCCCCGCTAGTCCGTTTTCCTTTAACTGAAACACTAAGGCCATAATGAAATCAACCGAATAATTTATAATTAGACTTTTCCTCGCTCTTAAATGCACCAACAACTACGACCTACGGAGTTCATAGCCTTCATGCATGACAACACAATGATTTAATTCATTTTGCACACTTGGAAGTTCGATAAATACGGTAATGAGAAACAAATTAGCATATACCTGGCACATCACTACTCAAGTCGAATCATAAACACAACGACCCTAAGGTCGCTCACGTGCCACCGCACGATAAGTTATGACTTTAGTCAACCGAACCAGCATCGGCCCAAATAAAACGTATTTAATAAAACATTTCCAATACGATTAAAATTTCGGAACTAAATCACTTATATGGAGCGAGCAGTCGGCTCCCACACTCCTTATATTAAAAGTACTACTACTCGTATCTGTTATAAAAGCTTTTGCGGTAAAATGTTTTAATTACTTTCACAACAGTGTTTATCCCCACACGGAAAAGTAAAATAATTCACAGATCACTATGCTCAAAATATCATCGTGCATTGTAAACAAGTTTATCTTTTTCTTTAAACACACGCTCGCTCGTGTCGACTCATTTTCCCAAAACAAGGAGCTCATTATGCTCGTAAACAATCTTAACACAAGAAGAGTCCATGTAAGTCATTTAAGAAAAGACACCATGCATGAAACTAACTTTGCGATGAAGGCTATTCACTCTAATAATGTCCAACATTAAACCACAATAACTTCTCGTCGACACTCAACTTTCGGCCATCGGTCATATTCTCGCCCTTACCACAACTTGTGGTGCAGTTGCTTTGCAACCTCTTTGTGTTCTCGTATAGGACAATGATTCATAACCATGCGATTTCAAAATTTAACCTTAAGGTCAAACAACGACCACTTACCTTTTGTCCTACTCATACACACGCTTTGATCAACCCGTACATATTTCCTTCATCATTCTTGTTATTACACCGCTTAACTAACAGTCAATGGTTCATTTTCTTTACCCGATTTTGCTCGAAGTCTTCGAGGTTCCAACACAGTTCTCCTTCTTTTCGCACCTGATTGACACATCAAACCATTGGATAAGGACTCACTAAAACTAGGAGTTTACTCCTCATTCCTCCATTCATCCCCTTTGATCACACGAAGTTCTACCTTTGATCGGTTCAATACCCCCAGGATCCGTCCTCCGTTTAGAAGGTGTCACAAATCTCACTATGAGTGACCCCACGCATCATAATAAAATCATTGCCATCACCGTAAGATTAGAATTTACTCCATTCTATCACTCCTCCATTGACTATCTCAACAATAGCAATCTATTCTACATTACAAGAACTGGAAGCACCCCATATAACCGATATCAAACGCAACTCCGCATAATAAGGCAATATGAGCATGTACATGTACCTGTAAATTTACAATTACACTGGCCATGTGTAATGTAAATTTACCTTACATTTCAGTTCTCTTAACATTATCTTTAGTGCACCTAGAGTGATCTTTCTTAAAGGCATCCTATATCTCGGTTGTGTCTCTAAATTCACAGTTTAAGTTTAGGCTCGACCGGTCACCTAAATCCCTTAATATGACTCTGATACCATTTGTCACAACCCAATTCTTCAACATGTAATACAATAATTTAACATCCCAAACGAGTCCCAAATACATAACATAATCCAATTCAGAGTTACAAGACTTGCAGCGGAAACAAACCTCCACGTCCGAGAAACTTCCACGCTCTAAATTTGAATCTTCTGCCTCTACCTTCGGACCTTCACTTTACCCTTAAAGGAAACACCACTACCACTCTTACATGAAAATGGTTTAGTTTTTGAAAGCGAGGGTTAGACCATGAGGTCTAGTAAATTCCCTCTCGGAAATAGTTTAAACACGTCTCATCTTTAAAACACGTAAGCTATCATAATATGAATTAAAATAACAGTTTAACATAACAATCTCCACATAAGGGTATTAGCACAGTGGTCTCCACGCCATCACCTTCACGTGATGTCCACACTCGGGGCCCTCAGTAGATCCCCACGCCCCCTAGTAGATACCATTTCCATGTGTGCGAGAAACAGATTCAAGGCACACGGCTCACCAAACCCCCAAGGATTCTCAATAACCCAAGGTACAACTAGCCCCACTGTGACACCGACACCACATACAAGCATATAATCATGAAAGCATGTAAATCATGAGTACGCAGTACAACATTCTCGCAATTATAAAATAACATGTCTCATTTCAATGTACATATCTAAATCTCGATACCATAATCAGTTATGGAAAAATATGAACACATTAATTTTCACATAAAAAGGGTGTAAGGGAACTGACCTGATTATCGAGATTAGAAGCACACGCACCTCACTCCCAGCTGACCAATACGAATACCTAAATTTGGCAACAACAACCCAAGATCAGGACTCATGCCCGAAGGATTCATAGCCTGAGGAAAAACTATCCGAAAACCCCACTTTTTCCGGAAAACTTCGCTAATCCGGACTCTCCTATTCGAAATCTCCTATCCGGAATTCGGTAACTGGTAGCCGGAACCCACTCCCGGAAATCTCTTATCCGGAACATTAACCGGAAGTCACACCCGAAAAACCTCAGTCCGGAAGAACACTTGTCCGGACCAAGCGATTTCCAGAAGTCACGAACCGCAAAACCCCAAAACTTCCAAAATCGATAGAAACGTCGACTTTTTTTTGTCCTAAACCCATTTAAATGCTTACTTGGGTTAACACCCCAACCTTTAACCATCATTCAATCAAACCATCCTTGCATTAGCCTTACAACTGATGTAAAATCCAAGGATTTCAAATTTTAAGGACACAGACTACTTTTCATGGTTTAACTTTTTCTCAAATCAAACACATACAAAATATTAGGAAGTTGCTAGGGAAGGAGTAACTTACTTGCAATTGATTTCCTCCAAGCAATCCGTCACCATTTCTTTACAAGACCTTCGATCCTCCCTTCTTCTCTCGATTTCAGCTGCCAGTTTCACAAAAATGAGAAATTTAGGGATTTCTTCCCTTTTCTATCATTTTACATTTCAGTCCCTCAAGTTACCACCTTTAATTCTTTGACCACACTTTATCTAGGTTTTGCCAATTTAGATTTATGGTTATGACAGTATGTGTATCCAAAAATTAATATGGATAACAAAACGTATATACACTTTTATTGTTTATAAATGACACGAGGGTTACAAAGGTATAGGTAATTGGTTTTACTCAAATGCCCCTAAACACCCATGTTCGTTTCTGTGGATCCCAGATTAGTGCAATAGAGATGAAATCAATGAACAATAAACAATAATCACGATTGATTTTAATACATCATCCATCTCATTCATTCAATATGATAAAACCATTCAGAGTGTTTGTTAGTGCTGAAATTATTAGTTGTATCCAAGTAGAAGGACTTAAATTGTAAAATTCTACTCTAGGTATAAATAGCCTAGATAGAGTTAGATTTCATAACTTTGATTACTATTTCAAGACACTTTGTCTTTTGCTCTCTACATATTGTACTTTACACTTTTGGAGATTAATGAGAGATGACATAAGTGTTGCTTGATTCATTCATTGTTTACTTGTTTTCTGGGATCACAAGTGGTATAAGAGCAAGAAGATCCAAGCAAATTGAGTGAAATTTTTGAGGAATTTGGGCATTTTTTTTCATTTTCGGACTTAGAATCAATTTGGCAGAATTAGGATATTTGAGTGTGATCTGTGTTACAGAGGTGTTCGAATTGATCAATTGGATTAGTCTGTGCAAAGAATTGGATCGATAGAACAAGATTCATGGATTTTCTATGGATTTTTAGATATTTTTAGGAAGTTACTGTTGTGGATCGAAAATCACTGCTCTAGTGTGTTTTTGGTATTGTGTTCTTCATAAGAAACATTCAGATTAATGTCGCGAATGATCATGCAAAGTTTGGTATCGATTGGAGGGTTTTTGAGTGAGATGTCAGACTTAGAAATTTTTTTAGTTCGGTGTTCAAAGAAATCGCACGAAACAGATCTTCAAATATTCAAAGTAGTCGCACGAAGCTGATATTCATAGTTATCGTACAAAACTTGGGCGATTAGAAATTTTAATCGTACAAGTGTTGTCCGAGAACTACTGTTCACGATGTCTGATCGCACATGTGTTATCCGAGAAGTTACTGTTCACTGTCTTCTTTGACCGAGAACTTGTCCTGATAGTACATCTTTTGACCGAGACCCCCCCCCCCACCTTGATCGCACAGATATTGACCGATAACATTTTTGATCGCACATTATTTTGACCGAGAACTTTTCATCGTACTGATATTGCCCGAGAACTTTTGTTCATTTTTTCCTCATCGCACAAGGGGTGTGCGATTAAGTACTGTTCATTGCTTAGTCTTGAGCGATAACTTGATATTGTTCATTGTTTTTGCTTATCTGTTTAAAGATCATATACAAGTAAGTGTGACAAAATGATAAAGAACGATATAATGATGTCCTTGGGAATCGAATCTCGTCCTCCAATTTTGATTGAAAACGAGTACCGACAATGGAAAGAAAGATTTCAGGATTTCTTGGAGAGACAACAAAATGGAGAAAATTTGTTAGACTCTTTGTTACATGGACCCATGAAACCACTAATGACTGATCTTCCGCCTGCACAAGGTGATCAAGGAATTGAAGGTGGTAAGGTGAAACCTATAAGCGAATACTCAACTGAAGAAAAAGCACGATACGATGCTGACAAGAAAGCTAGATCATTTGTAATCATGGGAATTCCAAATGACGTTTTCAACAAAATTGACTGTTTCAAAGATACTGCACAAAAGATGTGGCTTCAATTGGAGAAGATGTTACAAGGGTCTCAAATCGGAAATCAGATGAAAACAACTCTATGTATCAATCGATATGAGAAATTCAGAGCCAAAGAAGACGAGAGTTTAAGCCAGACCTATGATAGATTTATCACCCTACTGAACGAGCTCAGTAAGAATAAGATAAACAAAGGGTCGATTGAGGTAAATGTGAAGTTTTTGAGTGTTTTACAACCGGAGTGGAAAAGTGTGTCAAGGCGAATGAAACAGAATCCACGACTCTCTTCAATGCCTTTGCATGAGTTGTTTGAGCCTATTCAACAAGATGAAGAGGAAGTGGAAGAAAAGAAGGAGAAAAAGAATAGGAAGAAGAAGAAGGAGATTCTTCCTGATCTGGTGGCACTTAAAGCTGATATGTACTCTAAAAGCTACTCTACTGAAGGTTCAGACATGTTTGAGACTGGCTACAAAGGAAACATTTCAGATGATGGACCCGAGTTAGAACAAGAAATGCTTCTGTTAACAACGCATTTTCAAAAGATATTTTATAAGACACCATCTTCAAATAATCTGAGGTACACGTCTGGCTCTCGGAAGTTTGAGAACAACAACAGTTATAAGGGGAAACCATTTGAGGAGAAAAGGTTTGAGAATCTTGAGAAGGTTGATAGTAAGAAAAGGTTTGAGGATAAGAAACCTACTGAGGCACCGAAATGTTACAACTGTGGCACGCCTGGTCATTACGCCAATGATTTTCGAAAGAAGGTAGTTAGGAACTCAGACTACTACAAAAACAAGATGTTACTAGCCAAACAAAAAGAAGCTAGGAAAGCTTTACTTGTAGAAGAAGAACATTGGCTAGATCAAACTGATGATGAAGCGAAGAATGAGGAACAAGCAAACATGTGCCAAGCTGAGTTCAATTCAGATGAAGAGGACATTTCGGACAATGACACTCAGGTAAATTCCTTTCCTATACCACCCTCGGATGATCATGACATAACTACTTTACGTAGTGAATTAGCAGATACACGTAATAAATTAGTTGAATCAGAAAAGACTTCGGCTACTTTATTTCGTGAATTGGCTGTCATGAGACCAGGAGTTCAAGATTTAAGAACTATGTTAGAAAAGGAAAAAGAACAAAACGAAGTTTTAAATCAGACTATTCTTGCTGATAACCTTGAGAAAGAAAAGAAATATGTGGAAATTAAAACTCTTAAGGATCAACATGAACAGTTTGAAAAAGAAAAGATATTCTTTGACTCTCAGATTTCTAAACTAACCAAGAAAGTCAAAGAGTTAGAAGACAAGAATAATGAAAGTGAGATTTCTTTGAATAATTTCTCAAATCAAAACACAGAGATTTTAGACAAAATCAAGGATTTGGAAAAGAAACTTTATTTGAGAAATCAATCTGAGCAAACTATTCATATGAACAAACCAAGGTTAGTGAGTTCTCTCAACAAATATTGGGGACTTGGTTATGAAAATTCTAAACATCTAGCAAAGGTAATCAATTACATTCCAACGCTATATGAATTTAAATATTTGCGATATGCCAGATAGTTTCCTGAAGTTGCGATTAGATGGACCAATGTTGATGAAATAGAAAAAGAAGAAATAAGGAAAAGAGCAACTACAACTAAAATGCAACTTCCATTTTGTTATACTCGAGAGACTGAAAAATACCAAAAGAATCCGAATCGAAGACTTTCTAATGACTATTTTGACATTTTTGCTAGTAAACCTAACTGTGAAAAACCTCTTGAAGCAAAAAGATATGTTCCACCTTTGATTCTAGAAGGAATGATCTGTGAACTCGAAGATTCTATTCGAGATCAAAGAGTGAAATTTGATTTGGAAAAAGATTTTCTTACATCTATTTTTACAAATAGTGTTAAGGAATTATCTTCTGAATATGAGAAAAAGTCTGAAACTGAAAAGGACATTCTTGAAAAATCCCTAGTTAAAAAGTTTCCAGATTCTTTTAATAAATCTTTTGAGGAAAAACATAAAGTTATCATAAGTGTTTCCGTCTTTCAAAAAAAAATTTGGATCTCGAGTAAATTTTACTCTCTGAGCATAATCAATTTGAAAGTGAAAAAGAAAATTTTACAAAGGAAAGCAAACTTCTTGAAGAAAAGTTTTGTGAACTTTCTCATAACGTGAAAACATTGGAAAATGCTTTAGAAAAAGAAAGAAATAATCTTACAAATGAAAGTAAGATGTCTGATTTTGAGAAAGTTTTCAATCTTGAGAGTAAACAATTTGAAAATGAAAAAGTTGTTTTTGAAAATGAAAGACAATCTTTTGAAGAGAAAATAAGTGAACTTTCTCAAGAAGTAAATGAATTAGAAATTGCTTTGGATAAAGAAAGAAAAGAATTTGCTTCCAAATCATGGTTTACTCTTGAAAATATTATTCTTCGTCTAAAAAGGATTTTGAAGTGCAGAATGTTGATTCTGATTCTGATTCTGAGGATTTTCAAACTAACCATGTTTCTAAAGAGAAGTCAAAGCCTAAGGTTAGTGATAAAAGAAAAACTTGTTTGTTTGATTTTTCAAAGAAGCTTCCGGACCATAAAGATTTTGTTTTAAAAAATGAAAAACCTTCAAGTATTTTCTGTAAGGGAGAGTGTTCAAACACGACGAAAGAGCATATTTCTGAAAACCCCTTAAAGAAAAGAAAGAAGAATAAAAAGTCAGAGAAAAACACTTCTCATAGTTCTAAATTTTCTGATTTTTCAGATAATTCTGTGAATGAGAAGAATAGAAAGCGAGAATGGCGGGTAAAGCAAAAGACTACTTTACCGACCAAGCAAAATGTCAAAAATAATAGTTTTTCAAATAAGAAACAATTTGTTGCTAATGATAAACGACAACTTGTAAATTCTTACAAGCGTTATTCAAACAAATAATTGTTGAAACTCTCAAATGAAGAATGTTTTTGTTCTGCTTGTGGTCGTAATAATCTTTTTGCTAAACCTGGTTTTTGTTGTTGGTTTAATTCCTATTATGTCCCAAATGCTTTTGATAAAACCAATGCTTTCAAGAAAATGAGATCACCAGTTTCAAAAAAGGTATCTCAAACAACTAACCAGAAAGGACCCATCTTCAAATGGGTACCTAAAAATGTCTATTCTGGTTGGTTGCAGAAAAATAATTTATGGTATTTAGATTCTGGATGTTCAAAGCATATGACCGACCAAATAAATAGGTTGTCAACTTTTGTTGAGAAGGATTGCGGCCGAGTAAGATTTGGTAATAACCAATTTGCTCCAATCAAAAGATTTGGAGACATTGTACAAGACAAGCTAACGATTAAGAAGGTGAGTTACGTTGAAGGACTAGGACACAATCTATTTAGCATCAGACAGTTTTTTGATAAAGATTTGGAAGTTAATTTCAAAGCAACAAGGTGATGTGTCAGAACTGAAGAAGGGAAAGAACTCTTGGTTGGCCCGCAAAAGTCAAATCTTTATACAATCAATCTGTCTGCGGTAAAACCAGAAAGTGAAGTGTGTCTTCTATCAAAAGCTTCAGTTCAAGAAAGCTGGTTATGGCACCGACGATTGTCACATCTGAATTTTCGATACATTCAGAAGCTAGTTCTAGGTGATCTTGTTCAGGGTCTTCTAGTGTTGAAGTTTGGTTCTAAAAAATCTTTGTGATGCTTGAGAGAAAGGTAAGATGAAAAGGGTTCATCATAAGCCAAAACCTGAACCTACGACAAAGAGTGTATTGGAATTAATTCATGTGGATTTGTGCGGCCCAATGAGGACTGAAAGTATCAGTGGTAGAAAGTACGTATTGGTGATTGTTGATGATTTTTCACGCTACACGTGGGTCAAGTTTCTTCGCTCAAAAGATGAAACTTCTGACCATTTAATCAACGTTATCAAGTCGGCACAGAATAATCTGCAAATATCAGTTAAAATTGTTTGTTCAGACAATGGCACAGAATTCAAGAACAGAATCTTGGGAGATTTCTATGAATCGAACGGGATTATTCAACAATTTTCTGCGGCCAGAACTCCTGAACAGAACGGTGTTGTGGAAAGACGAAACAAAACGTTACTCAAATCCGCAAGAACGATGTTGGCTTACTCAAATCTACCATTATTTCTTCGGGCTGAGGCTGTCGCAACTGCATGTTACACTTAGAATCGTTCTGTCATACATCGCCGGTTTAGTAAAACTCCCTACGAGATAATGAACAACCGGAAGCCAAACATAAAACACTTTCGTGTCTTTGGTTGCAAATGTTTTGTATTGAACGACAAGGAGAACCGTAACAAGTTCAGTCCAAAAGCGATTGATGGAATCTTTGTCGGATATTCTTTCTCCGCAACTTCATATCCTATCTATTTGAAGCAGTCCAGGACCATAATTGAGAGCGTGAATGTGAAGTTTGATGAAAATAACGAGATGGTTCTGATCACAACAATTCAGAACCCGTGATAACTGGAATATTAGCTTATGAGCAATTCAGTTCAGAACCTGTTCCAAAACCGAATCAGGATCAACCTTCAACTTCTAAATCTCATTTAACTGATCTTGAATATTTGTTTGAAGATTTCTATGATGAATTTTTTGGTACTTACAAATCTTCTGATGTTCATAACAGGAAGAAACTTGCATCTACAACAATTTCCGTTGTCGCTCCTATTACTGAAATAGATGCGCCTCAATCAACAACGATTGATGTTTCAACTCCTGTTCAAGAAACTTTTGTACCAAATGTCAATGCTACACAACAATCTGTTCTTATAATTGTGGAAGAGTCAACACATAATGCTAGCTCTTCAGTCAATGTTACAACTACTCCTCAACAACCACCTAAATCTTTTGGAAAATCAATTCCTTCTACCGCTATTCCTCCGGAAATTCCGAATGCTGAAGTAGAAGTACCATTAGCTGATGAAGAGACAAATACTTCTCTTGACAATGTTCAAACATCGTATGTTCCACACCCACACTCAACTAAGTGGACGAAGGCTCATCCTATTCATCAAATAATAGGTGATCCGAATTCACCAGTTCAGACGCGTTCGTCAGCTCTAATGGCTACGGCAAATGAGTGTCTCTTTGCGATCTTTCTGAGCAATATTGAACCTTTAACGGTTTCTGAGGCTCTGAATGATCCAGATTGGGTATTAGCCATGCAAGATGAGCTTAACCAGTTTGAAGCGTTGAAAGTTTGGAGGCTAGTTCCACGACCTGCGGATAAAAGCATCATAGGAACCAAGTGGGTCTTTAAAAATAAAAAGGATGAAGATGGAATAATTGTTCGTAACAAAGCCAGACTCGTAGCAAAAGGATATCTTCAGCAAGAGGGCATCAACTATGATGAGACATATGCTCCGGTCGCAAGAATTGAAGCAATAAGAATCTTTCTAGCTTTTGCGGCTTACAAGAATTTCACAGTCTATCAGATGGATGTGAAAATAGCTTTTCTGAATGACATTCTTAAGGAGGAGGTATATGTGTCTCAACCATAAGGTTTCGTCGACAAGGAACATCCAAATCATGTCTATATTCTGGATAAAGCCTTGTATAGACTGAAACAAGCCCCTCGCGCATGGTATGAAGTTCTTTCAAACTTTCTACTTGAGTCAGGATTCGACAAAGGTAAAATCGATACGACATTATTCATTAAGCGCAAAGATGGTGACATTATTGTTGTGCAAATTTATGTAGATGACATTATATTTGGCGCAACTAACTCTGGTTTGTGTACATGGTTTTCTGACATCATGGTGACTAGGTTCCAAATGAGCATGATGGGAGAGATCAATTTCTTTCTCGGATTGCAAGTTAAGCAATTCTCAGCGGGAATCTTCATCAATCAATCCAAATACATATTCGATATTTTGAAGAAATTCAAAATGGAGAATTGTACATCAATCGAAACACCTATGGCACCAGGTTCCAAGATTGGTCCAGATGAAGATGGTAAGAAAGTAGATATAAGGACTTATCGAGGTGTGATAGGATCTCTCATGTACTTAACTTCTAGTCGTCCGGATATTAAGTTTGCTACATGTTTGTGTGCAAGATTTCAGGAAAATTCGAAGGAATCTCATCTCGGAGTAGTCAAGCGCATCTTTCGTTACCTGAAAGGAGCTACCTATCTTAGACTATGGTATCCGAAAGGCACGGGATACGAGCTAACAGCTTATTCTGACGCAGATCATGGTGGAAGTTTATTGGATCGGAAAAGCACAACCGGACATGTACAATTCTTGGGAGACAAATTTGTGAGCTGGGCTTCAAAGAACAAAACTGTGTTTCGACATCTACAGCAGAGGCTGAATATACTGCTGCCGCAAGTTGTTGTTCGCAAGTTCTTTGGATGAAGACTCAACTAATGGATTTCGGATGTAAGTATGATTAAATTCCCATTTATTGTGATAGTAAATCTGCAATTGGTATTTCAGAGAATCCGGTCCAACACACGAAGACAAAGCACATCGATATACGGTATCATTTTATCAAGGACCATGTTGAAAAAGGTACAGTTGAACTTTATTTTGTATCTACTGAATTTCAACTTGCCGACCTTTTCACAAAAGCTTTGGATGAGAAACGTTTCATGTTTCTGATTTCAAAGGTAGGCATGTTGAACATGAAAATTTGATTATTCATAATTTTCATTCAATAGTTTGAAACTTTTTATTAATCTTTCAAGTTTTACAACTTGATTGAAAAATAATAATTTTCATCTTATTGAATCTTTATTATGATTAGTTCAAAGTTTTATGTTTTTTCAGTATTATACAAAGTTTATTTCAATTTTATTTGTTATCGTATACACTTCATTTCTATAATTCCATGTTCTTTGTGAAGTTTGATGTGTGTTTGCATGTGTTTAGGGGGAGAAAAGAAAAGGAGTTGATCATTTGTCTAGGGGGAGCATGTGATCATGTTCATACATATGTTTGATCAAATTGTGTGTAAATCAATGAAGAAAAGGGGGAGAAAAAAGGTTTTTGAAAAGACAGTTGGAGAGAACAAGTTAAAAGTTGGACATCTTTTAACATGGAAAAGTTGATTTGTGAGAAAGTGAAAAAGTCAGAATTTTTGAAAAATGTTCAAGTATAGGAAGTTATCGTACAAAGCTCATACGATCAAGGTGTTTAATCGCACAAGCCTTGTACGACAACAATCCTCATCGCACAAGCTTCATGCGATAACAACTGTTCATCGCATAAGCTTCATGCGATCAGAGCTTTCATCGCACATGACTCATACGACAAGCACTATTCATTGATGCTCATCGAACAACCTTTGACCTATAACTTTGAAACCTTCATCGCAAAAGCTTCATGTGATTAGTTGACAGGTGGCATGTCAAACTTTGGACCAATCATAATATGCCATGTGTCACTCATTCATAGGGTCTATATATAGAACGGTTTTCGACTATCTCTATTCTCTCTTAAAACTGTGATTTTTGGATCATCGAGTTTGTTGTTGTTGTTGATTGCATTTGATTCGCACTCATTTATGGTTTGTGATTCGATCACTTTTCATTTGATTCATCCAGTACATTTCATGCTATGTTCGATTTTGTGATGAAAAAGTTGGGTTTTTCGAGACTGTTCATATTCTGAATTTAAAACCTACTGGTATGTGTTAGATTTGTGCTAAAACATGATAAGATAGGTTTCTCTTAGTGAAACGATTATAGGGTATTGATTTTTATGTGCTTTCATTGTTTTTCTTAGATTCTAGGATGAACATTCAAATAGTTTCGAAGTGTTCAAAGTTATCGCACAAAGAATGTATTCAAACATTCATAGTAATCGCACAAAACACGTGTTCATCATGATCGCACACGACTTATGCGAAAACTTTTTCATCGCACGAGTGTCGTGCGATTAGAAGTGTCATGCGATTAGGGTTCGATGCTTTGTGCGATAACCTCCCAGACTTAGGAAATTTTTTAGATTTTTCTCAAAACCTGGTACTTTGCAACTATTATCCCAGTGATCTAACATGTTCCAAAACAGATCAAATGGCACATATTCGAGAGCATGGTGATGGAAATTCATCCGATGAACACACGATTATTCCATCACACCGTTCATCACATCCATCAGTGAACGCGAGAAATCCGGATGACGACCTTATTCTTCCAAAGAACAAGTTGGCGATCAAGCATAATAATGTCACTTTCGACACAAATGTGAGAATGGAGTATCACATTGTGGTCGAATTTCTCAAAGGTCATCCGCTTCGTACTGCTCTAGAGAAAACACAGCTTGTACCTGCAATTTATCTGCAACAGGCATGGTACACCATTCAATTTGTGCCTAGATCAGAAACTAATCAGTTTGTCACTCTAAAAGTTGACCATTTTGATGCGAAGTTGACACTTAAAAGACTCAGAACCGTTCTGGATCTACCATTTTTCAACAACTTTGCTGACATGATATCTGAAGAGGAACTGTGCCGTGACATTATCGAACTGGGATACAATGACATTGAAGATGGAGTTCTTACTCGTGCTTCCAATTTTAAAAGGAAGTATCTACCACCGCTTTATTATACACTATTCAGCATCATCAACAGGTGTATGACTTCAAAGCATACGGGGCTTGACAGAAGTAGCATTTCTGTGCTGAGAATGTTTCATGTTGTCGTATTTGATCTAAAGGTTGACTTTGCTGTTTTAATCTGGAATGAGCTGATCGAAGTTGTTACTGACAAGTCTAAACCTTCCAAGGCAAGAACTTTTGTACCATTTCAGTGGTTTCTTCAGATAGTAATTCGATACATAATGGACGCAAACCAAGCAATTCTGAGACGAGAAAGGAGCTCTACTTCGTCCAGATCAATGGATGCATTACATAAGAATTCCCAAAGGTATAAACTTTGAACGTGTTATGGTCTTACCTGAAGTTGTACTTGCTTATGCTGACCAGGAGTCACCATTTGTGAGTGAGTATAGAGAAGAAAACACACTTATGGCCCGACCAGGATCGGAGGGGCCTACCCAAAGTGCCATCCCACTTAGAGAGAGGAGTGAGGGTATAGTACGTAGAGAGAGAATTCAAGCTACTGGGGTACTTGAACAGGGTGAGACGAGTGGTAAAAACATAGTGAGGGGAACTGGAGAAGGGGGTGCTCCTGGTCAGCCGTCTTGTGCTAATGTTGCTGATGAAGAAAGTCTTGGTTCTTCTGATTCCGAGGAAGAGCTTAATGATCTTTTTGATGATATTGATGATCCAGCAAATGTATATTCTGCTAATTCTAGTTCTGATGAAGCTAATGATGAGGCAGAAGCTGAGGAGGATAATTATGATGATGATGATGATGATCGACCTGATGATCATAATACTTTTGAGATCGTTGTTAATTCCGAGCTTAACTCTGGTGCTCGAGGGGAAATAAGGTGTACTGAGGGAGATTTAGTTGAAACAAAATTACAAGTGAGGTCAAGTGAGATGGAAAGAAAAAAAGATGGTGAGTGTGCGACAGGATCAACCAAAGTTTTAACTACTGATCCTATCCAAACCGAGTCTATCTGGGTAGCCACATCTACTGTTAGTGAGCGTCCGTCGCCACAAGACATTGAAAGAGACATAGTGGACCCATCTATGCAATGCACAACCCCACTCGGCCACTCATCAACTTCTCCACAAGTTGGTGTTTCATCTTCTCACAGGGGATTAGCACAAAGTCTATTGGCAACACACTCGGTGTTTGATGGTATTGAACAAGGTAGGCAGTTGCCCCAACCACCGCCTTCATTTGTACGCACATCGAGTCTAGAGCCCTTTGGAACTACTTCATTTCCTAGGATACACGACCGCCAGTCACAACATCATTGGTGACACAAACTGTTGGAGTTCTTCATGGCCCAACCGGAACACCTAGAGTATTGCCGCCATTTATTGGTGCTTTATGAGGATCGGGTGGAAGTCCTGTCAACGTTAACATCATGCCAGCGTTGAACACAGGCCATGCAGTCACTTCGACTGTCATGTCTACCAGTAACCTAAGTGGTATGGGTATTACCCCGGTTCAAGCTCAACAGTTACGATCGTTGGTGAGTCCTCCTCCACATAACTTTGTTTCAGTGAAGTTGTTGGAGTTAGCAATCAATTCGTTGAATAATTCACAAAAAGCTCAGACTGCGGAATTGAAAGAAATTGTTGGAAAGTTATCTCAAGAAGTGAGCAGAGCTGTTAAAGGAAAGTCAGTCGTGGAAACTTCATCCACCGCAACTGAATCTCAACCTGATACACAATCTCAGCCTATTCCACCGAACAAGGTATTTCCTAACCTACCCTTACATGAACTTAAATCTCAAATGCTTACAAGATTGTTAGAGCAAAGTGACAATAACTCTCAAGAAGAAGTTGATTTACTTGGTCTTCTTAGATGCCAAACCGACCAACAAACCAACTTACCAACCCAAGCTGATATCAAAACCCTACAACAATCCATATCTGACATGACCAACGCTATCTCATTTGGCTTTACAACCCTTTCTGACCGTATCAAAGTTTTGGAGGAAACGTGTGGAGTTCAATCCCAAACCACTAAACGAAAGCATGATGATCAAGATCCTGATCCTGATCACCATGAGGGGGAGATGAGTAAGAGGCAGAAAGTTGGTGAAGCTAGTGGTTCTGGTATTCAAACTGAAATTGTTGATGTTGATATTGGTACTGGTACTGGTGGTGCTGGTAATGTTCAGGAAAGTGATGTTTTGGGAGTTCTGGATGATATCATTCCCATGGTTGAAAAGCCTGGTGGAAGTGATAACATAACGGAAGAGGAAAGAATGGCTGATGATCTGATACAGGATATTGTATATGTGGATTCAGAGGATGAACCAGAAGTTACTGTCGTCAAGATAAAGGGGGAACTTGATGATGTTTTTAATGCAGTTAATGTACAACCTGGAGGTCCAGATTCAGATGATGAAAATGTTCTTGATACTTCTAGACCAGCTGATCCAGTGATTGATGTTCCAGTCATACCTGATCTACCGGAAGGAAAGATAAAAGATATGGTATCCGAGGCAGAATTAAGAAACTTTCAGATGTTGATTGATAGAGAATCTTTGATTTAAAGAAGAGGTCACAGGATAAGGATTATCACTCCATTCCAGGAGGATATCAGAAGTGATTTGTTTGTGAGGCAAGTTCAACCGATTGATAAAATAAGGTTGTATTCCATAGAGAAGTTTCCACCTCTACATCAGATTGAATATATGCATTTGATGAGTAACAAAGACAGAGAGCTAAAGTTTGTTAGAACTAACAAGGAGATTGTGAAGATTTCAAAGAATGAATCTGAGAAAATTCTGAACGTATGGTATCCAAGATTCACAGTCTACCGTACAGATGACAAGGAATGGTCTTTCAGTGAGGAAGATTTCAAATTTTTAACTTGTGAAGATTTCTTCAGATTGTATGACATACTTGCAAGACTTCCAAATAAGAATCAGACTTGGTCTGAGGCTTATCAAGCTGTGAAGAGGTTCATTAAGAATCTAATCAAACTAGCTTACTTGACTGATTTTCAAATGGTGTTGGAAGGAAATCAGATCAGAGTAAACGTTTTGAGGCCTAATAGAAATTTGCCTGATATTCAAGGTATTCCATTATACACTGTGTTAGAGAAACCAGAATTTGGGGTTATCTACCACAATGGGCAGAAAAGAAAGAAATTTCTAAGATTGATTGAAATCAACAAGTTCTATGATGGTAAGTTGAATATGATAAAGATTCGGTTGACAGAGAAAGCCAGACTTGATGAACATAAGAAAGTGCCTCTGAAAGAGAAAGAGAAGGTGTTGATTAACAAAGCTCTGAAAAGCAATTGAAGATAGACTGGAATATCGGAATGCTCGTAGAAGATTCGAGATCATCTTCAGGATAAGAAAGAGATACATACCTCCAGAGCAACTGAGATAATCTTTTGCATTTTTCTTCTTGGATACAAAGGGGGAGAATGTTAGTGCTGAAATTATTTGTTGTATCCAAGTAGAAGGACTTAAATTGTAAAATTCTACTCTAGGTATAAATAGCCTAGATGGAGTTAGATTTCATAACTTTGATTACTACTTCAAGACACTTTGTCTTTTGCTCTCTACATATTGTACTTTACACTTTTGGAGATTAATGAGAGATGACATAAGTGTTGCTTGATTCATTCATTGTTTACTTGTTTTCTGGGATCACAGTGTTTTTCAGTACGGTTACAATGGTTATGGATGATTAACCTAAACAATTAGGCTAACAAAACTATTTATACCCAGGCTTAAAGCCTAAGGCCCATGGCCCATTAAACTAGACTAAGCCCATTAAACACTTAAAGGCTTTTACAATTAATAATCTTTTATTTATATCACTTTCTATATTATAGGACATTTATGGTCCTAACAATCTCCCCCTAAAGTTATATAAAGAAAAAATGGTCTTGAAAAACTTTAGGTCTTGATCTTCTCTTCCTCTTGAATCTTTGAAATACTTCGGTGTTGCTTGTCTTCATGTCTTTCAGCGCTCCCCCTTGAATTAAGCTCTTGTTCTTCATAGCTTCAACTTTATCACCAGATTCAAAGAATCTGTCTTTGAACTGCGAGTTGAATTTGCTTTCAGCTTTAGCTTTAAGAAGTTGTAGAACTAGTCTGCTCGATAGAGAAAATTATGATTTGTAGCAAACACCACTTGATAAGGGATTAGAAGAATTGATCACTTGTAAGCACTTTGAGCTCTTTTTGGAACTAATAAAATAGTAGTTACTCCCCCTTAACTTTTGCTAACTCCCCCTCAACTTGATAATCCGTGTCTTTGAATCTGTATCATTTCTCCCCCTCACGATGAGTTGGAGCATCCGAAGCATCATGTAATTTCAAAGACAATACTTGTGAGCAGAAAAGTATCGGATAAAACATTAAGAAACCAATGTGGGGTAAATATCTAACACAGAAACACAATAGTAACTGTTATCACAACAATTAAGAAATTATGTGGCCTATGTTCAGAGTTGGCATCGAGGTATCTCTGATAGGACTTCCAGTTATCACTGAAGTAAAATTTTGAAAAATTACTTCTCAAACTGTTTCGGCAATATCACAAAGATATGCGGCTGGAATCATAAAGACTCGTGCATGTGTGAAAGAATTAAGTTATATCTTTTTGGCTCAAAAATTGATTTAACATGGGACGCAAGTTAAAATCAATAGACTCAATGATTAGATATGAAGTTCGGAGACCGGAACTGATGTCTTCCTTTTTCAATATCTAAGACCTCCGAGCGAGGAATAGATAGATTATGTGCTAAATCTCCGTGAATATATGAAACAGTCATCTTTTGTGAAATGCTTGAGT
Source organism: Saussurea involucrata (assembly GCA_033807775.1). Lineage (NCBI taxonomy): Eukaryota > Viridiplantae > Streptophyta > Magnoliopsida > Asterales > Asteraceae > Saussurea > Saussurea involucrata. The sequence goes on along the minus strand of CM066327.1, from coordinate 73,980,713 downwards.
AGCTGGGTGGGGTGACATGAGTTATCGACAATGGGTCCATGTTTGTTACAATATTCATCTCCAAAGAACGAGAATGAATAGATTGTGTGGTTACCCGGATAACTGAATCGGTTTGGTAAGGACCAATATATTCTTTTAAGTCTTGTCACATCCTCACCATTTTTCTTTTCACTCCGAACTCATCTATCAATCTGGACCCCTCACTGTTGTCTATAAGGGATGTGTTTCTTGGGTAGGTCCTTCCGGTTGTGGATAGACCATAGAAACAATATGATTTCTAACACTCCTTTCGTTCATCAAATAAAAACAGTGAAGTAACAGCTAAATACGAGTTCTAAACTGAAATGTTTAGAACTCAAGGTATTTAAGAACGAGTTCTGAACTGAATTATTCAGAAGTCATAAAAATGAAGTCCGAGTTCTGATCTAAGGTAATCAGAAGTCATACAAAAATTTGAAGTGGAGAAGTTCAAGAAACAAGATCAAGCGCTAAACAGAATGACTCATTAAGCATAGTATGTAAAAAAATAATGATCAGAAAGTTTAATTCTGAAGAACAAGTCACAGTTAATGTGTCAGATAAGAGTTGAATCATTAATAGAAATGACGTATCATAAAGAACAAATTGGAATTCAAACGAGTGTATTTCCATCGAAAAATAAACAAATATATGAGATATGGAAATAACTAAATCAAGGAAACGTAACACGTGGCAATCATAGATGTTAAAATTGGAGAATAACAAACACAAGTAAGTTATTCAGAATGAATGACCACGGTCTTTGAATTCAGTTAAAGTTCACTTACCTTTCATAAAATAGTACTCCCCCTCAAAATTGGCATAACCTTTGAATGTTCGTCATGTGATGTGAACAATATGAATTAAAACGCACATGACATTCCTGCAAAATAGATTAGAAAGATTTTGGTATCCATCCTTTGATGGATCCTTGACGGTTAGATGCCCTATTATAGTGAGGACCGGGGATACTATAAGTACCATGCCAATGAGATTCATATTTTCGATCAACAAAATCATTCAAACCACATGCAGAACAACAATTACAATCATGAGAAAGTTGAAGCAACTATTAAATTGAGTAAACTCTTAAAGGAAACATCACATTTTGTTCAACAGAAGTACGAGAATTAAAGTCATCATGCTTATGATTGTATGTCCTAGCATGCAAAACTGACTTAAATGAATTTGTATTTGATGTTCTTTCATTTACCTTTTTCATTACCCAAACTTGTTTAAACCTTTTTCTCCGACCATTTTTATCTGAAAAATCATTAAAGGTATGATCAGTAGAGCTTGAGTAGTAAGGATGTCTATTTTGGGGTCGACCGGTTTGTTGCTTTTTCTGTGAACATTTTTTGGATTTAGATTTATTTTTAGAAACTTCGTTCACAGATCGGGTTTTAGGTGCAGATGTAGAACATTCACCCTTTTGAAATTTGACCGGTCGATTAACCATCTTTCAAAGAAAATTGGTATGGCCTATAAGAGGTTTATCGAATTCAAACTTAGAAAATTCCTCATCTGAACAAATTTTAGAATTCATGAACGTTGAAAAATCAATTTCACTTTCGGGTGGAACATCAGTAGATGAAGGAGGTGAGGAATAATTAGGAACGGTGTTTTGCAAAGAATCGGTTGCAGAAGCTTTTTGAAAATCAGAGTTTAGATTCTTTGGCAGACTTGCCACTTGAGGTCCGTTTCCTTTTCTAGAAGAGAATTTTCCGATAAAAGCCTTACACGAAGATGTACCTGATGAGTTCGAGGAAGGTTCGGACAAAGTGATTTTTTCATTATTGAGCTGGTCAACCTTCTCTTGAAGTTTGCCTTTGCTCACTCGCTCTTCCATCACTTCTATTGCCAAAGCAGACAATTTAGATGTGAGCCGATTGATTTCTGTCTGAAGAATTTCCTTTTCCTCAACAGATACATATTTGGTTTTTGTGGAATTGGAATTCTCAAGTTTAAGTAAAAGTTCTTGTTTCTCTTCTTGAAATTTAGTCCTTTCCTTCTCAAGTGACTCCTCTAACTCGACTATTTTCATTTCCAAAATAAGAGGAGGAACATAGCGTTTAAACTTTTCCGTCTCACTTTTGGTTTCAGTTGTCGGGACCTCATCCTTTTTTGAGGAATCCTTGGGCGTTCCAACCTTGTAGCCATCAAAGCAGTCATTCGAAAGGTACTTGGATTTATTTTTCGTATAAGAATAGTTAAGAACTTCATACGCAAAGGGTAATTCATTTTAGTGGTATGCTTGCGTTTGTATTCCTCACTTTCCTCTTCCTTCTCCTCGAGAGGTCCCGTCCATCTGATTTTATATTCGGGGTATTTTCTATCAAATCCAAACAAGTTAAACTCGTATAGAGTAGGCCTCCTTGATAGATCCTTTTTCAAATACTAAGGGTGGTCATACCCAATTCCCCATTCTTTATTGAAATAAGTAGATTCCTTAGGTTTGTTCATGTGGATCGTTTGATCAGTTTGACCTCGTTTATAAAGTTTGAGTTCAAGATCAGTTATTTTAGAAATATGTTATTTGAGTTGAATGTGAAGAGAGGAGCATTGAAAGACAATCTCAGCTTTCTCATTCTCACACTGATCAAGATTAGCGTTTAAATCAGATATTTTGGCTCAAAGATCTTTTGGTGCTATCGAAAGATTTGCACACTTTTCCTTTAAGTAGGTGTTGTCAGACTTAAGCTTTTCTGTGATCTTTGTTTGAACATCTAACTTAGATTTTAGCGTGGATATTTTAAGTATATGTTCGTTAGTTGAGAACTTATAGGACTCTACCTTTTGACCAAGCAGTTGAATCTGATCAACTAAAGTGTTATGAGTTGGTAGACATACCTGACAAGATTCTCCGATGGATGGAGGATTGCTGTGTTTGCTCATTCCAAGAGCATCTCGAGAAGACATCTTAAATTGCACTTTGATGATGGTCAGACAGTATACGGTTCAATTCAAAAATCAGACAGTATCAAGAATACTTTTGTAATTAATTTTTTAGATGTGTTAATCTCAATCATTCATTTTAAGATCAATGTCTTATAATTGGGTTAATAAAGTTAGTACTAATCAATGGGTTAACAACATAACCTAACCCTACATATGTATATTTATACAATAGTGTATATATATATATATATATATATATAGGGTCAGTTTCAAGGGAAAACCTAAAAAAACGGAAAACTGAAGAACACCCTAGGGCCCCTTCATCTGGACGGTATGCACTTGTGCATATAGGTAATTTGTAACATGCACACATGCATACGCACAAATGCATAATGCACTTGTGCATAAAAACCGAAAAGTCAACTTAATTTACCTGGTATGCACAGGTGTTCTTCAGTTTTTCATTTTTTTGAGGTTTTTCCTTGAACCTCTCTCTCTCTCTCTCTGTATATATATATATATATATATATATATATATATATATATATATATATATATATAGGGGTTGGTTCAAATGAAAACTCAAATTCAATTGTAAACGTGAGGACAAACCACAGCCGTTGATTAATAATCTGGTGAAGAGATCAATGGCAAAAAAACACGGTGGCAATTTTGTAAATAAGTTGAAAACTCTGTCCATGGCTTAATGAATATTTAGCGCGCAGGGGTAAAATTGGAAAGATGAGAATCTGCGCCTATTTTGTTGAATTTTTATTTTCTTTTTTAATTAAAAAACTTTTACCCCCTTAAATTTTAAAATAAATTATCTCAAAAATTACTAACATTTTAATCAAACAAATTACATCAAAAAAACAAGAATTTCGTGCTCTTCGATATGACATCCATCATGATATAGTTTTTTTTCAAATTTAACCGTTTTTTAGGTGAAATCGTGTATATGTGTTATATTCAGACTGAATATAACACATATACACGATTTCACGTTATAACACATATTCAGACTGAATATAACACATATTCAGACTGAATATAACACATATTCAGACTGAATATAACACATATTCAGTCTGAATATAACACATATTTGAGTTATATTCAGTCTGAATATAACACATATTCAGACTGAATATAACACATATTCAGACTGAATATAACACATATTCAGTCTGAATATAACACATATTCAGTCTGAATATAACACATATTCAGGGTGAACTTGATCAGTCTCCCCCTACCCCATTGTTACTGGGTCAACGTAGTTCTCCGTCAAAACTGGTGCGTGGACCATCGACATCCAATAAATTAAGAGACGATCAAAGTATGATAATTGGTTTGCCTGCAAAACAAGTATTGCGGCATAAAGACAAGAGCGCTAAACGAAAGGATGTCAATACCGATGCTTTCAAGCCAAGGCTAACAAGAAGTAGTGGGATGAGAAGAGATTGGAGTTTGGAGGATCTAAGACAATTAATGGATACCAGATAAAAAAACCATAAAAGAAAATGAAAAAAATTGACAAAATTATGAAATGTGTGTGTGTGTGTGTGTGTGTGTGTGTGTGTGTGTGTGTGTGTGTGTGTGTGGGGGGTTTAATTGAAGACATTTTATTAGTTTGATATTGTTTTTGTTTTTTTTCATGAATATAACTACCGCTAGCCTCATATTTTTCAGCTACATCTCGGTTTGAAGAACTTGATCATCACGTGATATCATATACCACATATTAGGTTTTACCACACAATTATTGGTCGTGTTTATCGCATGGTTTTATGTGTTATATTCAGTCTGAATATGTGTTATATTCAGACTGAATATGTGTTATATTCAGTCTGAATATGTGTTATATTCAGTCTGAATATGTGTTATATTCAGACTGAATATGTGTTATATTCAGTCTGAATATGTGTTATAACGTGAAATCGTGTATATGTGTTATATTCAGTCTGAATATAACACATATACACGATTTCACGTAAAAAACGGTTAAATCGAAAAAAAAACTATATCATGATGGATGTCATATCGAAGAGCACGAAATTCTCGTTTTTTTGATGTAATTTGTTTGATTAAAATGTTAGTAATTTTTGAGATAATTTATTTTAAAATTTAAGGGGGTAAAAGTTTTTTAATTAAAAAAGAAAATAAAAATTCAACAAAAATAGGCGCTGATTCTAATTTGACGAAAATACCCCTAAAGCTGAATTTTAGGAATGACTTAAATATGACTGCGATCAATGGACGAGATTTGTCCTCATGTTTACAATTGAATTTGAGTTTTCATTTGAACTTTCCTCTATATATATATATATATATAGGACGATAATCAAATGAGAACCATAAAAACGTTAAGAACATTAGAAACCAATCTCAACCCTATAAGTACTCCAATCTAACAATCGTAATTAATGTTCCATTCATAATTAAAGAATGACGTGATGGCAAAAAAAAAATCTTGAATATTTTTCACTTCCATTTTTTTATAGATATCAAAATTTAGAATCAATTATTATTTTATTTTTATTCAATCTTATGCAATGTGATTTATATATATATATATATATATATATATATATGTGAAAGTAAACGAGTGAAATTAAATTAATAATACGATCAACTAATAATATATAAAAGATTATTATCAATTAATGAAAATATCTTATTATTACACACAAATACACACATATATATATATGTGTGTATTTGTATGAAAATATCTTATTATTACACACAAATACACACACATATATATATATATGTGTGTATTTGTGTGTAATAATAAGATATTTAAATTAATTGATAATAATCTTTTATATATTATTAGTTGATCGTATTATTAATTTAATTTCACTCGTTTACTTTCTTACATATACATTATCTAATGGTGACATATAGTAAACATACATTTTTATAAAATATATCTGACTACTTTAAATAATAAAAAACATCACATGAGAAAAAAATAGTAAATATAAATATATTGTAATTAAAACATCATTTGTAAACACCAAAGTTTTATTTCACACTACGAAATATACAATGTCTTTAAAATTAAACATATTAGTGTTGTTTGAGCTTGTAAAAACAAAACAAAGTTGATGTAAAATACGACGTGAAAATGAAACACTAAAGTGTTCTTTCATATTGTGAAACCATATAATGTCGCTAAAGTGAAACAAAAAAATGTTGTTTCACAAGGTGAAACAATGTAGTTATGTTTCACAATTTTGAATCAAAAACAAAACAAAAGTTGACGTGAAATGTGATGTGAAACTATAAAGTGTTGTTTCATCTTGTGAAAGTACTCAATGTTGCTAATGTGAAACAAAACAGTGTAGTTTCACACGGTGAAACAATGTCCCTAAAGTGAAACAGTTGTCGTTTCACAAGGTGAAACAATCTAGTGTTATTTCACAACTTGAAAACAAAACAAAAGTTGATGTCAAATGTGATGTAAAACACCAAAGTGTTGGTTCATATTGTGAAACAACACAATGTTGCTAATGTAAAGCAATATAGTATTGTTTTACATGTTGAAAAGCAATGTTGCTAATGTGAAACAATATAGCGCAGTTTCACATGATGAAACAATGTAGTGATGTTTCAAAATGTGAAAAGCAACCAAAATGATGTGAAATGTTATGTGGAATTCTAAAATGTTGTTTCAGAAGATGAAACAAAATACGAGTTAAATCACTTTTATCGTTTCATGTAATAATTACAATTATTACAAAAACTATAAAAATTAACTTTCCGACTTATTTTTAATATATTTTTATAATTTAAACAAATATATATATATATATATATATATATATATATATATATATGTATATATATATATACACACACACACATATATATATATATAATACCCGTTACGATGGTGATCACCAACATAACCAATACTGTGATCCCAGAACAAGCATTCAACGCAATGAAGATCTTGAAGATGCCATCCCTCTCATTAAGCTCAAAAGATTAAAGTACAAAATGTGTATCTAGAGAGAATTAGGAATAGTACTTGGAATGACATGAATGAGAAATTACAAGATAATTTCTATTTATAGTAAGTAAAATAAAAAGATACTAAAAGGCCCTTCAACTTGATACAACTTTCAAGGGAGAACTTGTTATTTTGTGCTAACTGTGAGAACCAATGTGAGCCACATAATAAGCTATAAATTAGGAAATTATTAATTTTGGTAATTTTGTTTGAAATTTAAATAAAAGGGCATTTTAGGTATTTTAAAATCTCTTCTCTCCTCTCTCCTCTCTCCTCATATCGATTATGATAATGATATCACAAGTGATACCAGTTGTGATGCCATTGTGATACCCTAAAACAACGATGCATACCTTCAATATCCAAAATACATGCTAAGACTAAATGTGATACCACAATGATACCAGTTGTGATGCCATTGTGATACCCTGAAACAACGATGCAGACCTTCAATATTCCAAAATACATACTAAGACCAAATGTGATACCACTGTGATACCAAAAATACATACAAAAAACAAATGTAATACCCAAAATACATACAAAAAACAAACATCTATCCTCAATGTGATACCCAACATTACATAGAAAACACACACCTTTATCCTCAGTGTGATACCCAGAATACATACAAGAACAAATGTGATATCACTGTGATACCAAGAAAAAAACGATATAAACCTTCGATATCCAAAATTTTCTTTGATGCAGAAACTTCGATTTTTTCAGATCTGGGTTTAATGGAGCTATAGGGTTTTCTGTTTTAGGTATGATGCATACCTTCAATTGGTACACTTTGATGCGGAACCTTCAGTATCGGTAAATTTGTAGATGAAGATGGAGTCTAAACAATGGTAGTTGGTTCGATGTGATATAGACCTGGAGTTTTAATACATGGTTTTGATGGAGATGGAGATGGAGATGGAGATGAAGACTTAAGAACGGTAGGTGGCTTTGATGGGGATACATATTTGGTGTTTGTTTTCATACCTGGTTTCGATTTCGATTGAGAAAGCGATCTGGGGTTACATGGCGGCACATTCTTGAAGAAAGAAAGAAAAAAATATTTTAGGGTTTATCTATATGGTAGGAGATAGGTGAGAGGTGAGAGGTGAGAGGTGAGAGGAGAGAGGAGACGTATAAGATCAAGAAAGGAAAGATTTTAGTATTTATTATTTTAATTAGATATTCAATTTTATTTTTACTAAAATACCCCTTTGTATTTATTTAAAACTTATATTAGTTATTTTAAATGTGTGGCTCACATTGGTTCTTACGGTTACCACAAACTAATCAGTTCTCATTTGATTAGGCCCCTATATATATATAATACCCGTTACGATGGTGATCACCAACATAACCAATACTGTGATCCCAGAACAAGCATTCAACGCAATGAAGATCTTGAAGATGTCATCCCTCTCATTAAGCTCAAAAGATTAAAGTACAAAATGTGTATCTAGAGAGAATTAGGAATAGTACTTGGAATGACATGAATGAGAAATTACAAGATAATTTCTATTTATAGTAAGTAAAATATAAAGATACTAAAAGGCCCTTCAACTTGATACAACTTGCTAATATTGGCACTAACATTCTCCCCCTTTGTATCAAAGTTGAGGCAACAAATTTTAGGCTTGATCCGGAGCGATGTATCTTTTCCTGATCCAGAAAATGATTTCAAAACGCCTCAGTGCGTTTCGGTACTCTTTACTGCTATTGATGGATTCGATAAGTTTCTTCTCTTTGGGCTTCAACTTGACTTCCTCCTTTTCATCAAGCCTGAGCTTACTCTCCAAATGAATCTGAATTAGCTTGAACGTTCCGTCGCAGTATCTGTTTACTTCAGTGATCCTCAGAAATCTCTTCATCTTCTGCTGATTATAGTACACAATTCCGAGTTCAGGTTTATCAAGTACAGTGTAAACAGGGATACCTTGAATGTCAGAAAGTCTTTTGTTGGGTCTTCGGAGGTTAACTCGGGTTTGATTGGCTTCAAGTGCCATCTGAAAGTCGGTTAGGTAGGAAAACTTCACCATATTTCTCATAAAACGATTGATTGCCTGGAAAGCTGTAGACCACTCTATCTTTTTGTCGGGGGAACGGGCAAGAATATCGTATAAGCTCAACAGGTCATCTAGCTTCAGACTTTTGAAGTCAGCTTCGGTGAAAACCTATTCCTTGTCATCGGATCTCTTGACAGTGAATTATGGATACCAGATGTTTAGCAGCTTCTTCGACTCTATCTTCAGTACCTTCATAATCTTCTTGTCAGACCTGACTGAGTCCATCTCCAAGTCTTTTATCTACATAACGTGAAGGAATTCTGTCTGATTAAGAGCATACCACTTTTATCTACATAACGTGAAGTCAATCCTCTGAACGTTCTTCACAAATAAATCATTCCTCACACTTTCATGAAACGGAGTCAGTATGCTCACCCTCTGCCCTCTTCCAACGAAATTTGGTTCATCGTCAACCAGATTCTGATAGTACCTCATTTCTGCATCTGAGACGGAATCTCTAATCTTACCATCAGTAATCACAGGAACATTTTGCACTGAAGTATCTCCGGGATCATTCTGTTGTTGCACATTGTCATTTTCAGAATCGGATTCTTCTATAAGAGCAACTACGATAGTATCAAACACATAATCCAACTCAGTTTTTATCTATACATTTGTTCTCTCTAGTTCCTCCTCTGAATCAATGTAGATGTAGTCCATTATCAAATCATCTGCCATCCACTCTTCCTCCGTTCTGTTGTCACCACTTTGAGGCTTTTCAACTGTAAGTGTAACATCAGCTAGAACTTCATCAACCTGGACAGTATCATCATCCTGTCCTTCTTGTACCACAGTTACCATCTGGTCTGATCCCCCAACAGTTTCAGTTTCAACTTGATTAGATGCTTCAACCCTTGCTCTCTTCTCCCCCTCATGTTGATCATGATCATCTTGATCATCATGTCTTCGTTTATTTGAACCTTGGGCTTGAGCTACACACGTCTGTTCTAGTACAGTTATTCGGTCAGATAGAGATTTGAAGCCTGATTGCACGACTTGGGTCATGTCCTGAAGGGATTTTTGTAGGGTTTGGAAGTCAGAACTAGTAGGTAATCGGGTTTGTAACTCGATTTGTCTTCTAAGTAGTCCCATAAGTTCTACTTCTTTGGGGTCGTTCTGATCACCTTGGTTGAGTAACTGGGCCAAGAGTTGGGATTTGAGTTCATGTATGGGAAGGGTGCATTCAGGTTGGTTTTGTGGAGGTATAGATCTGCGTTGAGCTTCGGATGGAGGATTGGCTTCCACGGAAGGAGTTTCTGCTATACCTTTACCTTTGATTGCCCGACTGACTTCGGCAGATAGTTGATTCACAATCTTCTTCATCTCTGTCGTTTGATTCTTATACGAGGTGTTGAGAGAATCTAAGGAGGCACGTAAGAAATCAAGTGTAATATAGTGTGGAGGCAGTTTAAGCATTGCAAAAAGTTAATCAACACGTGAAAGAGTAACACACGTACCACTTATGTTATCGGTTGACGTGACGGTTGTAGCAACCGTACGGCCTGTGCTCAAAGCTGGCATAGTGTTAGCAATGATAGGTCTTCCACCCCTTCCTCGAGAGGCACCAACGAATGGCGGCCAAACTCGGAGTGTTCCGGTTGGAGCACAGAAGCGTCCAACAAATTGTGTCATCGGCTCTCGTGTCCTAGGAAAGGTAGTTCTTCCGAATGGCTCTAGACTCGATGTCAGCGGAATGAGGGTCGATGGTCGGGGCGGGAGCCTATCTGTTTCAATACCGGTAGACACCGAATGTGTCATCGATAACGTTTATGCTTTATCCCCTAATGAAAACGAAACACCTGTTTGTTGAGAAACTGGTGAGCGGCTTGGTGGGGTTGTGCGTTGCGTAGCTAGGTCCACTAAGGATTTTTCAATGCGCAACGACGACAAACACATTTGCAGTAGATGTGGCTACCTGGATGGACGCGGTGTGGGAAGAATCTTTAGTTAAAACTTTATTAGACTCTGTCTCATGCACTCCCATTTATTTTCATTCCAACTCTCGGCTCACAATGTTTATATTTTCTACTTCACCTCCCTCATCCATCCTTATGACACCATGTTCACCTGAGTTACCGATGTTCCAGGTGGAATCAGCATCGGAACTCTCAATATATGGTATCATTAGAAGATCCGGGCTATGATCGGAATTGGAATCCGAATCATTATCAATATTAGTACCACCACCTCTATGTGTTGCCTCATCGACAGAAGTCGAGGTGAATGTCACTTTATCCGCATTATGTTGGGAATCCCAAGATACGTCATCATCAAATATTTGGGTACGTTTTGCTTGAGACGTGGATGCATGACCAGCAACACCACCAACACCAGTTCCCCTCAATATAATATTTTCTCTCACCTACTCCCGTTCAAGAACCCTACGTTCTTGAACCTGCTCAACAAGTACACCGTCACCACCTAGTTGGATGGAACCCTGGGAAGGTCCCTTCGGATTTGGCCGGACAATAGGTGCATCCTCTAACCTATACGCTATCACTATTGGTGATTGTTGGTCAGCATAGGCTAGGAGATCTTCAGGAATAATAGCAGTGTGGACGAAGTTGATCAAAGCGGGCATTTTAAGAAAATGCATCCATTGTCTTGGACCTTGTACAACTTTGGGTCGTCGGGGAATCTCTTGATTTGAATCCATGATGCTTTGGATTAGGATTTGAAGATATCTTTGATATGGTATGAAAATTCTGGCTTTGTTCGGTTTGGCTTAGTCGATCTTTCGATTAAAGGCAACGAAATGGAAAAGGCATAGAGTGCTAATGTTGCACTTATCCAAGCCCATGTGTTTTGGAGTCATGCACCGGTTGATGATTGAAAATAAGGTATACCATACCCATGGTAAGAACTTTCTCATGAACTTTGATGAAATGGTGAGTACATTTCCATCAGCCGGTTGATATCCCAGGCGCATGATATCAGCACATAAGTCAGCTTCGGATATGGAATCTTCAAAATCAGCTTGATGAGGTAAATCCAGAGCATTACAGAGTAGCTTGAGTGTGATCTTCACGTCGAAGTGATCAACTTTGGCAGTGAAATGTTGACCTCTGTTATGGACTGGATGGAAATGAAGTGAATTCCAGTACTGTTGTAGATATATCACCGGGACAGTTACAGTCTTCGTTAGAGCAGTTCGTAGAGGGTGGCCTTTGGTCCATTGACCCAATCTTGCCACCCATACTTTGAATGAAATGAGCAAATAGGTAGGTTAGTTCAGAAGGCATTCTTGCCTTAAGAACTTTGTTCAGCTTCTTCTCAAGGAGTCTGTGCTTGATTTCCCATTCATAATCCATTAAGTCAAGGAATCTGATCAGTTCTTCGTCTGAGGGAACATCAACATAGGTCTTGCTGAAGGGTAGTTTAAGGCATGTCTGAGTTCCTGATGGAGTAATACTGCCCTCTCCATGTTCAGTTTGAAATGATATGACTGTGACACTCTTCCATGATGGAAGCGTCTTCTCAGCTGTAACACCCGCATTTTGTTGATTAGGTAAACCTCGGATATGAAGAATAATCTAACATGGTTAATTTTATGTGGAGAACAAAATACATTTTAACCTATGCACCCTACCTTAGCCGCTACCGAGTTTGTTAGGGCATTTTTGTAGCTATCAAGACAGTATTAATATCTTGTACTGTTTCTCGTTAGTAGAGGCATGGGCTTGTCATGTCCTACTATATAAAGGAGTTCCTTTGTTATTTTGGATAACAACTTGAAGAATTTGTCATTTTACACTTTGAAATCAATATATGGATGACAAGATTGCTCTCTAGATTCTCTCTACACTTGTTCATTACTTTGTGCTAGATTTGGGATTTATCAATTGGTATCAGAGCTAAACAGAAGATTCAAGCAGATCGAAGACCAAATTGAAATTTTTTTTACACTAAAGCTGAAGAATTCGGATTGGGTGTTCATCACTATTCATCACTGTTCATCAAGAATTCTAACCCTTCTTCATTTACTATTCATCCAGATTTCATCTTTTCTTTAATTTTTGATCTTTTGGATTGATTCTTGACATCATTGCACTCGGATTTGATTCCTGAACATCTTTAATTCTTGGATCAACACCAAAATCTGCACAGAATTTGCAGATCTGATCATTTTATATCATTTTTGTTCGAAAACTTTTTCTACTATTTTTGGATCAAAATTCGATTAAATTGATCGAATTAGGATTTGTGATTAACTAAGAAAGTGTGTGGAATCAAATTTCGAACAAATCTGTGCAAATTTCATAACAATTGATCAAGAATTGAAAAAGTTATGGCTGATTTAGTGATTTTCGTGTTTGAAGTGCAGAATTCGGATCATTCTTGGTGAATTCGGATCATTCTTGGTGAATTCGGATCATTCAAAGAAGAATTCGGAGTGTTCTTGGAAATACAAGTGTAGAATTCGACTCAAGAAGGATTCGAATTGATTGAATTCGAACCCAGCTAGATTCGAATTGAGGAGAATTCGAACCGTGTTAGATTCGAATTGAGGAGAATTCGAACTGTGTTAGATTCGAATTGAGTTGATTAAATTTTCCAAGTGTTGAATTCGAACCCTTAAGCATCCGAATTCATAGAATTCGAACCCTTAAGCATCCGAATTCATAGAATTCGAACCCTTAAGCATCCGAATTCATAGAATTCGAACCCTTAAGCATCTGAATTCATTGAATTCGAACCCTTAAGCATCCGAATTCATTGAATTCGAACCAAGTTAAGTCCGAATTGAGTGAATTCGAACCCTTCAGCATCCGAATTCATTGAATTCGAACCCTTCTTCATCCGAATTCATTGAATTCGAACCCTTATTCATCCGAATTCATTGAATTCGAATCCTTCTTCATCCGAATTCGTTGAATTCGAACCCTTACTCATCCGAATTCTTGTGAATTTAAAAAAAAAAAAAAAAAGCTCTTCATCCAGATCCTGGGCGTTCACCGATGATCCGGTAGTCAAGGTTGACACTGAGATCCAATGTGTAGTTGTTGTCCGAAAGGTCAAGGTGATCCCTCCGTGGTAAAAGCTCTTCATCCAGATCCTGGGCGTTCACCGAGGGGTATGAGGATCGGTGAGATGGGATTGGAGTGTTCTCGTCGGATGAATTACCATCATGTTGTCTCATGGCTGCCATCTGTTTAAAGTATCATCAGTGAATCGCCAAAAAGGAACCTTTCTGAAGAAAAAAATTTCCAAAAAATACCTAAGTCTGGTTTTTATCGCACGAGACATCAAAGTGTTATTGCACGCAAAGGGTTATCGCACGCAAAGGGTTATCGCATGGAACTGTGTGCGACAAAAAGTAGTCGCACAAGGCATGTGCGATAACTATGAATACTAGAGGTGTGCGATAACTTTGAATGTTTGAATACATGGCATGTGCGTTAAACTTGAACACTGAAATTTTTCTAAGTGTTCAAGCCCAGTTTTGAAAAAATCCGCACAAATGAAATAGAAAATGATATCGCTAGGCTCGTCTATATACCAGAAACATTTCCTAGCAACTTTAGCATCTAACACTAACAAGTGAGTGGATTACAAGAGAGAATATGACTGGAATGAACTCGATTTGAATGCTAAAAACTTCGAAAATCGTTGAAAATCAGTAATAGGCTCGAGAGGGTTTTGGGTGTAAAGAAAAAGACAAATGATTTGAACAACCGCTCTATATATAAGAACCTACGGATGATGACACATGGCACTCAAAGATTGGTCCAACAGTTGACCTGTCACCGTGTCAGGTTATCGTACGAACAAGTGTACGAGGACCTACAAAGTTATTGTACGCAACAGTGTGCGATAGCAGGGTAAGAAATATAATCGCACAAGAAGGGTGTGATAAACACTGTTCATGTGGTTTTATCGCATACCACATTCGCGATGAAAAAGTTATCGGGGTTTTATCGCACACCACGAGGTGCGATAAAATAAGTGCATGTGTTATCGCAGAAGGCACGTGTGATGAAAAGGTTTTATCGTGCAGAACTACGTGCGATAACATCAATACTTAGACATTTTTCAAAGATTTTCGAGAAATTTAAAAAATTTATCACATTAAAAGATGTCCAACTTTTAATTGATTAAGCACTCTGGGTTTCCAAAATCAAGTTTTCACTCTGCCTAAAATGATGTATATATTTTTCAAATAAGTTTTCCATCATTTAAGAGTTTGTTCAAAAACAAGTTAGAATACTTACCTTGTTGTCTTCAAGTATTCATCCCATGGCAACTATACTCACAAACTGTCAGTTATGCATACTCCCCCTAGAATTATGCATATATAGAGTAATACACTCCCCCTGAGACCATGAACACACACCTCATTGCAGAAACAAGTATCATATTTAATCATATGTAAAAACATTGAAAGAAGAGAAATAACAAGTTGAAAAAAACGTTTGAAAAACAACAGAATTATGAAAATTTAAATAACATATATTGAATAGATAATATGATGAAAATTTAAGTGTATCAATCTGGATAACATATCTAGATTGAGATACAAATATTTCCATCTATTATATGATCAATATAGGAAAGTTAAACTTTCATGTTCAACATGCCAAGCTTGGATACTAAGAAATTAAAGTGTTTTTCATCCAAAGCTTTTGTGAATAAATCGGCAAGTTGATATTCAGTTGTAACAAAGTATAGTTCAATTGTACCTTTCTCAACGTGATCTTTAATAAAATGATACATGATATTGATGTGTTTTGTCTTGGTGTGTTGGACAGGATTAGCAGATATGGCAATGGCCCTTTTGCTGTCACAGTAAATTGGGATCTTCTCATATTTGAATTTGTAGTCCATCTGTTGGGTTTTCATCCACAGGACTTGTGAACAACAACTGTCCGCGGTTACATATTCAGCCTCTGTAGTTGATGTCGACACACAGTTCTGCTTTTTAGACGCCCAACTCACGAGTTTGTCTCCCAAAAACTGTACTTGACCGGAAGTGCTCTTCCTTTCCAGCATGCTTCCTCCATGATCAGCATCTGAATACGCAGTGTGTTTGTATCCTGTCCCCTTAGGATACCATAGACCAAGATACGGTGTGCCTTTCAAATATCGAAAGATGCGCTTGACTACTCCAAGGTGTGATTCCTTCGGTTTAGCCTGAAATCTCGCACAAAGACACGTTACAAACATAATATCCGGACGACTCGCAGTTAAGTACATTAATGACCCGATCATACCTCTATATGTCTTAAGATGACCATCCTTACCGTCAGGATCCGGACCGATCTTAGATCCTGGTGCCATTGGAGTACCAATCGTCGTACAGTTTTCCATCTTGATTTTCTTCAAGACGTCAAACACATACTTAGATTGATTTATGAAGATTTCGGTTGAAAACTGCTTGACTTGTAGACCAAGAAAGAAGTGTAACAACCGTGTTTTATTTTAATTAAGTATGAATTTGGTGTCTAAAGTGTAAGAAACGAAACCTTAGTATAAGGACTCATTGGCAATTGTGGGAAGATATAAATAGGGTACAATCCCTAGGTTTTGTCACAAATCATTATATCTCCATTGTTGTTGACGGCTGAGGAAAAGAAGGAGAAAAGAGAAGAAATCAATTAACTCAAATCGTGAGAAAACATCAGGGGAAGAAATCGATAGAAAGCTTGACAAATTGTGAAAAGGCTCTACTTGGTAAGTAATCCATTAATCGATGTTAATTTCTTGCATTCTAATTAGCTTAGTAAGATGGATTTCTAGTTATTCTTCATGTTTAATCTG
Organism: Saussurea involucrata; assembly: GCA_033807775.1. Classification (NCBI taxonomy): domain Eukaryota; kingdom Viridiplantae; phylum Streptophyta; class Magnoliopsida; order Asterales; family Asteraceae; genus Saussurea; species Saussurea involucrata. The sequence continues at coordinate 73,963,949 of CM066327.1, read as the reverse complement.
GGTAATTGTTAAGAACACCATTGTGGGTTTAGCTTTATTTCTTGAGCTGGGTAAATGTTTTAGTGGGATGTCTGTGTGAAGTAATCAATAATCAGTTTAAGGAAATAAAGAGATAGCTGAAATGCCGATAAGAAACTAATTAGAAACGTTTTGAAATCGATAGTTGTTCGAAATCTGCAAGTGCAGGCTTGGCGCAAAGCGGGTTTGGCGCAAAACAGGGTTTGGCGCAAACCCATGCTTGGCGCAAACCATTCTGAGATTGGGGCTGACAAATATTTTTTTTCAAATGGAGTCGGTGGGCCTGAGGTAATGTGGGTCGGTGAGATGTGAGGTTGTGGGGCTGTTGGATTATTTCCTATTGGACCGAAATTATTGAAATGAATTAGTGGGTATGGATTACACTTTGTCCTTGGATCGTGGGATTCCTTATTAAGTAAGAAGTGGTCAACTAAGTATTAGATAATTAGACCTTGTTGCTATTAGTTAATTAAATTTCATTGATTGGATGTCGTTATATTAATTAATTGGATTTCGATTCAATTAAATTAAGATGGGCTCGGTTTAATCAATTTATTTTGGACTTCGGTTTGGTTTTAAGTCAGTGCCGGTAATATTTGAAAATGGGATCCGGAAATTAGTGTGTGAACCGATTGTATTCGGAACCCGGGTATTTTAGACTAAGACTTTTAAGGTAGAGAAATTTTATTTAAAACTCAGCGTGTCTCATCGGATACGTGTGTTGGCTTAAAATTGTAGGTGTGATTAGAGGCGATCGGTGAAAGTGAGAATTTATAAGTGGGGCGCCAGGTGAGTCTTTCTAAACCTAAACTTTATGCAAATGTGTTTAATGGTATTTTATCAAACTGTGTGCTTTCAACTGTGTGTATTTTAAATGACGAAATAGTGTGTTTGTTAGAGCATTATTGTATTCAAGATTTACTGTAAAGTCAATGTACTGTATGAGTCTATATAGTATTGTGAATGCCTCTATACCTTGTATGTCATGGGTATAAATAGGCTTGTCTAGTTCATTTGTATGTAACACTTCAAAACACTTTAGAAAGCTTTAGTAATCTTTTAGAAACCTTTTTGTAATCCTTTGAGCTCAATACATGGATGACATATTTGCTCTCTAGATTCTCTCTCACTACATTCATATATTATTGCTAGAGATTTGGGTTTTCACAGTGTTTGAAGACTATTATACAACAGTGTGCTTTCCAATTGCTTTTATTTCAAGGCAAAGTGTAAAAGTGTGATTTATCGGTGTGGCTTATATGTGTGATTTAAATGTGTGTGACCATGCTCTGGCTTAATTGTGAAATGGGGGTGTGTCCCATGATTAACACACACACACACACACATATATATATATATATATATAAATATATATATATATATATATATATATGAATTCGTTTCATATATGGGCGGTGTGTGCCCGATTACGCTGTCACGGTGTGTGTGACATGGGCGGTGTGTGCCCGATTGCGCTGTCACGATGTGTGTGACTTTAGCGCATGTCAGTAGCATGTGTCAATGTGTGCATATCAATTTTGTGTGCTTATTGTGATTTATACAAATGTTTCATAACTGATTTTGTAACTGGAAATATTTTTGGTGTGACGCGGTGTGGAGGGGACTCACTAGACCTCATGGTCTAACCCTCGCTTTTCAAAACTAAAACCTTTTCAGGTAAGCAGGTAGCCGAGAGCACGTTTAGAAGTTTTGGGCAAGTCGTGGGTCGGAGCTTGCGTTTAGAAGAAGTAGAAGAACTTCCTTTTATGATTAGTTAGGCCTCTCAACTGTATTTAGGGTTATTTCCGCAAACCCTGTGTTGTAAATCTAGATAGTATGATCACGTTGAGCCAATTTTGGCGTTTTGAATTAAAGAGGTAGCCTTTAGCTCGTATGTTTAAATGTGGGTTGTTACAAGAAGTTAATCTCTCCCATCATACTCATCTGGAATTTGGTCACCATAATGTTAGAGAACCAGGTACATAATGAAGGATAAGTCGAACCAAAAATTATACCGTCAACATAAAGTTGAACAAAAAGAATATCACCTTCCTCATGTTGGGTAAAGTGAGTTGTGTCGATTTTACCTTTTTCAAAGACGGATATTAGGAGATTGGTGGATAGAACCTCATACCAGTCACGCGTGGCTTGCTTTTGTCCATAAAGAGCTTTGTCAAGGATATAAACATGATCTGGTTTGTCTTTGTCTACAAAGCCTTCTGGTTGAGACATGTACACTTCTTCTTTCAGTACGCCGTTCAAGAATGCAGTCTTCACATCCATTTGATAGATGGTGAAGTTCTTATAGGCTGCAAATGCTAAGAACATCCGAATTGCCTCTAAACGAGCAACCGGACCGTACGTCTCATCGTAGTCTATACCCTCTTGTTGCCGGTAGCCTTTCGCTACTAACCGTGCTTTGTTCCTCACGACTATTCCGTCTTCGTCTTTCTTATTCTTAAGGACCCACTTGGTACCGATGATTGTTTTTCCTTTGGATCGAGGAACTAATCGCCACACTTTCAAAGAGGTAGCCTTTAGCTCGCTGGCGGTGAAGGAGGGAGAGGGGATGGGAGTTGGTTCCTTCAACTTTGCAAGTACTTCAATAAGCAAGTTGTTGTTGGCCTCGACCTTTGAGCATAGGTCGGTAACGTTAGCGCCGACGGAGTTGACATAAGTGTTGAGCGCTTGGATGGAGGTGGTGTTGGCAGCAACATCTGAGTTTATTCTGGTCACCTCCTCTGTAAGTGTTGATAGCTGAGAGTTCTCAACTTTATTAGAAAGAAAGGGGGTGAGTTGATCGAGAGATAAGTGGAGAGTGAGGCGACATGATCGCTGAACTCCTTGATGGAGGCGTTGAGAGTCTTCAATGTAGGACCTGTCTTAGAAAATGAAGGTTGAGCACAGGGATGCTCGGGCTTAGACATTTTAGAAAAGAGGGGTAGGGAAGTTGATGTACCTGATGAGGTAGGGAAGAACTCAAACTGAGTTCCTCCATAAAACTCTATGTCCTGCTCGAGAGGAGTCTGGGACACATGTATATGTTGAAGATCCTCGAGAGGATGACCATCAGGTCTTACATTTTCTCGCATTAAATCCTAGAGAAGGGATGCGCTTGTGTCAGCAATCGAAGTCGCTGGTGAAGTAGTTGTGAAGACCAAAGATATGGTGGGAAAGGAGACGATTGTAGAGAAGATGGTTGTGTTGTGCGTCAGGGAGGCACATGTGGTGCCAAAAACTAATTCTTCAGTGCTTTGAGGCACTTAGACTGGTGGGGTAGATGCCACCGTAGAGTCAGTGGTGGTCGGAATCGCTGAGGTAGAAGTAGTGGCGTCGGATGTGGTGGAGCGTACCACAAAAGCATCCAGGGATGCCTGTGAAGAGGCAAGCCCTGATGTTGTAGATGGCTGAGGCTTCTCCTTGGTAGATCTCTTGGTCTTTTTGGAGTGACCAAAAGGGGCTGCATATGGTTTCCTCTTTGAAGAGGTGGTTGTTGCAGCTTGGGAAGCCACGTCGGGTTGAACCGTGGCATCGCTGCAGAAGAAGAAGAAGTAGAGGAGAGGAGTTGTTTGAGCGTAAAAAGACTTACCTCGTTATCAGCTCGCTCCACGTCGAGGATGGGGACCCCAAGCTTTGGGAGCTGATAATCACCCTTGGTCGGGTAGAGCTCTTGTAGAAAGTTCTGAAGAAGCACTGAGATGAAACATATGTAGGGAACTTTGGCCTCCCTTTCAAGCATTTCCACCTTGATCATGAGGTCATCGAAGATCATTCTGGCATAGTGCCTCGGTTGGCTTGGTCCATTGACCCAATCTTGCCACCCATACTTTAAATGAAATGAGCAAATAGGTAGGTTAGTTCAGAAGGCATTCTTGCCTTAAGAACTTTGTTCAGCTTCTTCTCAAGGAGTCTGTGCTTGATTTCCCATTCATAATCCATTAAGTCAAGGAATCTGATCAGTTCTTCGTCTGAGGGAACATCAACATAGGTCTTGCTGAAGGGTAGTTTAAGGCATGTCTGAATTCCTGATGGAGTAATACTGCCCTCTCCATGTTCAGTCTGAAATGATATGACTGTGACACTCTTCCATGATGGAAGCGTCTTCTCAGCTGTAACACCCGCATTTTGTTGATTAGGTAAACCTCGGATATGAAGAATAATCTAACATGGTTAATTTTATGTGGAGAACAAAATACATTTTAACCTATGCACCCTACCTTAGCCGCTACCGAGTTTGTTAGGGCATTTTTGTAGCTATCAAGACAGTATTAATATCTTGTACTGTTTCTCGTTAGTAGAGGCATGGGCTTGTCATGTCCTACTATATAAAGGAGTTCCTTTGTTATTTTGGATAACAACTTGAAGAATTTGTCATTTTACACTTTGAAATCAATATATGGATGACAAGATTGCTCTCTAGATTCTCTCTACACTTGTTCATTACTTTGTGCTAGATTTGGGATTTATCAATTGGTATCAGAGCTAAACAGAAGATTCAAGCAGATCGAAGACCAAATTGAAATTTTTTTTACACTAAAGCTGAAGAATTCGGATTGGGTGTTCATCACTATTCATCACTGTTCATCAAGAATTCTAACCCTTCTTCATTTACTATTCATCCAGATTTCATCTTTTCTTTAATTTTTGATCTTTTGGATTGATTCTTGACATCATTGCACTCGGATTTGATTCCTGAACATCTTTAATTCTTGGATCAACACCAAAATCTGCACAGAATTTGCAGATCTGATCATTTTATATCATTTTTGTTCGAAAACTTTTTCTACTATTTTTGGATCAAAATTCGATTAAATTGATCGAATTAGGATTTGTGATTAACTAAGAAAGTGTGTGGAATCAAATTTCGAACAAATCTGTGCAAATTTCATAACAATTGATCAAGAATTGAAAAAGTTATGGCTGATTTAGTGATTTTCGTGTTTGAAGTGCAGAATTCGGATCATTCTTGGTGAATTCGGATCATTCTTGGTGAATTCGGATCATTCAAAGAAGAATTCGGAGTGTTCTTGGAAATACAAGTGTAGAATTCGACTCAAGAAGGATTCGAATTGATTGAATTCGAACCCAGCTAGATTCGAATTGAGGAGAATTTGAACCGTGTTAGATTCGAATTGAGGAGAATTCGAACTGTGTTAGATTCGAATTGAGTTGATTAAATTTTCCAAGTGTTGAATTCGAACCCTTAAGCATCCGAATTCATAGAATTCGAACCCTTAAGCATCCGAATTCATAGAATTCGAACCCTTAAGCATCCGAATTCATAGAATTCGAACCCTTAAGCATCCGAATTCATTGAATTCGAACCCTTAAGCATCCGAATTCATTGAATTCGAACCAAGTTAAGTCCGAATTGAGTGAATTCGAACCCTTCAGCATCCGAATTCATTGAATTCGAACCCTTCTTCATCCGAATTCATTGAATTCGAACCCTTATTCATCCGAATTCATTGAATTCGAATCCTTCTTCATCCGAATTCGTTGAATTCGAACCCTTACTCATCCGAATTCTTGTGAATTTAAAAAAAAAAAAAAAGCTCTTCATCCAGATCCTGGGCGTTCACCGATGATCCGGTAGTCAAGGTTGACACTGAGATCCAATGTGTAGTTGTTGTCCGAAAGGTCAAGGTGATCCCTCCGTGGTAAAAGCTCTTCATCCAGATCCTGGGCGTTCACCGAGGGGTATGAGGATCGGTGAGATGGGATTGGAGTGTTCTCGTCGGATGAATTACCATCATGTTGTCTCATGGCTGCCATCTGTTTAAAGTATCATCAGTGAATCGCCAAAAAGGAACCTTTCTGAAGAAAAAAATTTCCAAAAAATACCTAAGTCTGGTTTTTATCGCACGAGACATCAAAGTGTTATTGCACGCAAAGGGTTATCGCACGCAAAGGGTTATCGCATGGAACTGTGTGCGACAAAAAGTTGTCGCACAAGGCATGTGCGATAACTATGAATACTAGAGGTGTGAGATAACTTTGAATGTTTGAATACATGGCATGTGCGTTAAACTTGAACACTGAAATTTTTCTAAGTGTTCAAGCCCAGTTTTGAAAAAATCCGCACAAATGAAATAGAAAATGATATCGCTAGGCTCGTCTATATACCAGAAACATTTCCTAGCAACTTTAGCATCTAACACTAACAAGTGAGTGGATTACAGGAGAGAATATGACTGGAATGAACTCGATTTGAATGCTAAAAACTTCGAAAATCGTTGAAAATCAGTAATAGGCTCGAGAGGGTTTTGGGTGTAAAGAAAAAGACAAATGATTTGAACAACCGCTCTATATATAAGAACCTACGGATGATGACACATGGCACTCAAAGATTGGTCCAACAGTTGACCTGTCACCGTATCAGGTTATCGTACGAACAAGTGTACGAGGACCTACAAAGTTATTGTACGCAACAGTGTGCGATAGCAGGGTAAGAAATATAATCGCACAAGAAGGGTGTGATAAACACTGTTCATGTGGTTTTATCGCATACCACATTCGCGATGAAAAAGTTATCGGGGTTTTATCGCACACCACGAGGTGCGATAAAATAAGTGCATGTGTTATCGCAGAAGGCACGTGTGATGAAAAGGTTTTATCGTGCAGAACTACGTGCGATAACATCAATACTTAGACATTTTTCAAAGATTTTCGAGAAATTTAAAAAATTTATCACATTAAAAGATGTCCAACTTTTAATTGATTAAGCACTCTGGGTTTCCAAAATCAAGTTTTCACTCTGCCTAAAATGATGTATATATTTTTCAAATAAGTTTTCCATCATTTAAGAGTTTGTTCAAAAACAAGTTAGAATACTTACCTTGTTGTCTTCAAGTATTCATCCCATGGCAACTATACTCACAAACTGTCAGTTATGCATACTCCCCCTAGAATTATGCATATATAGAGTAATACACTCCCCCTGAGACCATGAACACACACCTCATTGCAGAAACAAGTATCATATTTAATCATATGTAAAAACATTGAAAGAAGAGAAATAACAAGTTGAAAAAAACGTTTGAAAAACAACAGAATTATGAAAATTTAAATAACATATATTGAATAGATAATATGATGAAAATTTAAGTGTATCAATCTGGATAACATATCTAGATTGAGATACAAATATTTCCATCTATTATATGATCAATATAGGAAAGTTAAACTTTCATGTTCAACATGCCAAGCTTGGATACTAAGAAATTAAAGTGTTTTTCATCCAAAGCTTTTGTGAATAAATCGGCAAGTTGATATTCAGTTGTAACAAAGTATAGTTCAATTGTACCTTTCTCAACGTGATCTTTAATAAAATGATACATGATATTGATGTGTTTTGTCTTGGTGTGTTGGACAGGATTAGCAGATATGGCAATGGCCCTTTTGCTGTCACAGTAAATTGGGATCTTCTCATATTTGAATTTGTAGTCCATCTGTTGGGTTTTCATCCACAGGACTTGTGAACAACAACTGTCCGCGGTTACATATTCAGCCTCTGTAGTTGATGTCGACACACAGTTCTGCTTTTTAGACGCCCAACTCACGAGTTTGTCTCCCAAAAACTGTACTTGACCGGAAGTGCTCTTCCTTTCCAGCATGCTTCCTCCATGATCAGCATCTGAATACGCAGTGTGTTTGTATCCTGTCCCCTTAGGATACCATAGACCAAGATACGGTGTGCCTTTCAAATATCGAAAGATGCGCTTGACTACTCCAAGGTGTGATTCCTTCGGTTTAGCCTGAAATCTCGCACAAAGACACGTTACAAACATAATATCCGGACGACTCGCAGTTAAGTACATTAATGACCCGATCATACCTCTATATGTCTTAAGATGACCATCCTTACCGTCAGGATCCGGACCGATCTTAGATCCTGGTGCCATTGGAGTACCAATCGTCGTACAGTTTTCCATCTTGATTTTCTTCAAGACGTCAAACACATACTTAGATTGATTTATGAAGATTTCGGTTGAAAACTGCTTGACTTGTAGACCAAGAAAGAAGTGTAACAACCGTGTTTTATTTTAATTAAGTATGAATTTGGTGTCTAAAGTGTAAGAAACGAAACCTAAGTATAAGGACTCATTGGCAATTGTGGGAAGATATAAATAGGGTACAATCCCTAGGTTTTGTCACAAATCATTATATCTCCATTGTTGTTGACGGCTGAGGAAAAGAAGGAGAAAAGAGAAGAAATCAATTAACTCAAATCGTGAGAAAACATCAGGGGAAGAAATCGATAGAAAGCTTGACAAATTGTGAAAAGGCTCTACTTGGTAAGTAATCCATTAATCGATGTTAATTTCTTGCATTCTAATTAGCTTAGTAAGATGGATTTCTAGTTATTCTTCATGTTTAATCTGGGTAATTGTTAAGAACACCATTGTGGGTTTAGCTTTATTTCTTGAGCTGGGTAAATGTTTTAGTGGGATGTCTGTGTGAAGTAATCAATAATCAGTTTAAGGAAATAAAGAGATAGCTGAAATGCCGATAAGAAACTAATTAGAAACGTTTTGAAATCGATAGTTGTTCGAAATCTGCAAGTGCAGGCTTGGCGCAAAGCGGGTTTGGCGCAAAACAGGGTTTGGCGCAAACCCATGCTTGGCGCAAACCATTCTGAGATTGGGGCTGACAAATATTTTTTTTCAAATGGAGTCGGTGGGCCTGAGGTAATGTGGGTCGGTGAGATGTGAGGTTGTGGGGCTGTTGGATTATTTCCTATTGGACCGAAATTATTGAAATGAATTAGTGGGTATGGATTACACTTTGTCCTTGGATCGTGGGATTCCTTATTAAGTAAGAAGTGGTCAACTAAGTATTAGATAATTAGACCTTGTTGCTATTAGTTAATTAAATTTCGTTGATTGGATGTCGTTATATTAATTAATTGGATTTCGATTCAATTAAATTAAGATGGGCTCGGTTTAATCAATTTATTTTGGACTTCGGTTTGGTTTTAAGTCAGTGCCGGTAATATTTGAAAATGGGATCCGGAAATTAGTGTGTGAACCGATTGTATTCGGAACCCGGGTATTTTAGACTAAGACTTTTAAGGTAGAGAAATTTTATTTAAAACTCAGCGTGTCTCATCGGATACGTGTGTTGGCTTAAAATTGTAGGTGTGATTAGAGGCGATCGGTGAAAGTGAGAATTTATAAGTGGGGCGCCAGGTGAGTCTTTCTAAACCTAAACTTTATGCAAATGTGTTTAATGGTATTTTATCAAACTGTGTGCTTTCAACTGTGTGTATTTTAAATGACGAAATAGTGTGTTTGTTAGAGCATTATTGTATTCAAGATTTACTGTAAAGTCAATGTACTGTATGAGTCTATATAGTATTGTGAATGCCTCTATACCTTGTATGTCATGGGTATAAATAGGCTTGTCTAGTTCATTTGTATGTAACACTTCAAAACACTTTAGAAAGCTTTAGTAATCTTTTAGAAACCTTTTTGTAATCCTTTGAGCTCAATACATGGATGACATATTTGCTCTCTAGATTCTCTCTCACTACATTCATATATTATTGCTAGAGATTTGGGTTTTCACAGTGTTTGAAGACTATTATACAACAGTGTGCTTTCCAATTGCTTTTATTTCAAGGCAAAGTGTAAAAGTGTGATTTATCGGTGTGGCTTATATGTGTGATTTAAATGTGTGTGACCATGCTCTGGCTTAATTGTGAAATGGGGGTGTGTCCCATGATTAACACACACACACACACACACACACACATATATATATATATATATAAATATATATATATATATATATATATATATATATATATATATATATATATATATATATGAATTCGTTTCATATATGGGCGGTGTGTGCCCGATTACGCTGTCACGGTGTGTGTGACATGGGCGGTGTGTGCCCGATTGCGCTGTCACGATGTGTGTGACTTTAGCGCATGTCAGTAGCATGTGTCAATGTGTGCATATCAATTTTGTGTGCTTATTGTGATTTATACAAATGTTTCATAACTGATTTTGTAACTGGAAATATTTTTGGTGTGACGCGGTGTGGAGGGGACTCACTAGACCTCATGGTCTAACCCTCGCTTTTCAAAACTAAAACCTTTTCAGGTAAGCAGGTAGCCGAGAGCACGTTTAGAAGTTTTGGGCAAGTCGTGGGTCGGAGCTTGCGTTTAGAAGAAGTAGAAGAACTTCCTTTTATGATTAGTTAGGCCTCTCAACTGTATTTAGGGTTATTTCCGCAAACCCTGTGTTGTAAATCTAGATAGTATGATCACGTTGAGCCAATTTTGGCGTTTTGAATTAAAGAGGTAGCCTTTAGCTCGTATGTTTAAATGTGGGTTGTTACAAGAAGTTAATCTCTCCCATCATACTCATCTGGAATTTGGTCACCATAATGTTAGAGAACCAGGTACATAATGAAGGATAAGTCGAACCAAAAATTATACCGTCAACATAAAGTTGAACAAAAAGAATATCACCTTCCTCATGTTGGGTAAAGTGAGTTGTGTCGATTTTACCTTTTTCAAAGACGGATATTAGGAGATTGGTGGATAGAACCTCATACCAGTCACGCGTGGCTTGCTTTTGTCCATAAAGAGCTTTGTCAAGGATATAAACATGATCTGGTTTGTCTTTGTCTACAAAGCCTTCTGGTTGAGACATGTACACTTCTTCTTTCAGTACGCCGTTCAAGAATGCAGTCTTCACATCCATTTGATAGATGGTGAAGTTCTTATAGGCTGCAAATGCTAAGAACATCCGAATTGCCTCTAAACGAGCAACCGGACCGTACGTCTCATCGTAGTCTATACCCTCTTGTTGTCGGTAGCCTTTCGCTACTAACCGTGCTTTGTTCCTCACGACTATTCCGTCTTCGTCTTTCTTATTCTTAAGGACCCACTTGGTACCGATGATTGTTTTTCCTTTGGATCGAGGAACTAATCGCCACACTTTCAAAGCTTCAAATTGATTCAGGTCGTCCTGCATCACAATTATCCAGTCCAGATCTTCCAAAGCTTGCTGAAACTGTGGTTGGCTCAACTTGACTTAGGAAAAGCGCGAACAAAACTTCATTAGCAGTCGCTGATCTGGTCTTCACAGGGTCAGACACTTCTCCAATTACCTGATGTAATGACTCTGTGTCCACTTCTTTGAATGTGGATGTGGGGAAATTGTGTCTTGATTGGGGTCAACTTAGGTAGGATCTTTATCAAAGTTCAATTCAATTGTCAAGGCCGGTTCCAGTTGTGAGTCTGGTTATTTGTCAGAAGTAACAATTGGCACTGCCTCGAGAACTATTTCAGTAGGTACCTCAAGTATGTTAGCAGTACTATGGTCATTGATTTTGAAGTAGTACTTGATGAAGAAACACCAATAGTTGATTCTGGTTGTGTTGCTTGTGTAGATGCCATGATTGGATTGCTTGGGGAAGACACAGGAGTCGTTGCACCAACATTAGATGATGTCGATTCCGTTGAAGGACCTGACTTTGTAGCTTGTATTGGATTCTGAGCAACTTGATTCATGTCAGAAACATTTGATGACGAGTTATAACTACCAAAGAAATCATCATAAAAATTCTTAAATAAATGATCAAGTTCATTAATGTTAGAGTTAGAAGTTGAAGCTTGATCTTTGTTTGACTTTAAGGACATTGGACGGATTTTTCCAGACACTAGAACTCCAGTTATTTCGGGTTTTGTACTGCTTTGCACAGAATCCATGTCTTCCGTCTCATTAAATTTGACATTGATGCTCTCCATCACAGTTCTTGAAGACTTGAAGTATACTCTATATGCCTTTAAGGTGGATGAGTATCCGATAAACACGCCCTCGTTCTCCTTAGGACTGAATTTGTTCAAGTTGTCCTTGTCATTTAACACGATACACCTGCAACCAAAAACACGAAAGTAGTTTATGTTTGGTTTTATATTGTTTATAATCTCATATGGTGTTTTGTCAAACCGTCGGTGTATGATAGAACGATTTTGTGTATAGCAAGTCGTTGACATCGCTTCAGCCCATAAAAACAATGGAAGATCAGCATAGGACAACATAGTTCTTGCAGCTTTAACTAGAGTTCGGTTTCGTCTTTCAACAACCCCATTCTATTTTGGTGTTCTTGCCGCAGAATATTGATGTGAGACTCCCAATGACTTGAGAAAGTCATCTAGAGTCTTGTTCTTGAAATCTGTCCCGTTGTCTGACTGTATTGTCTGGACTGATTGTTGAAGATTAACTTGAAGCATCTTGATTAAGGATATGATCAACTCGGGTCTTTTGTTTTTGGAGCGTAGAAATTTTACCCATGTGTACCTCGAGTAATCCTCAACGACCACTAACACATACCGTTTGGCACTAATGCTATGAGTTTTCATCGACACACAAAGATCCATATGCATAATTTCCAATACTTTGTGTGTGCTTGGTTTAGGTATCGGCGGGTGAGGAACTCTCTTCATCTTACCCTTCTCACAGGTCGTGCAAAAATTGTCTCTTTCAAACTTCAGAACCGGTAGACCTTTGACTAAATCACCTATCATCAGCTTTTGAATATATCAGAAATTAAGGTGAGATAACCGTATGTGTCATAACAAACTCTTTTCCATAAACGCTTTAGACAACAGACACACGTCATTCTTGGGTTTGATTCTTGTACCCACTAGAAGTTCATCTCCTCCTTCAGTCTGAACCGAACATCATGTCTTCTTGAAGTTGACTTTTAGGTCTTTGTCACTGAATTGACCTATACTAAACAGATTATGTCCCAAACCCTCAACATAATTAACTTTTGTTATCCTGACGTTGTCTTTCACTATATCTCCGTAACCCAAAATCGGTGAATATTGATCATTCCCAAACTTGACTCGACCACCGTATTTCTCTACATAATTATTGAGCAGCTCTTTTCTTCCAGTCATGTGTTTCGAGCAACCGGAATCTAAGTACCACAAATGTGGTCTGCAAAAAGAAAATCAAGTGGTTTTAGGTACCCATTTGTAAATGGGTCCTTTTGGGTTAGGAGTTGGTACACATTTGGATTTTGTACCATTGTTTCTAAAACCTCTTTTATGATATCCATTTGAATAAAATATTTTTGGACCATGAATATCATAACCAAACCAATGAGAATAATCACTCTTGCAGATAAAATCATCCACACCACAATATGAACAACAAATTTGGTCATGTGCTAAATTGATCAATTGTTGCATAGAATAAATCTTGTATGGAATAACAAGTTTTTGTTTAGTGCAAACAACTTGATTTATTACAGCATAATCAAAATTGTTTTTCATAGAATTAAAAGCAACGTTGGATGATTTTGTCTGGGCCACATCCTGTGTGGACTCCTTTATTCTCCACTCAAGTCTCGAATTGTTTCTCAGATAACGATTTGAAATACCAAAAAAAAGAATCATAAGCTTTAGAGTTTTGAGCTTGGAAAAATTTAGATCTCTGATTATTTCTCTTCTTTTTCTTTTTCTGTAATGATTGTTTAGATTTGGATTTGGATTTGGATTTGGAATAATAATCATTAACAGGATTTTTCTCAACAGATTGAAGATTCACCTTTGAAGAAATTCTTCTTAGGTTCATATTCTTTGATTAAGAAGTCAGAGTGATCTGGAAGTTTAGTGTTGAAATCAAATTGAACAACTGTTTCTTTTACGTCTTTATGTTTTTCCTCACAAGGAACCTCAGTATCATAATCAGAATGGCTATCCAATGAAGTGTGAAAAATACCATAAGACTTCGGATAAACAAAATCATTTTGTTCTTCACGAAAAGGTTTATCTTCTTCAGTAGGAATATACTTTTCAGAAGGAGCATCAACCGACTGGTTTTCCAAATCCCAACATTCAAAATCTTCTTTGTCATCAATCGTCATGCTTCTGAAGATAGTATTTCCCATAAACGCCTTACATGAAGAAACATCTGAATCTAAAAAATGTTTTTCTTTTAAAATTTTCACTTCAGATATTTCCTCAATTTTTCTTTCATCTCTTTTAAACCATTTTTAAATAGTGTTAACATCACCTCCTTTTCAATCTCAAAAGCAAGTTTGTCATCATTTCTGATGTCCTCAATTTTGCTTTCGAGTTCTACGATCCTCTGTTCAAGTACCAAAGGAGGGATAATAAGTTTTTCCTTCAAAAACTGGGTTTTCACTCTCCTTTGGTTTCTCTATAGCATAGCTCGGGAAATAATCATTAGACAAGGTTTGCTTCCAATTCCAAGCCAAAGCTTTCCTATTTTCCATCCCGTAGACAAACGGTAGTTGCATTTTAACATTGGTTTTTCTCTTAACCTCTTCCTTAGCCTCATAGTCTTCGCCATCCATTTTAAGCCATTTGATTTTATACTTAGGATCCTCAGATGCAAGACTAAGCCATTGGAATCTATATAAAGTTGGAGACTTTGTTAAAGCATTCTTCAAATACTGAGGATTATCATAACCCAAGCCCCATTTTGAATTATAGTATTTGAAATTCTTAGGCGTATTATGGCCTATTCAGTTTGTCCTAACTTGTACAACTTATCTTCCAGATTACTAACCTTCTCAGTCAATTCAGTGTTAATATCTTTATAAGCATGTAGTAATTGTTCAACTCAGTTTTCTTAGCTTCTGAAAGCCTTAATTTTTCTGATAAATCATCCATTCTTCTTCGAAAACAAGCTTGAGTTTCCTTGAATTCAGCTTTACTCTTTTTCAAACCATCACTTAGCTCATTATGTTCAATGATTATTTGTTTTTGAGAATCTATTATTTTATGAGCTATGTTAAGTTTGACAGTTAGATCATCTAATTTGATTTGCATGAATTCTTGTTGTTTAAAGAAATGATTAACTGTATAGGAATCTACCTCATGTGTCTCTGGCGTTGTATCGGCTTCTGCTTCCTCGCCATCCTTGCTCATCAGACACATCTTGACCAGAGCAGTAGTTTCATCCTCGTCTTCATCATCTGTTTCATCCAGCCAATACTCTTCTTCCACCATCAGTGCTTTCCCAGACTCCTTCTGTTTTGCCAGCAACATTTTGTTCTTATAATAGTCCGAGTCCCGTACCTTCGGTTTCTAGCACTCTTTGGTGAAGTGTCCGGTTTTCCCACAGTTATAGCATTTCTGCTCTTCTCATTTCATCTCAGTGAACTTTCTATCCTTAACCGTCTTAAAATCATCTTTTCTCTCATCAAATCTCTTCTTAGATTCTATGTGATCCTTATGCTCAAAATTGTTGGATCCCGAGGAGTATCGTTGATTGTTGGACCCAGCCTTCTTTACAAACCTCTTCTGAAAAGCTTTTGTCATAAGGATCATGGCCTGTTTCAAGCTCTCAGTCTCGTCTAAATCATCACTATCCACACCACCATCATCCAACTCTGTACCCTTATTCTTCATTGAATGCTTCCCAGATTTGCTTGTCAATAGAGCAATTGGATCATCTGATACTTCTTCCTCCTTCTGTTCACTCTTTTCCACTTTCTTATCTTTCTTCTCTTTCTTCTTCTTCTTCTTTTCTCTTTTCTCCTCGGCATCATCCTCGTCTTGTTTGAGTGTCTCAAACATCTCTTGCAGAGGTAGTTCACTTAGTTTGGAATGCTGTTTCATTCGGTGAGCATACTTCTTCCATTCAGGTTGGAGCACACTTAAAACTTCACATTGTTTTCGATTATGGTCTTTGAAATCTTATACCTGTTCAGTTCATTTATAATGGTTGTGAACCGGTCATAAGTGTTGTCAAGTGTCTCTCCTTCCCTCTGTCTGAAATTCTCATACTTATTGATCACATTCGACGTTCTCATCTGGTTTCCACATCTGAACCCTGATATAGCTTAACTAACTCATCAAACATCCCTTTTCCGGTTTCATTCAGACTGTCAACTTTTAGATAGATGTCGTTGGTTAGTGCTTGCATCACCAGTGATCTAGTCGCTTTGTCAGCATTATACCTTTTAAGTTCATCACCAGAGTAGCTCTTAGGTTCAATAAGAGTTTTTATGACTGACCCATCTGATCCACCAGCTTTACTGTCAAAAATCTCTGGCATTTTACCATTTTTCAAAGAATCAATAATATAATCTCCGTTCTCTTGTCTTTCAACATTGTCTAAAAACCTATCCTTCCAAATTTTAAAATCTTTTGGGAACAACACTGGAGGTTTATCTTTAGACCCAATCACTAGCATGTCCCTTGTAGTCATTGTGAATACTTATTAATGATCTTAAAGCAACCCCCTGATCAGAAAACCAACTTTTGACACAAACACTGTTTTTGTCGCATGCTTCTGGTTGTCGCACACCACACTTTGTTGCACACCAAGTCCACGATAAAGGTTATCTCAGATATATTGTATGACACCCTTGCGATGAAAAGTTATCGAACAAAACACCACGCGATAAAAATACTCTCATTGTTGCCGCACAAGAGCTGTGCGATAACTACTGTTCACTGGGTTTTTTCGCAAGCAACGAGTGCGATAAAACACTGTTCACACACTTTATCGTACGTAACTGATGCGATGAAAAACTCTTGACAATTTTATCGCACACCAATGATGCGATAAAAGGTCTGCGATTACTTTGAACAACTTCCTCACGCGATAAGGATGAACTCTCTATGGTGTGATAAAGATGAATATCAGATCAAAACTTAGGTGATTTCCTTAAAACAAGACCAAATAATCTGAAAATTCGTAGTGAAGTGCGCGAGAAGGCTCTAAACAGGTTTAATACTCGAAGTTTTATCCAAAAACCAACAGAAGTGTGAAATTTAATCCCATAACAGTGTATAAACTCCTTTTCACGAAAAAAATCAATTCTATCAATTCTGGATCAATGTAATGTGAATTTGCGGAATCAATTCACTTAATAACATTCACTGATCAATCCTAAATCAATTCTTAACAACAGAGCAGGCGAAAATTAGCATTGGTAGTCCTTGGGACAGCGTTGTATCGGTAGTGAAATCAATGCGGATTCTTAATATTCATTTCGAGAATCTCTGTACAAAGCAGGTCGGGAATGGCCTTGAAACAGCTTTCTGGACAGATCAATGGAAGGGATCTAGTACGCTTGCTGACCGTTTCCCGAGACTCTTTGCATTAGAAAGTGACAAACAGGCGGTGATTGCAGACAGAGTTAATGAAGGGAGCCTATGGTCTTGGCGTAGACCGATTCGAGACGGTAGAGAAGCTGAGGATCTCATCAGACTAAAGAAGGTCATCGGGGAATGTGTTCTGACAGATAAACCTGATAGTTGGAAGTGGGAGGTTGCTGCTAACGGATTGTTTTCTGTTAGTTCTCTCCGTTATATCGTTGAAAAAGCTCTTTTGGGAGAAGGAGATAAGGAAACGGTCTGGAATTCGTGGGTTCCTCCTAAAGTGAACATCTTCATATGGCGAGTTATGCTCGATAGACTCCCTACACGTGACAATTTGACGAAATTAAGTGTGGACATCGAGTCAGCTTTATGCCCGATATGCGGAGCGGTTAATGAAACAACGAAGCATCTGTTGTTCGAGTGTTCTTTTGCTTCGGAGGTCTGGAAATTTATAGAAAGATGGTGGTCGTTTACTGTCCCCGGAAATAGGACGATGGAGTCGATGACGCATGGCATCAACGTTGCGTTCAACAATAGGGAGGTGAGGAAAGCGATGGAAGCAGTGTTCTTTATAACCTGTTATAACCTGTGGTGCTTCCGAAACAGGTATGTTTTTTACAGCACTCCGCCTAGAAAAGAATCTTTTGTTGATCTTATTGTGGAAAAATCGTTCTGTTGGGTTTTGGCTAGGTGTAAGGGGAGTGAAAAAAAATCAATTGTATGGAGATGTTCTCCTAATGACTGTTTCAGATCCTTGTCATGCTGTTTGTTGTTTGCTAGCGGCTTGCTAGCTTTTATGAAATCGTTTCGCTGCTGTTCCAAAAAACAATATGACCAAAATCACTCAAAAATGATAGAAAAGTCGGAAAACTAAATGAAGCTAAAAAATCATGAAAAAGCTAAGCTGAATCAAAGTGAATTGCATAGCTCTGATACCAATTGTGATCCCAGAACAAGCATTCAACACAATGAAGATCTTGAAGATGTCATCCCTCTCATTAAGCTCAAAAGATTAAAGTACGAAATGTGTATCTAAAGAGAATTAGGAATGGTACTTGGAATGACATAAATGAGAAATTACAAGATAATTTCTATTTATAGTAAGTAAAATATAAAGATACCAAAAGGCCCTTCAACTTGATACAACTTGCTAATATTGGCACTAACAAATACAATCTAACAAACTAAAAAAATCTAATTATCTATGGGTAATTATCGACAATGGATATCGAAGGATACCAAAATATATCAAATATAACAATTAATAAAGTAACAATATCTATTTATTTGTATGTAATCAATTCTATTTTGGATTTAATCGATTCTAATATATGACAGTCAGGGTGTATAAAAACTCGACTAACCCAACATGAAATAACGTAATTCAACCCAATACGTAACCACTTGATACCTAATTGAATTGTAAGCTTTTCAAAGAGTAGGTATTTGGTTGGATTTTGTTTTATTATTTGAAAATAAAACCATGGGGCCAAATGAATGTAAAGGGGTTTTAGATAAGTTTAAAACTCTACTAGTAATTCCGTAGGTTTAAATCCATCAACAAATATTTAAATTTTTGTTTTTCAAATTCTTTATTGAACATTTTCAAATGTTGTTGGTCACCTCCTCTGATTTTACACTTCTCACCTTCGATTGCACTATTCGTCGGCAATACCATGAGAAACTTTAGGTTGTCGAAAAGCCACTAGTGATCAACAAATGATGTAACTATTGGAATATGCTCAAGTCATAATAGATAATTATATGGCTAGATACACGTAGGCATATAGGGTCACACACAATACACTGAGATACCATTTAATATAATGTAATTATTGTATTTACATTATATAAATAACCTAAGTAACGTGGGGTAATTAGATGGGCACAAATCATTAAGTTTGGCTTAATGGGTTTGTATTGGATTTAAGTTAATAGCAAGCCTATTACTTTTAATTAAATCTTAGGCCCATAAAGATTTAGAAGGGAGAACCATTAAGAAGCCCAAGGAAGCTTTAGGGTTCATTAATATATAGAGATGTTAATGACCTAATTAAGTTTAACCTAATACTCCTTCTTCTCTCCCAAAATCGGCGCCCCTCCCCTAGGCCTCTCTAGGGTTTTTCCGCTTTGATCTTCTAGCTTGTTTCTTGTCTAATCGAAGCTATAAGATCCGTTGCTAAGGAGGACTAGCATCCGGTGGTGATCAAGGAGGTGTAGTGTGGACTACTCTAGAGGTATTCTCCGTTGAATACTTGGTTTCAAAAGAGCACACAAGTGGATCCGGATTAGTGTACAAATCACGCTACAAAGGTATATCGTTATTTGTATTCTTCGTTTAACCATATTGGCAATACGTTGATCCTGTTTGGTGATTGTTCCGCTGCGTTCTTATATATGTTTATATTTGTGTTTCTTTACATAATCACCAACAGTGGTATCAGAGCCATCGTATGTGCCATATGATTAACATGTATATGTAAAAGTGGCTAAAACTAAAGTTTTTTTTTCTGAAAATTTCAACCATCGTTGGGGTCTTGAATAATGTATTTTAAGATCATATAGCCACAAGTTACATATACTTATCGTAGATTAATTATTGTAGTTTTTCTTCGTTTTCGTTGGCTTGTTTTATTTCTTATTGTAAGTGTTTTAGATCCATGGTAAAACATGCATTTTTACCATGGACCAAGCCAACACTCTTAATGATATTGTATTATTATGTTGATGTGCAAAACCGATGAAAACCTTGACCGGTTGTGTGCCTTGTTTCATTATTTGTCGAGTTTTTGGGTTGTAATAGTTTAGGCAATTATTTTTTACTTTGTTTAGTAGTAGATAAATGTATTTTATCAAAAATTGTAACCATTGCTCGGAATCGAATGGCGACAAAGTTAAAGACGATAAGACATTTTCGGAGCTGCTGGACAGCCGGCACAAAAAATGGATTTCCCGGAGTTTGGCACATCGGATTGTGCTGATTCGTGTTGCTGAAGTTCCATAAGTCGTAGGGGCACAACTTTGCAGAAGGATGTTTCGATTGGGGAAGACTCCTTCCATGACGTTTCGGGCCCCGAAGCTGCTGCGTTTTTCCGGACAGATTTGTGTTCGAATGTTCTTGTGGGTTCTACTTGCTCTTGATGGTCTTGGAGCAAGTGGGAGCCCATAAAGGGTTTATGTTGGCCCGTCCTTAGTTGCCCTCTTGGTCCGTGTGATGGCTCACGGGATCAAGCATAGGTTTTTCATCGGTTGAGGTTTTGCACATTTTGGTTGTGTGTTTTAATTTTTCTTGTATGTTGCATTGTTATAACTTGCAAATGGGTTTTTTCAAACCAAAATTAAACACATACCACTTTTGAAACTAAATCCTTAGATTTGGTTAATATAAGTTTAAATTGGATTTGAAACTTAAAACTATTGTTTTATATAAATAACGCTTAAAAGAGTTTTATCGGTTATTTAATTTATGTAATGTCCAAGCTATATTGATATCTCATGTAGGTAATATATTAGTCTCTAAATGGACATCTAGACACACATGAAATAAAACAAATTAGACTATAAGTTAAGAAATGTTTTAATTTATGTTACGAATGAAGAATGCATGCTTCTTTCGTACTTTTTTTGACACGCTTTATCAAAATACTATACCCGTCACAATTTTAAGTCATGCCGTCCAATCGGCTTGAAATTCCTCGCCATTATTTTTTCCCTATACGTGAGACCTAGGTTGAATTGTAATCCCGAGGTGATTATTGTCTATGCGTGAGACTTAGATCTATTTTCACATGATTTCAAATTGGATGACTTAATCGAGTTAAGCAGGTAAGACCTTAACCCGAGGCAAGGATGGGACTAAACATGCCAGCTTGACACTAGTTGCTCGGCCACTATATGCCATGGGTCCCATAAGGATCTAAGAATTGCACTTGTAATGCAATTGGTAATCGTCACCTACCTATTGAATCTATCATTGCTAGCAGATCAACTGATGTGATGATAGAACCTCAATGAGGATCTTAGCCTTTTTCGTACAAAATTAATTGTTTTAAAAGTAAAACTTGGGTAGTTAATTTAAAAAGGATTAATTATTGAAATTACTAATCTTGAACTTTGTATGTTTGTAGATGTCAACAACAAATCAAACCCTAAGCAACTCAACTATCAGGTCAGTTCTTGAAAAAGAGAAACTGACAGGAATCAACTTTATCGACTGGTATCGAAATCTGAGGATCGTCCTCAGAGCTGAAAATAAGTTGATCCATCTGGAAGAGGCCTTACCTGAGGCACCTCCTGCCACTGCTTCTGCTGTAGTTCGCGCAGCCTACACCCGTAGGTTTAACGAACAACAAGAAGTAGTTGCTCTCATGCTGGTGAGCATGACCCCCGAGATCCAAAAAAACTTGGAGGAACTCACAGCTTTTGAGATGCTACGAGAGTTGAAAACTATGTTTCAACAACAGGCAGAACAGGAACTGTTTGAAACAGTCAAAGCATTCCACGCTTGTAAACAGGAGGATGGCCAGTCGGTTAGCTCTTACGTCTTGAAGATGAAAGGCTATCTTGACCGTATGGAGCGTCTTGGTTACCCCATGCCACAAGTTCTTGGAGTAAGCTTGATTCTTACCTCACTATCCAAGGACTATGACCAGTTTGTTATGAACTATAACATGCATAGCATGGGGAAGACTATCTTTGAACTGCATGCTATGCTAAAGCTTGCAGAGCAGGGGATGCCCAAGAAAGCTCCTGCTGTTCTAGCAATCAGGGAAGGAAAAATCCAGAAAACCAAACCGCAAGCACTGGGCAAGGGTCGTGGCAAGGGTAAACATGTTTATAAACCCAAACCTAAGATCCCCCCACCTGCTAAGAAGGAGCACCCTGCAAAGGACGCCACCTTCCATCACTGTGGAGTGATAGGCCACTGGAAGAGGAACTGTCCTGCTTACCTGGCAGAGTTGAAGAAGAACAAAGCTACCCCGGCTAGCATATCAGGTATCTTCACTATAGAACTCTATGCTTTTCCTAGTAAATCCTGGGTCTATGACACCAGTTGTGGAACTCACATTTGTAATAATGTGCAGGGACTAAGGGGAAGTAGAAAGCTAAACGACGGAGCTTTGGACCTGTACGTAGGCAATGGAATGCGTGCAGCTGTTAAAGCTATAGGGAGCTTTGATCTTATCCTCCCTAATGGATTGATTATTGTTTTAGACAATTGTCATTATGCACCTACTATTACTAGGGGTATTGTTTCGCTTTCTCGTTTGAAGAAAAATGGTTTTATCCATGTTTTTACGGATTATGGTATTTCGGTTTCTAAGGATAATATATTTTATTTTAATGCTATTCCTCGTGATGATATTTTTGAAATTGACATGCATAATCTTGTTTCAAACGATAGTTCTATATACACATGTAGCACTAAGAAATCCAAACGGAATTTGGATTCAACTTACCTATGGCACTGCCGTCTTTGCCACATAAGCAAGAAGCGCATTATGAAGCTGCAAAACGATGGGCTTCTAAAGTCAACCGATGATGAGTCGTTTGATAAATGCCTCTCTTGCATATTTGGGAAAATGACAAGAAGACCTTTCTCCCATATAGGTGAAAGAGCCAAAGATCTACTTGGACTCATACATACTGATGTATGTGGTCCATTTAGAACTGTGTTTAGGGAAGGTGCTAACTACTTCATCACTTTCACTGATGATTTCAGTCGCTATGGTTATGTGTACTTGATTAAACATAAACATGAAGCCTTTGAAACGTTCAAAGCCTTTCAAAGTGAAGTAGAAAATCAACTCGGCAAGACTATTAAAGCTCTCCGATCTGATCGAGGAGGAGAGTACATGAGTCAATAGTTTTTAGACCATCTGACTAAGTGTGGGATTGTCTCACAATTCACTCCTCCATACACTCCACAACATAATGGTGTATCTGAAAGGAGAAATCGAACTTTGCTAGACATGGTTCGATCCATGATGAGTCTAACTACTTTGCCACTGTCCTCTTGGGGTTGTGCTCTAGAGTCTGCTGCTCGCATACTCAATATGGTTCCGACCAAGAAGGTTGATAAGACACCATATGAAATATGGCACGGGAAAGTCCCTAATCTGTCTTACTTGAAGGTCTGGGGTTGTGAGGCTCTCGTGAAACGAGACACACCGAACAAACTTGAGCCTAGATCTATCAAGTGTATCTTCGTAGGGTACCCAAAGAAAACGATGGGTTACTATTTCTACTACCCACCCGAAAACAAAATATTTGTTGCTCGGTATGCTGAGTTTCTTGAGAACAGTCTCATTTTACAAGAAGCAAGTGGGAGCACAGTAGAACTTGACGAGATTCAAAGCGAAGATGCGCAACCTCCTGGTGACACTAGCGAACATCACGCTGAGGCTGAACATGCAGATGTTGAACCACAGAATGATGTAATTCCCATTCGTAGATCCGCAAGGACACCTCAAGCACCTAAACGATATAGTTATTATATCGATGCTGAGGAGCAGAATTTGGGGGATCATGGTGAACCCTCTAACTATCAAGTTGCATTGTTGGATCTAGAATCCGATAAATGGCTTGAAGCTATGAATGCTGAAATGCAATCCATGAAAGACAATCAAGTCTAGAACTTGGTTGATCTTCCTCCGAACAGCAAGACTGTCGGAAGCAAGTGGATCTTCAAGAAGAAGACCAACATGGATGGCAATGTACACACCTATAAAGCTCGTCTAGTAGCAAAAGGTTACACTCAAACCTACGAGGTTGACTATGAAGAAACCTTGTCGCCTATTGCTGACATTAAAGCTATTAGGATTCTTATAGCCACAGCAGCGTACCATGACTATGAGATTTGGCAAATGGATGTCAAAACTGCTTTCTTGAACGGTCACCTTGATGAAGATGTTTACATGGTGCAACCTGAGGGTTTTGTGAATCCGAAACATCCCGAGAAAGTATGCAAGCTTCAAAGATCCATTTATGGACTGAAGTAAGCATCCAGAAGTTGGAATAAAAGGTTCGATGAGGAAATCAAAACGTATGGTTTCACTCAAAACCTTGATGAGCCATGTGTGTATATGAGAGCTAGTGGGAGCATCGTCGTTTTTCTAATCTTATATGTTGATGACATATTGCTCATGGGGAACAACGTTCCAATGCTACAAGATGTCAAATCCTGGCTTGGAAAATGTTTTGCCATGAAAGATTTAGGCGAGGCGGCGTACATCCTAGGAATCAAGATCTATCGGGATAGATCGAAGCGGTTAATTGGTTTAAGTCAAAGTGCGTACATTGACAAAATTCTAAAACGGTTTAGAATGGATGCTTCCAAACGTGGAAGTCTTCCAATGCAACACAATGTAAACTTGAGTAAGACTCAGGGACCCTCCACACCTGATGAGGTGAAGCGGATGAAGGGAATCCCCTATGCTTCGGCTGTGGGATCCATCATGTATGCAGTGAGGTGCACTAGACCGGATGTAGCGTTCTCTCAGAACCTTACGAGTAGATACCAACAGAATCCAGGAGAGAGTCACTGAACAGCTGTTAAGAACATACTGAAGTATCTTCGAAATACTAGAGATATGTTCCTTGTTTATGGTGGTGATGTAGAAAGAGAGATCAGTGTTACTTGCTACACTGATGCTGGTTTCGAAACAGATCGAGATGACACTCGATCTCAGACTGATTACGTTTTCGTCATGAACGGAGGCGCTGTTGACTGGAAGAGTGCTAAGCAAAGCACTATTGCGATGTCTTCTACAGAAGCTGAATACATAGCTGCTTCCGAAGCTGCAATGGAGGCTGTTTGGATACGGAAATTCATTTATGGGCTTGGCGTTGTCCCCAGTAATGAAAGACCCATGGATATGTACTGCGATAATTCTGGTGCCATTATCATAGCCAACGAACCTGGAGTTCAAAAGGGTGCCAGACACTTCCGCAGGAAGACTCACTACATTCGAGAGGCTATCGAGATGGGTGATATTCGTCTTCTCAAAGTTCACACAGATGACAACTTAGCTGATCCCTTTACGAAACCAATATCTTGTACCAAACATATCAAGCATGCTAGGAACATTGGGACCAGCTAGTAGTCTCATGTAGATTTGTTTTTAGTAATTGAATAATTGGAACGTTGAACAGTTTTTATTTTCACAATGAAATGATGTACTTGGTATGATCGTTTTCATTTATATCAACTGTGTTCTATATTTGCATGTTTAATCCATGAATGACTTATTTGTTCTAAATTGTCCATTGTCAGTTGATGATACGGGAGTATCATCGAGTTAAGGCAAATGTGAGCGTATTGGTGATATTCATTGGTGAATGAATATTAATGATGATGCCACCAAACTCACATGTTGTTCATTGGTGATGAACATTGGACTGACCCAACCTACGAGAGTTCACTGCATGGATCGACGTCACCAGTGAATCTCGCAAATGGTTATGTCACTCGTCCTTAGACTTGAGATGCAAGCAGGTTTTGTATGGGTGGAATGTCGGTCTTTGATATGGTTAAACGCTGTCCTGAATAAGGATGCTATAAAAATCATCTTCAGGAGTGATGTGAAGCACATGACAGGCACGTGCAGTCAAAAATAGGATTTGTTCCTCTACAGGTAATGGAGTTAGATACTACTGGGCCCCTCGATGAATTTAATAGATGTTTGTACGGCCGTACCCAAATGTAATTAAGATGATGCTTGATTAATTTGGTAATCTAATTCAGCAAACAGATCGAGAAACAGAATCGTTGAACAATTAGAATGACATATGATCCATGTCTAGTATTCAACAAGGTATCTGTAACAAAGGGATGACTGATTTAATAAACCATTTAAAATGAGACGTTTAAGAAACTAGCCTCATGTGTCTCTAGGGGCATTGGCGTGTTGCTAGACGCTAACCTTTGCTTGTATGATTACTTATCATTATGACGTGCGCAAATGGGAGCTGTTGGAATATGCTCAAGTCATAATAGATAATTATATGGCTAGATACACGTGGGCCTATAGGGTCACACACAATACACTGAGATACCATTTAATATAATGTAATTATTGTATTTACATTATATAAATAACCTAAGTAACGTGGGGTAATTAGATGGGCACAAATCATTAAGTTTGTCTTAATGGGTTTGTATTGGATTTAAGTTAATAGCAAGCCTATTACGTTTAATTAAATCTTAGGCCCATAAAGATTTAGAAGGGAGAACCTTTAAGAAGCCCAAGGAAGCTTTAGGGTTCATTAATATATAGAGATGTTAATGATCTAATTAAGTGTAACCTAATACTCCTTCTCTCCCAAAATCGGCGCCCCTCCCTAGGCTTCTCTAGGGTTTTTCCGCTTTGATCTTCTAGCTTGTTTCTTGTCTAATCGAAGCTATAAGATCCTTTGCTAAAGAGGACTAGCATCCGGTAGTGATCAAGGAGGTGTAGTGTGGACTACTCTAGAGGTATTCTCCATTGAATATTTGGTTTCAAAAGAGCACACAAGTGGATCCGGATTAGTGTACAAATCACGCTACAAAGGTATATCGTTATTTGTATTCTTCGTTTAACCATATTGGCAATACGTTGATCCTGTTTGGTGATTGTTCCGATACGTTCTTATATATGTTTATATTTGTGTTTATTTACATAATCACCAACAGTAACCAGCTAGCCAATTGAAAGTTTTATAAGATGAGCCGAAAATTATAAGGCTATCATATCAGTGACATAAAATTACAATCTCTGATTGAAGATATAATTTAAAAAATCATTGGTTTTAATTTATATATATTTTTGGTTGTCAAAAAATGCAATATATACCTGTTCGTACTTTTTAAGCTTTAAATCAAAATTTTATTTTACTTATCCGTTAAGAATCACTCGAATATTATTTATCATTGACATAAATATTTGTTGGCAAGTTTTTTTCTTTTTTTGCTGTTTACAATTTGTTTGATTAAGTAATATATTTCATATACTTGATTATTTGTCAAACTTTCTTATCAAATTAAGTTTATAACTAATCACTACTAGAAAATGGACTTTCATCTATGAAAAATGCCATAGGTGAAAGTCTTGTTTTTAATAGTGAATTGTTTTTTTGAAATAATTATAAATCTCTTTTGGGATATATATTTACTATTGATCAAATGTCTGAAATATTTATAGGTAGTATTGGCGGTGGATAATGGGTTCTTCAAAGGTGTTATGATTGGAGACTTGAGTTGAGTATAAATATCCCATCTTCTTTATATTTATGGGGGAGTGGTCTTTAAATAATTGTTCTATTGTCTCGAGAATTACTCGGTGCTTCTCTATTACTTCGGGTTTCTGGATGAACCATCTCAAAAGCTCTATTTATGGCATAATGTTGGGACGTGAGGAGGTGGAGATGGCAGTTAAGCATGTAAACTGCAAAGCAAATTTTGCCTATGCCTTACATGGGAATACTGATGGATATCACAGGTTTTTTCACAAGATCTTAATCAAACAAAGTTTCATATATTCAGAGAAAAGTACATTGAAATCTGTTACATATGCTTCCTATTTATACTAGTTCAACCGGTGCCAATGAACCATTGTAAATGTTCAGTGGTGGCGGTTGGTGGCCGGCGGTTATGGATGAAAAGTCACACCTTTTCATCTTTGCCTTATTTACATATCTAGTACTTGTACTAGTCTTATTAACTATCTAACGCTAACCCAATATATATACTGAGGTATGATTGAGATTATCCCAACATTCACCCCCCTAATCTTGATCATGCTGAAGAAGGTTTCTAACTCCAAGTATTTGTCTCATTGTGACAAATCTTATCTTTGGTAGTGGCTTTGTAAGTATGCCGGCTCTTTGTTGCTCTCCGCTGATGTGCTCGACCATTAAATCTTCCTTCTCGGCGCATTCTCGTATGAAGTGATACTTTGTATTCATGTGTTTGCTTCTACCGTAAAACACTGGATTCTTCATAAGAGCTATTGCTGATTTGTTGTCAACATAGATCATAATCTTCTCTTCCTTTGTATCTGTAATTTTGCTGAGAAGCCTTTTTAACCAAAGTGCTTGTGTTGCTGCTGCTGTTGCTGCAATAAACTCTGATTCGCATGATGATAAAGCTACTGTTCCTTGTTTTTGAGTGCTCCAGCTAATAGGCGAGTTTCCATAGTAGAAAACTATTCCAGTTGTGCCTCTTCCTTCTTGTGTGTTAACACCATAACTGATGTCACTGTAGCCTTGTATCTTGTTTCCTCCTTCATACCCATAAGTTATACCATAGTCCTTTGTTCCTTTGATATAACGCAATACTTGTTTGATTGCTTTCATGTGCTGTTCTTGTGGTTCTTGCATGAAACGACTTAGTAATCCAACTGAAAAGCTTAAGTCGGGTCTTGTGTGTAGTAGATATCGCAAGCATCCAATTATGCTTCGATATTCCGTAGTGTCTACATATTTTTCTTCGCTTAACTTTGTTAGCTTGAGTCCTGGTTCCATAGGTATCTTTGCATCATTGCAGTCTAGCATCCCGGTGTCTTTGAGTATCTTGTTAGCGTAGCCAGTTTGCTTTATCGAGATTTCACCCCAATTTTGTGTAACCTCTATGCCAAGATAATAAGTAAGTAATCCAAGATCACTCATCTCGAACTTCTCTTGCATTTGATTCTTAAAAGATTGATCAATCTCTTTCTTCGGTGTTCCAGTGACTATCAAATCATCAACGTATACTCCAATCAATAGTGTTGATGTCTTATTTCTTCTTGTGTAGACAGCTTGTTCCAATGCGCACTTCTTAAAGCCAAGCATCTTCAAGGTGTTATCTAACTTGGTGTACCATGCACGTGGAGCTTGTCTTAGTCCGTATAGTGCTTTCATGAGTCTGTAAACTCTCCCTTTATCTCCTGCTTTTATAAATCCTTCAGGTTGTGAGACATAAACTTCTTCCCTTAAATCGCCATGTAGAAATGCTGATTTTACATCCAGGTGATGTACTTCCCATTTGTTGTATGCTGCCAGAGCTAGTATTAATCGTATCGTCTCGATTCGTGCTACTGGTGCGAAGACTTCATCAAAATCTATTCCATGTTCTTGAATATATCCTTTGGCTACTAATCGTGCCTTGTGCTTCAATATTTTTCCATTTGCATCTCGTTTTGTCTTGAACACCCACTTTAAACCAATTGCTTTATGATGCTTTGGTAAAGTGGTTAGTTTCCATGTATTGTTCTTGTTGATGGAGTCAATCTCTGCTTTCATAGCTTCAACCCATTTGTCATCCTTAGCTGCTTCTTTGTAGTTTCTTGGTTCATCTTCAACTAGTAATAGTTCGACAGTGTTGTCGTATAGATCATTCAAGGTTCTATAACCTCTTATAGGTTTATGATCAATTCTTGAGTCAGTAGTTGAAGGTGTCCTGTTTTGTGAATTTGGTGAGTAGCTAGTGGATTGTTGAGGACTATATTCGTATGTGTTTGTATGAGGTATTGGCGTATTAGGTGGTGAATTGGTCGGTGAAGGTATTTCATCATCTTCGTCATTGTTACCAGGTGTAACATCATTTTCGATCTCCTCATCTTTATCTAAGATAGGTTGAGTACTAGGTGTTTCATTATTCCTTATAATGAAATCGCTCCATTCTGGTTCTTCTAGATCGAAATCTTTTGTATATTCCTTCCAATTCCATGTCTCGTCTTCTTTAAATTTTACGTCTCGACTGACGCAAATTTTCTTCGTCGTTGGATCAAACAAGCGATATGCTTTTGATCCTGGCTCAGTGCCTAAGTATACCATTTGTATACTTCTATCATCTAATTTTGTCAAGTGTTGTGAAGGTACCTTTGCATATGCGATGCATCCAAAAATCCTAAGATGATGTAGGTTTGGTTTTCTTTCCTTCAGTGCTTCGTAAGGAGTAATGTCTTCTAGTGACTTCGTTGGTGTGCAATTTAATAATTGTATGGCATGTCTAACTGCTTTTGCCCAAAAATTTTGTGGCATTCCTGTTGCTTTCATCATACATCTTGTAGTTGAAAGAATTGTTCTATTCTTCCGCTCAACGACTCCGTTTTGTTGAGGTGAGTATGGTGCAGTTAACTGTCTTGTGATGCCATTTTCTTTGCAATATTGTAAGAATTCATTTGATGTGAATTCCCCTCCTCTGTCTGTTCTAAACATCTTTAATTTGGTTCCAAGTTCGTTTTCCACCCTTATTTTGAATTCTTTGAAGATCCCAAATGCTTGATCTTTTGAATTCAAAAAATATTCCCACATATATCTTGAGTAGTCGTCTACTAATAGAAATATGTACCTTTTGCCCGATGGTGTAGGTGGTGATATTGGACCGCATAGATCTCCAAATACTAAATCCAGTGGTGCTTCTGACCTTGTCTGTGCTTGTTGTGGAAATGGAGCTCTAGCGTGCTTTCCTTTTAAACATATGTCGCAGACATCTGTAGTGTGTTTAATAGCAGGTATTCCTTGGACCAAATTCTTCGTTGCCATTGACCTTAAAGATTTAAAGTTTAAATGGCCTAGTCTTGCATGCCATAGCCATGTTTCATTATGTAAGTTGGCTAGGAGACATGTAGGTTCGCCTATCCTCAAGTTTGCTTTATAAAGCCGGTTCCTTGATCGCGTAACTCTTAGTAGAACACTGTTGTTTGAATCGTATAGTAGTAACGTGTCTTCTTTCATCACTACTTTGCACCCATTTTATGTTAATTGGCCTAAGCTCAAAATATTACTCCTTAAATTTGGAATGTAGTAGACGTGTGATATGACACGTTGTTCTTTGTTTTTGCATTCCAATAGTATAGATCCTTTCCCTTTGATCTTCATGTATGATCCATCTCCGAATCGTACGTTTCCAGTGATTTTTTTGTCAATTTCCTTAAAGTGGTTTTTGACTCCAGTCATGTGGTTGCTTGCACCGTTGTCTAGGTACCATAGACTTTCATCATTTGTAGTTGTCTTGCTTGGTTCGAAATTCTTCTCGTTTAAGCAAACTTCGTGGTGCTCTTCAATAGTTGCCGTTAGTAATGTTGGCTCTAAATCCTCTTCAATGAGGTTTGACTGTTCCCTTTCTTGATTCTTCCGTGGACATTGTTTAGCAAAATGTCCATTCTTCTTACAGTTGTAGCATGATATCTTACTCTTATCAGGAGTAAACTTCCTTGAGTTGCTATCATTCTCTTTCTTGAAATTATTCTGTGAGGGTTCCCTGTTTTTTCTTTCCGATCTAAATCTGTTATTCCCTCGGCCTCGTGATTGGTTAAATCTTCCATGACCACGTCCTTTCAAAGATTGGCCTCGACCTTCATACTGTGTGAACATTAGTCTCTCCTGATTGTCCACTGGTCATTCTTTCTTGAATTTCAGTCTTTCTTCAAATGTCTTCAATCTCCCGATTGCTTCGTCTAATGACATAGTGTCTAGATCTGAGTATTGTTCAATGGATGCGACTATTTGAAGGAATCTGTCGGGTACGGCATTTAGTAGTTTCCGTACGAGAACAGGGTCTTCATATGTCAATCCAACGCCCGCTGCTTTGTTGATAATACTCGTTATCTTCGTAATGAATGAATCTAATGATTCATTATATTTCATCTGTAACATCTCAAATTCTGATTTGAGTGTCTATTTCTTTGCTTGTTGGACACGATTTACTCTGACGTGTCTAATCTTTAATGCATCCCAGACTGCCTTTGTGGTCTTATATTTTGAAATGTGAAGCAGTTGATCTTCTGGTAGTGATTGGTAAAGGTACGCGATAGCGGTTTTATCCTTCTTGATATCGGCTTGAGTTTCTGGTTGTGGTACAATCATTTCCCAAAGACCATTTGCTTCCAGTATTACTTGCATTCGTATTGCCCAAATGTTGTAGTTTGATCCTTTCAACATTGGACATTGGAAATGGGTATTTGACCCAATTTCCCTGATCTTGGAACTATCTCCAGGTTCCTTGTCGTCCTTCCCCGTCATAATTTTATATGTTCTCTTTTGATTTTTTTTCAAAGTTTTATAATTGGCCGGTTATAAAAGATTTTGAAAAAAAACAATTTTGTTATTTGTTTTCTTTTAATAAAACAAATAAAAAATCTTATAGGTTGATTCCTTTTATCTTTCCTTAATTAACCCAAATAGAAGTTAGGTCAAATTTGTAAAAGGGGAAAAACTGGTTCGTACACCTTCTATGTGTGTGTTGCGAGAAAACTAGGGTCGCGATCCCTTTCTTCTTCTCCGTTCGATTTTGCCGATCTTCTTCTTGAGCGGCGGTCTTCCGGTGTTGGTAATCCCTTCTCCGGTGACTGATTTACTAAGCCGTATGCTTGCTTTCGGTTTCTGCTAACCCATATGGTTGCGGTTGAGAACTTCTTTTCCGATTTCCGAGACAGGTATGTTACCCTCTGTTTCGGTGGGTGCCAGATGGTGGTAAAAATCCTTCTGGAGTTTGGCCGCCCTTGGTATCCTCTTGAGATTCTGATCAGCCCCAAGTGATCAATTTTGATGGTGGTTGATCGTTTAATCTCCGGCGGTATTTTTGGTGACTTTCTCTGGTTTGATTTCTGGGTAAATGATGAGAACTTCTCAACTTGGTATGCCGAGGGTTTTTGTATTATATCTTTTAAGAGATGATTACAAAAGGAGCAAATACAAGCCAATATAAAAGGTACACAGGATCCTAAAAAAGGAAACAAATAAATTGATTGACAAGGAGGAGATTATGGACAGCCTGTGAGATCCTCAATAATGTTGATCAATATTTGACCCCAACTATTACTCCATGATTTGGGTTATCTATTATTGTTAGAATATTCTAACACTCCCCCTCAAGTTGTGTAGTGGGATCTCCAATACCCAACTTGAATAAAACAGATTCGAATGTTCTTGTTGCAACTGCTTTTGTCAGAATATCTGCCAGTTGGTCTTCAGACCTAGCGAACATGAGTTTGATTGTACCACCTTCAATTTTTTCTTTTATGAAGTGTCGATCTATTTCAACGTGCTTTGTTCTATCATGTTGCACCGGGTTTTCTGAGATTTTAATCGCAGCTTTATTATCGCACATTAACTGAGTTGGACGATTAAGGGGAGACCCGATTTCTTTCATTATCTTCTTTAACCAAAGGATCTCGGTGATCCCTTTAACAATACCCCGAAATTCTGATTCTGCACTCGATAATGACACTACCTTCTGCTTCTTACTCCTCCAAGTCACCAGATTACCTCCAAGAAGGGTGAAGTAACCGGCGGTGGATCGTTTGTCGTTAGGATTTCCTCCCCAATCAGCATCTGTGAACACTTCAGCATCTAGGTGTCCATTTTTATTGAACACTATACCTCTCCCTGGTGTGCCCTTAAGGTATCGAATAATCCTCATTGCAGCCTCCATATGGTGTTCTTGAGGGTTGTGCATGAATTGACTTACCACTCCTACCGCATAAGCAATGTCGGGTCGAGTGTGAGCCAAGTAAATCAATTTTCTCACTAACCTTTGGTACCTTTCTTTGTTTGCTAGTTTGGCTCCTTCGACCATTTTCAGTTTGTGATTCACAACCATGGGAGTATCGTTGGGTTTGCAATCCACCATACCAACTTCAGCTAGCAAGTCCAATATATACTTCCGTTGAGAGATAAAGATCCCTTCTCTTGACCTAAGCACTTCAATCCCTAGGAAATATTTCAAACCCCTAAGGTCTTTCATTTCAAATTCGGTGAAGAGATTTTTTCGAAGGGAGCTAATTTCTTCTTTATCACTCCCTATTATGATCATGCCATCGACATATATTATAAGACATGTAACCAATTTTCCTCTCCTTTTGTAGAACAAGGTATGATCAGCATTACTCTGTTTGTATCCATACCGTTTCATTGCCTTTGTAAACTTCCAAAACCATGCGCGCGGAGATTGTTTGAGTCCATACAAAGCCCTTTTTAGTTTACATACCTCATTTTCTTGAAAATCATCTGAGAACCCAGGAGGGGCTTCCATGTACATCTCTTCTTTCAAGTCTCCGTGTAAGAAGGCGTTTTTTACATCAAATTGATGAAGAGGCCAATCTCTGTTTGCTGCTATTGAAAAAAGTACTCTGATAGTGTCAATTTTTGCAACTGGGGAAAAAGTTTCAGAGTAGTCAATACCATATGTTTGTGTATATCCTTTGGCGACCAATCTTGCCTTGTGTCGCTCGATGGTACCATCAAATTTATACTTGATAGTAAATACCCATTTACAGCCAACTGGTTTCTTTCCTTGTGGTAACGTACACCTTTCCCACGTGCCTTTTTTTCTTTAGAGCCTCCATTTCCGTATTCATCGCCTCTCTCCATTCAGCCGTCTTCTCAGCTTCTTGCGCTGTGTTTGGAATTTGTTCTGAAAGAAGAGTAGCCGAAAAAGCCTTGGCAATCTTAGCCACTCTCCCCCTGTCATTTTGTATCGGGTATTTGGAGGCACGAGGAATATGCTCCGGTGAATACCGATTAGGAGGGACTCCTCTATTTCTTCTCGGAGGAAGGACATGATTGTTTGGTTGTTCCTCTTGTTCCAAGAATTGACTTCCTGAACTATCATGATTAGAAGCATCTGGTGAACTATTTTGATGTTGTAAATTGTTTTCCTCATTGTTTGCCTCTGGCTGATTATTATCTTCGGAAGACTCATTGGTGGTATGAGCGGAAGCTGTCTCTGTGGCTTCGACC
The DNA here is from genome assembly GCA_033807775.1 of Saussurea involucrata. Classification (NCBI taxonomy): domain Eukaryota; kingdom Viridiplantae; phylum Streptophyta; class Magnoliopsida; order Asterales; family Asteraceae; genus Saussurea; species Saussurea involucrata. Next base: position 73,929,115 of record CM066327.1, on the reverse strand, counting down.
TCTTGTTGGACATCGTCCTCGGAAGACTCATTGGTTGTGGGAGCTGACTCGTCACCCTCTTCTATATTGGAAGACGCAAGTTCGGTGGCGCCATCTACCGACTCTGTTAGAACATCCTCAGAGCAACTTTGATATAGCAACCAATCGAGTGATTCACTTACTTTCTCCCCCTGAGCACTAGATTGGTGGTCGAAAAAATAGTCGGATTCTATGAAGTCACAGTCCATGGTGACATGGACTCGACGAGTAACAGGATTGTAGCAACGATAGCCCCTTTGATGGACACCGTACCCAACAAAAACACATTTTTCGGCACACGGACTAAGTTTGTTTCGATTAGTCTTGGGGATATGAATGAATACTGAGCAGCCGAAGACACGAGGTGGTAAGGTCATAATGGTTGGAACTTGTACTTGGGTGGCTAGGACATGTAATGGGGTTTTATTTCCTAGAATTTGAGTTGGGAGACGATTTGTAAGGTATGTTGATGTAGCAAGAGCTTTTGGCCAATAAGAATGAGGGACCCGAGATTCAATCATAATGGCACGAGTTTTTTCAAGTAGCGTACGATTTTTTCGTTCTGCGGTACCATTCTGTTGAGGGGTGTTAGGACACGTAGTTTGATGGATAAGGCCATTTTCTTGGAAAAAGGTTTTCATTGTTTTGTTCACAATTTCTGTTCCGTTATCAGAACGGAGGATCTGTATTTTTTTTCCAAATTGAGTCTGAATCATTTTATAAAACATAAAAAATATTTCAGGGACTTCTGATTTATGTTTCATGAAGTATATCCAATTCATTCGTGAAAAATCATCCACAAATAAAACAAAGTATTTGAACCGACTATTGGTGCTATTTGGAGCTGGGCCCCAGACATCGGAATGGATTAACGAAAAAACAGAGTCAACTCTAGTATTACTTTGATTAAAGGAGACCCTATGATTTTTTGCTAGAATGCAGGTTTCACACTTCTCATGAATGGAGTTATTTAAAAAAAGACTAGGAAACAACGTTTTAAGATAGCTAAAGGAAGGATGGCCAAGACGTCGATGCCATAACCAAAGTTGTCTTTCGGTTGTTCCATGAGAAAGCATGGCATGTCCCTTGTGAACTACCTCATCAACATAGTAGAGACCTCCTCGTTCAGTACCACGCCCAACGATCTCCTTTGTACGAATGTCCTGTAAAACGCAAAATGTTGGATACATAAGCACCACACAGTTAAGTTGTTTTGTTACTTGGCTAATAGATAATAATTTTGAGGATAAGGAGGGAATGTATAAACAATTGTTTATTTTCATTTTGTCAGAAAAAGTGATAGATCCTCCCCCTTTGACTTCAACAATTTCGCCACTAGCAGTCTCAATATGGGACTTAGATGGAGGTGACAGATTGCAAAAATCTTTGGAATCATAGGACATGGTATCCGTAGCCCCACAATAAAAAATCCAGTTTTTCGAAATCCTTGAGTGAGAGGTGGGTTGAACATGGCAGGCTTTGGTCTTTTCATTGGGTTTATTAGGACCCTCTCGGTTAAGAATGTCAAAAAAAGAAACATTTGGGGGGAAAAATTTTAAGTTAATAAGAGAGGGGTTTGAGGTGTAGCTCTCAAACCCTTTACCTATGGGGTTTTCATCGGAGGTCACCGCCATTCCCCCAAATCCTGTACTACTTTCTTGTTGCCCTTTTTCAATCGGATCTCCTCCCACACCTGCCGCCGAAGCACCTTTGCCATCAGACCTGAACCGCTGGTTGATCTTTTGCTTATGACCGTCTCCCCACCACTCTGGGTAGCCAACAAGTTTGAAACATTGCTCTTTGGTGTGTTTCTTCATCTGGCAATGGGTGCAATATAATTTGGATTTATCTTCTTTTTCCTTTGGTCGGAACTTTACTCTTTGTGCCGAGTCTTTGGCAGCCAAACCCATCCCAATTTCTATCGAGTCACTATCAGAGGGACCTGATTTCAGTATATTAAGTCTGGCAACTTCCCTCCGTATTGTGGCATATGCCGTTTCTACAGTTGGAAGAGGATCCTTTTTCAGAATATCTCTCTTGATTGGTTCCATCTTGTCATCAACCGCTGTAAGTAACTGATAGAGTCTTTGCTCTTGAGTCTTCTTTTTGTAGATCTGAATGTCTTCTGGGTCCTTCATTGGATTTGGGTCTCTCCTATCAATGGACATCCAGATGCTTTGTAGTTTATTCCACAAGTCTTCCAAAGTATCTGATCCTTGTCTGAGTGAATTTGCCTTCTTGTGAAGATCAAATACTTGCAACGAGTCTGTTCCAGAGCCGTATGTGGTGGCTAAACCGTCCCAAAGAGCTTTTGCGGTTGGATACTGTGAGACATTATTCACCAAATTGGATTCGAGATTCTGGATAATCCAGGTAAAAACGCACTGATCATCTTGTTCCCATCGTGTATATGTTGTGTCCGTTTTCGAGGGAGGCGAGGGTTCCCCTGTAATGTGAGAACTTCTACCCCTACCTCCAATGGCTTTCTTCATCAGGGTTGCCCATAGGGCATAGTTGTCACCACCGAGTTTAATCCCAATGGATAAATTCTCGGAGTTAGCTGTTGTTTGTTGTGTTCCGAGACCATTTCCCAGAAGTGCAGCAATCTGCATCGTCAATTCATCAGGGATTTGATTGACAATGACTTCGGTGTCGGCCATTTTGTTGAAAATTGGTCCGAATTCCCAGGATTAAACATGCTCTGATACCATCTCAACTTGGTATGCCGAGGGTTTTTGTATTATATCTTTTAAGAGATGATTACAAAAGGAGCAAATACAAGCCAATATAAAGGGTACACAGGATCCTAAAAAAGGAAACAAATAAATTGATTGACAAGGAGGAGATTATGGACAGCCTGTGAGATCCTCAATAATGTTGATCAATATTTGACCCCAACTATTACTCCATGATTTGGGTTATCTATTATTGTTAGAATATTCTAACAGGTATGATGATAACCAAGGGTCTGATACCAATTGATGGATATCACAGGTTTTTTCACAAGATCTTAATCAAACAAAGTTTCATTTATACAGAGAAAAGTACATTGAAATCTGTTACATATGCTTTCTATTTATACTAGTTCAACCGGTGCCAATGAACCATTGTAACTGTTCGGTGGTGGCGGTTGGTGGCCGGCGGTTATGGATGAAAAGTCACACATTTTCATCTTTGCCTTATTTACATATCTAGTATTTGTACTAGTCTTATTAACTATCTAACACTAAACCAATATATATACTGAGGTATGATTGAGATTATCCCAACAAATACCTATGTATCGGAGAAAATATGGCTAAAACTAACAACTGGAGAGTGATTGCTGAAAAATTCCAAGAAAAGTTAACCACCTGGATAGCAAAGACTATTTCAAGTCTGTATTGGGCAGCCTCGGGCTTTATTTATTTTCTTTATTTAAAGTCCTTAAAGAGGTGCTGAAGATCTTAGAAAGTGATCGTAGAATTTTTTCTGGGGTGGAGCCATTGGAGACATCCCATTCCATGTATTAGATGGGATAGAGTGATGGTAGACAAAAATAACGGGGGCCTTAGAGTTGATAGTCTATATATAATCGCTCTCTTTTGGCGAAATGGATATGGAGATTTTATTCGGAGTTTAATAAACGCTTTGTGGCCTAAAGTGATTATTGACATTCATGGGAAAGAGGGGCTCCTAACGGAACGTAGCATCTAATGATTTAAAAAACTTAATTTAATATTGATATATGTGCAGGATTACCAAAGAAGATTGGTGATGGGAAACAAACCAGTTTTTGGAGGGACGGAGGGTGTGATGGTTAGAAATTCATGGTTATTATTTGCCATTCAAACCTGCAAAGATAAATTGCTGGCAGACGTGATCAAGCCTGATGCGTGCTGCCGGAAAATAAGCTTATGAAAAATTCCAACGCACTCAAATCTCAATAACCGGGGGGTTGATGTGGAATCGACTAATTGCCCATGTTGTGATGAAGATATCAAGACTGTGGATCATTTATATTTACAATGTGCGACACCAAAAGTGATTTGGTCAATTTGCAAGGTGGTGGAGTGTGGAAGAGCACTCTCAAAGACATTTTCAAGCTGTCTGTTGGTATAAAGGTGGTTAAAATTGCAAAATTGGCGATTAAGTGCATTGTCAGCTGCTTTTTTGGGTCTTATGGGGTTCTCGAAACAGATTGGTGTTCAATGTAAATAAACCCACAAAGACTGTATTTTTTATTTGATAAATCTTAATTCAGTCAGTTGGTTATCAAACTGTATGGAGAAAGGTAGGATTGATTGGGGAGATTGGATTAAAAAACCTTTGATGCCCTCCCTTAGGTGGTAGCGGGTGTTGGTATTCCTGGTTTGTTCTTTCCTCTTTTTTTTCGGGTTGTGTTGTACTATCCGACTAGTTTCTTGCAAATCTGCTTTTTTTTTTGTTCTTTATGATATCCGCCGTTCAAAAGTAGTTATAGTAAGTAGTAACTTAGTATACACAAAAATTACTTACATCAATAAGTGTAATAGTGATTATAAATGATAAAGAAATAATTTTTTTTAACGATAACATGTTCAAAGTAATTTACACGAGGTATCTATAAAAACACAAACCATTGTCCAGCAAATAACAAAAGAATTGTATCGTTAAACATGTTTAATTAAATGATTAAAACTTTTTTATAACAAGAATGTCGGAACCTCTAACCTCATATTTGTATATCAACGGCAGAAGTTTCAATGTCCAGTATGCTTTCTGTTCTCTTTCCAAAATAAAATGTTAAATGCTGCAAGGCCATGACAAAAGTGGAGTAAAGGCTTACTTTGAACTTATTTGGACTCATTCAATAAATAAACAATTGAATTTTCTTGGCTTGTGTAGCTAGCTCTCTGTGGAAGAAGGTATTTATTCAACGAGTAGGACTCTCTTGTCTCTTTCCCTTTTCATATTACAATTTTATAGTCTCTTTGTTGCAGGATTTGGTATCCTCAATTATTAAAATACTTTTGTAAGAATTTGTGCTACAACGATTGAATTCATATATATGTGACCACCTACCCCATATTTTTTTCTCCTATTAACTAGTGTATGTATGCATATAGATGCATACATGTATGGCTCGGGTACTCATATTACGTATATGATACCAACTAAGGTCCATATAATATAGATTGGAGAATTATTTATCTTACATGAGAGAGAGAGAGAGAGAGAGAGAGAGAGAGAGCATGTTAATTCATGAAAGATCTGTATAGCTAGGGTTTCAAAGTAGTTTCGGGTATTTTTGTCTAAAGTCTTATCAGCGCATTTATTGATCATAAAGACATGATTAGGGTTCTTTCCTAAAATAAAAAAAAAAAAACTGGTAAAGCTTTTTTGTAGGAAACCCTAAAGTTCTGTACTCACGGCCGGTGGCAGATCCAAGATTTTTGCATAGTGAAGGTATGTTAAAGGCCCACAAAGTCGTTTGATGTGTTTTTAGTGTAGTTCTACAGTTTTGAGATGTTTTTTCTCTTGTTTGAAGCCTTTCTATTAACGAATTTTCACAGATTTTCAGATGATTGCAATACATAAACACTACCATACCAAACAGCCGGAGATCAAAGAAAGATTCACATAATTAAGCATGGAGGGAAGTGAAGAAACCAAGTGTTCGAAGACAAGTTTGGATTCGGACCTAAATGAGGACGAAAGTGAGTCGAAAGAAGTTGTGGAGTTGAAAGATGGAGGGAGTTGTAGCAATAGTACAGTGGAGGAGAGTGATAAGAAGCCATCGATTCGACCATATGTTCGATCTAAGATGCCTAGACTCCGGTGGACAAATGATCTGCATCTTCGGTTTGTTCAGGCAGTTGAGAGGCTTGGTGGACAAGAAAGTAAGTAATTATAATTGTCTTTGTGTTGTTCAAACTTATTATTCTTATGGTTAATGTGATTTTTAGTTGATGGTTTTGATTATGTTCTTCAAAGGATCGACTCCAAAACTGGTACTTCAGCTGATGAATATCAAAGGACTTCACATCGCTCATGTCAAAAGTCATTTACAGGTTTATTTATTTATTTATTGCTGATGATTGCAAAAGTTTCCAACTACAGACTCATACTCATCAAATAGTAACATCAAATTAAGACCTCTTAATTTTTGTTCTTTTGGGTGTTTGTTTCATCAGATGTATAGAAGTAAGAAGATCGACGATCCAAGCATAGGTATGATAATTTCTTACCTTTTAGCCGTAATAATCAAGAAATTAGGGTTCATCTCTCTCTCTCTCTCTCCCTTTGTGTGATTCATGTAAATGTTTCCATATATATTGCAGTTGCTGATCCAAGGAGTGAAGGTGGAGATCGTAATATTTACAATCTGAGTCAATTACCAATGCTTCAATGCTATAACCAAACGTATGATTCAGCCATCAGTTAAACATATTCGAACTCATCAATTCAAGAAAAAAGGGGAATTGGCAATGATTAAAAATCCAATGTCCATAACACTTTTTTAGTAATATTGTTTCTGTATCTCCATATCACTACTAAACGAAAGTTTTTTACCTACTAACCTTTTCCTTGGAAATCTGTCGAAAGGGTGATTCGTCACAAAACCATCACAAAGTTGATGGGTAAATTTTTTGTGGGTAATGCAAATCAGTGACAGGTTACCCAATGATTCTCTGGGTGCTCCATGGGTATTTTCTTGAAAAACATCGGATTTTACCAAATCTTTGATATTTTCGGGGAGATCCGTGTTAATCACCGACGAAAATTTCTATGTGTGAAGTTCGTGGGTAAAAGTTATTTGTTTTGTAGTGGATCTCTGTTTGTTCTTGTTTTCATCACTTGAAGGTTGAATCATGGTTTGTTTTTTGTCTTCAAAGATATGAAGATTTGCCACAGTACCGTCGTGATTGGATGCATATCGCCTTAAGGGACCATTGCTCACTCGAAAAGATGAAACCAAGATTTTATAACATGGCGGCCGATAGAATTTTGGCAATAAACCATGTGGGACAAGCAAACCGTAGTCTCCAAACTAGTCATCCACCTCTCCGCGAACAAATTCCATGGCGAATGCAGGAAATTAATGATAATTTTGGATCAAGAATGTGTGAGAAGATGGAGATGTTGCCAAACAGCACTTTAAAGCTCAATGGCTTCAAGGTTCAAGAACATCAAAGTAAGCCCCTAGATTATTTAGGATGTACAAGTCCTGAGAAGCATGAAGGAACAAAGAGGAAGGAATCTAATCTGAATCTTGATTTGAATCTGTCTCTTGGTGTCCATTCAAGAAACACTGAGACCCTGAAAGGTCTTGAAGAAGAAGAAGACGATAAAGATAAAGACGAAGAAGGTAAGTTGTCATTGTCATTGTCTTTCTCAAGAAACAGAAAAAGGTTAATAAGAGAAGATGATCATAGCAATGATCAAAAAGCAAAAAGGGCAAGTACTCTGGATCTGACTATATGAATGAGACAAATTCTAAGTGAGATCTTGAGGTACTTGTTCTAGATTATGCATTTGTGATTTTCTTGTTCCATCGTCTTTTTAAAGTTAAAAAGAAAATTAGTCTTGTTTTATTGTTTGTCATACTAAGGTATCTTCTTGTTTGCTGCTATACTTATAGATATGGCTTTTACACCTTCATTTATAAGCATTTTAGCAACCGGACTTGTAGCCAATATATAGACGAGTGATTAACTTTTTCTAGCTAAATATTTGATTTTTTTCATTGCAAATAAGCCATCGGCTTTGTCAATATACCAAAAAAAATATGTCCTTACACTTTGTCACAAGAAAACAGAAAAAACAATAGTTCTTTCTGCATTTATATTTCGAGTTATTAACCAAAATAACCATTTCACATACCCATCTTCAACTTTTAACCACACAACTCAACTTTTTACAAAAATAACCAAGATCCCGCAAGTCTGACACCGCAAGACAACTTTTACTTGCGGTGTCAGACTTTTTCTGACACACTCCATAAAAATATATTTTTTTAAAAAAATGACAAAACCGCAAGCCACCGCAAGCCACGTGTCACTATCTCCTATACCACAAGTGTTGAGGTTTTGCCAAAAAAGAGACACGTGTAAGGGATAAAGAAGACTGCAAGCCATTTAAGTACACCGCAAGCCGGTAGCATAGAAACCGCAAGTTTGCGGCCCGCAAGCGAAAACGTAAAATCACACTTTTTGTCAGAAAAAGCTGACACCGCAAGTAAAAGTTGTCTTGCGGTGTCAGGCTTGCAGGATTCTGGTTATTTTTATAAAAAGTTAAGGTGTGTGGTTAAAAGTTGAAGATAGGTATGTGAAATGGTTATTTTGGTTAATAACTCTTTAAATTTCCATAGATATTGTCCAAAATCAGACAAAGTGTAAAGTAAATTTTGAAACTTTATTGCAACAAAAAATGGTATACGGTAATTGAAAATAAACAACTTTACAGAAAAATAGATCCGACAGTAGTTTAATGAAAAATAAATATTTATGAGAAATTTAAATCTGAACTTTGTTAGGATTATAATGTGCATCGATCATCAATTTCCCGATACAAGTGAATCATGCTTCTGCGTACACATGTAAACGAGTTTAGACTTAATTCTTTCATAATTAAACCGGCCACAAACTCCTTCCGAAAACGAGCTCAAAAGCAACTGTGTTAAGACTATTAATTTCTAATAACGAAAAACGAATTTTCACAAATGCTTGTGAAATATGAATATATGTATATATATACTTATATAGGGGATGGTTCATCTGAGAACCACAAAAGATTTGATAACCGGAGAACTGAATGTTCATTGAATATAGGCCAATGAATTTCAGTGAGTATATATATACTTGCATGCATAGTACTATAGTAGATGTGCGTTGATAAATATAGTAATTGACGAAGTATATATTTTGATGGTGTATATATATTAGTGAATATAGAGTTTTTTTGGTTCTCAGTTTATTTTGGTTCTTAAATAAACCTGATAATATATATATATAGGCGAAGACTATATATAGGGAGAGGTTCATTTGAGAAGTACTAAATATATGAGAAGTAGAGAAGTGATCTTAGTCATTAATTCGGCCAAGATCGACGGCTTTGACCGAGAAGCAGCAGATAATTTCTTGCGTGGTATGTGCGTGGTCTGCACAAGATAGATGGGTAGTTTCGTAAAAATACGCTAGACGAGTTCATATATGAATTTGTGTGATTCACATATGAACTATATATTCATATATGAATTTGTGTGATTCACATATGAACTATATATTCATATATGAACATTTGTAATTCACATATGAACTCTTTTTAACTAATTTATATATGAACCTTTGTGATTCATATATGAATCAGTTAATTAGTTCATATGAAAATTAATTAAAAAAGGTTCATATATGAATCACAAAGGTTCATATATGAATCACAAAGGTTCATATATGAATCAGTTAATTGGTTCAACTGATTCATATATAAACCTATAGTTAATTAGTTCATATATGAAACACAAAGGTTTATATATGAATCAAAAAGGTTCATATATAAATTAGTTAAAAATGGTTCATATGTAAATCACACAGGTTCATATATGAACTCGTCCCGTGTTTTTGTAAAAATTACGAAACTGCCCTTTTATTTTTGGAACAGCCGTAACTTTTGACCAATTAAAGCCGATCTTGACCGAATAAATGGCCAAGATTACTTCTCTATTTCTCATATATTTAGCATTTCTCAAATGAATCTAATGCTATATATATACATATATAGGGGTGGAGCCAGAAACTAATGCGAGGGGGAGCACCAATTGAACTTGAACTCTATTTTTCTTCTGTAAAGAATTTTCTTTGACAAACCTAAATTTTTTCCATATCATCCCATGTTAGTTTCAGTCTAATTCTACCGTTTCGAGGTTTTTTATAGATTTTTTCTTGATTTCAAAGGATTTTTAGGTATTTTTTATTGATATCGCGAGATTTTTCGGTTTTTTTGGTTGATTTCAAGAGTTTTTTTTTGTTTTTTGGTTGATTACGAGGTACGGTTGCACCTTCTAAAACGATATGGTTGCATCTTTCACAAATCTAATTTTTTTACTTTACGGCGAATAAATAATACAACATGAATTATGGATAAAAGGTTTTTAGGAGGACCATTATTCAATACATAAAAATAATGGTTTAAGCTTTCAATAGATAAAGAAATAATAGTTTAGGAGGCACCTTTCTATATATCTATATATATATCAAAAAAATTCACTCAGGAGGCACTTTGGCACTGGTGTGGCTCCGCCCCTATGTATATATATAGGGAGAGGTTCAAATGAGAAGTGATAAATATTTGAGAAATAAAGAAGTGATCTTAGCCATTAATTCGGTCAAGATCGACGGCTTTGATCGAGAAGCAGCGGATAATTCCTCGCGTGGTCTGCACGTGGTCTACATAAGAAAGAGGGGTAGTTTCGTACAAAATACGCGGGACGAATTCATATATGAATTCGTGTGATTCATATATGAATTCGTGTGATTCATATATGAACCTTTGTGTTCATATATAAACCTTTGTAATTCACATATAAACTCTTTTTAACTAATTCATATATGAATCTTTGTGATTAATATATGAACTTTTGTGATTCATATATGAATCAGTTAGTTTGTTCATATAGAATTAGTTAAAAAATTTCATATATGAATCACAAAGTTTATATATGAATCAGTTAATTAGTTTCGTATATGAATCACAAAGGTTCATATATGAATCAGTTAATTGGTTCAACTGATTCATATATGAACCTACAGTTAATTAGTTTTATATATGAAACACAAAGGTTTATATATGAATCACAAGATTCATATATGGAACTCGTCCCGTGTTTTTTGTAAAAGTTACGAAATTGCCCTTTTATTTTTGGAATAGCTGCAACTTTTGACCAGTCAAAGCCGCAACTTTTGACCAGTCAAAGCCGCAACTTTTGACCAGTCAAAGCCGCAACTTTTGACCAATTAAAGCCGATCTTGACCGAATAAATGTCCAAGATTACTATATATTTCTCATATATTTAGCACTTCTCAAATGAACATAAGGCTATATATATATATATATATATATATATATATATATATATATATATATAGAGAGAGAGAGAGAGAGAGAGAGAGAGAGAGAGGGCATTTCTTTTGCTAACCAACCCATTGGTACTAACCGTGCTAACCGATCACAACCGTAGATGCATCAGATCAACGGTTATAATTAATACTAGATTTTAATATTATTTAAAATTAATGGATTAGGCGCTGGACATTTGTGCATATGAGCACAAGGGCATTTTTGTCCAAAATAAAAAATCTTAAAAAAGGAATCCCTACATTTAAGGGATTTAATCACATCTCCTCCATAAACCAAGGATCGTGGATATCTTCCACCATTCCTCCCACTATCTCTCCCGCCTCCACCTTCCTCCCATCACGTCTGCCGCCCTCCCACCACCTCCGTCGTCGATTACAAGTGACTCCGCCTTCTTCCTACTACCGTCGCCGCCTCTGCGTGCCTCCCACCACCTCCGCCACGCCGCCTCCGCGTTCCTCCCACCACCTCCGTCGCCGATGACAAGTGACTCCGCCTTCCTCCTACCACCGTCGCCGCCTCCGTGTACCTCCCACCACCTCCGCCACGCCGCCTCCGCCTTCCTCCCACCACCTTCCTCCCACCACCTCCCACTACAAAAAAACGAGAATTACCGACGGCCAAATCCGTCGGTAAACGGCCAAATCCGTCGGTAATCCGTCGGTAATCGTCGTCGGAAATAACCTGGTCGGTAATTGATTTACCGACGGATTACCGACGGCTCTCTTTACCGACGGATTACCGACGGATCACCGACGCCACCATATACCGACGGATTACCGACGGTTATACTTTACCGACGGATTACCGACGGCGATATTTACCGACGGATTACCGACGACTCGCTTTACCGATAGATTACCGACGGATTTACCGTCGGTAAAATTATTTAAATTATATTAAATCTAAATCAATTTAAATATTAAATTATATTTTTTAAAATTACCGACGGGAAAACCGTCGGTAATCCGTCGGTAATTTTATTTTAATTTTAAAAAAAAATACAAAATAAATTGTATAAAAAACCTGTGCAGAAAAGGTCGTAATTCCTGGACAAAAATCATTACAAAATACTATTGTATTTAATACAATATCATCCCAAATCCGTAAACTAATTTCAATGTTAGTTATCCTAATACAAAATAACACTATTGTATGATCTCATTCTCAGAGTGCAATTGACCAACCTACAAACACATTCACTAATACCAATTGGATGATCTCATTCTCATAGTGCAATTGACCAACCTACTTGAATGGATAGAACCATCATGTACCTTGAATTCACCTCTTCAGCTGCTCTTGGATGGTTCTGCACAGAAAAAAACCAAACCGAATACCATGATAAGCATTTCATGTTTTCTTCAATGTTACCATGGTTTCTGGTAAAAGAAAACCAAACGAACCCAGTAAATTATGTTGACTCAATACACTCCTGTTATCTTAAAAGAAAACTTCACAAAATGGAATAAACAGATTGTTTGCATGTAGAAAATAAAAGGCATACCGAAGATGATCAGATGGGAGGACAAAACCATGGCCAAAACCAACTCCACACCCAATGCCTGCTTCAATGTTTTTTGCTCCCACCATTTTTAACTGAAAGTTTATGAATGAATATCAAATCAATGAAATAAGTGAATGAGCAGCAGATGAAACTGCCTTCTCATGTGATTTCTTATATAGCACAAGGTCTTGCAGCAAGTCCTCTGTCATTAACTGATCAACAAAAAATTAGAAAGAGTGATAACTTCTCTTGCCATAAAATGAATAAAAATAAATCAATGAAGCAATTAGAACAAGAAGAAATTACTATAATAAACCTTATTCCTCTGCACGACTGCGATCTCGTACAACCACACCATTAATTCGGATTTTTCCAAATTACTCGTTTCCTATGTATGAAATCCTTAGTCTTCTCAATAATGCTGAAATGGCTTGGGTAACTCGGTTCATAAATAACGATCACGATATATATCATTTAATTTAATTTGTCATATATACAATGCAAACATGTTAGAACGTGCAACTACAATTAAGTTAACATGATCAATAATCATATATATATATATATACACACACATACACACACGTCCCTGCACATTCCATTTCTATGTTTGGTTTTTGGTTTGCCTAAGAAAAGGGATTGAATTCAGTCAAAAATCCCATGAATTCCACAAGTGGTGGAATTTAGTACCATTCCATGCATGTCATTTTGGGTGGAAATGATTTCCATTCCATCTCTTTAATGTTAAAAAAAAAACTACCCCTCTCAACTAATACAAACTTAGTTTTACTGCCAATCACACCATTCCAATTCTTTTTATAGACATTCTAATTCCTGTCAAAAACCTAATTAAATTCATTCCAATTCCTTTAGTACTTTAGACCATAAAAAGGGAGGAGTATACATACAGGAAGCAAAGCATTTTTGGTATTATTTAAGAGAGTGAAAGAGAAGATATGCTCACCTTCCTGCAACATTCATTGTTTTATCACCCATTGGACCCTCGATTTGAGTCTTTACTATAGGGAGCACGATGCTTATGTTGGGCAATTTCACACCTGAAAATGCAATTTAAGAGCCAAACTTTAATTCAAATCAATATCAACCAAATGGTACAAAAATGAATCCAACTTCATTAAACCAAACAAACCCAGTATGTCCCCACATGTGGGATATGGGAGTGGGATGTACACAGACATGATAAATATAAAAAATGTTCAGTCAACCCAACAAAACAAGTGTTTGTTTCTGTGTTGTCTGTTTTAAAGTATATCTTTAAAGAGGGGTTATACATCAAAAAAATAATTTCATAACTTAAGATGATAGATATGAAGTAAAAGACTATAATGGAAACGACATAAAACGGATAAAACTTGCACAACTCGTTATCACATACTGCTGCATGAAAAGCTTGGCATCACTACTAAGAAAACAATGTTATTAAACAAAATCAAGTTCTACTATTTTAATTAAATATTATAAAACAATATATCCTTAATATTTCCAACCAACTATCAAGAATGTCTAATTTCTAGTAGCCTAACTTTGGTAACCGAGAACCAAGCTTGGTTCTCTGAAGAATTGAAGGGGGAATATCAACAAGTCAAATTGATGAAAAAGAACAGTAAGGGCCATAGGAAAAACTAAAAGGCACAAAATTTAACCTCGTTGTGTAAATCAATCGATCATGTATTCGAAAGAGGAGGACTAAAAATCGTCGTCGGTGTCGACTCTGGTCGTCGGCGGCGGCGGTGGCTGTCGAAAAATTATTATCAAAATACCAATTATTATTGCTCAACACTCTCGAAAAATTCTCAAATCAGTTGGTGGTTTGTATCTAGTTTTTCGTTCATCGTAAAAACCCTATTAAAAGAGTAGAAAAAGACCCAAGAGTTGGCAAATCAAACCATGGACACAAGAAGCAAAACAGTAAATTACCATCAACACCCAAAAAGTCTAGAAAATAATGCATTTCAATTCATAGAAGTGTGTATTTACAATGGTTGGAAGGGATTCCTTCTTCTCTCATATATAACTAAAACATCATTCAACCTTCAATGTGCTTTCATAAGCCAATACTGGCAGCTCACTATCATTCTAACAAGTAATAAGCATCAGGGGACCCAAAGTAAAAAACAGGGGAATAATACAATCACGGATGACAACAGATATGCAATTTCAACAGATATGCTCATCAATACAAACAACACTTAAAATAAGGAAATATCTCTTAGGTGACTCTATTTGATGAAAAAATTAAACTCACAGTGGTGGGTTCGAGAGATAGAGAGGGAAAGTCGTGGACGGCGACGGTGGAGGGCTCTCGATGGCGACGACTGTTGTTGGTGGCTCTCGGTCGCTCGGTATCTTCTTCTCAATGGCGACGCTCGGCTGGTGGTGGTGGTGGATGTTGGTGGCTCTCGACGGCGGCTGGTGGTGGCTCTCGACGGCGACGGCTGGTGGTGGCTCTTGATCGCTCGACGGCTGGTGGTGGTGGCTCTTGATCGCTCGACGGTTGTTGGTGGCTCGACGGCCGCTTCTTCTCAGTTAGGGAAAATGAGCGATAGGGAAAGAGATGGGGGGAAATGAGCGAGGGAAAATGAGCGAGAGGGAAAGAGATGGGGGGAAAAATGAGCGATATGGAAGAATTAGGTCAAATCCTCCAACAAAATATCTTCTAATTAGATTTTCTTTTATCTGATCATTTAACAATATGTTTATTTACTTAATGGCTTTACTTAATTAGTTGATTTTTTGCATTTAGTTTTATCTATCTTTAATAATATCATACGTTTGGGATGGGGTTCAAACGATAATTAAAAGTCAATTTACGAAAACATAAGAACATCTTAACCTATATCAAACGTGATACTAGATCAGATAATCAGACGACCTTGCCCGCGGTCTAGTTTACGCACAAATTCTAGGTTTTAATTTAAAAAAAATACTTGCTTAATGGATATATATTTTAAATAATAACAAATATATTTAATGATATAAAAATATATTTTATCAGAAATTCATCGATTTTATTATTGTTGTTGTTATTATTATTATTATTATTATTATTATTATTATTATTATTATATGTTACCAATAAATCTTTATGACTTATTAAGTCCCACTAACATCAATGGTGACTTACTACACGTTAGTATACGAATATGTACTATATATATGCATGTGGTGTGTATTGGGTTCAATAAGGCCGGTAAGACCATTATAACTACTAAAGCTTACTAAGAATCATTATAACCCAACAAAGCTTTTTATGACTTGTTAAGACTCAGTAACACCAATAGTGACTTATTACGTGATTGTATGCATGTGGTGTACTACATATATGCATGTCGTATGTATTGGGTTCTATAAGATCACTAAGGCCCATGTAGCTTATTAAGAACCACTAAAGCCTATTAAGAACCAGCATAGTCCAACAAGACCTTTATGACTTAATAAGGCCAAATAACACTTATTATGTGTTTGTATGTATGTATATACTGCATATATGCATGTGGTGTGTATTGGGCTCTATAAGATCACTAAGTGAAATTTATCGGGCTTTTATGGGTTACAATGACTCTTAATGAACTATTAGGCCTTTAAAGCCCAGTATAACCCTTTAAAGCCCAATACATTCTTTAAAGACTAATAAAATCCCTTAAATTCCGATAGAATTGATTAAAACTCAATAAAACCCTTTATGGCTTATTACATGTTTGTATACAAAGTGTGTACTTATATATGCATGTGGGGTGTATTGGGGTTGATAAAACCACTAAGACCCACTATAGGTTAATAAGACCCAATGAGATTCATTATAACACAATAAGATACTTTATGGCTTATTATGACCTGCTAACACCAACGGTGACTTATTGTCTAGCTGTATGTACACAATTACCAAACAACACACATATTGTATGTTATCTATACATTCGTACATACATGTGTACCTATACTATCATACCTGTACATATACATGTATGTACATACATGTATATACATACAAACATTCATACACATATACAAACATTCATAAACATATAGACAATACACATGACACATAAATTAACATATATGTATTGTATATAGATATGTGTACATCATCCACTTGTACATACACACATGCATGTATACACATACAAACATTTATACATATATACTTTTTAAACATATATTTGTGTTTACACATAGACATACACACATATATGTATATACATACAAACATTCATACATATATACACCGACGGTCTATTTAATATATTTTTTTAAAAAATAATGTAATTATTTACCGACGGATCACCGACGGATTAGTTAATAAAAATAAATAAAAAATAAAAAATAAATAATCCGTCGGTAATCCGTCGGTAATTACCGACGGATTATTTAATTTTTAATTTTTATTTATTTAATTAAATAATCCGTCGGTAATTACCGACGGATTACCGACGGATATTTATTTATTTATTTTTTTAATTTTTTTAAATGAAATCCGTCGGTAATCCGTCGGTAATTACCGACGGTTTGTATCCGTCGGTAATTACCGACGGTTTGTATCCGTCGGTAATTTTCGTCGGAAATTTGAGTTTTTCTAGTAGTGTCCGCCGCATGATGATGGTGATGTGCATATGTGCACATAAACTGTGCATATGATTTACTCGAAGAAAAAACTTCACAGAAGGCGATGATGATGATGATGATGCTTATGTGCATATGTGCACATAAACTGTGCATATGATTTAGTTTGAGATGGCTTTTGCACATATGTGTATGTGCATATATGCACATCTGCACATATATGCATATGTGCACATATGCACATCTGCATATATGGACAATGTCTTATGTGCATATATGCACAACGTCTCATCTGCATATACGCACACCTACATATATGCACAATGTCTCAAAAGAACTGATTTGTAGAAAAAAATGTATTAATTGGGTTAATATAATTCCGAAAATATATTCTGAATTAATATAATTTCGATATCTTGTTTGATATTAAAAATATATCATGAATTAATATAATTTCGAAAATCATGGAATAGATAACTATGGAATGTAGAATCAGTTATTAAATGTGAGATAAAAATGGAAGAAATTGGATATACCCATTTTACCCTTTTTGAACATAAATAAAATGAGCAATCTGATTGGTCAATGGGTGGTTAGCACGGTTAGTACCAATGGATTGGTTAGCAAAAGAAGAGGACCCTATATATATATATATAGGAAAGTTCAAATGAAAACTCAAATTCAATTGTAAACATGAGGACAAATCTCGTCCATTGATCGCAGCCATATTTAAGTCATTCCTAAAATTCAGCTTTAGGGGTATTTTCGTCAAATTAGAATGAGCGCATCCTTTATTGACTTTTTATTTTCTTTTTTAATTAAAAAACTTTTACCCCCTTAAATTTTAAAATAAATTATCTAAAAAATTACTAACATTTTAATCAAACAAATTACATAAAAAAAAACGAGAATTTCGTGCTCTTCGATATGACATCCATCATGATATAGTTTTTTTTCGTTTTAACCGTTTTTACGTGAAATCGTGTATATGTGTTATATTCAGAGTGAATAAAGGTACATTTATTCAGTTTTGAATATTTACCTTTATTCAGTCTGAATATATAGAGTTATTCAGACTGAGGTGGCGTTTGTTTTTTAAGAGGTGCTGAAGTCTGAAGTCTGGTTTCACTTCTGATTTTTAAGAGGTGGTGCTGAAGTATGAAATCTGAATCAGTTAGACTGTTTGTTTTTGCCTGTTGACAAACATCTGAATATATATAATTGCCTATTTTATCCCTTATAACCATTCTTAAGCATATTGTACAAAACTTGTTACAATTATATGTTTGATGTGCTTTTTTCTTCCATATTGATACATAAACAAAATAGCATATATATATATATATATATATATATATATATATATATATATATATATATATATATATATGTCTAGAATTAAAAGCAAACAGCAGCAGCAAACAAAATAGCATATTGATAATTTGATATACATATTGATGTGTTGGATTTTGAAATGGTAAACTCATTTCCAACACATATCAACAGCAAACGGCAACAGTAAATAGTTCTAACAGTTCAAGGCTTCATTTTGCAAAATGGTACGAACAGCAGCAAGAAGGTAGTTCAAGGAGATGCCTTTGATAAGTTTCAAAAAGTAATCTAAAATAATCACATGTATACTATATCATCCATATTATGAACATTCATGTTTTTTATCTTTGAAACGGTTGAATCTCTTTATTAAACTGAAAAAACAATTCAAATTGAAGTGGATTCGAAACCAACTGCAATCTACTCATTCATACAATACTAAAGAAATAGAACTAAAATACTGGAATTTAAGCATTAACAATCTAATCCTGCAAGTGAATTTGTAATTCGGAGGAATTTCTAGCCCTAATATACACAAAAACTGCAAATTGGGGAAAATCACCTGAAGCAAAAGTCGCTTTGCTACAAACAAATATCAAAGTTTTAAAACAAAAAATAATCCTTAATCTAAATAGAAATATATCGAAAATTAGGAACTACAAGCAACAAGTGATTCGTGATTGTAGTTTGGGTACCGAAATGGTATATAGAAGAGAAATCGATGTTTACCGAAATCGTGTTGAACAAAACCAGAAAATAAGCAATAATCGGTACACAAAGGAGAAATCGATCGACCTGAGAGGAGAAGAAAAGAAATCGATCGTCCTGAGAAAAGAAGGGAAGAAATCGATCGACCTGAGAAAAAAGAAGCAGACGACCAAATTTGTGCAGACGAACGACGATGGAGCATCTGAAAAAAGTCGACTAATATTTTTATAACTAGCATATCCTTTGTGTATCCATTTCTTCCCTTCTTTTTCTGGTTATTTGCGTGGGAGGGAGGAGGCGGCTGGGAGGGAGAGACAGGAAAGGAGGAGAAGTCTAAGCGATTAAGAGGTCAGGACACCACTTTCTCATTTAGATGTATTTTAGAGTTAAGACCATCTGAAAGTAAATAAAAAACAAACACTCTGAATATGTTTGTATCTAACCGATTAAGGGAAAAGTGACTTTTAAGAGCTGAAAACCTATAAACAAACAAGGCCTGAATAAAGGTACAAAATTTAAACATTTATTCGTTTTGAATATCTACCTTTATTCAGTCTGAATATAACACATATTCAGTCTGAATATAACACATATTCAGACTGAATATAACACATATTCAGACTGAATATAACACATATTCAGACTGATGTATTTATATGTGTTCTTCAGTTTTTCGTTTTTTGAGGTTTTTCTTTGAACCTCTCTCTCTCTCTCTCTCTCTCTCTATATATATATATATATATATATATATATTGTGCGTTCCAATTGTAAACCAAACAATTCTAACAAACTATACAAACCACTATATATATATATATATATAAAAGATTATGAACTTAGGAATAAATTAAAACTCAAACGGGAATCATTTTAGCATGCCCCTCTGCAAGTGATCTATTATGATCATTCAAGTAACCAAGATCTCGTATTTGATTTCGTTTATTATGTTCCATTAAATGTTAACTGTGCAAGTATGATGTTTGTCAACGGGGTACACCTTTTAATGGAGGAGAATACTGGATGATGAGCAGCAGAATGTATATGGATCAGAAGCCTCGATGATGGGTAGTTTAGGAGGACCTTTTGAATAATTACACCATTTTTGTTTATTCAAACCTCATTTTCATGCTTACCTTTCTTGGATATAAATACATCAGTTTGAATATGTGTTATATTCAGACTGAATATGTGTTATATTCAGTCTGAATATAACACACATTCAGTCTGAATATGTGTTATATTCAGTCTGAATATAACATATATACACGATTTCACGTAAAAAACGGTTAAATCGAAAAAAAACTATATCATGATGGATGTCATATCGAAGAGCACGAAATTCTCGTTTTTTTTATGTAATTTGTTTGATTAAAATGTTAGTAATTTTTGAGATAATTTATTTTAAAATTTAAGAGGGTAAAAGTTTTTTAATTAAAAAAGAAAATAAAAATTCAACAAAAATAAGCGTCGATTCTAATATTTCCAATTTTACCTCTGTGCACTAAATATTCATTAAGCCATGGACATAGTTTTCAACTTATTTACAAAATTGCCACCGTGTTTTTTTGCCATTGATCTCTTCACCAGATTATTAATCAACGACTGTGGTTTGTCCTCACGTTTACAATTGAATTTGAGTTTTCATTTGAACCCACCCCTATATATATATATATATATATATCATTTCTTCTCCTAACCAGAAACATGTTTTATAGCCTTAGCCTGTTTGCAGCTTGTAATTTCATTATGCTTTCGGATAATGTTTAATTTTTTTGCTGTTTTCTTACGTAAGTTTGACTTCTAAACTGTAACTTTCGCATCGAAAGTAACGTTGTGATTGGTGCAGTGGCGAAGAAGATATATGGTTTGAATTATTTCTTCTTCCCTCTTCATTAATGATATGATGGTATGTGAAATATTTGTCTTACCTCAAAAAAAGAATATGTATGTATCCCCAACATGTGAGTATCGAAAAGGAAGTGCGTTGTTAGTTTAATAGCATCCCTAGGTAACAGAGATATTCTTACATATTGCATGGATTTCTTAAAACAAATACATAAAACCCTCCCGTGGGATTATGTGGGAAAGATTCCATTTACCTTCCCGCATAAAAATTCAAAATGCATGAATACATATATAGAGGTGCATGGGTTCAAACGAGAACGCTAACTATTTACGAGAATACGAGAACGACCGTCCATGTACAAAATCACTGGTGATTCACGTATAAAATCACTGGTGATTCGCACGACTTGCCACGCGACTTGCAAGTCGCGTCCCAGGTCGCCCACTACCAGATCGCGAATCACCGATGATTTTGTACGTGAATCACCAGTGATTTTGTACGTGGGTGTCCGTTCTCGTGTTCTCGTAAATAGTTAGCGTTCTCGTTTGAACCTTTCTCTACATATATATAGAGACAAGTATGTTCAAATGATAATGCTAATTATTTAAGAAAATATAAGAACGGTTGTTAATGTGAAAAATCAATACATGATTCACGTACAAAATTATATATGATTCACGCGACTTGCCCCGCGACTTTAAGTCGCGGCCAAAGTCGCCTATGTCAAATTTTTTGCAGTTAGTGTAAAATAACATGTGATTTCGCACATGAGCGGCCGTTTTCGTGTTTTCTTAAATAGTTAGCGTTCTCGTTTGAACCTTCCTCTCTCCGTGTGTGTGTGTGTGTATATATATATATATATATAGTACAAATCAAATACAAACGAAATACAAACCATGTATTTTTTATATATAGAGTACAAATCAAATACAAACCATGTATTTGTTGCACCCCTTACAAACCAGTGAACGTATGTGAACAATGTGTGCATAATCTAAGATGCATATATGCATTATTCCATATGAATGTATGTTCATTATATGTATATTCTTGTACGTATGCATATGCATATGTATATGCATATTGTTCACATATGCACACTGGTTGTTCACATACGCACATTGTGGTTTGTATGGTGTGCAACAAATGCAATGTTTGCATTTTACGAAGTCTCTCTCTCTGTGTGTGTATATATATATATATACTAGTTATATACCCGCTGCAATGCAGCGAGTTCAAAATTTGATGTAAAATGAGAACGGGAAACTCATGAAAGAGAGGAATTTTGTGACCAACAACAAATATTGTTGTCACTATTTCACCATTTTATAATAATTATCAATGAATAAAAAATTTCATAGAAACGGAAAACAAAACACCACCTCTAAAAACACAACACCACCTATATGGGACACGTATGTGCTACGGAAATATTGTTTCATGGGACTCTGAGATTTAAATTTCATTTTTATCGTAAGTCAATAATTAAAAAGTAATGAACTCTTTAATAAAAAAGAAAACCTAAATTTTATGTTTAAACAAAATGAAACTTACAACTGTCAGCAATCATACACATTTGTGCAGTGCACCTAACTTTCAAGATCATACATCACTAATTTCTAAGGTTTTCTACAAACTAAAGTCGTACATCACTAACTTCTAAGGTTTTCTATAAACTTGTCATCTGATTCAAAACAACCATACATCCAAATATAACATAACACTTCTAATTGAATGCGACGAAGTATAAGAGAGGGGATAATATAGTGTTGCCAAGTTTATGCAATGACAATTGTTAGAGTTATATTTGTATATGTGAATAGTACAAGGGCTAGTCTGTAATTATTGTAACTTAGACTGTATAAATAGATCACTTATCTTTCATAATTAGGTTAAGCTCTCTTTTGTATTTCTCTTCCAATATATGAAAACCGGCCGATTCAGCCATCTCAAGTCTCTCATCTAACTATCAATCGGATCCCTCAACAATTCTAACATGGTATCAGAGCTGTAAGTAAGTATCCTCCCTCACTCAGGTACAACACCTATCTTCCAAATCTGCATTCCATTTTATTTCCGGAGTTTTACATTTTTTATTTTGTTGCACTCTGTTTTGCTCGAAAAAACCACTTTCTGTTGGTTTTTGGACTAAACACCAAGCATTAAAGTTGCCCAGAATAGTGTCACGAACCTGCGTACCAAATTTCAGCCAAAACCGATCAATTTTGAAGATTCGACTCAAGAACATCTTGAATCTCATATCTATCGCAACCCTCAGAGTCTCATAACTATCGCAACCCTCAAAGTCTCATAACTATTGCAACCTTCAGAGTCTCATAAGTATCGCACCTGTCACTTGCGACAAGGGTGCCTTATCGCAACTGTCACTTGCGACAAGGGCTTCTATCGCAACCGTCACTTGCGACAAGTTTGTTATCGCAATCTTCATCATTTGAACAGTAACTTATCGCAACCCTCTGTTGGGACAACATTCCTTATTGCGACCAGACCTTTGGTTGCGACACCAGTGCATTGCGACAACATTCCTTATTGCGACAAGACCTTTGATTGTGACACCAGTGCGTTGCGATATCAGTTGGTTGCGACAAGAGTGGGCTGAGACAACCTACCATAACCTGCTTTATCTACATTCCTGATCAGTTCGAATGGCTCTCAATTCCAGTCACTCCAATCCCAT
Organism: Saussurea involucrata; assembly: GCA_033807775.1. Taxonomy (NCBI): domain Eukaryota; kingdom Viridiplantae; phylum Streptophyta; class Magnoliopsida; order Asterales; family Asteraceae; genus Saussurea; species Saussurea involucrata. Next base: position 73,905,331 of record CM066327.1, on the reverse strand, counting down.
CTAAGTCGTTCTCAATGGCAAGTCTACATACAGTGAATGCACGTTATGTCACTCTACTTCTCATCTTCTCCTCACCTGCCCAATTCGAAAATGTCGCTGGTGTGGGATCACACAACCAAGACACTATGGGTCTGACTGTCCAAAACATCCAAGGAACTCAGGTAATCAACGGCACTTCGGTAATCTAAGGCAACAACGCACTCAGTCATTTGCTGGATCAATCACTCAAGACTACCAAACACCGGCAACTCAAGCACAACACAACAACAACTCATTGCCTGACCTTATGGAACTCATGCGTCGCAACCAAGAACTTATAGAGCGACTCATGACAGGTTCTATGGGTATGAATTTTCAGGGCAATAGCTCAGCATCAGCATCAGGTAACCCTTGGTTATTTGACTCTGGATGTTGTAACCACATGACACCAAAGGCTGGCGGGTTTGTCTCCAAGCAACCCTGCAGAATGTTCTCATCAGTTCGTACAGCTGATGATACTCGCTTACCCGTATCTTTCAGTGGAACTGTATCTACCACCAATATTCAATTACATGATGTGCTACATATTCCAAACTTATCTCTGAGTCTGATTTCTATCACTAAACTTATGGAATCCGACCTAATTGTTTTGTTTCATCCTTCTGGTTGTGTTGTGCTGGATCCAAAGACCAAGCAGATCCTTGGAGTAGGCCGTAAAGTTGGTCGGATGATTGAAGTGGTCTACCTCCGTCTCCCCTTACACTCATCAAATCTTGTTGCTTCTGTTTCTAGTACCCCTTCCTTTGAATTATGGCATAAACGTCTTGGACATTTATCTATAGCTAGGATAAAACTGTTAGCTAGTTCCGGACTGTTAGGCAACACCTCTTCTGAAAGCGTTTCTTGCTTATCCTGTCAATTTGGCAAACATCATGCCTTACCTTTTCAACTAAATGAATTTAAATCTGCTTCCCCTTTTGACCTTATTCACTCTGATGTTTGGGGAGCAGCACCACATCCATCCATGGGTGGTTCTCGATACTTTGTTATCTTTATCGATGATCACACACGCTTTACATGGATATATCTCATGAAACATCGCTCCGAACTACCCCAAATATATATTTCCTTTGCCCGTATGATTCTGACCCAGTTTTCTAAACCTATTAAGATTCTTCGAGCGGATAATGCTATGGAATACAAAGAATCCTCTCTCCTCTCCTTTCTTAAATCTCAGGGTACGCTTTCTCAGTACTCCTGTCCCGGTACCTCTCAGCAGAATGGACGTGCGGAACGCAAACATCGTCACATCCTTGATACTGTTCGTACCTTATTAATTTCAGCCAAATGTCCAGAACGTTTTTGGGGTGAAGCTGCCTTCACCGCTGTCTACACAATCAACCGTCACCCAACTACTATTCTAAATCAAAGGTCTCCTTATGAAGTACTCCATGGGATCTCTCCTGCATATGAACTCCCAAAAGTGTGGGGTTGTGCATGCTTTGTTCAACTTCAATCTCATGAACATACCAAACTCGAACCTCGTTCTCGCTTATGCTGCTTTCTTGGCTATGGTATTGAACATAAAGGCTATCGTTATTGGGATCCAATATCTAAGCGACTTCATATATCCCGCCATGTCACATTCTGGGAACATCTTCCCTTTTCAACGGTGTCCAAATTTCAGGACATACCCTATCCCTCTACTTCCTTTTTCACAGATACATCTATCTCATTGGACTCACTTCAATTAGATCCAATACTCACCCCACCATCTGGTCCACCTCCTTCTGTCTTACCTCAATCTGTGACCTCACCACCTGTCCCACATTCTTTCATTTCAGCTTCATCTGAGCCTTCCTCTGTGCCATCTATTTCACCTCCTTCCGTCTCGTCTCTACCCGAGCCTACACCTGCGCCTTCTGTGGCATCTGATCATCATCAATCATCTACACCACCTCCAAGGACTACTCCTGAGCCATCTGCTGAGTCTATAGATCCTAGCTCCTCTCAACCACAAGATGGAGCATGCCGCTCAGATCGGGGAAGACAAGTTCCTTCTCATCTTCGTGATTATCATTGCTATGCCACTCTGCTGTCAAACCATGAACCCACTTCCTTCAAGGAAGCGACTTCTAATCCTGTTTGGAAACAAGCTATGACTGAGGAACTTCAGGCTCTTGACAAAGCTAATACATGGGAGTTTGTTCCTCTCCCACCGGGCAAGTCACCCATTGGTTGCAAATGGGTCTTCAAATTCAAAACGAAGGCTGATGGATCTATTGATCGTTACAAAGCACGTTTTGTGGCAAAAGGCTTCAATAAAGATTATGGCATTGACTACGAGGAAACATTTGCTCCTGTGGCTCGGGTCACCTCGGTTCGTAGTCTTCTAGCTATAGCTGCCACGAAGCGATGGCCACTCTATCAGATGGATGTCAAGAATGCCTTTCTTAATGGCGATCTCGATGAGGAAGTCTACATGAGACTCCCTCCAGGTGTGACCTCCCGTCAGGGTCATGTATGTCGACTTCGAAAAGCCCTCTATGGCCTCAAACAAGTTCCTCATGCTTGGATTGAAAAATTTAGCAATACTGTCATCTCATTGGGGGTTTCTCCGAGTAATTATGATTCTGGCTTGTTTACTCGGACCACTGCTGCAGGTACTATCTTACTCCTATTGTATGTTGATGATATGATCATTACCAGTAGTGACTCTACAGGTATCATCTATCTCAAACAGTCTCTCAGCTCATGCTTTGAGATGAAAGATCTTGGTAAGCTACACTACTTCCTTGGCCTTGAAGTTCTGTCAGACTCTTCCGGTATCTATCTCTGTCAAGCCAAGTACATTTCAGATCTATTGTCCAAAGATGGGATCACGGACAACAAAGTTGCATCTACACCCATTGAGCAAAATCTGCACCTTGCTCCCAATGCCGGAACCCCGCTGCGGGACCCTACACGGTATCGTCAACTAGTTGGTTCTCTGGTCTACCTGACTGTTACTCGACCAGATCTTGCCTATGCAGTTCATATAGTCAGCCAGTTCATGGCTGCTCCATGCTCAGATCACTATGCCGCGGTTCTTCGTAGACTTCGGTATCTTAAAGGGACAATGTTTCATGGACTTCATTTCTCATCTACATCGTCCTTAACTCTTCGTGCATTCTCCGATGCTGACTGGGATGGAGACATAACTGACCGGCGCTCTACCACCGGATATTGTTTTTTCCTTGGAGACTCTCTTATTTCTTGGGGCAGCAAGAAACAATCTGTGACAGCTCGATCTAGTACTGAAGCTGTTGATCCAAACCCTCAGTGATTTGATAATGACCCTCTCTTATATACTTAGTGAAAATTGTAAGTAAACAATATGTATCATAGTTTCACTATCGCTGATAAGTACTAAGATCTTCCAGTACCGCTGATAGAAACTCTCGCTCTTTGAATTAAACATTCAGCGAACACTGTTCACCATTAATGCTCTGAGTCTGTTCAGTCATTATGATGATCGCTGATAAGTTAGTTGTTTACTTATGATCCCTGAAGACAAGTTTCATGTCAACAAAGGTTCTACGCTGAAGTCAAAGATCAAGCTCAAGAACCAGCGACAAGTCTCCTAATGAACTGATGCGGATCAGCGAAGACTCAGATTTGTCCACTCAACGTGAAGTATCAAGTACAAGACTTCAGCTATCGCTGAACTTTATCATTCGCTGAATAGAACATGATAATCGCTGAATCAACGAAAGATGATCATGAAGTCCTCCGTACAAAGTACTTTTGTCTTAACCACCCTTGCACGACTCCGTACGAAATGTCAGAAAAGAACCTCCGAAAATCTGAAATCGTACAACCACTCTAATACTACACTGTTCATCCTTACGGCTACTAAGGTTGTCATCAAAAGTCAATGACATGCAACCAACCAGCTGATGACACGTGTAAAGTATATACTGACTTGCATTAAATGCATGCAGTATATAAAGAGATGAACTCACTTCATTTGAAGTAACTTGCTAACTCTGGACAAGTTCAAATCTCTTATCTCAGATAGGTTATTATTAGTAATTTCCTTATCTCTCTTTGTGCAAGAAACCTTAGTGTTCCAACTTGTTTAGATTTAGGTTTATCCTTAATCTTGTTTCCGCAACAAGATGTAAATTGTTAATGATTTATCAATAAACAATTTAGAAAAGTAAAATCTGTGTGTTTGTATTCAACCCCCCCCCCCCCTTCTACAAACTTGTATAGGCCTTCGGGACCAACAAGTGGTATCAGAGCGGATTTGTTTAATCTCATAAACAAGATCTAATCTAAGATATTTCTCTTCCTTGCTATTATCTGAAAATGGCCACCAATACAAACACAAATTATATAGACAATGGTTCTCTTGCAAAACCCCCTAGATTTTCCAGAGATAACTTCAACTTATGGAAAAATAGGATGACACTCTTCTTAGAAGGTGTAGACCCTACTATGCCTTACTATATTGAGAATGGTCCATTCATCCCTGTAAGATTTGATGCTGCAGTTCCAGGCACTGAGAATAGACCTGCTATTCCAGAAAGGCTGGTACCTAAAGAAATCCATCAATGGACTGATGAAGATAAGAAGAAAGTGGCTATAGATACAAAAGCCAGATCCATACTATCCATGGCTCTTCCTGACGAAGTCTACCATTCCGTCATGAATCTGGAAACATCAAAAGCCATGTGGGACACAATATGTGTTCAGTATGAAGGAACGTCTGAAGTCCAGGACTCAAGAAAGATCAACCTGGTAAGACAATACGAAAGCTTCATTTCTGGTAAGAATGAAACTCTCTCTGAAGTTCACCAACGTTTTAATTGTTTAATTATAGATCTGAAAACCGTTGGTAAGGAATATTCTAACTTTGAAGTGCTGACAAAATTTCTAGAATGTTTACCTGAAAGTTGGGACAATTATTCCATGTGTCTCAAGCTGTCAAAGGATCTAAGATCAATGACCCTTGCTACCTTATATGGCACGTTGCTGAATCATGAGCAATCAAGCCATCTTAAGAAGAATCTTGTAAAAGATTCCAAAAGCACCCCTGTTGCTTTAATCTCAGAGGAACCTTCTACTCAGCGACATTCGGTCACTATCACTGAGTTAGAGAGTAACTCTGAAAGTTCATCAGATTCTGATTTTTTAGATGATGAATCCTTGGCTCTCCTAACCAAAAAGTTCAGGAGATTTGCCAAGAAGAAAATGTTTAGAAAGAACAAACCTCTTTCCATAGCTGACAAGCCTAAATCATCAGTTTTTGTTGATAAGGCTACTGCTACTTGTTTTAACTGCGAAAAAATAGGACATTTTGCTAACGAGTGCAGGTCTAAGAAAGTTTCTAGACCCTCAACTTTTACAAAGAAATCCTTTGTTCCAAGGAATAAAGATGACAAATACTCAAAGCTGAAAGACAAATATGCGAAGCTGAAAAGCTTTAAGAAGAAAGGAAAAGGCCTGATGGCTGACTATGATTGGGCTGCTTCTGATGAAGAAGCATCATCATCTGATTCTGAAGATGATGAAGCAAATCAATGTCTCATGGCCAAGATTGAAGAGGAAGAAAGCTCAGACATTCCCTCCACTTCAACCTCTGCTATTCAGGTATCACCTTCTTTCTTTACCAATATTGCAAATATTGATGAAGCTGATAGTCTCCGTAAGATCGATCTCTTGACTAGAAGTTTATACGAAGCCATGAACGGCAAAACTGTGGTTGAAAACCAAAATCTTGATCTCGCTGAAAAGCTTAAAAACTGCCATCTTCAAATAGAAAAGCTTTCTAAAATTGAAGAAGATTTTAAAGATCAAGTATATTTAAATCAGCTAGTCAAAATCGAACGAGCAGAAGCTATCGTTGCATTAGAGGCTGAAAAAGCTACTGTTGAAGGATGGTGTAATTCTTCAACAAAGATCACTGAGATAATTAAGGCTCAGATTCCTCTGAGTGATAAACGTAGTCTGGGTTATAAATATGATACTCCAAAACCAACCACTGAACGTTCAATGCTTAAATTTGGAACGTTCGTATCCTCAGTCGCTGACACTTCATCATCTCAGTGCTCCTCGTCCTTTACACCAATCCCTGAGGAAACTCCTACCTCCTCAAAAGGTAAGGAGAAAATGGTTCATTCAAAACCTACCTCTGTCTCTAAAGACAAAGGTAAAGGAATTGTTATTTATCAAAATCCTCAGAAGGGTACTTTAGTACCAAAGCTGAATGCTTCTAAAGCTTCAGTGATCGACCCCTCTGGATCTAGAAATCAGATCTCTGGATTTATTCAGCGATCTACTCCTAGACTCAGAGTGGATGTCTTTGGTAAGAAATCTGAAGAACTGAATGTTCGTCCCATTTCTAAAGCCAATAGTTTACTTGGTGCTGGCACTTCTAATTCAAAATTAAAAGCTCAACATTCAAATGGTCCTAGAACTACTTTTAGCTATAGGAAATGTTATCACTGTGGACTCACTGATCATATTGCTAGTAAGTGCCCCACAGCCACAAAAGCTGAAAAGATAGCTAAGGTGAAGATTGCCCCCAAGGCAAAGAAGACCAACCCTGGTGCAAATCAGGTCAAGGTGAATTCTACCATTGAGGTTAAGAAATTAACCAAAGTGAAGAAAGACAAAGCTGAATCTTCAAATGCTGCGAAGACCGCTGAACCTTCCATTCCAACTACTTCCACTGACAAACGTGTTTACATGGTTAAGTGGGTACCCAAGAAAAACTAATCTTCCTTTGTATTGCAGGTTAAGAAGGGTATCTGGTATCTCGATAGCAGATGCTCTAGACACATGACTGGTAAGAAAAGCCTGCTCGCTGAATACAAGGAAGAGAAAGGTCCCTCTGTGACTTTCGGTGGAAATGGAAAAGGACATACCCGAGGGTATGGTGTACTTTCAAATGGTACAACCTCCTTCAGAAGAGTCTCATATGTTGAAGGGCTGAAGCATAATCTTCTAAGCATTAGTCAGCTTTGCGACATGGATAACAAAGTAATTTTTACTAAGGAATCCTGCTTTGTCTCTGACAAAAAGGAGAAGATAGCTCTCAGTGGTTATCGTTTGGAAAATGTTTATGTAATAAACATGGACTCAACAACCACTGAGAACTCCTGTTTCTTCTCAAAGGCCTCATCTGATGTCAACTGGCTATGGCACAAGAGGCTCTCGCATCTAAATTTCAAGACACTGAACACTCTTTCGTCAAAAGAGTTAGTCATTGGTCTACCTCAGCATTCATACGCCAAAGAGTCATTATGTTCAGCGTGTGAAAAAGGGAAGCAGACCAAAGCAAGCTTTAAGTCAAAGCAAGTCTCCTCAGTGTCATCTACTCTACAACTACTCCATATGGATTTGTTTGGCCCTGTTAACAAACAATCCATTGCTGGAAAGAAATATACGCTGGTCATAGTTGATGAATTCTCTCGCTTCACTTGGGTAATGTTTCTCCGTTCTAAGAGTGACACCCCTGAAGAACTCATCACCTTTGTTCGGAAGATGGAAACTCTGAACAATATGACTGTTCGCTCAATAAGGAGTGATCATGGAACTGAATTCAAAAACAGTTCTCTTGATTCCTTCCTTGAGAGTAAGGGTATTTCTCACAACTTTTCGTCAGTGAGAACACCGCAACAAAATGGAGTCGCTGAAAGAAGAAATAGAACAATTATTGAAGCCGCACGTTCAATGCTCAACGATTCTCACCTGCCTACTCAGTTTTGGGCAGAAGCTGTCAACACTGCTTGTTTTACGCAAAACAGGTCGCTGATAGTTAAAAGATTCAAAAAGACAGCCTATGAACTCTTTCATGGGAGAAAGCCTTCAATAAGCTTTCTTCACATCTTTGGATGTCAGTGTTTCATACTGAACAATAGAGATGCCCTTGGAAAGTTTGATCCTAAGGCTGATGATGGAATCTTTCTTGGATACTCCTCAGTCTCCAAAGCCTTCAGAGTCTTCAACCGTAGAAGACAAACTGTAGAAGAAACTATTCACGTCACGTTTGACGAATCCCGTTCAGCGAACTCTAAACCGAACGCTGATACAGAAGAACTGAATCAATGGATGTTTTCTCATCTCGGTGATTCAGAAGATATTCCCACTCCTCATGCTCATCCAGTAGAAGATGATAGTCCCACTATCATTCCAAACATGCAGAATAGTGAAGCTGAAACATCATGGGTCTCAGCTGTTCCTATAAACACTATACCTGCAGTTGATCCAAATGTCTCAGAAATTCCATCTATTTCTCAGCAATCAGTGAATGAAGTGACAAATGCAAACATTCCTCTCTTAGCTGATAATCCAGAAGTAGTTGAAGCCTCATCTTCAGTTTCTCCAGTTCAGACTGAGTCAGCGACGTATGCTCCGGTTCAGCGATGGACTGTAAATCACCCAATCGATCAAATTCTTGGTGATCCAAACGCTGGTATTCAGACTCGTAGAAGTGCAGGTAATATTTGTTTATTTGTTAACTTTATTTCTCTAACTGAACCAAAGAAAATAGATGATGCCCTCAGAGATCCAAACTGGGTCAGCGCTATGCAAGAAGAGCTGACTGAATTCGAAAGAAACAAAGTTTGGAAACTTGTTCGAAGACCAACTGACAAAACGGTGATAGGCACTAAATGGGTCTATCGAAACAAGTTGGACGAACATGGTACTGTAACTCGCAACAAAGCTCGTCTTGTTGCTCAGGGATACAGACAAGAGGAAGGCATAGATTATGACGAAACATTTGCTCCAGTAGCAAGACTTGAATCTATTCGTCTTTTCTTAGCATATGCTGTACACAAAAACTTCACTGTACATCAGATGGATGTTAAGTCAGCGTTTCTAAATGGAAAGTTGAATGAAGAAGTTTATGTGGAACAACCTCCAGGATTCTCAGATCCTAAGCGTCCAGGTTATGTTTATAAACTGGACAAGGCACTTTATGGCTTAAAACAAGCTCCACGTGCATGGTATGACACTCTTTCCACTTATCTCCATATTGAAAAATTTGAGCAAGGTAAGATTGACAAAACTCTATTTTTTAGAAAAGTGAAAGGTCATATCATTCTAGTTCAAATATATGTTGATGACATTATATTTGGTTCTACTAACCCTGAGCTTTGTACTCGTTTCGCTGATAGAATGAAAGATGAGTATAAAATGAGCATGATGGGTGAACTAACATATTTCCTTGGTCTTCAGATTAAGCAAACTGAAAAAGGAACTTTCATTAATCAGGGAAAATATGTTAAAGATATGCTGAAGAAATTCGACTTAACTGAAAGTTTAGCTATGAAAACCCCTATGGCACCACCGCTGACACTTGATAAGGACACAAAGGGTGTTCCTGTCAATGTTACGTTGTACCGTGGGATGATCGGCTCACTATTGTATCTTACAGCTAGCCGACCCGATATTATGTTTGCAACATGTCTGTGTGCACGATATCAAGCTGAACCTAAGATATCTCATATGAAAGCTGTAAAGCGAATCTTTCGATATCTTAAGGGTACAGCGAATCTAGGCCTTTGGTATCCCAAAGACTCAGGATTCGATCTAACCGCCTATATAGACAGTGATTTTGTAGGTTGCAAAATGGATAGGAAAATCACCACAGGAGGATGTCAGCTCCTGGGTGGAAAGCTGGTAAGTTGGACAAGTAAGAAGCAAAACTCAGTGTCCACTTCCACAGCTGAAGCTGAATATGTAGCCGCTGGAAGCTGTTGTTCTCAAGTCTTGTGGATGAGAAATCAGCTACTAGACTATGATCTTCAGCTCTCAAAAATTCCAATCTATTGCGACAGCACTAGTGCCATCGCTATAGCCAACAACCCAGTGCTACACTCAAAGACAAAACACATCGAAATCAGATATCATTTTATCAGAGATCATGTGATGAATGGTGATATAGAACTTCATTTTATTCCAACTGATTATCAGTTAGCTGATCTATTTACCAAACCTCTTGATGAGACAAGATTCAACTTTCTCATCAGCGAGCTTGGAATGCTGAACTTTGAAGGATAAAACCTTCAGCGGTTCACATTGATCAGCGATAGGATAAAATCAACTTGTATAACCCATTCTATCATTCTCTCTCTGAATAAACTTGATTCGCTGATATCAAGGTATCTTTACTCTCTCTGACAAACGCATGAAAATGCAAGATTTCAAAACAAATGCATCGCTGAATATCTCTTCCTTAACAGCGATTTTTTTGAAATTTCTTAAAACCTTCACTGATATTTCTATTCAGTGCTTCATGTTTTCAAAGAGTCCCTGAGTTTTTCAAAACCTCAGAGACAACCAAGAATATGAAAGGACAGTTGTGACGTCTTTGCAACGGATAAACCCCGGCACGTTTTTCTTTCTGACACACGTTTGCACGTTTCGTTCAAACTTCCAATCAAATGCAAACACGTGTCCGTGTCATGATGAAAACCTTTTCCCGCTCAAGGTTTTCTCTCTCTAAAATCTCTATATAAACAACTCTTGGTTTATATTTTATCTTTTACGCGATCAAATCTTCCTCCGCAAGAAAAGAATTACTGTTGCATTTGTGCTCTCAAATCTTCAAAGAACTGTTCATCATCTTCTTCATCAAACATCAAGGTTAATATGTTCTTATTTATTACCAAATGCTTAACTTGTTTCTGATCTTATCATTGTTTTAAACAAGATCAAACAAAAGAACTTCTTAAAAATAAAATCATTTCTTTCATGGTTTTATGAACACAACCATTTCATGGTTGTTCTTCAAGTTTTAAATCTTAATCTTAAACTTGTTCTTCATTCGTATCCAGATTTTTTTAGAAACTGGAATACAAGACTTTATGGGTTTTACATTTCGTTTCAAAAATCATGAAAAACCCTAATCTTCATTAAGACATTTATGTCTGAATGAAATGGACAAAATTCGAACCATCTTAATGGAAATTCTTTCCATATCAAGACAATTCTTATTTGTTAACATCTTTGGTTGAACTGATAATACAGAGAAATGGCAACTTCAAAGATCCATGTTACCGCTGAGAACATCTCCGCTGACTCTGAGGAAGTGGAAATCATCAAAGCCCCTCAGGTTAAGTTCAAGCTGGATCAACTAGATTGGACCAAGGTCAACAACCTCTCTGCGCTTCTCGAGTTTCCTCCTCGAAAGCAAGTCACACATCTGGATGATGCTGTGAATTTCCTGAAAAACTGCTGCATTTCAACAGCCCTGACCATCACACCTCCTGCAAGTCAGCTGCTACTATCACAGTTCTGGTACTCTGCCAGACACTCTCAGCTACCATCCGCCAAAGATCCCTCCAAAACTATTGATTGCATACTCAGCGATACTGAGTATGACACAATAAAGATAACCCCCGCAATCATTCGAAAAGCCCTGAACCTTCCCAATGCTACCAAAGTAAAACCGTTTGTTCCATTCCCTGACCATAAGAAGCATGCTGACAGAGAAGAAATCATTGCTTTCCTCGACGCAATGGGTTACATCTGGGAAACTGGAAGGGACAAGAAGCCCGAGAAGAAGCTGACGCTGATAAAGAAGTCCAAAATGCCCAGCGAGATGAATTTCATCTTCGCACACCTGATCAGCTGCATGACAGCGAAGACCGGCTCCTCTGATCAAGCCGCTCAACCTCAGCAGGCTATGGGATACGCACTGCTGAAAGGTCTACATATTGACTGGGCATCTATCATTTATGATGACCTAGTACAAAGAGTAGATTCTGCTGCTGACAGACCTGCATGGGTTCCCTACCCCCGATTCATCAGCGCCATCTTCCAATATGGCCTGAAGGACAACTATCCTCAAGAGGGTGACCTGAAACTTTCTCAGGTTGGCCCTAAGGTGCTCGATTTCAAACCTGTCGACAATGAGGTACGTCTCTCTACCCTTCTCTCTCTTCTTAACCCTAATTCTTCGACTTCTGTGGCTCCTTCAGCGACAATACCCATCACTGATTCCCCGGCCACACAATCCTCTCCTTCTAAGAAAAGGAAACACTCTACAACCCAACTTGGTTCCAAAAGGATCAAGAAAACCAAGGAGCAGCCCCAGCAATCCCATGCTGAAGACTCCTCAGCTCATTCTGAAGAGCTGAAGGAAAGTTCCGTGGTACGCTCTGCCACACCCGTGCAAGCCATCCCTCCAATCCAGACTTCAGCGTCTCCAAACGCTGAGGTTAGAAACTTGGAACCTACCTAACCTCCCTCAGTCTCTCAAAAGACTGATGAAGTGATTCTCAGTGATTCCAACGCTGAACTCAGAACCCGAACCCCATTCTTATCCTTCGCTTCTCCCTCCACTCACTTGGACACTCCTCCAAAGATCACTGGAGATGACATCATTCCAGAACCCACAGCTGAAGCTTCTCAAAGAATGATGAAGAAAGGACCTGCAGAGATCACCATACCTCACCGTACTTTCGAAGAGGATATGGAACATTTTTCAGGAACTTGCAACTTTGACGAGTTCATCAATCCTCCTGCAGGTACAAATAAAATCCTATACACTGTAACTAAACCTGAAACTTCTGAGCTTTCCTTTGTTCACAAGTACTTATCTGTTACAGGTCATAATTTGGGAGACATCAATGCCTCTCTGAAGTCCGTGGAAACCAAGCTGACAGATCTCACCACTACTCTTTCCAACAACTCTTCAGCTGTAACAAACGCTGGAGAGAATTTGACAAAGCTGACAACGGTGGTGGAAAAGAAAGCTTCCACAGACGACATCAAGATTGTTGATAAGACTCTCAGCGATTTCACCAAAGTGCTCGCTGACATCTACACTGACTACACCTCACTCAAAAACTCCGTTTCCTCCATATCTGGCGAAGTCACAACGCTGAAAACATCGGTTGGAGCCTTAGAGGGTGATATGTCAGCTGTAAAGACTGACTTAGGCTCTGTAAAGACCGACGTTGGTGAGATGAAAACGATGATCCAGCAGCTACTCAACGAGGCAAATACTCCAGCTCCTGAACCGACCCCTGCCCCTGCATTGGAAACTTTCACAGCGACGGATCGCAAAGAGCTGGAAAAGATCAATCCTGCTATAACTGGCCTAGAAGTCAGATTAGCAAAGATTGAAAGCTGTGTGGGTATCTCTGGCCAAGAAGACAGAGAGCCTCCCACAGCTGCAGAGTCTACCCATTCCTCCCCCAGTCATCATGAGAAAGAGGGGGAGAAGAGCGCTGAACATCCCGAGGAAAAGAGCGCTGAACATACCGATGAGAAGAGCGCTGAGGATCTTGAGCGCTGAAGACCTTTCCCATGATGAATCTATCAGGGGAGAGAAGAATGAAGATCTTATCGCTGGACCTCAGGGAGATGAAAACCCTGAGGGAACCGAGAAGCTCGCCTATGTATCTGAGGGGGAGAAACTCGAAGACGAAGCTGAAGAATCCGAAGCAGAAGATGATGAAGACATCGACATCCCTGATAATGAACCATCCTCCTCTCCAAGGAATGATGATGATGATGATGACGAAGATGACGATGACTTCTTTATCGTCAAACCTGCCCCAAGGATTAAAGCTCTTAAGGGGATTTCAATAAATGAACCAACAGGGGAGCGGACAAAGACAAAGCCCTCAGCCTCTGGAGCTGAGAAAGGCAAAGGCAAAAGCGTCGCTGAAGATGACAATCTGACGATCTTGCTTGAAAAGCCGGTTTGTCAGGTACACTAATCATATCTCACTCCATCCCTCCTCTATAAGTTCTACTACCCTAGCCTGCACCTGAACATATTTCTCTTTCTCTTTCTACCCAAGTTCTTCTACCCATGTTCTTATTTGTAAGATCGCTGTGTTTCAGCTAGTCCTCTCCCCTGTTTGAGGATGTCGCTGAAGGTTCTACTACTGCGACTTCACAAATAAAGCCAGCTGCTGCTGATGAAATAATCCCAGTCTTAGATTTGATCTCTGAGACTGATGAACCAGAAGAACAACCTCTCTTGCACAGAAACAGACCTTCCTCAGCTCCTCAAAAGCTGAGTGAAGAGGATCAAAAGAGAAGAGAGGAAATAATAAAGCGATTTGAGGATCAGCGAATCATTCTAAGGCGTGATCAACTTCCTTCAGTTCCTCCTAAGTTCAGAATCTCAAAAGCTGAATACAAGGAACACCTCAGAGCTGAACGCCTAATCGCTGAAAGGAAGGAAGCTGAAGAGAAAGACAGAGAATACGCCATCAAGCTTACTCAACGATCAATCAAAGACCCCAAGCTGAAAAGAGTACCCATTGATGTTCAACGTCAGCTCTGGGATGATGCTCAAGAAATCGTTAGAGAAAAGACAAAGGTCTCTGATACAACTTTGGAATGGGCTAAACAAATGCTGACCTATCGATCAAGACCATCCAAAATAATCAAAGCCAACATCAGAGGAAAAATGTACGTTGATGTTCCTGTTGTTGAAGTGGATGTCTACAGAGATGACAAAACCAAGCAAACCTTCTATGCTGCTTCATTAGAAAAGTTTGGTCTCTCTGAATGGTTAGAAACGAAATTAGCCATTCAGGGATCACGCTCAAAATTCAAAAGCCATGTTGAGATGATCTTAAACAAACAGATCGACTTGCTTTCATCTGCTGTGGATATTCCTCCTACTCTTCCTCAACCGAAGAATGCCTCTGCTAAGAAGAAGAAAGTTTCTGATTCAGGTCCAATCATTCGAAATGAAACAGGTATTGGTTTCTATCGTGCTGAAGTTCTTGGCCCTGATGCTGATCTTTCAATGCTTGACACCTCCCTACCACCTGGAGAAACCTTCATCACTGGCACAGTGGTAAGTGATCCATATGGTATATTCTTCTTAGACTATGATTGAAATCCTCACTTTCAACGTGTCTCTGAGCTCCACATCGCTCCCATCGAACAACTCAGAGATCTTGTACACTGGTGCGAAGTCAGACGCGACATCAAAGCTAGACACCTGAAGCCCTTGATTTTTGAAGCTGCTCGGAAGTTAAAGAATCAAGGAGTAAATGTTCCTGACTGGATGATTCCCACTGAAAAGACGACCCTTGATGAACTTCTCATTAAGGAAGAACCTTTTGAAAACTGATATGATCTCCTATTTCTCTATTGTATCAGTTATCCTTCTGTACTTATAATTTATTTCGCTTGTACTTATAATCTTTCTGTTCTTCATTGTAACCTGATTCAAAGTGTTAAAGAAAGATTTCAGCGAATGTACTTTACTCCATCAATACTGAAAAGATCCCAGAAAACAGTAAAAGGGACAAATATTTTATGAGTTCTTTTTATCCTTATGTTTTCATTAAATAGCAATTTTCTTTGTTGCTATGTCATAATCAAATAGGGGGAGATTGTTGATCCAAACCCTCAGTGATTTGATAATGACCCTCTCTTATATACTTAGTGAAAATTGTAAGTAAACAATATGTATCAGAGTTTCACTATCGCTGATAAGTACTAAGATCTTCCAGTACCGCTGATAGGAACTCTCGCTCTTTGAATTAAACATTCAGCGAACACTGTTCACCATTAATGCTCTGAGTCTGTTCAGTCATTATGATGATCGCTGATAAGTTAGTTGTTTACTTATGATCCCTGAAGACAAGTTTCACGTCAACAAAGGTTCTACGCTGAAGTCGAAGATCAAGCTCAAGAACCAGCGACAAGTCTCCTAATGAACTGATGCGGATCAACGAAGACTCAGATTTGTCCTCTCAACATGAAGTATCAAGTACAAGACTTCAGCTATCGCTGAACTTTATCATTCGCTGAATAGAAAATGATAATCATTGAATCAACGAAAGATGATCATGAAGTCCTCCGTACAAAGTACTTTTGTCTTAACCACCCTTGCACGACTCCGTACGAAATGTCAGAAAAGAACCTCCGAAAATCTGAAATCGTACAACCACTCTGATACTACACTGTTCATCCTTACGGCTACTAAGGTTGTCATCAAAAGTCAATGACATGCAACCAACCAGCTGATGACACGTGTAAAGTATATACTGACTTGTATTAAATGCATGCAGTATATAAAGAGATGAACTCACTTCATTTGAAGTAACTTGCTAACTCTGGACAAGTTCAAATCTCTTATCTCAGATAGGTTATTATTAGTAATTTCCTTATCTCTCTTAGTGCAAGAAACCTTAGTGTTCTAACTTGTTTAGATTTAGGTTTATCCTTAATCTTGTTTCCGCAACAAGCTGTAAATTGTTAATGATTTATCAATAAACAATTTAGAAAAGTAAAATCTGTGTGTTTGTATTCAACCCCCCCTTTCTACAAACTTGTATAGGCCTTCGGGACCAACAGAAGCTGAGTATCGAGCTTTAGCTGACACTACAGAAGAACTTGTATGGCTACGCTGGTTACTATCTGATATGGGTGCTCATCAGATCTCTCCAACACCTTTGTGGTGTGATAATAATAGTGCTATTCAGATTGCTCACAATGATGTCTTCCATGAACGTACAAAGCACATCGAGATTGACTGTCATTTCACCCGTCAACATGTTCTTCGCAAGACCGTTCGACTTCTTCCAATTTCAACCATTGATCAAACAGCATATATCTTCACCAAAGCTCATCTTCCAGGGCGTTTTCGGGCTCTAGTTTCCAAACTCAACTTGGCTCATTCTTCCCCCACTTGAGTTTGAGGGGGGGGGGGGGGGGTGTTAGAGTTATATTTGTATATATGAATAGTACAAGGGCTAGTCTGTAATTATTGTAACTTAGGCCGTATAAATAGATCTCTTCTCTTTCATAATTAGGTTAAGCTCTCTTTTGTATTTCTCTTCCAATATATGAAAAGCGGCCGATTCAGCCATCTCAAGTCTCTCATCTAACTATCAATCGAATCCCTCAACAATTCTAACAACATTGATGCATACTCTGGTCATTATTGCCTCAAACCCATACACCTGTAAAAGAATGTACTAGTAATAAACTTGAGGTGGATATATATAGTTGATTGACAATAATCCAAATAGACTTTCAAAACACGTCCTAAGGTATATCTTCATTGATTGTTTCGACATTTCCTCCGATATTAGAAAATTTGTGTTTCATGAGCATCAACAATGCTCTGATACAAGTTAGTTTCTATTGGCAAAAAGAATGACAAGAGAACCAAAAATGGTTGTAAAAAATGCGAGTACACTTGCCAACTACAATGATATAGTATATAAACTTTCCGAATTTCCCTTTTCAAAAGTATATCGATAATAGAAATGTTGCGATTCTGATGAGAGAGAGCATTGATAAATATATGAAAAGTGGAGATGAATATATATATATATATATATATATATATATATATATATATATATATATATATATATATATATATATATATATATATATATATATATCCACAAATTATTTTTTTTGAAAGGCCACAACCAATTTTATTAACCAAAAACCCATTGTCAATACACCACAACCAAAACAAAAAGCACCGAACCACCTTACAAGCAAACAGAGACAAACACCCAAAACTATCCCCACACAGCCTCAATTAAGCCAATTAAGCCAAACAATCAGCCACAACGGCTTAATCGACCAATCAGCCAAACAAACAGCCACAACGGCTTAATCGACCAATCAGCCAAACAAACCAGCAGGTCAGAGGCTTGCCAGGAGCAAACCCAAGACACACCAGACGACGAGCTGCAGCACGAACTATTCAGCCATCTCAGGCCCACAGCGATGTCACACCTCCAGCGAAACAGAACCACAAATTATGTATAAATATAATTGAAGGGTAAGATCTAAAATAAAAGGTCAAAATAGATAGATCGATCATTGTTCTTTCATCCATTTCTCAATTATGTTTTGAAATTTCAAATATATAAGCTTACTAAGATTAGCTATAAGATAGAAGAAAGATCATCTACAGGGAAGAGATTTAAGGGTCGTTTTCCAATGCTTAAGTGCTTACTGGATGTCACTTTACCTTACCGGGTGAGATACATAACAAGGAACGAGAATCTTAATTACCCGGTAAGTGACAAAGAAGACTCTTACCCAACAATCCGTGTTGATGGGAATGTTACCTGATAACATAAGTGACGGTAATGACTCTTGTCGGTAAGGGTTTACCTGGTAAACGACCCTTTAGATCCTTCAAATTGAGATCAAAAGCCTGCAACTTCTCCAGGTTCCCAAGTTCATTTGGATAGCTGCCTGAAAATGAATTTGACAACCAAGAATTCAGTTGGATATTTGAGTTAAACCGTGATGGTAAACTGCTTGAAAAGCTAAACCCCTAACAATTTGTTATAACTCGCTCTTTGTGTTTCCATAATGTTTCTGACATTACATCCATGGTTCATATATGAACAACCTTTTGAATCTTTTTGTTGACTACTTGATCGAATTTGAAGAACTATCTTCAACAAGACCCCAAAGAGTAGTGATTATAAACATCATGTCCATTCAATAATTTGAAGGAACTTAATATTAAAAATCAATTAATTAATATAAAAAATGCAATTGATAATATAATCTTAGCAAACCCAATATGAATGATATCCATGCATGTTTTCAACATGCTCTGCATCAAATTGTGTAGAAATCTAAATGAAGACAAAACATTTTTCAAGGGATCAAGAAAGTGCATCAACAAAAAAGAACGGATTTAACATTAACAGTTCATGTATTCAATCAGCTAAGTAGCATATGATTGTTCTAACTTCTAACAATTCATTACATATCACAAGTTTACAGAGTTATATAGAAGGATAAATGAATTACTACGATTCTGGAAAAACAAATCATACGAAATTAATCAAAAATCCAAAAGTCAACAATGTATGGAAAAAAATGAGTTGTACCTTGCAAGAAGGCATATCTGGACAACACTGTGCAAACCCGATCGTTACGAGGTGGTATTTATGCTAGAGAACTCAAAGAACCATGTAGAAAACTTCCATGATCTTCACCGACTATAAAACATCCAAGTATTATAAGAAGCTAAAAGCGAATACATGTATGTGCTTGCTTGTCCATCTATGAATCTAAAGTTTCCTGCAAAAAGGTGTGTTTTTTAGGTTGTGGATCGATCTCTCTGATAAAAAAACAAAGTGGGTGTCATCTAAGATGACAACAAAAGGTACCAGTTGAACTATGAAAAACATGAATAGTTAATGACAAATACCTACAATAACTGTGACTAATCATAACTGTCTACTAAAAACTACAAGACACTTTGTAATTTAGAGGAGTAGAAGAGATACATAAATATAGACTTCTAGCATACCAAACAAATCTGTACATTAAACTCGTAAGGCATGTGCATAAACAGATCAATAGCTTCTTCAGGCTTGCAAATACAGAGCACCTACAAAACAAGAAAAGCTGGAACCTAAACATAAAAATCTGATTCTAAAATTAAATAAAGTTGCAAACCAGACTCCTTGACGTAAACTTAACACTTTTAATGCTTTAAATATATATTGTAGATTTATAGATGTAGATCACTCACCCCATTCACAACTGTCAGTTAATTGACGTGTCAAAGATTCATACAACTGCACGACAATTAAAAAGTATGATTATTACAAAAAGAGAAACTAAATCAAAATACATTTGTTCTTAACATCGTTCTTGCTACCATCTCTCTATCAGCCCCATCACTCATCTGGTATCAATATAGGAGTCTTAAAAATTTCAAGAAATTTCATTGTGGCCCTATTGGCAATTTCAAAACTATCAACTACAATCCGTGGATGCATCCTGTATCAAGAATAAAAATGAACAAAACTTATTTTTGTCATAACTTATAATAAAAATTAGTGAACTTCAAATTTAAATGAAGCAAATGGCGGGGAAGAGTGCTTTTAGGGCAGAGGTAATGCGAGAGAGTAGAGAGTATTATCTAAAAATAGGGGAAACCTCAGCCAAGAAAGAGGCGAGAGACAGGCTTTTGGGCTTTCAAAATGAAAGTGGCAATCAAGATCATCAAACCAAACTTGCAAGCATATGGGGAGAAGATGATGTTAATGCCAAAAATCGCACCAAAGGGACAACTTAAGGTCGATGTGGACTTAAACAACTAAAGAAAGAATCTTTCGACGAGACGTGCGACGATAAATAAAATAAGGAAACAAGGGATTTGATGACGCAGGAAAAACCTCAATTGAGGAAAAAACCTGCGGACGACTGGGGGTGTCGTCGCTGCACTATGGTCGCCAATCAGGGGCGATGTCCTTGGATACTGGTGTCGATCGTACAGTGATTACAATACAAATGAAGAAAATGCTTCGAAATGTAAAGTACAAGTGTTTGAATGTAAAAATAGGTGTTTGTCGTGTATGAAACAAAGTGTGAACTGCTGGTCGAGGGTTGTTGTCGTGCGTCGAGGGCGATACTTAGAATAATGGTTCTTCACTTCAAGTGTTCTTGAATATTGCTTCGGTTGTTAATCGCCGGATATTCGATGTCTTGAAATGTTGATTGAGCTTTGATATTTATAGTCTTCGTGTCCTTAGCTTCATCCATGAATGCTCCTTTAATGGCCTTAACGGTTGGAAACGGTCGTCGGAGTAATGATCTTCGTCCGTTACGGTCGCCGGCTGTTTAATGATTGCATCGGTTATAGTCGTTGCTCCTTAATGACTTTTATTCCTGCATTAAACACTTAACAAATGGTCATGGTGAACGTTAGCTTTGGTCGAGGTCGCACGTCCTTATATAATAGTCGTGCGGATCGGGCGACGCTATGGTCGAGCGTCGTAAGGAACTCTCGACTTACCTTTTATGAGGGATGACGATGGTGTTCTGGGTCTTTGTCGAGACCTTATCTTAATACAAGATATAGTCCTTAATCATACGTCTTACCTGTTCTGGTCGCGGTCGAGCGACGTGATTTTTTGCCCAAACAGTTTGCCCCCAAAATTTGAAAATTGAATGTCAAGTTTAAGTTTCAAATTTTGCTTGTCGAACGCTTAGACTTGTGACCTGTGTTGAGGGACTTACCTAGTTGTCGTGGAACTAGACCGGTTCGCCTTTAACTGAACGAGAAGTTGAAAAGTTATGACGTCATACTGATGCACGATGATGCTTACCAGCTGTCGAAGACAGGTGTTGAAGATCCGGGTGGGTATACGAAAGGGCATGGACGCATGTTGATTATCGAAACACTCGTCCTGATATGATCGGTTGCATAAATAGAGATCACGACGAATCTTTTCTTGATACGTTTTCAAAGTGTTTTTTGAGAATGGATTTTGTTCTGATCAATTTTCACTCGAACTTATTCGAATCTTTGCGAATCTTCGGCTAGCAGTTTAGAGTGTTTATCTTGGTCTGTCCTCTGATTCACAATGTCGACGGAACCTGTTAGCCTTATCATGAATCACGTAGACTTAGATGCTTTTAGGAGTTTGGCAAAAATCTCGGCAAATATAGAGTTGCGGTGTCCGGGGATTGTTCGTTCTATGGACTGCCCCGAGGGATATATTGCTTTGTATGAGTATCCTTTTAAAATAGGGTTTCAGTGGCCGTTTTCTGGTTTATCTAAGTCATTCATGCAGGATTTCGATGTGTCACCGGGACAATTGATGCCCCAACTTTGGCGAGTTCTGCTGGTTATTGAGCGAGCGTCCGCAAAATGGGAGTCTCCTATGATCATGAATGCTTTCTTGGCGGCGTATCAAGTTAAAAAGGATAAGAACTGGCGTTATAGTCCTTATTCTAAGTTCAGGGGTGATCGTTCTTTGGTTTTGGGAACTGGTGTTGATCGTCGGTGGAAGTCGAGGTATGTGTTTGTTCTTGCCGATTCACTGGATTCCAGCAGCGATTGGATGCGGTCAGGCTGGAATAAGACAGGTATGCTTCGCCATTTTCTGAGTTTTATTTTTATGGCTTTTACTTACCATTCTTCTCCTGTTATCCTCAGAGATTCAGTTTGACGAAGTGAAACCGATTGCGAATTCCCAGGCTAAGATCAACAAGTTCTTGAGTCTTAGCGTTGACGAACGATCTTTCGTTATGTGGCAATTGGTGGCCGAAGACGAGGACGTGGCGGTGGACGCTGAACGAGAGGAAACGACCGGTAAACATTTTACGATTGTTGATTTTCACCATTTATATTTTCCATCTGATGTTTCATGTATTTCCTGGTTAGTGTCGACTGAGAGGAAATTAGTCTCTAAGGCGAGAGGGAAGCAGATCATGCGTGCCCTTCGAGGTGAAGACGTTTCGACAGCTGGGTCGAGCCAAAAGAGAACCAGGAAGACGTTCCTGAGGGAACCGTCATCGAGGGTTGATAACTCATCTAGAGTTGTTCTGCCTAAAAAGGCGAAGGCGTCATCCAGCCGTCCTGGCGCGATGGACGCGACACCGGCAAGTTCGGCGCTTCCAGCGACAATGACGAGACCGGTGTTCAAGATGTCAACCCCATCATCTGCCGTCAGGGGCGAGGGGTCGTCGGCCGAAGTCGCGACGGTTAATTTTTCATTGCCGTCGGACTTTATGGCGAATGGTGTCCTAGACGGGACGACGTTGTTTCCTCACTTGGAGAGGTGTTTGCTTCCATCTTTCAGGGAGCGTTTTCACGGTGTTCCGGCCGGAGAGATAGGATCTCAGGTTGCTAGTCTGACGTTCTTAGTAAGTGTCAATCTTTCATGACTTGTTTCAACGTTCGATGTCATTCGTTGTCTAACACTTTTTCGTGTATTTTTAGACGTTCCAATCGTCTCTGGCATTGTACGCTGAGATGTCGAAAGCCGAGGAGTTGGTGGCGTCTGCTTTGAAAAGGGAGGAGGCGGCGTTGGAGAGGGAGAGGTTGGCTTTGGCACGCACCGATGAGTTAGCTATTCAGCTTTTCGATGCTCAGTACGAACTGCAAGCCCTAAGTCGAACGAGGGAAATGGCAGATGATGATCCTCAGGTCGGGACCTCAGGCAATAATGCGATAGATGCTCCTCCTGCAGTTTAGGAATTTTTACTTCCTTTGTTTTTGCTGGCCGTTGGTGGTCAATTTTTTGGATGTAACATATTGACCTGATGAAATGGAAGTTGTTTTTTTTATCGAATTGACAATCTCGTCACATAAATGTTGTTAGTTATGTAACTGATTGTGGAATACATGATAGGTCATGCAACTACGTCGCCTATTGTTAGAGCAAGAGTAAGAGCGTAATATGAGATCATGCGATTAAAGCACCCATTGACACATAAATCGTAAGGTTTTTTATTACGCTGACAAACATAAATACATGCGACTAAGGCATACATTTAAAACGCGAAGTTTTTCTAAGTTAAGAAACTCAGACTGCAAAGTCGTTTAGACTATAAGATCGTGCGATTAAGTCGTGGACGAGCTATGAGGCGTGATCAAGTCATGGACCTGATCATATATGTCGTGCGATCCTGCGATAAAGCGATGTCGGGGGTTTGGTCGTTGGCTAACCAACGACCCTCCGATGTTTAAGTCAGTAATTGTCTTGGTAAATAATCATATGTAAAAAATGAAAATGGGTAAGGAACGTACCTTCTTGTCGAGTGTTCTGAAATACTTTGAATTTTTGGTTTTCATGCTGGGCCTCTGGATATATTGTATCATCTTGCCCCCTTGTGGTGGCTTTGAGACGATATGCTAGGTCTGGGACATGTCGTCGCAAGTCACCACAATATACGCGTCGCACGACCTGGCGAACCTGTTATTTCAGAAAAAAAACAAACCTGTCGTGACTCTTATGATCGTGTTTTGCCTTGGGTTGGAGTGACATTCTTGACGGCCTATTTTCGCGGCTTCATGGTGGCTTTATAGCAATCTCGAGCGACTTTTTGCTCGCTTCTGATCTCTTGGATTCCCCACGACGTAGGGAATTTCATGATTTGATGATATGTCGAGGGATCGACTTTCATTTCATGAATCCATGGTCGACCTAAGATGATGTTATAGGCTGACGCACAGTCGATAACACTGAACTTAGTATGCTTATTGACTCCTCCGGCATAGACGGGCAAAATTATCTCTCCAAAGGTGCTCGTCGCTTCTCCATTGAAACCGACCAAAGTTGTCGAACGTCGGGTGATTTCTGAGCGATCAATTCCTATGGCTTTGATAGTGTTGAGAAAAATGACGTTTGTTGAACTGCCCCCGTCTACCAATACTCGACGCGTCAAACAGTTACCGACCGTGAGTTGAATGATCAACCCGTCGTGACGCTTTTGGTACGAGTCGCCGAGGTCGACTTGGTCGAACACGATCTTCATGGCTTCTAGTTCTAAATCTCCTTTGGGTCTGGATGAACGAGGAATAGGCCGGTCGTCGGGCGCTTGACTGGCATGACGCTTAGCTGCGGAGTACGTCAGACCACACACGTCCGAACCACCAGTGATGCAATTGATGATCTTTGCAAGCTTGGGCACTAACGATCGGTGGCTATTAGCTGGAAGAACGACATCATCAATAATATCTTTGAGATTACCTTGTGGAACATGATATTCCAATTCCTTCTTGAGTGCGATACAATCATCTGCCGCATGACCATGGTCGACGTGGAAGTCGCACCACTTTGATTTATCCTTCTTAGCATCGTCCAAGTCAGACTTCTTCGGCCACCGGATGGTTGCTTGGGTGGTCTTCAGAGCTTCGACTAAGTCTTTAGCTGACCCTTTGAACCCATAAGAGGAGATCTTGGGGTACACGAGGAATTTAGTCGCGGTTTTAGCTTCTGCCTTCGTCTTGAAACGAACGTTTGAAATCTGACGCGCTGACTCTATTCTGGATATGGCTTTCGGCTTGAATTCTGGCTTCTTGACACCTAACGGCTTCTTGTCGTCAGTGTGTTTGCGACGAAAGGCTGCGTCGTCTTCGACCCTCATATATGCTAAGGTTCGAGCTCGGACGTCTTCGAAAGTCTCTGGGGGATACTTGGTCAGATCAATATATAAAGTTGAACTATCGTCTAGACCACGCTTATAAGCTTCGATCGCAGTTTTGATGTCACAATTGCGGATACTGATCATTTCGGCACTGAATCTATTGAAATAACTTCGAATAAACTCATTGGTCTTCTGCACGACATAGTACAGATCACTAGTCTGCTTTTCCATCTTACGACTGTTGGCGAATTGCCGGGAGAATTGGTTGACCAATTCGGCGAACGACCCGATAGATTTGGGTTTGAGATTGAACAACCACTGGAGAGCTGGGCCAGTGAGAGTCGCCTCGAAACTCTTGCACATGCATACTTCCGATACATGTGTGGAATCGAGATTGTCCACATGAGCTGCTTATACTGTGCGACATGCTCGGTTGGATCGGTCACACCCGAATACTTGGAAGTGAAGGCAGGAATGTTATACTTCTTTGGGACCTCGACGGTGGCGATCTCTTCGATGAAGGGCGACGCCTAATACCCCGAGCGAGGCTCGACGTCGACAGGCACGGCTGCCCCAGGCAACTTGGCGAGCAAGGACAGGACGCGCTCATTTTGGTCTTCTAACATCTTCAAACGCTGGGCGATGGGATCGTTAAGATCAGGGTTTGCCCCTGTCGAGGGATTGGTCCCTGGACTAGTGCCATTACCATGAGACGAACCATTGGTGTCCCCGTTGAACGGGACAAAATATGGCTGCGACCCATAGTGGAATCGCTGCGGTCCATTCTGAAACGATTGTGGTCCCTGCTGAAATGGCTGCGATCTCTGCTGGAAAGATTGCGATCCTTGCTGGAAAGGTTGCGAACCACTTTGGAACGGCTAGGAAAACGGCTGGGATCCATTCTGAAACGGCTGGGCGCCACCTTGCAATGGTTGGGATCCATTGTTCAAGGGTGGTGGTCGGATGTGCTGAGGGGGAATCTGCCCAGACTAAGGATTCGGAATGAACGGACCCGGCTGCTGATTCTGCATGAGTGGACCTGGATGGCGATTCTGTGCGGACGGGCCTGGTCCTGGATCTGGATTCTGGATGAATGGTCTAGGACCACTCTGGGGTCCAAAAGGATTCCTTAGCCGCGTGATCTCTTCACCTGCTCTGCGATTCTGCTATGCCATTGCATTGAGTTGATTCCTGGCAACCTCGTGCTCCTGATACATCTGAGCGACGGCTTGCTGCGGATTTCCAGGGGCTGCCATTTTCCTACA
Source organism: Saussurea involucrata (assembly GCA_033807775.1). Lineage (NCBI taxonomy): Eukaryota > Viridiplantae > Streptophyta > Magnoliopsida > Asterales > Asteraceae > Saussurea > Saussurea involucrata. Next base: position 73,879,229 of record CM066327.1, on the reverse strand, counting down.
ACAGAAAATAGAAGAAACTCCAAGAAACTATTAGTAGAATGCATGTTCGTCGAGAATTTTCTCTAGATGTAGTCCCACGGATGGTGCCAAACTGTTAATGCCAAAAATTGCACCAAAGGGACAACTTAAGGTCGATGTGGACTTAAACAACTAAAGAAAGAATCTTTCAACGAGACATGCGTCAATAAATAAAATAAGGAAACAAGAGATTTGATGACGCAGGAATAACTTCAATCGAGGAAAAAACCTGCGGACGACAGGGGGTGTCGTCGCTGCACTATGGTCGCCAATCAGGGGCGATGTCCTTGGATACTGGTGCCGATCGTACAGTGATTACAATACAAATGAAGAAAATGCTTCGAAATGTAAAGTACAAGTGTTTGAATGTAAAAATAGGTGTTTGTTGTGTACGAAACAAAGTGTGAACTGCTGGTCGAGGGCTGTTGTCGTGCGTCGAGAGCGATACTTAGAATAATGGTTCTTCACTTCAAGTGTTCTTGAATATTGCTTCGGTTGTTAATCGCCGGATATTCGATGTCTTGAAATGTTGATTGAGCTTTGATATTTATAGTCTTCATGTCCTTAGCTTCATCCATTAATGCTCCTTTAATGGCCTTAACGGTTGGAAACGGTCGCCGGAGTAATGATCTTCGTCCGTTACGGTCGCCGGTTGTTTAATGATTGCGTCGATTATAGTCGTTGCTCCTTAATGACTTTTATTCCTGCATTAAACACTTAACAAACGGTCATGGTGAACGTTAGCTTTGGTCGAGGTCGCACGTCCTTATATAATAGTCGTGCGGATCGGGCGACGCTATGGTCGAGCGTCGTAAGGAACTCTCGACTTACCTTTTATAAGGGATGACGATGGTGTTCTGGGTCATTGTCGAGACCTTATCTTAATACAAGATATAGTCCTTAATCATACGTCTTACCTGTTCTGGTCGCGGTCGAGCGACGTGATTTTTTGCCCAAACAGATGATTAGGATACAAACGGTTTGAATGAATAAGATTTCGAAATGATCAAAACTAAAGAAATGGTATGTGTCGATAGGTACTGCTATTTGAAGTTCACCGAACTGGAAATTGATAGAAAAGCCGACCAAAGAAGGGAAGCACGCGTGTTTACATGTGTCGCTTTTGGAGAAAGTGAATTGACATAAGGTTGCTCTTGAAGTTGGGTTGAAGGAAGTGGGGGAGAGGAATCAGGGGTTTTGGAGAGAAATGTGGACGGTTTTGGAAGAGACGTGCAGAAATGATAGGAGGAAGGTGAAAGGTAGCTTTAAGACATGTACATAGCGCAAAAGTAGTAGTACTACTTAATTTTCAACAATAACCGCTTGATCATGCTTATATATATAGTATATATATATATATATATATATATAGAACGCTAACTACTTAAGAAAACACGAGAACGACTGTTAATGTACAAAATCATACATCATTCGTGTACAAAATAATATATGTTTCACGCAACTTTGCTTCACGACTTAAGTCGCCGCGAAAATCGCTCGCGTCCTGTTTTTTTCCATTAATGTAAAATCAAATGTAATTTTGCACATGATTCGTTGTTTTCGTGTTTCTTAAAACGTTAGCGTTCTCGTTTGAACATTATATATATATATATATATATATATATATATATATATACACTACTAGACAACAGGCCATTCCAAGGAGTAGGGTTTGCAAAAGTTTTAGGTGTTCGCGGGAGCATATTGCAATAATGGTTTCTTTCTTGTGTTGGAGAAGTCCACAATTTCAATTTGTGCCATTTCCTCATTTGTCTTTCACTTGGAAAAAAGAGTGTCTATTGTATTTTTCAACAAATGAATCATTACGTCAAGACCATGGTGTCCCTAGTGGTTATGCTGAAACATATATGTGTCATTGTCCCAAAGTTCTTTATTGGTGACAATTATGATTCAATGACCTACATAATTCACGAGTTTGACACATTATCTTTTCTAATATATGTTTCTTTTATATTCATTAGAGTTTATGTACATATACCTATTTCCATTCTCGTAATATGATTTCCTTGTGAAACGATTATCTTAACAAGGTTTTATAATATAGTGCTCTAGTGACTATTAATCTTGTGCCATTAGCAATGAGGAAGTGTCAACTCATCATCTATGAATTTGTTGGATGAAATTATAGACAATCAATTCGAAAAATATTAGGCTATCTCTTAAGATTTTGTGGGAGGTCCTAAAAAAACGTACAAATTCTTCTCGACACATTCCTACACGAAACATAGAATAATGAGAGTTTTGTATGGATGTATTTCTTTACATATGAAAATTATATATTCGGTTTTTACATATGCAAATGAAATTAATTTAATAATTGAAATTAGTTTCAAATAAAACTTGTACTGAATCAGTCTTAAATATGATATAATTCAGTTTCAGCTTGTTCACTTTTTATAGGAGTATTCTTTAGTGCATTTCTTCTTTGATTGTCGATTATATCGTAGGGAAGTAGTTGTATATCTGCTACAGGCACTAGATTTTTTTTTCTAACTTTTGCAATAACACTGACCTTTTCCACTGGCTTGTGTGATATTGCTTTTAACTCACTATCCTATTGTAACGACCCCATATCCCAAGTACACAACATATCACACAATATAACATAAATAGATATAACAAACGAACTTCACATTACATGTACGGTCCAGTAGTCTCTTACAATTGAAAGAAAACCATATGTAACCCAAATACTGTACTATTTACATGCATAACATTTAACGTTGCAATACAACTGCTAAACAAGTCAAAAGTTTCATCTTAAAGTCCTTCTCTCTAGCCATCCATCGGTTACTCTACTTACATGCCCTTACTTGATCCACCACCTGGAATACATATTTTTAAAACAAAATGAGGGTTAGACCTGATGGTCTAAGTGAGAAACCCCTGTTAGTTTAAAAACCATTTATATAAACTTTAATCATATAAATCACGCAACACAATCGTATACATCCAAATAAACTCACATATATTATGCTTCCCCTTTTCATTCCTTCTGGCCATATTAGTGGTAGCAAGCCAACTAATAATATACAACGCTGCACAACATCTACAGCCAAACAACGCTATACAGGTTCTATAGCCAATCACACCGGTCTTAAACCCGGCCAACGTATTATAACACATTTATAATACACATGTAAATATAATACCTCACTATATTATAATTCACATACGAGCACATAATTATCAACAGTTTCACTCCCAACTCCACACATGTATGTATTCCAGTTAAAAAGTGTTTTCAAAGCAAAACTCACCTGTTTTGGTTATTTCACACGTTCGTAAGCTTCTTTCAAAACGATCCTATCCCTTACCACGATTCCACGGAATCTGAAACAAGTTAAGATACACAAATTGCTTTACTAACCAAATACGTAAAGCCTAACGATTTCCCATCCTCAACTGTTCCATTACACACTGTATTTAACTCACTACCGGGACTACACAGGGTACCGGGACTTATACAGTACCGGGACTCTTAGTACCGGGAGTTCCTATACCGTAAGATCATAATACCGGAACTCTCCACTACCGGAAGTCTGTTATACCGGGAGTCAACTCTACCGGGAATTCACACTACCGGGATTCAACACTACCGGGAGTCCATATTACCGGGACTCCACCGGAAGTTGATTATACCGGGATTTCATCGGGAGTCCTCAAGAACACAGTCGGTTCTATTTACCCAGAAATCGATTGGAATCCATTCAAGACGTGAAATTAGATACCCTAAACCGAAAGATATCTTCTATTCATAATTACAAACACAATATATAAAGGACTTACCTCCAAATTACTTCTTAACCCGATCAATTGAAGCCCTACTCGTACGGTTTCCTCTTTCGCTTTCTTTCGCCTTTAGAACTCCCGCACACATACACACTCTTTCTATAACTGGATAAAGATACACCTGATAGCCTAAGGTGTATATCAAAAATCAATTTGTACCTTCTAGACCTTCAACTTCTCATTAATGACCCAAACACCCTTAACTTATATTTTACCCCAAACTTACCCTGAACATCATAAATTATTGTTAAATTATCTAACGGACTTACCCTGGGTATTACATCATCTCCCCCTTAAAAGAATTCCGTCCCGGAATTCAGTTAGGCAAAAAGGTGAGGGTATTTGGCTCTCATTTCTGATTCAGATTCCCACGTAGCATCTTGACCTTTATGATGTCTCCACTGAACTTTCACTTGTCTGACCTCCTTATTCCGCAACACTTTAACCTTATGATCAACTATAGCTTCTGGCTCTTCTACATAATTCAGTCTTTCGTCGACTTGTATCTCTGGTAGGGAGACTGCCTGATCTTGAGTAACCAGACACTTTCGGAAGTTTGACACGTGAAATGCATTATGAATCCTGCTCAATTCTGGTGGAAGATCTAATCTGTAAGCTACTTCACCGATCCTTTCTGTGATTGCAAATGGTCCAATATACCTTGGGCTAAGTTTACCTTGTCGACCAAATCTGATGACTCCTTTCCACGGCGAAACCTTTAACATTACGTAATCCCCAACTTGAAATTCCAACGGCTTTCGACGGCGATCAGCGTAACTCTTCTGTCTATCTTGAGCCACTTTCAATCTTTCTCGAATCTGGGTAACCTTATCGGCGGTTAACTGAACTATTTCCGGCCCCGCTAGCTGTTTTTCTCCCACTTCGTTCCAGCACACAGGCGTTCGGCATTTCCTACCATACAATACTTCGAACGGTGCCGCTTGTATACTGGAATGATAAATGTTGTTGTAAGCGAATTCGATTAACGGTAAATGCTTATCCCACGATCCCCCAAAATCAACAATGCAAGCCCGGAGCATATCTTCTAAGGTCTGAATTGTTCGTTCACTCTGCCCATTTGTTTGAGGATGATACGCCGTACTTAACTTTATCTGAGTCCCCATTTCCCTTTGAAAACTTCTCCAAAATCTTGAAGTAAAACGACTATCACGATCAGAAATGATCGAGATTGGAATTCCATGTCGAGTTACTATTTCATCAATGTACAACTTAGCTAATCGCTCCATTGAATCGGTTTCCTTTATCGGTAGGAAGTGTGCAGACTTTGTCAATCTGTCGACGATCACCCAAATAGAATCGAATCCCTTCGGAGTTCTTGGTAGCTTTGTGATAAAATCTGTGGTAATCTGCTCCCACTTCCACATAGGTATTTCTAGCCGTTGTAGTTGACCAAATGGCTTTTGGTGTTCAATCTTTACTTTCTTACAAGTATCACACCTACCACATACTGAGCATTCCCTCTTTTTATCCCCGGCCACCAATAGAATTGCTTTAGGTCTTTATACATCTTGTTTGTACCTGGGTGAATAGAGAAACGGGATTGATGGGCCTCTTGTAAAACACGATCACGTAATCCACCCAATCGAGGTACCCACACTCTGTTTCCCAGACACAATAACCCCCGATCATCTTTTACTAGCAATGCTGACATCCCCGCTAACCTTTCTGATTTCAGATGTTCATCATGATAAGCCTCCGCTTGACACTTCTGCAATTCATCAAATAAGTTGGGTAGGAGTTCAGTTCGTAGCGAAATAACTTTTATTGTTCCACTCCTTTCTTGACGACTGAGCGCATCTGCCACCACATTCGCCTTTCCCGGGTGATAAAGGATTTCACAGTCGTAATCATTCAGCAATTCCAACCATCTCCTTTGTCTCATATTTAGTTCCTTCTGATCAAAGAGGTGTTGAAGACTCTTGTGATCAGTATAAATCTGACATTTGGAACCTGTTAGCTTCAATCTTCCTAATCATAGAAGTATTTAGAAGTAGTGAAAAATAGGCTAAGTGAAGAAAGCCTCTTACAGAGGCTCTGCCGGACTTACCGAGGGCTCAAGATCAAGAATCTATAGAAGCTAAAGAGGCGCGCTACAGAAGCTCTGTCATACGCGCAAAGAAGACCAATATCTCAGAATATAGGAAAGACTACTCCACAAAGGACCAGACCGCAGAACCTCTGTAACTCATTACAGAGCCTCTGTGGTCCTCACTGAAAGACTTGAAGATATTTATAATATCTTGCTACTGTTACAGGACCCGTTCATCAACTTGCATGGTAGCATGCCCTGTCCAACGTCGACGTGTCAAACTCTGATTGGACTCAATAGGGCTTAGTACATAATAGACGTCTGCTGCATTAAATGCAATACAACACGTCTTACTGTTCATGCCGTTCTTGCAACTGTTCACGACATCCGTTCAACTATTCATCAGTACCGTCTGAATAGTAGCATATGCTTTATGGTCCCCTTTAGAGTAGTATATAAGGAAGACTCATGTTGAGTTCTTCCTTATCGATCATCAATCATCAACATATAAATCGACCATCATAAGAACACAAAAAGCTTATTCACCTTAAGAGTCATATCTATTTTTGAAGCTTTTCTTATTCATTGTTCTTATTCATTGTTCTTAATATATATTCAGTAAACATTGAAATATTATTTCCTGTTCATTGTTTATTTATATTTTGGTCTAAATCTATCAAACTTATCTGTTAGTTCTTCAAATACGCTTCCGCATCAAACATTAACTTGAACTAATAGATCTGATAATCTTGTTTAAAGCAAAACGGGAACCAACAATTGGTATCAGAGCAAAGCTTGATTTTCAATAACAAGTGATCCTCGTTTTACAACTTTTTTCTGATAGATTATTTTCTCTCTTCATCACCAGATTTCTGGATATTAGCTGTACCCAGAAAAACTTTCAGATCTTCATACTCATAAATCCTCCATCAGATTATCCTTTTCTCAAAATGACAAATACCAATAACTTTTTTACTGCTGGCTCATTAACTAAACCTCCTACTCTTCTTAGAGATGAGTATCCTCAATGGAAAATAAGAATGGTTCATTTTTTTGAGGGTACTGAAAAAAATCTCAAACAATATCTTTATAATCTTCCTCCGGTTCCTATGATAACTATGCCACGTGTACCAGCTACTGACGAATCTCTTGAAATCCCTGAACATAAGAAACCTAAGCCGAAAGTAGACTGGTCAGATGAAGATAAGGCAGAAGATGAAGTTGCACAGAAAACGAAAAGAATATTAATCATGGCTATCCCCAACGAAATATTTCAATCTTTAGATGCATGCGAAACAGCGCACGATCTTTGGAAAGAATTAGAAAGACAACTGGAAGGGGGTGCTAAAACACAGAAGAACCGAAGGGCACAATACATAAACGAGTATCATGCCTTCAGAGCCTCTGCAACAGAATCGCTGCAAACAACATACGATCGGTTCAACTCTCTCATAAACAAATGCAGAAAGTCTGGTATTCACAGAACCACAGAAGAAAATAACGTCATGTTTCTAAAGAGCCTGAACGATGAGTGGCTTCAGTTGTCTATGTCTTTACAAACAAATCAAGATCTAGACTCCTGGACACTCTCTGATCTCTATGGAACACTAGCCGCACAAGAGCCTCAAATAGCTCAAGCTAAAACACTAACCATTGTACCATACGCATTGGTTAGTAAATCTACAGAGGCTACGGACATACTAAGAAATGAGAGATCTACAGAGGAGAAAAAGAAGGAGAAAAAAAAGATGGTAATGATTGATAGCGAAGAAGACGAGCTGAAAGAGGAAGAAATAACTCTTGCGTCATTAGCTAAATCAATGGCTCTATTGACAAGAGAGTTTAGAAATAACCAAAGGAATTCTGGTAGAAGAGATGATGGTAGAAGAGATGATGGTAGAAGAGATGAAGGAAGAAGAGAAGAATCAAGTGACCGACAGAGGTCAGACTACAGAAATGATGACCAACAGAGGTCGAGCGAAAGAAGCTACAGAGAAAATGACCGACAGAGATCAGATAACAAGGTAGGCCACACACAAGAATGCTACAGAGAAAGGTGGAGACCAACAGAAGTCCGAAGATCGAACTGGAAACACCTCCCAAGGTTGTTTCAACTGCGGCAAGCCAGGTCATTTCGCTAAAGAATGCAGAAGTAGACAAAATCGCGCACAGAAGGACTCAGCTTTTTACAAAAAGAAGGCTGAGTATTATGCGCAAAAATCCCTAATGGCGAACAAAGGGCATTCTGAGGCAAGCAAGGAGGACTTCGAGTCAGACTCTACCTCTGACGATGAATTCCCCACAAATGCCCTGTTCCGTGGCATGGCAGAAGTTGACTCCGGCACTGACACTGAGGTATCCATTTCAAACTCTACCTCAAATATTAATACTGTAGATGATGATTTATTTGAACTTAACAATGAACTGAAAGAAGTAAATAAAAGCATTCAGAAAAGGCTGACCTTTAATGAGAGAGAAGTAAGGCTTCTCACTCAAGAAAAGGCCAAAATCTTTGAAGAAAAAGAAAAAATTGAAAAATATTGGAGCAAAAACATAGATCCTTTAAAAAGACAAATTTCTGATCTAACCTATGCTTTAAAAATCAAAACAAAAGAACTTTCAGTTTCAAGAAGTGAAACAACAGACATAAGAGCTCTCAAAGAATACTTTCAAAAGGAAAGAGAGGTACTTTGGCAAGATCTTTTAAGAAGAGAAGTTTTACTTAAAAACTATAAAGATGCACAGAAGGTGTATGAAAAAGTAAACTCTCAAATAGCAAGACGAGGTATAGGGTACAGTGATATTACCTTAGGAGTTGAAAATAAACTACTAAAACCTCTGTCTTCTCTATTTGTTTTGGGAAAAACTAACAAACCAAACTTTCCAAACTTACTTTCTGTAAGTAAAAGGGTTAAAATCTCTGCAGAACCTCACTTGAGGAAACATACGAAGATGATCAATGTATGGTTTGAAAACACAGATTCATCATCTTCAACCTCTGTCAATAAAGGAATCAAACCAAAGAAATATCTGAAAACACAAGATCAGATTGGTATCTTTAAGTTTGGTAAACCAGAGACTCAAACACAGGTCGCTTTTGTCTGCATAATGAACGATGAAAATAAATTATCAGCAGAAGCTCCTGAGTTTAAACCCATCTTTTCAGAAGAAAAACTTAAAAAATCTATTGAAGAAGAAATTTTGGAAGTTTTGAAATCAAATGTTTTAGAAAATCTCAGTACATCTTCTATAAATCAAATTCTCGCTGAAAAGATCTCATCAGATACCTCTGCCTTCTATGAAAGTCATTCTACAGAGGAAGAAAGCTCGTACGATACATGCTTAGAAAATCCAGCCTCTGTCGAAAGAGATGACTCAACCTCTGTATATGAGGACGATTCAATCTCTGACGACTCAGAGACTGATTCTAAATCAGGGACAGTTCACTATGACACAAAGGATGTTAAAATCTCCTCTGAAGTTATTAACAGAACTATTTCTCCAAAAGAAAAAATCACAGAGATACCTATCTGCCCAGATTTTCTGAACATATATTTAAAAGTCAAAACCTCTGCTGAGCTTGATATGTTAAAGAAGACCTTTGTAGATCCTAAAGGTTCAAAATTTTCAAAACCATTAAGGAAAATTAAAGAGAATCTCACTTGGCAACAAAAGGGAAAATGGCCTGAAGCTAACATATACTTTTCCTCCGTGACAGTGAAGAAAGATGTTCACCACAGAAGAGAGTCACAGAAGGCAGGAACAAAACAAGATTTTTGCAAACCACATTCTAGTATTCATAGATCTTCTTGTAATAGGAAATCTAATGTAAAGAAAGAGTGTAATGCCTCTGTGATACAGTTCAATGAATTCAATGAAAAGTTCAAACGAGTCACGTCTCATATTCAATACTGTCATTGTTTTGATCTAATGTTCAAATTAAATAAACACTTCTCAAGTCCAGATTGCTTACTCTCCACTAAAATTCAAACTCCAAAGTCAAAACCTCGAGAGAAACAATATGATATTTCTACAAAGGATAAAATGTATTTCAAGAATGCTAAGGCAAACTTGAAAAATTCTAACAATATTGGACCCATATGGTTATGGGTACCTAAGTCTCTGTGATTGTCTTGCAGAAGCAACATGTGCCAATTTGGTATCTTGACTCCGGATGCTCAAGGCACATGACTGGCGACAGAAGATTACTATCCACATACAAAGAAACACACGATGGTGGATCTGTAACTTTTGGAGACAACAAGAAGGGACACATCAAAGGCTATGGAGTCATACAGAAAGAAAATATCTCTGTATACAAAGTTGCATATGTGAATGGCCTCAAACACAACCTACTAAGTGTAAGTCAACTATGTGATACAGGATTCGATGTGTTATTCAAAAGAACTTTCTGCTCTCTACAAAGTGAAAACACATGAATGGAACTTCTGCGAGTTGAAAGAAGAGGTGATCTATATCTAATGAATTTTACTTCAAAATCCAAGGACAAAGTTTGCCTAGTAGCCTGCAAAAGTGAAGAAGCGTGGTTATGGCACAACAGGTTCTGTCACTTAAACTTTCACACCCTGGATAAACTAGTAAAACTCGATCTAGTTAAAGGTTTGCCAAATGTTAAATTCAATAAGGATCACTTGTGTTCGGCCTGTGAAATGGGAAAACACATAAGGGCTTCCCACAAAGGCAAAACAGACGTGTCTTGCACTAGGCCTCTCTACATGCTTCATGTCGACCTCTGCGGTCCCATTGCTATACAGCGCCTAGGTGGCAAGAAATACATACTTGTCCTAATTGATGAGTATTCACGTTTCACATGGGTTGAATTTATTAGAAAGAAATCAGATGTTCCAACTATACTGATAAATCTAATGAAAAGAATTCAAGTTCTTTATGACTGCAGAATTCAGAAGTTAAGAAGTGACAATGGCACAGAATTTAAAAACTGTGTCATTGAAGCCTATCTTTCTACAGAAGGAATATCACAGAACTTCTCTGCCGCTCGAACTCCACAACAGAACGGTGTAGTCGAAAGAAAGAATCGAACACTTGTGGAGGCCGCAAGAACTATGCTATCTGCATGCGGATTATCAATGAACTTTTGGGCAGAAGCAATTTCTACTGCGTGTTATACACAGAATCATTCAACCATTGTGAAAAGACAACTCAAGACGCCTTACGAATTACTTCACAAAAGGCGGCCAAACATCAAGTTTTTCCATGTATTCGGATGCAAATGCTTTGTTTTAAACGACAGAGATTCGAGAGGAAAATTTGAAGTAAAAGCTGATGAAGGCAAATTCATTGGATATTCTGCCACTTCCAAAGCCTACAGAACATTCCTTACAAAGTCTCGCAAGATTGTAGAAAGCATTAATGTTTCTTTTGATGATTCATTCCAAATGACTTCTGAACAAATCAGTTCAGAACTCGGAATTAAAGGGAAATCCTCTGACATCTCAAAAACAAAAGAAGATTTGGATCTTCTATTTTTAGAGATGTTCAACAATGACATTGATTCTTCTGTTGGAACCATCAGAATTTCTGAAGAACCATCCTCTGTCGGACAAAATCCTACAGGTATGACTCTATCAGGTCCAAATAATGCTTCATCTTCTTCTATAAATACTACAGATGCAATTGCCGAAGAAGAACATGCAGAAGATGAAACATCAAGAAAAACGACCACAGATGTTGCTGAAAAATAAACTCCACAATCCACAGAAGAACCAATTACAGAGGAAATCGAGGACCAAGACTATACGTTCTCAGAGGAACAAACCCCACCACCACTCATACCAATATTTCCACAAACGGTAGAATCAACTACCAAGGCACGAAGAACGACAGAGGCTACACAAGAAGAAACACAAGAAGCCGCTGACGAAAGGTTCGAGGACATTGATGATCATCTTCCACGCACAACTCAGTGGACAAAAAGCCATCCTCCAAGCCAAATAATCGGAGAACCTTCTGACTCAGTAAAAACCAGGTCTGCCACTGCTAATTTTTGTTTTTTTACTAACTTTATCAGTGTGATAGAACCAAAGAAGATTTCTGAAGCCCTAGATGACCCAAATTGGGTAGACGCCATGCAAGAAGAACTTCTGCGGTTTGAGCGTAACAAAGTATGGACTTTAGTACCTCTGCCACGAGGGAAACAGGCCATTGGGACTAAATGGGTCTACAGAAACAAGAAGGATGAAGATGGAGTGGTCATCAGAAACAAAGCAAGATTAGTAGCAAAGGGATATAGACAAGAAGAATGCATAGACTACGATGAGACTTTTGCCCCTGTCGCACAACTCGAAGCAATAAGAATATTCTTAGCCTTCGCAGCCCACAGAGGTTTTAAAGTCTATCAGATGGACGTAAAATCAGCTTTTCTAAACGGTGAAATCCAAGAAGAGGTTTATGTAAATCAGCCACCAGGGTTTGAAAGCTCAAAGTTTCCAAGGCATGTATACTACCTTGAAAAGGCTCTATACGGACTGAAACAGGCTCCAAGAGCATGGTATGAACGACTTTCTACCTTCCTTCTAGTAAATGGCTACAACAGAGGTACAACAGATACTACCTTATTCTATAAACATAAAAAGGGTGAGATAATGCTTGTACAAATCTATGTGGATGACATAATTTTCGGGTCTACTAATTCAGAAGAGTGTAAAAGTTTTGAAAAACTCATGCAGAGTGAGTTTGAAATGAGTATGATGGGAGAATTAACATTCTTCCTCGGACTTCAAGTCAAACAAACTTCAAAGGGAATTTTTATAAATCAAGCCAAATATGTCTCTAACATTCTGTCAAAATATAAACTCTCTGATACCTCTGCAATGAAAACTCTAATGGCCACTGGAAATAAGTTATTCTTAGATCCAAATGGTATCTCTGTAGAATGCACTCTCTACAGAGGCATGATTGGATCTCCGTTATACTTAACAGCAAGCAGACCTGACATCATGCATGCCACATGTCTTTGTGCACGTTATCAAGCTAATCCTAAGAAATCACATTATGATGCGGTGAAGAGAATCTTTAGATACCTAAAGGGGACCAAAAATCTCGGTCTCTGGTATCCACAAAACTCTGGTTTTAGTCTTAAAGCTTATACAGATTCAGACTATGGAGGATGCATGCTCGACAGAAAGAGTACCTCTGGGAGTTGCCAATTCCTAGGTGGTAAACTAGTCAGTTGGACCTCCAAGAAGCAGAATTGTGTCTCAACATCCACTGCAGAAGCTGAATACGTTGCTGCTGCTAGCTGTTGTTCTCAGGTTCTATGGATGAAAACTCAACTAAAAGACTACGGCCACATCCTATTCAAAATACCCATCTTCTGTGATTCCAAAAGTGCCATTGCTATCTATGCCAATCCTGTGCAACACTCGAAAACCAAGCATATCGATATAAGGTACCATTTCTTGAAACATCATGTTGAATACGGTACAATTGAAATGCATTTCGTGCCAACAGAATATCAACTCGCTGACTTATTCACCAAAGCACTAGACGAGAAAAGATTCAATTTCTTGGTGGGTAAGTTAGGAATGATAAACATGGTGTGACAATCCTTTGTAAGTATAGCTTTATCTTCTGTAAATATGTACAAATTTCCTTTATTTTTGCTTTAAGTTAATTTATTTCTGTTTGTAAGTTCTCAATCTTAAATAGTTCTTAAAATCACAGAGCTTCTGTAAGTCAACTCAGAACCTCTGACGACCCCTACAGAACCTCTGGAAAACATGACCTATGTTCTATGCAAAACTTATCATTCTTTGATCCAAGCATAGGTCAAGGGGGAGCAAAAGGAAATTACTTGATCTACAGAGGTGATTAGATCAAGGGGGAGCATAAGGGAACCCTGAAATGATCTAAAGAGATAAAACTTTCAAGGGAAAGCCAAAGAAAAATGTCGATGACTCCATATCGACAGAAGTCAGATATCACTGCCGAGAAAAGAAGAACCAAAAGGTATGTCTCTCGCATAAAAGGTTTTTGGAAAACAATTTTCTAGGACAAGAATTGTCAAATATGTCCTAAATATACTTTAAATAAACATTTCAAAAATCAAAAGCTCAAAAAGTTTCATAAAATTCGAATTAAGAGAAATTTAAGGTCATAGAGCTTCTGCTGAGCTCAACAGAGGTTCTGCAAGAAATATGCTCTGTGATCACAAATTAACCCTCTGTCGATCTTTTGGAATGTTATCTCGGAAACCGAAAACACAAACCATGACCTTCTCGAACAAACCATTTTTTTAACAGTTTTCTCGGACACAAACTTTCAAATATGTCCGAAAAACATCTCTTAAACCAAATCAAAAATTGGATGATCAAAAATTTTAATAAAATTTTTGTTATGAGATTTTTTCCCTCATAGAGCTTCTGCTGGCCCTCACAGAACTTCTGCAAGTTCCAACAGAGCCACAAAACCTCTGCGAAGCAAATTTCTTGACAAAAATCCGATTTTATCCTCTCCAATGCCTTTACAAATGTTTTGGTTAAAGAAGAACCCCACAGAAGTCATGATAACAATGAGATATATGAAAGGGATAAACAACAAAGATTTTCAAGATCACAGAGCTTCTGTAAGGTACAGAAGTTCTGGAGTAATAACTGTTACTTTTACTGAGAATGAATTACATATGGCTAAGAATAACCCCACGCGCCTAGCATTAATGGGCCGCGCACGACGTCCTGTCATCTTCTGACATGGCCTACGTGTCCCATTTTCATTGGGCTTACATGAAACGTTTTCTTTGGAAAGTTGAACCCGCCGTTCTAACTCGAGTACGGATTCCAAATTTTAATCCATTGCCATATATTTTACTCTTTCGAATTCTACCATTTTACCCTCCTATAAAAACCAAGCTTACCCTCTCATAAACCTTTTACAAACTCTCATTCTTCTCCGGCGAAACCCTGCAAAAACCTGCAAGTTTCTTATTCTCAGTATCAAATGGCTTCATCTTCTCAAGCTATCTCCCCTGCACACTCTCCGGCGACCTCACCAGAACATTCACCGGCTCATTCTGAACATTCAGAAAACCCGAACCCTGCCCAGAACATTGAACTAGAAGATTCCGGCGACTCAGCTGACTTTTCTCCGACAACACATCCGCAAAACTTCATAGCTAAGGATCACTTCGAAAAGGTACTACCAATCAAATCCAACAACTGCTATTTGGTCCCCTCACCCACTGCTTTCGGCGAAGCCCACGCCATTCTTCTGAACATAATGGAAAATCACATCCTCTTCCCTCTACTCTCAAGAACCCCAAAGAAAATACCAGTCAGATATCTGAACCAGTTTTGGCAGAGCTGCCGATTTGATAAAGACGACTCTATTATCAAAGGGTACATTTCAAGACCTGACAAATCTGAACATCTTGAAATCAAGTTCAACAGAACAATGTTCTCACTTGAGTTCAACCTACCCACAAGGGGTCTTCTTGGTTTGAAGAAATATGCAGAGCAACCAACAGACGACGAGCTCTGTCGCTTCGTAGAAATGCTTGGGTACAACACACAACTACGGAAGAGAAATGACTTCCGCAGAGGCAGATTACCACCTCTGTGGAACACCTTGTTCTCTATTCTTAACAGATGCCTGACAGGGAAGATAGGCAGCATTGACCAGACCTCGCATCAGATCTTAACCATCATGTATGGGGTGTACTATGATCTTCCACTCGATTACGCGACGATAATGATGCAAGAGATCATCAACACCATCGACAGAAAGAACAACACCAAACGGGTCAAAGAGAACGATCCCAACTTTCTACCACCTCTGCAATTCCAAAGAATATTGGGAGTATTGTTCGAACCTCTGTTGCTGATACAGAAATGGCCAATGGAAGGGCCAATTCCCAAACAGTTCCCAATGAGCAAAAATGTCCCCACTGATCATATAGATGGTTACTCACACTGCAGACCTCTGTCAAAGAAGCTTCTGAAGTATGCCTCGAATAAAACCCTTAAGAAAGAATATATACGCGAACATAGAACTCCTAAACCAAGTCCTATGACACCCCCGCGTTTAGGTGTCCCCCTAGGAACAATAGTTGTAGAACCTCTTTCCACTCAAGAAGAAAAAGATCAGAAATTGGAAAAACACATGGCTATACAACTAAGCTTCATAGCCAAATGTGCAGAACTCATGGGAAAGAAGTCCTCTTCAAAAACCTCTGCATCTACTCCAACAGCAAAGAAAAGAAAAACTGCAGAAGGCACCTCTACAAGCGCTGCAAAAGATCAACCATCACCTCCTCATGCCACATAAATTGGCTCCTCTGTTCCTCCCTCTTCCCCAAAACAGAGGAAGAAAAGAAAATCGAAAATCACAGAGGAAGCGGCACCAAAACCCAAGAGGAGGAGAACCAAAAAGAAGCATGGTAAATCACTTCAAAAATTGGTCACCATTGCAGAGGAAGAAGAAATCGCAGAAGAAAGACTTGCAGAAGAAGATACAGAAGAAGAAATGGCAACAGAAGAATATCAATCACCCTATCAATCTCCAGATAGATTTGCTCATCACGGAGACCTGAACGACTTCCTACAGAACCCTGACATTGCCAACACCTTAAATACAGCAGGGTGGACGGCACAACCTCTCGACCACCACTCCCCAGAAGAACAATATTTCTCAATTTCTGGCATTGACACACATCTTCAAGAAGATGACACAACACCTAGAAATCAACCAGGTGAGACACCTATTATCCTACAGAACCCCTTCATTCGACAAGGATTGGACGCCTACAAAAAGAGTCCAAGCCAAGATGCAGAAGAAGAAATAGAGGAAATAGACATGTCAGAGGAAGCTATTAAAGAACGAAATCAAAAGAACGCACCAGAGTGGAATAGAGAAAAGGTTAAGGAAATCATAGAGAAAATGGGAGAAAAAGAAAAGGGAAAAGAAAAAGATGCCGAAGTTGAAGAAGGCACAAATCCCTCAGCCCCTCCCAGTGCAACCCACACATCTAACTCCGCAGGTCTAGCTGCAGAAGGAGTTATTGAAACAGAGCAGCACAGCTCGATCCAAACCCAACCCAACCAGCCAGAAGTCACTCTTTCGACTTCTGCGCCCACAAAAACCGGGGAATCCATTCCTAGGGAGTCTCCTCAGAGAGACTCACCTACAGTTCGTGATCCATCGCCCCAGATCACAACAGAACACCCTACAGAGGAATTCGTTTCCTCTGCCACACACACACAACTAGGGCCAACACTTCTTTCAGAGAGAAGTAGTGAGCACAACGACGAAGAGACTCTAGACAAGTCTCCGAGTCAACAGAAGGATAATCTAGTACCCACCTCTGAAGTGGATCTAGACAATGTCATTCACAGAACTTCTGTAGAGTCTGAAGCACTAGATGCTTCTGCTCAAGGATCAGATGGAAATCCTTCCACCCCCAACGTACAAACAAGGGTGAACGAAGGTGTCCCAGGAACAGGGACTCACTCTGGAGACGAATGTGTTCCTCCAGAGGTTACACAAGGAACACAAGTATCAAGGGATGAGTTCTAAACCCTTGTCACCTCTGTGAACCAAACAATGAAAGAGTTGCAAAGCTCTTTCAAATCTTTTGCAGAGACAACATCGACGACTATCCTGAAACTAAACACCAAAATGGACAATCTGTCCACAGAGGTGAAATCTGCCATCTCAGCGATGAAGTCTTCTGCCGAAACTACTGCCAAAGCTACAGCCACCTCTGCCGCTCAAGAAATCGAAACAAATGCAACTTCTGCGTTCAAGGACTCTGTCAAAAACTTCCTTGAACAAATGAATACGCAATCCAACAGAACAGAGGGCATTACTCCTGCAGATCTACAGAATGCCCTAAAACAAGTACAAGCAAAGGCAATGCGCAACACGACAATGATGCAGCCAAAAGACTACATGACCAGAGCACAGCTAACAGAGCTAGGACAGAACGTCATAAACCAGGTCACAGAATTCAATGTCTCCTTCACAACAGCAAATGCCAACTTTGTCAAGGATTTCAGAAAAAGTGTTGGCAGAATGCGTTTTAAAACAGAGGCAGAGCTTGCGACTCTACTTGGCCTCTGTGATGACGTCTGTGCAAAGTTGATAGCAGCAGGAGCAGAATTACCGAAGAAAACCAAAGCTTCTTGCAGAGTAGAGGGTAGTTCTGATAAGAGTCAGGATGATTCTGATGATGACCATCCTGGTCCATCAGATAATCCTGAGGGGGAGAATACAAGGGAGAAAGCTACGAGCAGAGGAATACAAACTCCACTAATCGCAGCAGAACCAATCAGTCAAGCCCCTCCAGAACAAACCCAAGATCAACAACAAACTCAACAGACCACAGAGACAACACCCATCTCTGTGAAATCAAGTCCTGAAGAAACAAATATTCCAGAAGCTGATCAGCAACCCACAGAGGCAACAACCACCCCTGTGGTAATCATTTTGGAAGAAAGTCCTTCAACAGAAAACCCCCAACCATACCAAGAAGAAAGTCATTTGCCACCAAACCAAAAAGAGCAACGACCTCTGCTACTGATATTCTGAAAAAGATGCAAAATACAATGACTGATCGAATGTCACAGAGAGAATAAGAAAGGCACAGGTTCACATTAGCATTCAAAATGGCAAGAAGATTCGACATACCTCAATCCACATAAACCAAGCTTACAGAAGAAGTCACCAAAGAACCTCCTACATAGGTTACAGAGCAAAGAAAGCCAACAGAACCAACGCCACAAAAGTCCTCTAAAAAGCAAGTATCAAAACCTACAGAGGCAACCCCCATCAAGCCAACAGAAGCACCAACCTCCAAACCTACAGAAGAAACAGGTTCTGCACCTCCAAAAGCCAAAGATAAGGGCAAAGCAATACTGACAGAAGAGCCCAAAAAAAAGAAGTCATTGCCCAAGCCTACAGAAAAATTAATGAAAAGCGCGTTTGATACCTTTCAAACTCCAAAGCCTGAAGAAGTTGACTGGGCATATGGATTGAAGCCTTTGTCAGACATTCTTCTAACTGGTAGAGCTGCAGAAGTTGTTCAAAAGATGGAGAGTCTCAGAAGACAAGTACCACAACCTGGTCCAACACATGAAGAGATGGAAGAAGTGGTATACAAATACCTCTATAAACAATCCTTTCAGACCAATCATCCTACAGATCATGTGACAGATCCAAGGATCAGAGAAGAATTTGAGAACATCTTCACAAGGACAAAGCCAAGAACCAAAGCAGATGTCTTCTCAATCCACAAGATCAAAAAGGTAATCTTCTGTAAATTCTCATTTACAAGAACCTATCAAAGGGTCAGGTACAATCTTTACAAAGTCAAAAGAGAAGACAATTCAGAAACCACCTTCGCTGATGCTGACCTAAGAAATATCAATCCTTATGATCTACCTGATCTTCTGCAATGGACAAAGGACAACTACAACACAGAGGCAAACACCAGAGCCTATCAAGTGTTGAGAAAAGCGATGAGGGAAAAGCTTCTGCTCTACAGCATGATAGATTTCCAGCTGGGAAAGGATCTTGGTCTCAAACATCTGGATTTACGACCACCAGAGGATCGCTGCCCACCGAACGCCGTACCTAACTCAATCATCACAGAACCACGGTTTGGGTTAGTATTTCAAAACCTACAAGGCGAAGTTAAACTGTTTGTGTGCATGGACTGTCAGAAGTACGCAACTAGTACTCTGAACAAGTTCAGAACAAGCCTTGTAAAATACAGAGGTACAGAGAAAATGGATAGAGATGCTGCAGATACTTTCATCAGAGAGATTGATGCCACAATCCGCCTAAGAGAACTCTGCATCAGTTTCTACAAAGAGATCAGAAGAGTCGGAAGAGACAACAGAAGCTACGACGACTTCAAAGATGCCAAAATCTGATTCTCAGACCTCCAATCCCTGCAAACCAAGTGAAAGTTTATCTTTCATTGTACTCAAATGTAAAATGCCTCTGGCATATTTCTAAATGAAAGAACCTTCGAGGTATTGTTTAACCTCTGTCTTATCTAACTTAGCCTAACTAAACTCGAAGTTAAATTTTTTATTTTTCACTACTTAGGGGGAGATTGTTAGCTTCAATCTTCCTAATCATAGAAGTATTTAGAAGTAGTGAAAAATAGGCTAAGTGAAGAAAGCCTCTTACAGAGGCTCTGCCGGACTTACCGAGGGCTCAAGATCAAGAATCTACAGAAGCTAAAGAGGCGCGCTACAGAAGCTCTGTCATACGCGCAAAGAAGACCAATATCTCAGAATATAGGAAAGACTGCTCCATAGAGGACCAGACCGCAGAACCTCTGTAACTCATTACAGAGCCTCTGTGGTCCTCACGGAAAGACTTGAAGATATTTATAATATCTTGCTACTGTTACAGGACCCGTTCATCAACTTGCATGGTAGCATGCCCTGTCCAACGTCGACGTGTCAAACTCTGATTGGACTCAATAGGGCTTAGTACATAATAGTCGTATGCTGCATTAAATGCAATACAACACGTCTTACTGTTCATGCCGTTCTTGCAACTGTTCACGACATCCGTTCAACTATTCACCAGTACCGTCTGAATAGTAGCATATGCTTTATGGTCCCCTTTAGAGTAGTATATAAGGAAGACTCATGTTGAGTTCTTCCTTATCGATCATCAATCATCAACTTATAAATCGACCATCATAAGAACACAAAAAGCTTATTCACCTTAAGAGTCATATCTATTTTTGAAGCTTTTCTTACTCATTGTTCTTAAATCTGTTCTTAATATATATTCAGTAAACTTTGAAATATTATTTCCTGTTCATTGTTTATTTATATTTTGGTCTAAATCTATCAAACTTATCTGTCAGTTTTTCAAATACGCTTCCGCATCAAACATTAACTTGAACTAATAGATCTGATAATCTTGTTTAAAGCAAAACGGGAACCAACAGAACCATACAGATAATGTCTCCAAATCTTTAATGCGAAGACGACTGCAGCAAGCTCCATATCGTGCGTAGGATACTGTCGTTCATGATCCTTCAGTTGGCGAGAAACATAAGCTATAACCTTTCCGCGCTGCATAAGCACACAACCCAATCCCAGTTTAGACGCATCACTGTAAACGACAAAGTCTTCATAACCTTCAGGTAGTGATAGAATCGGCGCGCTGCACAATTTCTCTTTCAATATTCGGAATGCCTCGTCCTGTTCTGCTTTCCATTCAAACTTCAAATTCTTTCGGGTCAGCTTAGTCAAAGGCATTGCGATACGAGAGAAGTCTTTTATGAATATCCGATAGTAGCCGGCTAAACCCAGAAAACTACGTACTTCTGTTGTTGTCTTCGGCTGTTCCCACTTTTCAACTGTTTCTACTTTCATCGGATCGACTTGTATACCTTTCTCAGAAACCACGTGCCCCAGAAATTGTACTTTCCGTAGCCAGAATTCACATTTAGGAAATTTCGCATACAACTTTTCCTTCTTCAGCAGCTCTAGAATCAAACGAAGGTGCTGCGCTTGCTCTTCCTTGGATCGAGAATAGATAAGGATATCATCGATAAATACAATTACAAATTTATCGAGAAACGACTTACATACCCGATTCATTAAATCCATAAAGGCAGATGGAGCGTTCGTCAATCCAAATGGCATTACTAAAAATTCATGATGACCATACCTCGTTCGAAAAGCAGTCTTTAAAACGTCTTCTTCTTTAACTTTCAACTGGTGATAACCGGACCTTAGGTCAATCTTGGAGAAATAGCAAGCTCCAACTAACTGATCAAAGAGATCATCAATTCGGGGTAGTGGATACTTGTTCTTTATCGTGCGCTTATTCAATTCTCGGTAGTCAATAAACATTCTCATCGACCCATCTTTCTTTTTCACAAATAACACTGGTGCTCCCCACGGCGAAGAACTAGGTCTGATGAAGCCTTTATCGGATAGGTCTTGTAGTTGTGCCATCATTTCTTTCATCTCTGGAGGTGCCAAACGATACGGTGCACGGGCTACAGGAGTGGCTCCAGGAATCAGGTCTATACCGAACTCTACTTGTCTAACAGGCGGAAGACTGTTCAAGTCTTCAGGGAATACTTCAGGTAATTCACTAACGATAGGAATATCTTCCATCCTATTCTTTTCCGGCTTAATATCTATCACGTAGGCCAAGTAACTCTGACAACCCTTATTAACACACCTACGTGCTTTTAATATTGATATAAGACAAGACCGATGATTCCTGCGATCACCATAAATCACTACTGGTCCCTCCCAGGTAATACAACATTTATTAACTTCTTATCACATACTATATTAGCCTGATTCTCGGCTAACCAGTCCATTCCCACTACTATGTCAAACTCTATCAGAGTTATAGGAAACAATCGTATAGGCACTCCACACCCCTCTATACTAATCACACAACTATCAAACACTTCACTAACCGACACTTGGTTATCATTTGCAGTATCTACTAATAGAACATGTTCTAACATTTTAGGTTTCAAACACAGGCAAGCAGCAAATGCAGGAGATACAAACGATCGGTTTGCACCGGAATCAAATAACACCTTAGCACGTGTAGAGTTTATCAAAAATGTACCTGTGACTACATCCGGAGTTTCCTCCGCTTCTTTCTCAGTCATTTGAAATGCGCGACCCCTGGTTACTGGCGGTTCCAGTCTTGGTACTACTGGTTTAACAATCACTGGCCTGCCCGATGACCCACCTTGCTGTATCCTTCCCCGTGGACAGTTTAACTGAAGATGATCCGGAGAATTGCATAAGAAACATAACCGCGTTACCTTACAATCCTTAATAACATGTCCAGTCTTCCCACACTTATAACATGCTCGTAAATCACCTTGGCAGTTTCCTTGGTGGACACGGTTGCACTTCTGACATGGTCTTTCCGCTGGTCAAAACGGCGGACGGTTATCATACCTCTGAAATCGGGACCTCTTCGGATCATATTGTGGTCCTTCCCACTTTCTCTTCCCGATACTTTTATCGCCCACATCTCTTCTAATATCTCGTTCAACATTCTCCGCGGCATTAACTGCAGCCGAGAAGGTATCGGGTCCTTTTGCAGTCACTAACCTTCTGACTTCTAATTTCAACCCAAAGATAAACCTTTCTGTCTTCATTGCCTCCGTAGCAACATAGTATTCTGCAAATCGAGACTTTTCCAAAAAGCTAGCGGTATAGTCTCGAACGGATAAGTTCCCTTGTTGCAAATTCATGAATTCTCCTTCCAGTTGTTTAACGGCTGCCTGGGGACAAAATTGTTCCCTGTAGGCTACCACAAATTCTTCCCAAGAGAGGGTAGAATAAACGTCAGATCCTTTAGAATGTATAAAAGATTCCCACCAATACAATGCATCTCCTTTTAACATAGCTGCCCCGTACAATACTCTATCTTCATCCGCACACTTGCTTGTTTTGAAAATGGCTTCAATTTCCTTCATCCATCTCATTGCTTTTACTGGATCCCGATCCCCTGAGTACGTAGGAGGTTTGCAACTAAGAAACATTTTGTAATCACATTTTCTCATTACCGGTAAGACCGTAGGGGTAATTGGCATCTCCTCTTCATGAGTAGGGTCTGGTCCTTCTGTTTCAGTATTATGAGTTTGGTTGAACATAACTTGAATATTGTCTTGTAATCTTCCCATTTCTGCCATTAGATCAGCCCTGGTAATGAAATCCGTACTATTTTGTTGGGTTCTGCCTCCGGCTCGACCTCCAACTCTACCTCCAGTTCTACCCTCGACTCTGCCCCCCGTTCTGCCTCCCCTATCCCCGGTTCCTACTGACGGATTAGTTCTGTTTGGATTTCTTCCTCCTCCTCGATTCGAATTTCTTGTACCGCTGGTCATTCTGTGGATTTAAACAGGGTTAATATACACATAAGCATATACCCCATATAACAAGGTATTCCAGTTCAGACATGTACCTGTAAGATCACAATTACACTGGCCAGGTGTAGTATGAAATTACCTTACATGATGTTCCTTCTACCTTTTATACTTAGTATCCCGAGGTTCTACAATAATAGGGACATCCTACTTCACATGCAGTTTAAGTCTAGGTACAGATACTAATACCTAAATCCCTTAAACTAAGGCTCTGATACCATTTGTAACGACCCCATATCCCAAGTACACAACATATCACACAATATAACATAAATAGATATAACAAACGAACTTCACATTACATGTACGGTCCAGTAGTCTCTTACAATTGAAAGAAAACCATATGTAACCCAAATACTGTACTATTTACATGCATAACATTTAACGTTGCAATACAACTGCTAAACAAGTCAAAAGCTTCATCTTAAAGTCCTTCTCTCTAGCCATCCACCGGTTACTCTACTTACTTGCCCTTACTTGATCCACCACCTGGAATACATATTTTTAAAACAAAATGAGGGTTAGACCTGATGGTCTAAGTGAGAAACCCCTGTTAGTTTAAAAACCATTTATATAAACTTTAATCATATAAATCACGCAACACAATCGTATACATCCAAATAAACTCACATATATTATGCTTCCCCTTTTCATTCCTTCTGGCCATATTAGTGGTAGCAAGCCAACTAATAATATACAACGCTGCACAACATCTACACCCAAACAACGCTATATAGGTTCTATAGCCAATCACACCGGTCTTAAACCCGGCCAACGTATTATAACACATTTATAATACACATGTAAATATAATACCTCACTATATTATAATTCACATACGAGCACATAATTATCAACAGTTTCACTCCCAACTCCACACATGTATGTATTCCAGTTAAAAGTGTTTTCAAAGCAAAACTCACCCGTTTTGGTTATTTCACATGTTCGTAAGCTTCTTTCAAAACGATCCTATCCCTTACCACGATTCCACGGAATCTGAAACAAGTTAAGATACACAAATTGCTTTACTAACCAAATACGTAAAGCCTAACGATTTCCCATCTTCAACTGTTCCATTACACACTGTTAGCTTCATTCTTCCTAATCATAGAAATACTTAGAAGTAGTGAAAAATAGGCTAAGTATAGAAAAGCCTCTCACAGAGGCTCTGCCACTTCTTCCAGAAGATCAAGTCCAGAAAGCCACAGAAGCTACAGAGGTAATCACAGAACCTCTGTAGTGCGCAAGAAGAAGATCAACTCGGAAACAAGTGGACTGCTCCACAGACGGTCAGACCATAGAACCTCTGTAATGCCTTACAGAGCCTCTGTGGTCTCCTATGAAGACTTGGAAGATATTACTGGATACGTTCATCAACTTGCATGGAAAAGTACTGTCAAAACACGTGTCAAGCTCTGAGTGGACTCAATAGGGCATGGTACAAAATAGACGTCTGCGCCATTTAATGCATTTACCAATAGTACATCTGCTCCATTAAATGCGCATGGCTCAAACAACTGTTCACACCATCCAGTTCACTATTCATGCCGTAAAAGGAACAGTGACCTACTTCCTAGTCTTCTAAGAGTAGTATAAAAGGAAGTCTCATGTTGAGATCTTCCTAAGAACGAATACACAAGGAATCACTAATACTCTCAAACGTTATTGTCAAATATCTGAGTGTTATATTCTCACACACACCAACAGTTCTTAATCTGTTCTTCGTGTTCTTATTATATATTGAATAACAGTAACTGTTCAAGAAATCCTTTTTATTCCTTACTGTTTTCTTTATATATGTGCGTTCTAACATCTATCAAACATATCTGTTAGTTTAAATACGCTTCCGCATTAAACTCTAAATTCAACTAATAGACTGTTAATCTTGATTAAGTGTATCTGGGTTCCAACAATTGGTATCAGAGCCACTCTTGATTTTCAATATCAAGTGATCCACTTATCAAGATTCGTGATAGATATTATTGTGTCTGGAAACTGCTTAAACTCAGAAAATCTTCAAGTTCATAGAAGTAACTATTTAGTCATACCTTCTTTCTAAAATCTTCAAAAATGACAAATACAAATAATTTCTTTACTACTGGTTCTCTCACTAAACCTCCTAGTCTCCTTCGAGATGAGTATCCCCAGTGGAAAATAAGAATGGTCCATTTTTTCGAGGGCACTGAAAAAAATCAAGTACAATATCTGTACAATCCTCCTCCTATTCCCATGACAGTAGTACCTCGTATACCTGCTACTGCTGAATCTGCCGAAATCCCCGAACATCAAAAACCAAAGCCAAAAGGGGAGTGGTCAACCGAAGATAAAGCAAAAGATGAAGTTGCTCAGAAAACCAAGAGGACATTGATTATGGCAATACCCAACGAACTCTTTCAATCCTTGGATTCATGTGAAACAGCGCATGATCTGTGGAAAGAACTGGAAAGACAGTTGGAAGGAGGTGCTAAAACACAAAAAAACCGAAGAGCACAGTACATCAATGAATATCATGCATTCAGAGCCTCTTCAACAGAATCTCTGCAAACAACATACGACAGATTCAACTCTCTAATCAACAAGTGCAGAAAATCAGGCATTGACAGAACTTCTGAAGAAAACAATGTCATGTTTTTAAAAAGTCTAAATGAAGAATGGCTCCAGCTGTCTATGTCCCTACAGACAAATCAGGATCTAGACACCTGGACTCTCTCTGATCTTTACGGAACATTAGCCGCACAAGAACCTCAGATAGCACAGACTAAAACACTAACCATTGTACCATATGCATTGGTTAGTAAAACTAAAGAAGATGCACAGAGACCAAGAAATGAAAAAGCCACAGAGGAGAAGAAGAAGGAGAAGAAGAAGATGGTGATAATAGACAGTGAAGAAGAAGAGCAAGCAGAAAAAGAAATAACTCTTGCGTCACTAGCTAAATCTTTAGCTCTATTGACAAAAGAGTTCAGAGGAAACAGAAGAGGTTCCGGAAATGAAAGATATGATAGAGAAAACAGAAGAGATGACAGAAGAGAAGAAGAATCGAGTGGCCGACAGAGGTCAAGCGAAAGACATTACAGAGGAAATGACCGACAGAGGTCAGATGACTCGGTAAGCCACACGCAGCAAGAATGCTACAAATGCGGCAAACCTGGTCACTATGCAAATGAATGTAGATCAGAGAAAGGCGGAGACCTACAGAAGTCCAATGATCGAACAGGAAACACTCCTCAAGGATGTTTTAACTGCGGCAAACCAGGCCATTTTGCGAATGAATGCAGAAGCAGATCAAATCGCCCACAAAGGGACTCTGCTTTCTACAAAAAGAAAGCCGAGTATTATGCTCAAAAATCCTTAATGGCAAAAGGACATTCTGAGGAGAACACAGAAGACTTCCAGTCAGACTCTACTTCTGACGATGAACATACCGCCAATGCCCTCTTCTGTGGCATGGCAGAAGTCGACTCCTGCACTGACTCTGAGGTATCTACTTCAAATTCCAACTCCTGTATTACCTCTGTAGATGATAATACACTTAGAATTAACATTGAACTAATTGAACTGAAAGAGATAAATCAAAGTATTCAGAAAAGACTCACTTTCAATGAGAGAGAAGTATGGCTTCTCACTCAAGAAAAAGCAAAGATTTTTGAGGAAAAAGAGAGAATAGAAAAGAAATGGAACAAAACTCTAGATCCTTTAAAAAAACAAATTTCTGAATTAACCCAGACTTTAAAAGATAAAACAAAAGAACTTTCAGTTTCAAGGAGCGAAACTACTGACATAAGAGCTCTTAAAGAATACTTTCAAAGAGAAAGAGAGGTATTATGGCAAGATTTACTCAGAAGAGAGGTTTTACTTAAAAACTATAAAGATGCACAGAAAGTTTATGAAAAAGTAAACTCACAAATAGCGAGACGAGGTATAGGGTATGATGATATCACCCTAGGTGTTGAAGGCAAAAGAAACAAACCTATGTCCTCTTTATTTGTGATTGGAAAAACGAACAAACCAGATTTTCCAAATCTAATCTCTGTAAGCAAAAGGGCGAAAATCTCTGTGGATCCTTACTTGAAGAAACATAAGAAGATGATTAACGTGTGGTTTGAAAACACAGACTCATCATCTTCAACCTCTGTCAATAGAGGTATCAAACCAAAGAAATATCTGAAAACACAAGATCAGATTGGTATCTTCAAGTTTGGTAAACCAGAGACCCAAACACAGGTTGCTTTTGTCTGTTTGATAAACGTTGAAAAGAAATTATCAGCAGAAGCTCCTGAGTTTAAACCCATTTTTTCAGAAGAAAACTTTAAAAATTTAATTGAAAAAGAAATTTTGGAAATATGGAAATCAAGCGTTTTAGAAAATTTCTGTACATCTTCTATAGATAAAACTCTCACTGAAGAAATCTTATTAGAAACCTCTGCAATCTATGAAAACTATTCTACAGAGGAAGAAAGCTCGTACGATACATGCTCAGAAAATCCAGCCTCTATTGAAAGAATTGACTCAACCTCTGTATACGAGGACGATTCATCCTCTGACAACTCAGAGACTGATTTCAAATCAGGGATAATTCACTGTGACACAGAGGATGTCAAATTCTCCTCTGAAGTTCCTCACAGAACTATTT
The DNA here is from genome assembly GCA_033807775.1 of Saussurea involucrata. Taxonomy (NCBI): domain Eukaryota; kingdom Viridiplantae; phylum Streptophyta; class Magnoliopsida; order Asterales; family Asteraceae; genus Saussurea; species Saussurea involucrata. The sequence goes on along the minus strand of CM066327.1, from coordinate 73,850,795 downwards.
CTCCAAAAGAGAAACTCAAAGAGATTCCAATCTGCCAAGATTTTCTAAAATAGAATCTACATATCAAAACCTCTGCTGAGCTTAAAATGTTACAGAAGACCTCTATTGATCCTATAAGTTCTAGATTTTCAAAACCCAAGGTTAATAAATCTTTTTCTTCTGTGACAGTGATGAAAGAAGTTCACCACAGAAGCAACCCACAGAAGGCAGGTCCTAAACAGAGCTTTTGCAAACAACATTCGAGTATTCATAGATCTTCTAGTAATAGGAAATCTAATGTAAAGAAAGAATGTAATGCCTCTGTGGCTGAGTTTAAAAAGTTCAATGAAAAGTTCAAGCAAACTACATCTCATATTCAATACTGTCATTGCTTTGATCTTATGTCTAAACTTAATAATCATTTTTCAAGTCAAGTCTGTTTACTCTCTACGACAATTCAAAAGTCAAATCCCACAAAGAAACAATCTGACTCTTCTGCAGAGAACAAAATGTATTTCAAGAATGCCAAGGCAAACTTGAAAAACTCTAACAATATTGGACCCATATGGATATGGGTACCTAAATCTCTGTGATTGTCCTGCAGAAGAAGTATGTGCCAATCTGGTATCTAGACTCCGGATGCTCAAGGCACATGACTGGTGACAGAAGTGCACTATCCACGTACAAGAAAACACAAGATGGTGGATCTGTGACTTTTGGAGACAACAAGAAAGGACACATAAAAGGCTATGGAGTCATAAGGAAAGAAGACATTTCTGTATACAAAGTTGCATATGTGGATGGCCTTAAGCACAACCTACTCAGTGTAAGTCAACTTTGTGATACAGGATTCAATGTGTTGTTCAAAAGAACTTTCTGCTCTCTACAAAGTGAAGAAACAAGTATGGAACTTCTGCGAGCTGAAAGAATAGGTGATCTATATCTAATGAACTTCAACTCAAAGAACAAAGACAAAGTTTGCCGTGTTGCCTGCAAAAGTGAAGAAGCCTGGTTATGGCACAACAGATTCTGTCACTTGAATTTTCACACATTGGAAAAACTGGTCAAACTTGATCTAGTTAAAGGTTTGCCAAATGTTAAATTCAATAAGGATCATTTATGTTCTGCCTGTGAGATGGGAAAACTCAAAAGAGCTTCCCACAAAGGCAAAACAGATGTATCTTGCACTAGACCTCTGTACATGCTTCATGTCGACCTCTGCGGTCCCATTGCCATACAGAGCCTAGGTGGCAAGAAATACATACTTGTCCTAATTGATGAGTATTCGCGTTTCACATGGGTTGAATTCGTTAGAAAGAAATCAGATGTTCCAAATATATTGATAAATCTAATGAAAAGAATCCAAGTTCTTTATAATTGCAGAATACAGAAGTTAAGAAGTGACAATGGCACAGAATTTAAAAACTCTGTCATTGAAGCCTATCTTTCAACAGAAGGAATATCACAGAACTTCTCTGCAGCTCGCACTCCACAACAGAACGATGTTGTCGAAAGAAAAAATCGAACACTTGTGGAAGCCGCAAGAACTATGATGTCAGCATGCGGATTATCAATGAACTTTTGGGCAGAAGCAATTTCTACTGCGTGTTATACTCAAAATCGATCAACCATTGTGAAAAGACACCTCAAGACGCCTTACGAATTGCTTAACAAACGGCGGCCAAACATCAAATTTTTCCATGTATTCGGATGCAAATGCTTCGTCTTAAACGACAGAGATTCAAGAGGAAAGTTTGATGTAAAAGCAGATGAAGGCAAATTCATTGGATACTCTGCCACTTCCAAAGCCTACAGAACATTCCTTACAAAGTCTCACAAGATTGTAGAAAGCATCAATGTTTCTTTTGATGATTCATTCCAAATGACTTCTGAACAAATCAGTTCAGAACTCGGAATTAAAGGGAAATCCTCTGTCATCTCACGAGCAAAAGAAGACTTGGATCTTCTATTTTTAGAGATGCTCCTCGAAAACATTGATCCTTCTGTTGGAACAATCAGGGTTTCTGAAGAACCATCCTCTGTCGGACAAAATCCTACAGGTTTGTCTCTAACTGGTCCTAATAATGCTTCATCTTCTTCTGTAAATACTACAGATGCAATTGCCGAAGCAGAAGAAAGTGCAGAAGATGAAACATCAAGGAAAACGACCACAGAAGCTGCACAAACCACAGAAGAACCAATTACAGAGGAAATCGAGGACCAAGACTATACGTCCTCAGAGGAACAAACTCCACCACCACTCATACCAATCATTCCACAAACGGTAGAATCAACTACCAAGGCACGAAGAACAACAGAGGCTACACAAGAAGAAACACAAGAAGAAAGTCTGAATGACATTGATGATCATCTTCCACGCACAACTCAATGGACAAAAAGCCATCCTCCAAGCCAAATAATCGGAGAACCTTCTGACGCAGTAAAAACAAGGTCTGCCACTGCTAACTTTTGTTTCTTTACAAATTTTATTAGTGTGATAGAACCAAAGAAGATTTCTGAAGCCCTAGATGACCCAAACTGGGTAGACGCCATGCAAGAAGAACTTTTGCAATTTGAGCGTAACAGAGTATGGACTCTAGTACCTCTGCCAAGAGGAAAACAGGCCATTGGGACTAAATGGGTCTACAGAAACAAGAAGGATGAAGATGGAGTGGTCATCAGAAACAAAGCAAGATTAGTAGCAAAGGGATATAGACAAGAAGAAGGCATAGACTACGATGAAACTTTTGCCCCTATCGCACGGCTCGAAGCAATAAGAATATTCTTAGCCTTCGCAGCCCACAGAGGTTTTTAAGTCTATCAGATGGACATAAAATCAGCTTTTCTCAACGGTGAAATCCAAGAAGAGGTCTACGTTAATCAGCCACCAGGATTTGAAAGCTCAAAGTTTCCAAGGCATGTATACTACCTTGAAAAAGCTCTATATGGACTGAAACAGGCTCCACGAGCATGGTATGAACGACTTTCTACCTTTCTTCTAGTCAATGGTTACAACAGAGGTACAACAGATACTACCTTATTCTATAAACGCAAAAGTAGTGAGATAATGCTTGTACAAATATACGTAGATGACATAATTTTTGGGTCTACTAATTCAGAAGAGTGTAAAAGATTTGAAAAACTCATGCAGAGTGAGTTTGAAATGAGTATGATGGAAGAATTAACTTTCTTCCTCGGACTCCAAGTCAAACAATCATCAGAGGGAATTTTTATAAATCAAGCTAAATATGTCTCTGACATTCTTTCCAAGTATAGCTTCTCTGATGCCTCTGCAATGAAAACTCCAATGGCCACTGGAAACAAGTTATTCTTAGATTCAGATGGCATCTCTGTAGAATGCACTCTCTACAGAGGCATGATTGGATCTCTGTTATACTTAACAGCAAGCAGACCTGACATTATGCATGCCACATGTCTCTGTGCACGCTATCAAGCTAATCCAAAGAAATCACATTATGATGCCGTAAAGAGAATCTTTAGATACCTAAAAGGGACCCAAAATCTTGGTCTCTGGTATCCACAGAACTCTGGTTTTGGTCTTAAAGCTTATACAGATTCAGATTATGGAGGATGCATGCTCGACAGAAAGAGTACCTCTGGGAGTTGTCAATTCCTAGGTGGTAAACTAGTCAGTTGGACCTCCAAGAAGCAGAATTGTGTTTCCACATCCACTGCAGAAGCTGAATACGTTGCTGCCGCTAGCTGTTGTTCTCAGGTTCTATGGATGAAGACTCAGCTAAAAGACTACGGCCACATCCTGTTCAAAATACCCATCTTCTGTGATTCCAAAAGTGCTATTGCTATCTCTGCCAACCCTGTGCAACACTCAAAAACCAAGCATATCGATATAAGGTATCACTTCTTGAAACATCATGTTGAATACGGTACAATCGAAATTCATTTTGTGCCCACAGAATATCAACTCGCTGACTTATTCACCAAAGCACTAGACGAGAAAAGATTCAACTTCTTGGTGGGTAAGATAGGAATGATTAACATGGTGTGAAAATCCTCAGTAAGTATAGTTTTATCTTCTGTAAATAATAAGTAAATACATTGCTTAAATTATTGTCTTGAAAGATTCTACTTCTATATGTAAATTCTTAAAACCTTCAATAGTTCTTGAAACTACAGAACTTCTGTAAGGTCTGCTCAGAACCTCTGACAACCTTCACAGAACCTCTGATAGACTTGACCTATGTACTATGCAAAACTTATCATATTCTGATCCAAGCATAGATCAAGGGGGAGCAAAAGGAAAATTCTTGATCTACAGAAGTGATTAGATCAAGGGGGAGCAAAAGGAAAATTCTTGATCTACAGAAGTGATTAGATCAAGGGGGAGCAAAAGGGGCCCTCAAATGATCTACAGAGATAAATCTTTCAAAGGAAAGCCAAAGAAGAATGTCGATAATTTTCCATCGACAGAAGTAAGACAAAACTGCCGAGAACAGAAGAACCAAAAGGTATGTCTCTCGCACGAAAGGTTTTTAGAAAACAGTTTTCTAGGACAAGAATTGTCAAATATGTCCTAAATATACTGTGAATAACATTTCAAAATCAAAAGTTCAAAAGGTTTAACAAAATTCGAGATAGTAGAAATTTAAGGTCATAGAGCTTCTGCTGAGCTCAACAGAGCTTCTGCAGGAAATATGCTCTGTGATCATAAATTAACCCTCTGTCGATCTTTTGGAATGTTATCTCGAACAAAACGTTTATCAAAATAGTTTTCTCGGACACCAACCTTCAAGAATGTGCGAAAAACATCTCTTAACACGGATCAAAAATTGGGTGATCAGAAAGTTAATAGAATTCAAGTTATAAGATTTTTTCTCTCATAGAGCTTCTGCTGGCTCTTGCAGAGCTTCTGCAAGTTCCATCAGAGCTACAAAACCTCTGTGAGTAAAATTTCTTGACAAAATCCTATTGATCTTCTCCAATATCTTTACAAACGTTTTCGTTTAAAGAAGAACTTTCAGCAATGATAACAATGAGATATATGAGAAAAGGGTTAAACTTCAAAATTTTCAAAATCACAGAGCTTCTGTAAACTAACAAAGGCTCTGCTATTTTGTTAATTTGGGCATTTCTGTAACAATAACGGTTACTTTTACTGAGAGTGAAACTCATATGGCTAAGAACAACTCCACGCGCCTAGCATTAATGGGCCGCGCACGACGTCTTGTCATCTTCTGACATGGCCTACGTGTCCCATTTTCATTTGGCAAACATGGAACGTTTTTTTTGGTAAGTTGAACCCGCCGCTCAAACTCGAGTGTGGATTCCAAACTTTAATCCATTGCCATATATTTTACCCTTTCGAAGTCTACCGTTTTACCATCCTATAAAAACAAACCTTACCCTCTCATAAAACTTTTTACAAACTCTCATCTTCTTCTCCGGCGATACCCTGCAAAACACTTGCAAATGGCTTCATCTTCTCGAGCTACATCCTCTGAACTCTCTCCGGCGAACTCAACGGAAAACTCCCCTGCTCATTCAGAACATTCTGAAAACCCCAGCCTTGCAAGAGATATTGAACAACAAGATTCCGGGGACTCCGCAGACTTTGCTCCGACGACACACTTGCAAAACTTCATAGCTAAGGATCATTTCGAAGCCACTCTTCCTATCAAATCCAGCAACTGCTATTTGGTCCCCTCACCCACTACTTTCGGCGAAGCCCATGCCATACTTCTGAACATCATGGAAAACCATGTCCTCTTCCCCCTACTATCAAGAACCCCTAACAAAATTCCAGTCCGTTATTTGAACCAATTTTGGCAAAGCTGCCGATTTGATAAAGACGATTCTCTTATCAAAGGGTACATTTCAAGACCTGATAAATCTGAGCATCTTGAAATCAAGTTCAACAGAACAATGTTCTCACTTGAATTCAACCTACCAACAAGGGGTCTTCTGGGATTGAAAAGTTATGCAGAGCAACCAACAGACGAAGAGCTCTGTCGATTCGTGGAAATGCTTGGGTACAACACCCAACTACGGAAGAGAAATGACTTCCGCAGAGGCCGATTGCCACCTCTGTGGAACACTTTGTTCTCTATTCTTAACAGATGCCTGACAGGAAAGATAGGGAGTATTGACCAGAGCTCACATCAAATCTTGAGCATCATGTATGGGGTTTACTATGATCTTCCACTAGATTATGCGACCATAATGATGCAAGAGATCATAAACACCATCGACAAAAAGAACAACTCGAAAAGGGTCAAAGAGAACGATCCCAACTTTCTACCACCTCTGCAATTCCAAAGAATATTGGGAGTACTGTTCGAACCTCTGCTGCTAATCCAAAATTGGCCAATGGAAGGGCCAACTCCCAAACAGTTCCCGATGAACAAAAATACCCCCACTGATCATGCTGATGGCTACTCACACTGCAGACCTCTGTCAAAGAAACTTCTGCGCTACGCATCGAACATATCCCTTCAGAAAGAGTATATACGCGATCATAGAACTCCAAAACCGAGTCCTATGACACACCCGCGTTTAGGTGTCCCCCTAGGAACAATGATAGCAAAACCTCTTTCCACTCAAGCAGAAAAGGATCAAAAGTTAGCAAAACACATGGCTATTCAACTCAGCTTCATAGCCAAACGCGCAGAAATAATGGGAAAGAAATCTTCAGCAAAGATCTCTGCTTCTACTCCAAAAGCTAAGAAGAGAAAAACTGCAGAAGGCACATCAACTAGCACTGCAGAAGATATACCTTCACCTCCCCATGCCACAGAGATTGGCTCCTCTGCTCCTCCCCTCTTCACAAAACAGAAAAAGAAAAGATCCAAATCAACAGAGGAAGGGGCACCAAAACCAAAAAGGAGGAAAACCAAAAAGAAGCATGGTAAATCACTTAAAAAATTGGTTACCATTGCAGAAGAGGCAATCATAGAGGGTGAAACTGCAGAAGAAGAAGATGCAGAAATAGGAATGACAGAAGAAGGATATCAATCACCCTATCAATCTCCAGATAGATTTGCTCACCAGGGAGACCTGAATGATTTCCTACAGAACCCCGAAATTGCAAACACCCTTAATACAGCAGGGTGGACGGCACAACCTCTCGACCACCACTCTCTAGAAGAACAAGATTTCTTCATTTCTGGCATTGACACACATCTACAAGGAGATGACACAACACCCAGAAATCAACCAGCCGAAACCCCTGTGATTTTACAAAACCCTTTCATTCAAGGATTGGACGTCCACAGAAGAAGTCCAAACCAAGCTTCAGAAGAAACAGAACAAACCAAAGCTGAGTGGAATACAACTGAAGTTACAGAGGCAACGGTTGTAGAAGAAACCACAGAAACAGGGATAGAAATCTCAGAGGTAGATTCAGATGAAGAAGAGGCTATCTGGATACGAAAAGGTCTCTATCATCCTCATGTCATGAGATTATACGGATCTCATCACATGTATGACTCCTTGCGCACAGAGCAAGGAACTTCCACAGAACCAAAAGAAGAAACAAGAAAAGATGCCGAAGTTGAAGAAGGCACACAACCAAACCCAACTCCCAGTGCAACCCACATTTCTAACTCCGCAGGTCTAGATGCAGAAGGAGTTATTGAAAAAGAGCAGCACAGCTCGATCCTAACCCAACCCATCCAGCCAGAGGTTACTCTTTCAACCTCTGTGCCCACAGAAACCGGGGAATCCATTCCTAGGGAGTCTCTTCAAAGAGACTCACCTAATGTTCGTGATCAATCGCCCCAGATCACACAAGAACACCCTACAGAGGAATTCGTTTCCTCTGTCACGCACACATTAAGGCCAAACCTTCTTTCAGAGAGAAGTAGTAAGCACAGAGACGAAGAGACTCTAGACAAGTCTCCTAGTCAACAAAAGGACATTCCATTACCCACCTCTGGAGTGGATTTGGACTCTGTTCTTCACAGAACTTCTGTAGAGAACGAAACTCAGGTTTCCTCTCGAGGATCAGAAGGAAATCCTTCCACCCCCATCGTACAAACAAGGGTGAACGAAGGTGTCCCAGGAACAGGGACTCACTCTGGAGACGAATGTGTTCCTCCAGAGGTTACACAAGGAACACAAGTATCAAGGGATGAGTTCCAAACCCTTGTCACCTCTGTGAACCAAACAATGAAAGAGTTGCAAAGCTCTTTCAAATCCTTGGCAGAGACAACATCTACAGCTCTCTTGAATCTGAACACCAAAATGGACGATCTGTCCACAGAGGTGAAAACCGCCATCTCAGAGATGAAGTCTTCTACAACAACCACTGCCAAAGAAACAGCCACTTCTGCCGCAACAACTACTCCTTCGATTGAGAACTCAATCAACAAATTCCTTGATCAATTGAACAAACAGACTTCAGTGTCAACGGGCATCACTCCTGCAGATCTACAGAAGGCCCTACAAAAAGTTCAAGAAGAAGCCATACGAAATACCATGCTGATGCAACCCAAAGACTACATGACAAGAGCACAGCTGACAGAGCTTGGGCAGAACGTGATTAATCAAGTGACAGAAGTCATCCTTTCCTTCACCACTGCAAATGCTAACTTCGTCAAAGATTTCAGAGAAAGTGTAGGAAGGATGAGATTCAAAACAGAGGCAGAGCTAGCAACTCTTCTTGGCCTCTGTGATGATGTCTGCGCGAAACTGATCGCTGCTGGAGCCACAATGCCAAAGAAACCCGATGCTTCCTGCAGAGCAGAGGGTACATCAGACAAGGGTCAGGATGACTCTGATGATGATGACCATCCTGGTCCATCAGATCATCCTGAGGGGGAGAAAACTACAGAGAAAACTGCAAGCAGAGGACTTACAGGTCTACCAATAGCCGCAGAACCTCTGAGTCAAGCACCTCCAGAACAGACCCGACAACAACAAACCCAAAAGACCACAGAGACAACACCCATCTCTGTGGAATCATCTCCTGACGAAACCAAAACTCCAGAAGCAGAACAGCAAGCCACAGAGGCAACAACCGCCCCTGAGGTAATCATTTTGGAAGAAACAGATGAACCAACCACAGAGAAAACACCCACCTCTGTGGAAACACCCCAAACCATACCCAGAAGAAAGTCGATTGCCACCAAACCAAAAAGAGAAACGACCTCTGCTTCTGACATTCTTAAAAGGATGCACACAACAATGAGTGATCGTATGGTGAAGAGAGAAGAAGAAAGGCACAGGTTCACTTTAGCTTTCAGAATGGAAAGAAGATTCAATGACAACACTTCATCAACAGAAACTGAGCTCACAGAAGAAGTCACCAAACAACCTCCAACAGAGGTTACAGAGCAAGTCAAGCCAACAGAACCATCGCCACAAAAGTCCTCTAAGTCACAATCGTCAAAATCCACAGAGGCAACCTCCATCAAAACTACAGAAGTGCAAACCTCAAATCCCACAGAAGCAACAAGTTCTGCCACGACAACAAAAGATAAAGGCAAAGGGATACTGACAGAAGAGCCTAAGAAGAAGAAAACATTGTCAAAGCCAACAGAGAAACTGATGAAGAGTGCGTTTGACGCCTTTCAAACCCCAAAACCCGAAGAAGTTGACTGGGCACATGGATTGAAGCCTCTGTCAGAAATTCCTTTAACTGGTAGAGCTGCAGAAGTTGTTCAACAGATGGAGAGTCTCAGAAGACAAATTCCACGACCTGGTCCAACACATGAAGAGATGGAAGAAGTGGTATACAAATACCTCTACAAACAATCCTATCAGACAAATCATCCAGTAGATCATGTGACAGATCCAAGGATCAGAGAAGAATTTGAGAACATCTTCACAAGAACAAAGCCAAGAGCCAAAGCAGATGTCTTCTCAATTCACAAAATCAAAAAGGTGATCTTCTGCAGATTCTCCTTCACAAGAACCTATCCAAGGGTCAGGTACAATCTTTACAAAGTCAGAAGAGAGAACAATTCAGAATCTACCTTCGCTGATGCTGACTTAAGAAACATCAATCCTTACGATCTACCTGACCTTCTGCAATGGACAAAAGACAACTACAACACAGAGCCTAATACCAGAGCCTATCAAGTGTTAAGAAAAGAGATGAGGGAAAAGCTTCTGCTATACAGCATGATAGATTTTCAGCTGGGAAAGGATCTTGGTCTCAAACATCTAGATCTACGACCACCAGAAGATCGCTGCCCACCAGACGCTGTGCCCAACTCAATCATCAGAGAACCAAGATTTGGGTTAGTATTTCAAAACCCACAACACCAGGTTAAACTTTTTGTACTCATGGATTGTCAGAAGTACGCAACCAGTACTCTGAGCAAATTCAGAGCAAGCCTTGTAAAATACAAAAGTACAGAGAAAATGGATAGAGATGATGCAGATACTTTCATCAGAGAAATAGACTCAACAATCCGCCTAAGAGAACTCTGCATCAGATTCTACAAAGAGATCAGAAAAGTCGGCAGAGACAACAGAAGCTACAACGATTTCAAAGATGCCAAAATCTGATTCTCAGACCTCCAATCTCTGCAAACAAAGTTTTATCTTTCATTGTACTCAAATGTAAAATGCCTCTGGCATATTTCTAAATGAAAGAAATTTCGAGGTATTGTTTAACCTCTGTCTTATCCAACTTAGCCTAACTAAACTCAAAGTCAAATTTTTATTTTTCACTACTTGGGGGAGATTGTTAGCTTCAATCTTCCTAATCATAGAAATACTTAGAAGTAGTGAAAAATAGGCTAAGTATAGAAAAGCCTCTCACAGAGGCTCTGCCACTTCTTCCAGAAGATCAAGTCCAGAAAGCCACAGAAGCTACAGAGGTAATCACAGAACCTCTGTAGTGCGCAAGAAGAAGATCAACTCGGAAACAAGTGGACTGCTCCACAGAAGGTCAGACCATAGAACCTCTGTAATGCCTTACAGAGCCTCTGTGGTCTGCTATGAAGACTTGGAAGATATTACTGGATACGTTCATCAACTTGCATGGAAAAGTACTGTCAAAACACGTGTCAAGCTCTGAGTGGACTCAATAGGGCATGGTACAAAATAGACGTCTGCGCCATTTAATGCATTTACCAATAGTACATCTGCTCCATTAAATGCGCATGGCTCAAACAACTGTTCACACCATCCAGTTCACTATTCATGCCGTAAAAGGAACAGTGACCTACTTCATAGTCTTCTAAGAGTAGTATAAAAGGAAGTCTCATGTTGAGATCTTCCTAAGAACGAATACACAAGGAATCACTAATACTCTCAAACGTTATTGTCAAATATCTGAGTGTTATATTCTCACACACACCAACAGTTCTTAATCTGTTCTTCGTGTTCTTATTATATATTGAATAACAGTAACTGTTCAAGAAATCCTTTTTATTCCTTACTGTTTTCTTTATATATGTGCGTTCTAACATCTATCAAACATATCTGTTAGTTTAAATACGCTTCCGCATTAAACTCTAAATTCAACTAATAGACTGTTAATCTTGATTAAGTGTATCTGGGTTCCAACACACACTGTATTTAACTCACTACTGGGACTACACAGGGTACCAGGACTTATACAGTACCGGGACTCTTAGTACCGGGAGTTCCAATACCGTAAGTTCATAATACCGGAACTCTCCACTACCGGAAGTCTGTTATACCGGGAGTCAACTCTACCGGGAATTCACACTACCGGGATTCCACACTACCGGGAGTCCATATTACCGGGACTCCACCGGAAGTTGATTATACCGGGATTTCACCGGGAGTCCTCAAGAACACAGTCGGTTCTATTTACCCAGAAATCGATTGGAATCCATTCAAGACGTGAAATTAGATACTCTAAACCGAAAGATATCTTCTATTCATAATTACAAACACAATATATAAAGGACTTACCTCCAAATTACTTCTTAACCCGATCAATTGAAGCCCTACTCGTACGGTTTCCTCTTTCGCTTTCTTTCGCCTTCAGAACTCCCGCACACATACACACTCTTTCTATAACTGGATAAAGATACACCTGATAGCCTAAGGTGTATATCAAAAATCAATTTGTACCTTCTAGACCTTCAACTTCTCATTAATGACCCAAACACCCTTAACTTATATTTTACCCCAAACTTACCCTGAACATCATAAATTATTGTTAAATTATCTAACGGACTTACCCTGGGTATTACACCTATGGAATGTTTCCCATCTCTAATCGTTACATTATTGACCTCAAGATTTCTTTTTATCCCATCATATATAGCATTGTTTTTCGAATGAATTTCGTTATGTCTTTCAACCACTGGCAAAAGATTGATGAGTTTCTACTAAAGGTTATATTCAAGCATATGTTCATTAGTCTGAGATGGAAATGATGTTATGAATCATGCCATCTTCTGTGATCCTTGTCACAAAAATTGAGACACATTTTCAGACACAACATTTCTTTTCTGTTAAAATCAGTTACCATCTTGTAATTGATTGAGTAGGTTCCATTCCACTGTATGCAGTTTGAGAAGTACTTGATACTGAATATTCATGATTTTCCTTTTTGAGGGTGTCATGTATATTCTTGGAGTTTTCTAGTCAACGATATACTGATGTGTTGTCTCAAAAATTATCTCATACTTTAACAGTCGGGTTTTAAGGTCAAAAGGGTTTGATGGTTTTTACATATTTTCTTACTATTTTCGAAAGATATCTGCTGATTCTCAAGTCCTTTCGAGTTCTGGATGTTGTAATAATGGAAAATAATGAATTATGGTTCAAAATCATTATTTTATGCATGAAATTTCATTATCATAATAATATTGGATTTTTCCATGTTTGCAGATTTTTGTTGAAAATAGTTCATCAATAGTTCGAAAAAGGTCGCTTAATATATTAGATTTTCAGGGAGTAAGGGAATCACATGGATTCCTTAAATCCCTATACAAACCTTAGGACTGTCTACACCTGTTTGAGAAAACTCATTTGATATCTTGCGATTTATTTAATTTGAAGATAACAGTATACTAATTATATAACTTTTGGCATAAGGTAAAAAAGAATATGGGTTTCACATATGAAGTCATCTTCAACGTTTTATGAGCGTCTCCAATGGTAAAAACAAATATTTGATGAAAAAGGTTGAGAACCACTTGATGAAAAAATTAACCAATGGAGCAATAACTTGAAGAATGGTTTGACATCCAAAAGTTTGGCGGATGCCAAGTGTTTGATTGTTGAAAGAAATGTGCATATATTACCCTTAAATATCATGTATTTACATTTTTTATTTTTACACTTTGAATCAATAATGATTCATTTATTAATACATAAAATGAAATTATTATTATTTTTAACAAAATACATCATTGAAAACACTGCAACACGATAGAACTTTGCCAACGAACTTTTCCCGGGCAAATCTATCGCTAAAGGATGATTCGTCACAAAATTGTCACAAAGGTTGGTGGGTAAATCTTTTGTGGGTAATGCTAAACAGTGACATATTAGACACGGACTCTCTGGGTGATCCATTAGTATTTTCTCGAAAAACATTGGATTCTACCGAACCATTGAAATTTCCTGGGTAAAATTTGTGGGTAAAAGTGAATTGTTTTGTAGTGAAAGCGCTCGTAAACACGATTAAAATGCCACCAATATCGAATATTAAAAAACACAAAAATTAAATACTTTTGTTTTTAGAAATCATAGTTTTAAGTATATATAGTTTATATTTATCGTCGTTTTTATATTAATCGTTTCTTTCAATAATTTGTGAATGAATATATGTGTAGTCATGTTTATAGTTGTCGTTACTTTCAATAAAATTTACATATGTTCCCCATAATAGATATCTTCCCTATATATATACACCCATAGATATCTTCTCTATATTATCATCGCTCACGCTCACATCCTAATTTTCAAATCTCATATTTTCGCTTCCAACGATGTTTGATTCTGATGAGATCATTGAACAACTTTTTTATAGATGCAAGTGAATTCATCGTCGATGAATTGGAAGATGATACCATGAAAATATTTTAAAGCTTGTAGAGGAAAAAACCTCAAGATGAAGTAGAAAGTTCAAGCTGCCGAAAAAGGCAAAAGTATATATAATCAACGAGACCGTGAAGAGGAAGACAATATCTTCCTATTGTAGATTATTTTTCAGAACAACATGTTATTCCCCTAACATCTTTAGACGAAGGTTCGGTATGAATAAAGAACTATTCATAGGAATTGTAAAGTTGTTGTCCAACCTTTCAGATTATTTCAATTTGAGGGGAGATGTGATCGAGAAGCTAGGCCTTTTGCCGATACAAAAATGCACTGCAACTATGTTGGTCCCGTAGGGGTTATACAAGGAGGAAAATATGTAAAAAGGGGGGGGGGGTTGAATACAAACACATATTTAGTTTTCTAAATTGTTTATTGATAAATCAAAATACAATTTACAGTTTGTTGGGAAATAAGATTAAACTTAATCTAAACAAACTTGAGAATCACAAAGAGTTCTTGCACTAAGAAACTAGAAAGAAGAGAGAAGTAGAAAATCAGGGGTTTTCTACATGCACTAAGTAGATCAGAGGATCCTCCAAAATGAAGGGGTATTGCTCCTATTTATACCTTATGCATTAAATGCATGGCAGGAGCACTTTACACGTGTTAGCATCTGGTTGGGCGCATGCTTCTGACTTTTATCAAGACATGCTTTGAGCTGCATGGTGAACAGTGTAGGTGGCAGAGTGGTTGTACGATTATGGACAAAAGTAGACTTCCTTCTATACCTTCGTACTGTTGTGCAAGGAGATAAGACAAACAATTCTTGAAGTACAAGCTTCATGATCAGCGATCACTGATACGATCTTCCATCAACGAGTCCTAATGTAAGTCTACTTTTGTCAGCTATAGCTGAAGCTTTGTTCATGAATTGTCATGCGTGTGTAGACTTGTCTTGGTTTCACTGATGTTCGCATCAAATCATGAGTAGACTTGTCCTTGTTCATCAGCTTTGTCTCCGATGTCAACGATGAACTCTTTAGTCGTGAGGCTTGTCTTCAGGGATTACAAATAACAGTGTTACATTAGAAATCATCAGCGATACTGAACATAATCCGTATGCTATCACTAATAATGAAACATTAATACAAATGTTATCGCTGATGGCGAAACATTAATACGTACAGATTGTTAGTCCCAGATGGCTAATAAGAACAAAAAAAGGTATTGTAGAAAGGGAGGGGTGAATACAATACACAAAATTTTCACTTTAATTAATTCTTTATTGATTTATCAATTCAAGAATTACACATAGAACACTTAGATTGTTGCGGAAAGAACAGATGAAATCTATTCTAACAATCTACACAAAGTAATACTGAAAACAACACAACTTATAAAACACAAAGATTAAAAACTATTTTAGTTCAAAGGAGGAGAGGAGCAGAACGTCTTGAGCACAACGAAATCTTCAAGAGTTGTTAGGTGTTTGCAAGGAGAAGTCTTCGTCTTTAAATAGTACCATGAGCATTTATTGCATGGGACACTTGTCACTTTGTCATTTGAAGGTCAGGTTTGACTCTCAAAAGTTGAAGTGTCTTTTCCTATTTTTCATGGTGCTAAAAAGCTTTGATGGTGACAATATCTAAGAATGGGAAAAAGGACAAAAGAACCTTTTCCTCCATACCAGATATTTTTTCTTTGATGAAAATCTTCTTAGCAAAGATACAAGGGAGGATCCTCCTATTTTGAGGATCCCACCGATTTGTCATGGACAAAATAGGTGAGAATCTTCTTAGCAAGGAGACAAGGGAGGATCCTCCAATTTTGAGGATCTCACCGATTTGTCATGGAGAAAATCGGTGAGATAACTTAGTTTGGGTTGAGAAGTCCATCTTCAATCCGCATTGGTAGATTTACTTCTTCTTGATTTCGGCTGATCTTTGACTTCACCGAACTTTCAGAACATGACTAAGCTATTACAAAGAACCTAAAATTTCTCTAAGTATAAAAGATGTTTTTCAAAGAATGTAAAGAGATCAGGAGGTCATCTTCAAATCTTTGATGACCCAACAATCTCCCCCTATTTGAGGATGACATTCATACTTAGAAAAACATGAGTAAGACAATGAATAATACATGATGACCCTGTTTTACTCTTTTGGGTTCTTTTTCACATAGTCCTTTTTTTATTTTTATTTTTGTATATCTAATATTTACAAATGAATGAAATGAATGAAAGAATAAAGAATAAACAATATGAATGAATTAAAATGTACTTCCATCATAGAAGACACTGATCTGCCCGATCCCAAATTGGTGACAATCTTTGAGGGAGGTTTAAGTTTGAATGAGTTTGCCTCAGGATGCCTCTGCCCGTATCTTGCAACTTCTTTCTTTCTCCTAGCATCTTCAGTTTCCTATTCGGCAGTCATCCCCCTTTTTCCTTTGTCTTTGTTTGCCTCCCCCTTAGTAACATTGGCCAGACTGATCTGCCCCCTGGTTTGGTTCGCCGGTTCCCTTATTTTTGACCAAAATTGAGTTGGACGCTGAATATGAGTACTGAGGGTTGGTGTTGTTCGAGTTGGACGCTGATATTGCTCCCCCTCAGATGGTTTCTCCCCCTCAGATAGTTTCTCCCCCTCAGCGGCCGACGGAGAAGAGAGACCATGAATATGGGAAATATCGGCAATTTTTTTTAACTCCACCGATTTTTTTTTCGGTCCACCGATTCTAGGAGTTGTCTCCGATTTGTGTCACTTTGAGACTTAAACATCCTTCCCAAGGAGTTGTCTCCGATTTGGGTCTCACTCCACAGAAAGTTGAGGAAGCTCTCCAGGCTCAAAAACTTTTGGATGCTGACAAAGCTCTATCTTTGAAAGTGGCTAAGGAAGAAGTTTTTAAAGCCAAAAACCCAGATCCGATAGAAGCACAAAAATCTGAGTTGGGTTCTCTTGAAGACTCGGTGCAAAAGGCTGAGGAGTTAAAGGAGAGAGAAATCAACTGGTACAAGAAGTCTATGTCCTATCGAACTGATCGGTCAACAATTTATTTTGTAAAAATTGCAACCTCCAAAATCACTCCTGATGATGTTCGACTCATTATAGAAAGAGAGGATGGATCCTGAAGAAGCATCAAAGATTATCACCTGAAGCAATTCGGTCTCTCCGAATGGCTTGAATTGTCAAGACTTCTTGTCAGGTGTTCAAACCCAAAGAAGGAGAATTTCATCAACTATATCAGTGGGTTGATGAATCGGATGAAAGAAATCAAGAAGAAGCAGCAGATTGTTCTCTCCTCCGAAGAAGCTGCTCGTGTGCGAACCTTGAAAGAAGAAGTGAAACTTCGTGCTACCAAGACCAAATCGGTGAAGGATACTGTATTCAAAGATATGGCTGCCAGAGGAAGGGTCCCTTATGTTGATAATCTCGACTTATCCATCCCAACTTCGGTAACATATCCTTCCACCACCTTATCTCTCTCACCAACTGCAGGTCTTTTCTTAAATGATGGATTCGGTCGACGATGTTTTTTTTTTATTTTCTCAGATCCATCTTGCTGACATCTTCTTCCTGGAAGGCATCTCCAACCTCATGCCTCATCTGCCCAAAGCTCAATCATTTTATCAAGACATTGTCACCGAAATCAAGCGCCGAAAAGAAGAGACTCCAAGTGACATGTTTGATATTTTTCTTAAGTACTTGTAATTTTCTTTCCAGATGTATCGGATTGCATAATAAATACAAGTACTTTCCTTCTCATAACTTAGAAGCTATTTGAATTTCATTGTTGCATATAATTTCTCTTTTTTTTTGTAAATGTTGGATATATTAACAAACCCATAAAAGTCAAAATAGACCAAAAAGAACAAAAAAAATGGTCTATGTGAAAAGAACCCAAAAAGAGTAAAATGGGTCAAAATGCATTTCATGTTCAGTTACTCTTAAATTTCTAAGTATAAGGCTCAAATTCAAATAGGGGGAGATTAGCAGCAGGCGGAGAGGAGACACCCCAATGATCAGATATCTGATCCATCCGTCGATTAATCTAATGGAGCTTCGTCCGATCCATATTGTCAAAATAGAAATCACCAAGATCTAAATCCCAATCCAAATTGTCATTCAGGAAGTCGACTTTGCGGTGAAGAGATTCTAGAGATGCTAGAACTTCAGAATTGAGGGATTGTTGCTGAGAATCCCAATCACGGAGGCGTTGAATTTCGGTGTCACGTACATAAGCAGAAGCTTTCAAAGCCCCCAAGGAGATAGCCAAAATAGAATTGAAGGTTGTCATGTCCTCTAATTTTCGCCCAACAGTACCCATGGAATCGGTGAGGGGCCTAAGTAGAGCCTGAAGAGTAGCCTCAAAAGATGGATGACGAGCCTGATCCTCTAAAATGCGTACCCGATTAGCTGTTTGTGAGATGAAAATTAAGGAGGCTTGCTTGAATGCCTCGAATTGAGTTCCCACCAACCGACATTGGCGAGTACTTTCTTGAACATCGGCAAAGAGATCAGAGGGAAACCTGTAGTTGGAAGTAGACGAGGCACCAACATGGATATCAAGGATGTGGAATCGGGGAGTGGTGGGGGATAATGGAGTGTGGGGAAGTGTTCTTGAGTCGTTTATCGACAAGGATGATGGCTAATCAGATAGAGGGTCAGGGAAAAGTGTTCTAGTGGTGATAGAGAGGGAGTGGGTGATGAGCTATCTTCAGATGAAGGTTGAGATTGGTGTGATCGGTGGGATGGCGTCGGTAAAGGAGGTGTTAGAGAGGTTGCTTTTTTCGGTGAGGGTTTCGTTGGAGAAGGGGAGTTTCGGTGGTGATAGGTGGTTTGTTTCGGTGAGGGTTTCTTCGGTGGTGTTGGTGCTTTCGGTGATGGTACGGTCGGTGGTTTCGGGGCTTTCGGTGGGGATGCTTTTGTTCATTTGGTGGTGACAATTGGTGGTGATTGAGAACCCTGTTCATGCGGAGTGGTATCCTGTAACAAGAAATCCATAAATTCCAAGCCCTCCGGAACGACCGTAGGATCGATCGAACCTTCACGGGGTTGTGCATCATCGACCATAAAATGGTCGGGTGATAGGCCGTGTAGTGAAAAATCGGAGCCTTTGAGGGGAGAGACCTCAAAGTCAACTGCACCACCTAAAGAGATAGATGATGAGGAAAGTTGTGGGTTCTCCAGATGTACAACCAAAGTCTTTTGAGAGACATCGGAGGAGGTGGTTCAGGGGATAGCATATTCCCTTGGCCCGGATGGGACAATTTCAATAGCCATCGATTTTTGAGATTTTGGGGATTTCGGCGTCACCCCAGTGCAGTCGGGAGAGTGAGCAAAAGTAACCATACCTTGGCGTAAAGGAGAGTCGGAGTCGCGAGGTGGCACATCAAGAACGGTTTTCCCAACCACATGAGTGGACCAGTCATAGACAAATTTTGGGGAAGTAGATATCCTATCAGCATCGAGGGCAACAACTATCTTATGGTTGATGATCATGGAGATGAACCGAGGGCAGGCAACATGACATTTTTTGGGATGGGAGATTATAATTCTTAACTCAGAGAAGAAATACAGTGCAAAATCGATTTTGAACTGAAAGATAAGAGCATGTGCGAGAGAGGTGATGTAGGAGGGGGATTGATCCTGTCCACTGGTCTTGCGAGATAGACAGTAGATGATGTGGGTGAAGAGGAAGTTCCAAATACCACCCATGTTTTTCCTTAGAAGTGTACCTGGTCCTTTTAAAGTTTTGGAGGAGGTGTCATGTTGGTAGTTCAAAGAACAAACCACTTCTTCATGTTCATTGTTGAGGGGGAAATCATCATACTCAGGGAAGGAGGGAATTCTTAGTGCATCACGAACATCATTGACACCAAAATTTAGGTCGTGATCTTCATCTTCAGAGAGAATGGAGGCATTGATAGAGTCATTTGTTGGGTCATACACACAGGTAAGCCAAAACTGGCCAACTAGAAACTTGCTCAACTTGGGATTGCAAGTGAAAGCATGGAGGAGAGTTGATCTAGCCAAAACTTCGAAACCGTGGTGAACTCTTGATGATTGGGATCAATGTCGAAACGTGCAACGTGGTTGCATTGGTTGAACTTGAGATCTTCAAAACATGTGGGTAGTTCTTTGGTGATCTTGGGGTTTTTTTTGTAGGTTTGGAGGAAGTTGAGGATGCCATTGATGAAGAATCGGAAGAGAAGTTGCAGGTTTTGCTCGTGAGATAGTTTTAGGAAGTTGCAATGGTCGTTACATTCTTAAAAATCCAAAGAAATACACTAATGTAGAAAAACGTGTTGTGTCTCTTGACTCTAAAGTTAGAGCAATCAGTGCACTTTCTCTTCCTGATGAGGTCTACCACTCTTTAGTTAATTTCTCTACGGCTAAAGAAATGTGGACTACTCTGTGTGTTCTGTACAAAGGTACAGAGGAAGTCAAGAAAAGCAAGAAAATTGCTCCCATTAGAATGTATGAGCTTGTCACTCATGAAAAACGAGAATCTCTTTCTAGTTACTATAACCGTTTTAACAGTCTCTTGAATGATTAAAGCTGTTAGGCAGAGTATATGAAAATGAGGAAGTCTTGAGCAAATTTATAGACTATCTTCCTGACTTTTGGAAAAACATCTGTACTTGCATCAAGACAACCCAGGATCTTGAATACATGCATCTCACTGTTCTCTATGGAACCCTTTTTAATTATGAACAATCCAAAATCCAAAGGAAGTCTATCATAAATGAGATAAAAGGCTCTTCCGTAGCCCTTGTCAGTGATACTTCCAAGAAAGCTCAGTGTGTGCCCATAATTACCTATCCTTCATCTGAATCTGACATTGATAGTCTAAATGAATCTGCTCACCAAACGGAGGCATATCTAAGTGATGCCGGTGATGAAGGTGAGGAAACCTTTGTCGAACATATAACTAATGATATGGCTATGGCGGCTGGATTAAAAAAAACCTCGTTTTTCTGGCAAATCTAGAACTTTCAAAATCTTTCACAAAAGGTCCCTCGACTGACAAGTTAAATGAGGAATGTTTCAATTGTGGTAAGAAAGGCCATTTTGCTTCTGAATGCAGAAGCAAACACATTGAAAGATCTAGACCCACTTCCTCTGACAAACTTTATTCAAAAAACAACAAGTCCAAGAACAACTTTTCAAAACAGACCTTTCCTAGAAAAGACGGTCAACCTTACTCTTTTGAACATTTGGAACGTGCTGAAAAATATACAGCCAAATACAAGAGAAAAAAGGAAAGAAACGAGGGACTTCGTAGAAAAGGAAAAGGACTTCTGGCTGAAGTCCATGACTGGACTGATGAACCAACTTCTGAGAGTGACAAGGATTCTCCCAACATGTGTTTCATGGCTAAATCCGATGATGTGGAAGATCCTTAGAAAGCAATTACTTTAACTACTCTGGTGTCAACTGGATACTCATCATCTTACTCTCATGTACATCCTTTCAACTCCATGTCCGAATCTGAAAAGAATGATGCTTATGAGTCTTTGACAAATGATTTTTATAATGCCAAAGATGCAATGAAAAAGTAATCAGCTCAAGTGAAAACTCTCTCTTCTCAACTTCAAATCTGCCTTTCCCAACTTGAATAGTTTGATAAGATCAAAGCTTAATTAGAGGACTTGAAAACCATAAACCACATCATAGCTAAAGAGAAAAATAAACTCTTTAAGAGATTGAAAAGAGAGCAAGAAACTGTAAGAAATGGACCAAGTCTTCTAAGAACCTTGAGAAAAAATTTCAAGATCAATTCTCTTGTGAGGATAAAACTGGACTAGGTTTCGGAAAGATGGACATTGACCTCTCTTCTCAAACTCTTGCTTCCACATCTTGTGTTTCTCCAAACCTTTATGAGTCCTCTAAGTCCAACACCATTGGGTCTGTGTCTAAGAACTCAGCTGATTATATAAAGCCTTAAAATTTGGAATGTTCATAAAAGCCAAAGATCCAATCTCTTTTCCAAACAATGAGACACATGACTCTAATGATTCTTTGAAACCCATTCATGATCTTTTGAAACTCTTGACACTAGATGAAGCTTCTTCCTCTGAATCCATAGGTCCTAAAGAGCCCAAAAAGGATAAAACTAGCCTCTCTTTAAAAAGAAAGTCCTCAGCTCTTTCAAAAGGTCCTTTTAAAATGTTATCTACAGACCTTACTTCAAGAAAAGCAACCACTAAGTCTGGCAAAGGGATCTTAGGTTTTCCTCCACTCATGTCCACCTTTGGTCCAAAAGCTATTCAAATTGATGTCAAAGGAAAAGGCAAAGAAAAGATTCAAAAATCTAAAAAGGTGCTCATTTATAGAAAATGTTACAACCGCGGAGACACTTTTCATCTTGCCAAAGACTATCCTAAGGATAGAGTTGACCGAACAAAGACTAAGGACTTTTCTTCTTCAAACCCAAAAGGACCCACCACGAAATGGGTACCAAGAAACTAATCTGTCTGTAACTGCAGGTCCATGAGCATCAGCAGACTTGGTATCTGGATAGTGGGTGCTCACGTCATATGGCTGGAAACAAATCTCTTCTTATAAACTATGTGTTTGAAAAGGGTCCATCAGTAACATTTTGAGACAATTCTAGAGGTTACACAAAAGGTTATGGTACTCTCACAAATGGGTTTGTCACATTCAACAAAGTAGCACCTGTTGAAGGGTTGATGAGCATAAGCCAACTGTGTGATCTGGGTTACAAAGTTATCATTGAACTTTGTATCTGTACAATTGTTGATAAAGACATGATGGTGGTTCTCTCTGGAAAAAGAAAGGAAAATGTCTATGTCATTGACTTGGGTCAAAATCATGGTGCATCAAATGTCTGCTATGTGTCCGATGATACAACCAAAAGAAACTGGTTATGGCATAAACGTATTGTTAGCCCCAAGTATCTCTTATGTAAAAGTATTGAAAATAGTACAAGTCAGAAGACCACCAGAGATCCAGCAGAAGACTTGGAAGAAGTTCAACCAGAAGACCAACAGAGCTCGACAGAGCTCTGGCAGAACCAACAGAGCTCTGGCAGAAGACCTTCCATTCTACAGAAGAACTGTTCACCAACAAAAGACCAACAGAGCTCGACAGAGCTCTGGCGGAACCAACAGAGCTCAACAGAGTTCTGGCAGAAGACCTTCCATTCTATAGAAGAATTGTTCACCAACAGAAGACCAACAAAGCTCTGGCGTAAGAGCTCTGGTGACTGAAGACCTCTGTGAAGCCTAAGTCTCGAAGAAATATCTAAGTGTTAGACACGTGTCCGTACTTTCCACATAAGCCCTAAAAGGATGGAGACACACTTTCCACGTGTCACCTCAGGGTTAGATAGTACACTGTCTAATGCTTTATCAGGCTATAAATAGAGAGGTAGTGGAACAACAATTGTAAGATTTTGGAAGAATAGTTTTCCACAATATTTAGAGCACACACTGCAGTATTCCATAACACTACCTCCGTACGATCTTGTTCCCTGTGAGATTTCGAATACACACACTTGAACGTGTTCTTGGTGTTATTCATATTATCAATATACGAGCAACTTATTATATTTGATCCTGTTATCATTTTACTGTTCAATATTTGATACTCACTGTTACATTATCGTATTACACAATCACTCACATTTTAATGGCTTTATATAATGCTTCCGCTGTCTATTTCTTACCATTTATGTGATACAACGTGAATCTGGGAACCTATAGTTGGTATCAGAGATTCTTTGATTTGCATAAATCAAACGATCCAATCTACCAAGGTTGATTCATAGTTGTTGATTGTGTCTGTGTGACTTAAAGCTTCATAGAATACTCTGTTTTTACTATTAAAGTTTAAAACAAGTTTTCAGAGTTTATTTAATATTGTTCAAACGCTTTCTAGTTCAGTTTAAAGATCTTCTCTAACCCAAGTTACTGTTCCATAGGTTACTGTTCATTCACTTTCAGTTTGAAAATCTTTCAAAAAAACCCTTTGAAAACCGTTATACTCTGCTTTTTCTTCAAAATGACTAATAACAACATTAATGCCATCTATACTGCTGGTTCTCTGACCAAACCTCCTACTCTTCTGAGAGATGAATATCCTCAGTGGAAGATTAGGATGGTTAACTTCCTTGATAGAATGGACAGAGATTTAATGCGTTCTGTCACGGATGGACCATTCCAACCCATGGTTTTGGTTCCTCGTGTACCCGCAACACAAACAACTGCTGAGATTCCTGCTCACTTCGAAGTTAAAACCACTGGTTTTACAGATGAAGAGACGCTAAAAATGGAAAATGACCTTAAAGCAGTTAGACTTCTGATTATGGCCATTCCAAACGATATTTTCCAAGAACTAGATTAATGTGTTACTGCTAAAGAAATCTGGGATCAACTTCTTAATCAACTTAAGGGTGGTATCAAGACCTAAAAGAACAGAAGGACCCAATGTATAAATGAATACAATGATTTCAAGGCACTTCCTGAGGAAACCTTACAACAGATCTATAACAGATTTAATGTGTTGATAAACAAATGCAAAAAATGTGGGGTTGTTAGGTCGAAGGAAGATAACAATGTTCTGTTTTTGAAAAGTTTAAACGATGAATGGTTAAATTTGTCCATGTCTTTACATGCTAACCAAGATTTGGATGCATGGTCTCTTACTGATGTGTATGGCACTCTTGCTGCACAAGAGAAGGATCTTGTCAAACAAAAAGGCAAATCCACCATTGCAGGTCCAATAGCCTTGATATCTGACTCAAAGAAACCCACTGAAGGAAAGTCCAACAGAGAGAGTACTAGCAGAGACAAGAAGAAAGAGAAGAAGAAGAGTAAAAAGAGTCTGGTCGCTGAAAGTGATGTTGAAGAAAGTTCATCATAGGATGATGATATCAACGCCTTTGCCCAATCTCTTGCGTTAATAACTCAACAGTTTAACAAGAGATTTGGTAACAAGGTGTTTGATAGAAGAGGAATGTATGAGAGAGAAGGAAAGGACGAGAAGAGAGGGTATGCTGCACCTCAACAGAGTAACAACAACAAATCTCCACAAGAACAGAGACCTCAACCACAACAGAAGTATAATGCTCCAGTTCCTCAGAAAACCAATGTTGCCCAACCCATCAACCAGAATGATGGACGTTGCTTTAGATGTGGCAAACTTGGCCATTTCTCTGCTAATTGTAGAGGTAAACTGGTAAAAGACCAGGATTACTACAAGAACAAATACAAGTACAATTACCGAGAAAGAAGCTACGTTGCTGAGATGGAGAATTGGATCTCTGATTCATCCTCTGATGATGAACCAGAGCAAGCCAAATTCTGCGGAGTTGCTGTGGATGATGAAAGTTTGGGAGAAGTTGATTGGATGACTGGAGAAACACTAGAGAGAACAACAGAGGAAGATTTGAATCAGAATGCATTTGCTCTTACTGTGACAGAGCCAAACAACAGAGCGCTGGAGACCACCATACCCAGTGCCAAGGTATGTTCTTCTGAATCTAAGTCTGACTCTGAGTTGGAAATGCATGTCTCGCTGTTAACAAAGGAATTTCAACTTTTAAAACAAAAGCTTTCAGGGGAAAAGGAATTAAGAAAGCTAGCTCAAACGGATCTGTCCTTTTACAAGAGAGAGAAAACTCTCTTGGAACAAGAAAAGGAAGAAATCTTTAAAGAAAAATCTGAGCTAGAGATTTTGCAAAAACAAAAGGAAAACACCTTTTCTGAAAAAGTTAAAGAGTTTGAGGAAGTTTTGAAACAAAAGACTGAAGAGGTTAAGAAGTAAAAAACAGAAATACTTAACTCTGTTGCTTTAAAAGATTATTTTCAAAGAGAAAGGGAGGTTTTGCATCAATCTCTACAGAGAAAAGAGATTCAAATCAAAAAGTACCAGGATGCACAAGATGTGCACATCAAGATAAACTCTCAGAAGGATACACAAGGTCTTGGTTTCAGTGACCTTGCTCCCTATAATGGAAGGAAGAAGACATCTCTGTCCTCTGCCTTCTGTGATGGAAAAATCTAGGAGGATGTGATCTCTGGCACTGCAGCTTTCAAGAGAGTCAAAACCTCAGATGTGTTTTCAAGGACCAGAAGACTTAACTTCAGGAATGTCAGCTATGACTCCTTGGATCAAGATAAGGTTATAAAACCATCTTCAAAGTTTATTCTTGATCAAGGAAGAGCTAGAATTATACTTCCTGATTCTGTTAAAAGTCTGGATCCAAAAGAGATCTTTAATTTCAACTCTTTCAAAGGACAGAAGTCTGTTACTTCTGTGGCTGAATCCTGTGATGTTAAACCACAGAGCGAGCTCAACCCTGAAGCCTCAGTCTTCTCTCCCACTTCTGAAACAATTAGAACATCTTTTGAAGAAGATCTTATGAAAGTCCTTGAGAAAAATGCTGTTTCTGATGCTTTAAACCCCAAGTTGAGAAAGTTCAAATCTACCAAAGCTAATATCTCAGTAATGCCCAATGAGCCTAACACCTCCACCAGAGCCACCAGAGACTTTCTAGGCTCTGACAGTGACTCTGATTCTGAGGTAGATGAGCAAATTTTCTGTGGTCAAAAGAAAGTTTTGCATAAACTTAAGCAGATACCAGTAGGATCTATAGATTTTAAAAAGGGATGTCTCATTCTTTAAGAAACAAACTAGATTCATACCAGTATCTGATTTTAAAAACAAAGGCGTCAGGATTCTTGCTTCTAATGTAATAGAAGTAGAGAAAAGAGAGAATGCTAAAAGTGTTTCTGTGAATAACACTTCTGTTCCCCTAGCTTTTAAACCAATCAAATTTACACCAGAGCAGAAGGGAAAATGGATAGTCAATGACAAACATGCTCCTGCCTCTGTTGTAAATCAAAGAAGAAATTCTTTCTGGCCCAGTGAATCAGTTCCTAGAAACAACAATTTCAGAAAACCAAACCAGGACAGAATGCATGAAAAGACATATGGTCCTAAAGTTTTTCGAAACCAAGCACCATTCAAACAACAGATTTTGAATAAAAACAACAATTTGCATCAATCATCATGTTCCATTAATTGCAATTGTATTCAACTTCTGCTCAAATTACAAAATCACCTGAATGGTCCCCACTGTGTTCTGAATCAGTCAGCTCAAAGGAAAAATCCCAAGAATGTTCAGAATACACAGAAAAAGACCTATGGCACACCATCACAGAATGGAAAGTCAGTAGGAAAATCTGTTAACACCCCTAAGTCTAACAAGAAAGGACCCATTATGCAATGGGTACCTAAAAAGAACTAATCTGTCTTACAGAAGCCTCATGTGCAGATCTGGTACCTAGATTCAGGATGTTCCAGGCACATGACAGGCAATAAGGAGCCGCTGACTTCTTTCAAGAACAACATGGGAAGTGCAGTAACCTTTGGAGGAGATAATGGTGGACAGATTAGAGGCTATGGTACTTTAGTTAATGGTGGTGTTTCAGTTTCTGAAGTTGCTTATGTTGAAGGATTAAACCATAATCTGGTCAGTATAAGTCAACTCTGTGATCATGGGTTCGATGTCAATTTTAGGAAGAAGTATTGCTCTCTGTTGCTTTCCGAGTCTGGTCAAGAACTTTTAAGAGCTGACAGAAAAGGCAATTTGTACAAAATGAATTTTAATCCAAACCAAAACTCTACAACAGAAAAACTCTGTTTAGTGTCTTTGAAAAATGAAGATGCCTGGCTCTTGCATAAAAGATTTGCCCATTTAAATTTCCAAAATCTTGACAAACTCGTGAAGTTGAACATAGTGAAAGGTCTTCCTTCGCTTAAATTTGACAAAGACCATCTCTGTTCTGCTTGTGAGCTGGATAAGATAAAAAGATCTTCACACGGAACTAAGAGTGATCATAGTTGTCCCAGACCTTTGCATATGCTTCATGTGGAACTTTGTGGTCCAATCTCTGTGCAAAGTCTGTCGGGTAAGAAGTATATTCTTGTGCTAATAGATGAATTTTCTAGATATACTTGGATCGAGTTCATCAGAGTAAAATCTGATGTCCCAGAAATTTTGATAAGTCTGTTGAAAAGGATACAGGTTCTGTTAGGACTCAAAGTTCAAAAGTTGAGAAATGATAACGGGACAGAATTCAAAAATGCCAGAATCGATGCCTACCTATCAGAGGAAGGAATCTCCCAGAACTTCTCAGCTGCAAGAACTCCACAACAGAATGGAATGGTGGAAAGAAAGAACAGAACTCTGGTAGAAGCTGCCAGAACCATGTTGGCCGGTTCTATCCTTCCCATCAACTTCTGGGCAAAGGCAGTCTCAACAGCCTGTTTTACCCAAAACAGAGCTGTAATTGTGAAAAGATTTAAGAAGACTCCCTATGAACTCATCAACAACAGAAGGCCAAATGTGAAATTTTTTCATGTTTTCGGCTGCAAGTGTTACATCTTGAATGACAGAGAACAACTGGGCAAGTTCGACAAGAAGGCTGACGAAGGAATCTTTATTGGTTATTCCTTAACCTCTAAAGCGTACAGAGTCTACAATACCAGAACCAGAGTCATTCAAGAAAGCGTAAATGTGTCCTTTGATGAAAATACATCAAGTTCCTCTGATCGCAAACCAACAGAGGGGACACAGACAGAACAAAAGAAGCCAAGTTCTTCAAAAACAAGAGAAGAAGATATCAATCTCGTGTTCAATGATTTCTTCGATGATGATGATTCCTCTGATAACATCACCAGAGGCAATCAAGCTCAAAACTCTGCTGAACAGAACTTAACAGGTACAACTCTTACTGGTCCTTCCAATTCTTCACCATCTACTTCTCTGTCTACAGGTGTTATTCAATGAAATGATGAACCACAACCAGATGTAAGAGAACCTGAACAAGAGCCATCATCACCCTTGTTGACTCATATTGGGAGAGATTCCCTATTTGAAAGCTCACCTTCGCAGAGCCCTGTTGGCACTTTACAGAGCAATGAGGCCACTCTCCAGAGTTGTGTGCCACAGAGCCTTGGTGCCAATCTACAGAGCTCTGATGCAGATATTCGTCTTTTCCCATCAGAAGCACAGACTCCACCTGTTGTCCATGCTCCCATGACAAGATGGACAAAGGATCACCCTCATCGTCTAATTATTGGTGCTGCTGAAGATGGTGTGAAGACAAGATCGGCCACAATCAATGAAGCTTTCTTTGTCAATTTTTTAAGCATGATTGAGTCGAAGAAGATTTCTGAAGCCCTGGAAGACCCAAACTGGATTAAAGCCATGCAAGATGAGCTTCTGGAATTTGAAAGAAATAAAGTTTGGTCCTTGGTTCCACTCCCAAAAGACAAAGCTGCTATTGGAACTAAGTGGGTGTTTAGAAATAAAAGGGATGAAGATGGGATTATCATCAGAAACAAAGCTCGGCTGGTTGCAAAGGGATATTGCCAAGAAGAAGGTATCGATTATGACGAAACCTTTGCACATGTGGCTAGACTGGAAGCAATAAGAATCTTCCTAGCCTATGCTGCTCATAAAGGTTTCAAGGTCTACCAGATGGATGTGAAATCTGCCTTTCTAAATGGCAAACTCCAAGAAGAAGTTTATGTCCAGCAACCACCAGGTTTTGAAAGCCCAGAGTTTCCAAACCACGTTTACAAGCTAGACAAAGCTCTGTACGGCCTTAAGCAAGCTCCCAGAGCCTAGTATGAAACTCTGTCAAATTTTCTGTTGACTAATCACTTCGAGAAAGGTACTGTTGATACAACTCTGTTCTTTAGAAGGTATAAGAATGATATACTTCTGGTACATATATATGTTGATGATATTATCTTTGGGTCTACAAGGCAGGAATACTGTGATAGGTTTGAGGATTTGATGAAAAGTGAATTTAAAATGAGCATGATGGGAGAACTTTCTTTCTTCCTTGGTTTACAAGTAAAACAATCCATCAGAGGGACTTTTATATGTCAGTCTAAGTACATCTCTGATATTTTGAAAAAGTATAAGCTCAACAACTCAAATCCAATGAAAACTCCTATTGCCACTGGAGTGAAACTTGACTCTGACCTTAATGGTGAACCTGTAAATGTCAAATCCAATGAAAACTCATATTTCCACTGTGCCAGATTTCAAGCAAATCCTAAAGAATCCCATTCGTCTGCTGTCAAGCGCATATTTAAAATCTGAAAGGGACTCAATTCTTGGTTCTCTGGTATCCTCTTAATTCTGGTTTCGAACTTATTGCATACACAGATTCAGATTATGAAGGATGCAAGAATGACAGAAAGAGTGCTTCTGGTAGCTGCCAATTGCTTGGAGATAAATTGGTGAGTTGGACATCCAAGAATCAGAACTGTGTCTCAACTTCTACAGCAGAAGCAGAGTATGTTGCCGCTGCTAGTTGTTGCTATCAAGTGATCTGGATGAAAACTCAACTTAAAGATTATGGCATGGAGTACAACAAAATCCCAATCCTATGCGACTCCAAGAGTGCCATAGCAATTACAGCTAATCCAGTCCAGCACTCCAAGACAAAACATATCGACATAAGGTACCATTTTATAAAGGATCATGTTGAAAAAGGGACAATTGAAATATACTTTGTGTCAACTGACTTCCAACTTGCTGATCTGTTCACAAAAGCCCTTGATGAAATGAGGTTTAACTTCTTAATCAGCAAGATGGGTATGCTGAACATGTCCTCCTAACTCTGTTTAAAAATCAACAGAGCCTCTAATGTTCCTACCAGAGCTCTGTCAAAATGATTAGGTAGGATAGTTCACCAGAGCCTCTGATGTTATCACCAGAGCTCTGCCAGCATACTTTTTCAATGTTTTCCTCTTGTGAATTTCTTGTTTGTAAATATTTTTTTCTTTGTACATAAAGTTTTTTTAATCTTTCAAAAGGCTGAAAAGAAAAATCAGCCTACTAAGCTCACCATTTAAGGTGGAGCTTAAGAGAAAAACAAGCATGGTTTTAGGGGGAGTAAGTCAAAACCATTCTTTCAAATTCAAATGACTTTGCTCTTTTGAACTTTAAAGATAAATCTTTTTGAGAAAGGGAAAACCTGGTCTGATGAAAATCTTTTGATAAAGTCAATAACTTACCAGAACTCTGATATTTCACCAGAGCCTCTGATGACTTCTCACCAGAACTCTGTGAAACTTCTAAGTGAGTTCTGTTCTCGTTCTTTGACTACTTTCACATCAGAACAGAGTTTTTAAATGATTTTGGGTAAAGGTGAAACATCTTGGGATACCTGAAAAGAAATGAAAACGGTCACTCAACAGAGGCGAAACTGTACTAAGCTTCACCAGAGCTCTGTCAGTTTTCCTGCCACGTCATCAGAAGTAACGTCATCAGAGGTGTGGGTTATTTCTAAACGTCAACGACATGTCACCCGCCCATCTCTAACCGTGACGGTTTACTTGCCCGAAAGTTGTCAGAACCAAATCCACGTGGCAATCTCTGATTGAGAAACCAACCGTTAGTTGTTCCCACGTTCTACTGTTGAGGCCTCTCCACTATCTGACACTCAAGTGCCTACAGTACCTACGACGTTAATCCAGCCACGTGTTTAGCGTATAAATATCCATTACCATGACCCATTTCTTTTCTTACGCTCACTGATCATTCAAAAACCCTTCATCTTTCCCTCTCAAAGTTCAAAACCCTTGTGTTCTTCAAGAAACCCTAAACCTGCAACTATGGCGGAACCTCAAAACCCACAAAATTCTGCTGAATCAAGCCGAATAGGACCCGTTGACCAAATCATTATCCTTCCATACGAGTTAGCAGACAACAACTACCGTTTCGACGCTAACCCATGTCTCTATTTACCCACCTATCACATTTTTGTAGAGTTTTTCAGAAACTCTGAAGTTTTTAGAGCGCTTACTGAGTTCAACGACAACCTTCCCGAGATCTACGTCCAACAATGGTGCACTACGTGCCAGTACATTGAAGAACAAGATGGAATCGTTGGAAATGTCAATTCTAGAGATGGAGGAGCATGTACAATCCGCATTCGTGCCAGCACCTTCATAAGAATTTACCGGATGAAGACAAGAAGACAGCTTTGAATAGAAGCCTACGAGAAACCCCCAAAAGTAGCTGTTCTTCTTGACTTTATGAAGTTCTTAGGCTACAACAAAGATCTGCACAAAATAGGCGAGTTCAGAAGACAAAACCTACCCACAGTGTGGAACTTCATGTTCTCCACATTGAACAGAACCCTTACCTGCAAATCTGGTAGTCAAGATCAAACCAACACAGAAATCCTACAAATCATGTATGGATTATTCTTCAACAGAAACTTCGACAACGCCAGCATTCTGTACAATGATCTCCTTGCCGCTGTCAACACCAAGACTTCAACCATAGCAAGAGGAGGAGTTGTTGGAACTCACAAATTTCTGAAGACCATCAAATTCCCTCGTTTCATAAGTCTGGTGATCAGAAGAGCCTTCCAACGCTTGGAATTAATTCAACAGGGAAATCCTACACCTGTTTGGGTAATGTCCAGGTTCCTTCCCACAACATCAGGTGAATATCCCTTTATTAGACGAGTACCAAGAACAATGCTCACTCTAATTGACCCTCAACATATTTCTATCCAAAACTATGAGAGTGCTGCTCAACCTCAAGAACCTGAGGTGAGAACCCCATCATACTTAGGATCTGAGCCCTCATTAGTGAGTATGAGTGAGGAAATTGGAGAAGAAGTGAACAGACCAGAGGCAAGAGCACCCGAAGTGGGGTCTTCCTCTGCAAGAGTGATGGAGGAGGAAGTACAGAACAGAGCATCCCCTATGGAGACTGTTCATGAGAGAGTAAGGGAAACTCCAGAGGTAGAAGTAATTTCCTCTGGTAGTGGTGAGAAAGAAGAGGGTGAGGGAGAGAATCCTGAGTCTTCTAAATCCATAGGAGCCGAGAGAACTGCGAGCTTAGAACAAGATGTTCCAAAGAACACACATGTGCGCATCCCAAGCCCAACTCCCAGTGCAACCATACAATCTATTCCTGGTGATCAAGACCAGAGGAATATTGAAACAGAGGTGCACACCTCGAACCCTAACCAGCAAGAACCACCAGAGGCACCTCTTCACACCTCTGGTATGCACGCAACCGGGGAATCTATCTTTGGTAATGATGTTCCTTTGTCCCAGAACATCGATAGGTCACCTCCACACGATGATGCCTCTGTAGCTCATATAGACTTAACACAAAATAGACCTGAGATCTTTCGTATCTCACGTAGTCTCTGTCCGACTCAGGGACAATGGGAAGATCTAGTTTCACAAGGAAAGACTTTGCTTGATCCAAGCTCTTCTCAACACATCAGATTTCCTTCTTCAGAACCTGAGCTGGAAGAGGAAACTCTTGTCAGAACACCTGTAGTTGTTTCCTCTCAAAGGGAGCAGCAAGGATCGGGTGGAAGTCCTCCAAGAGCCAACATCAAAACAACTCTTGAAGGAGGCACCTCTGAACTCGAGGTTCAATTGGATCCAGGTGTTGGAACCAAGGTTACCCCCGTTGACACTGTCACAAGAGCAGAGTTCGAAAGCTTCTGTGGTAGTATCAACAACTCCTTGAATGAGTATAAACTTATCAATGAACAGAAGGAGGATCTGATCCGTAAGGAGAATGCTTCTCTTAAAGAAGAACTGTAAAAGATCACAGATAAACATGCAGAAGTAACTCAGAAGTATGCAGAGGCTGAACGACTCAGAACAGATGCTGAAAGCGTCAGAGCAGAGGAAACGACGAAGACATCAACAGAGCTTGCAGAACTGAAAAGACTTATGTCAGAGAATCATACGGCTGCAATGAACAGAACCCTGCCTATACCTTCACTTCTCTTATCAGACTCAAACATCAGAACCCTGACAAAGTTAATCAACAACTCTGTTAAGGATGCAGTGAAAGAAGCAACGACATCTTCTGCTACTCCAGTGAACATATCTGGCCCAAGCCCTAACGATCTTCCTATGACAGTTGGCCAGATGGGAAATTTCAGTAAAAACGTACTCAGCAGAATGATGACAATTTCATCAAAGTTTGTCATGAAGGCACAAGCGACAGAGCGGCACGTGCAGACATCTCTTGACACTCACAAAGTTAACTTTGAGAGTCAAGTTGATGAAATCAGAACAGCTGCAACAGAGGTCGGAGATGCAATGAAAAAGGCAGTCTCAAATTTCACAGATGCCATTCGAAGGACTGCCACGCTCAAACGACCTGCAGAAGGAGCACCAGTAGGAGAACCCTCGAGCAAAAGAACCAAGGCTACTTCAAAGTTTGTTGTTCCGTCCTCACCAGCTTCTGGGATCGACACTTCTGATGATGATGATGATTTTGAAGATGCTCAAGAAGGTCACTCAGATAGTCAGATGGGTGAGTCCATAGAACAACAAAAGGGGGAGAAGGAGAAAGAAAAAGAAAAGGAGAAAGAGGCTGAGAAAGAAAAAGAGAAGGAAAAAGAGAAAGAAACAGAGAAGGGTAAAGGGTAAAGGGTAAAGGGAAAGGGAAAGCGACAGAGATAGAGGCAGAAAAAGGAGATAAGGGTATGACAGAAGACATTCCATCAGAGATGACTATGGTAGTGTTTAACTACATGTTCAAAGACAGAATCATCAAAGCACCAGAAGAGTCAACACAACAACCACCAGAGATCATCATACTTGACACCCCTCCTTCATCTCCAAGGACCGAACCAGAGAGATCAATCACAATCTCTGCTGATGAACAAATAAGCCAAGCCCAACCCCAGGTCCAAACTCAAGATCTACAAGAGCCCGGACGCCATGTTGACATTCTTATGGCTGAAACCCATGAAGATCAGAACCCAATTCAGCCAGAACAGAACCCAGAAACATCAACCCAACACACCGAGAAACCGTCCTTAGAAGAATTTTTTGCATATCTCTATGCTCACAGAGATATCATTCCTGTCAATGCCAAACCCATCAACCCTTACCTAAACCCGAGCAGAATAAACATAATCCAAGATGCTAGGCGAAAGTTCATAGAAACCAAGTCAAATCTGAACAAAGCCATAAACTCGAACTTTAGTATCCGCAGAATCTTGGACATCAAGCATAGGAAATTCCAATACGACAGAGTTGTGTATCATGGGTATACTGTTGAATCAACAGAAGACAAGATCGAACACTTTAACGACAACGGTCTTGTGCTTCTAAATCCATATGATCTGATCACACTCTACGCCTATTGCTTGAACTTCACCGATAGATACAAAGAAGCCAGATCTGCTCTACCAGAGGTTCGATTCGCTATGCAAGAGCACGTCAATCTCAGAACACAGATCAACTTTCAGCTAGGCATAGAATTCGAAGTTGAGAGACTAGCGATTGCACCCCGAAACGAAAATCTTGAGGGTTATGGCCATTACTAGACTGGAACCGTAGTTGGAGATCCTCCAGTCTTCATCTGCCGTCAGAAGAAGATCAAGAAAGCCATCAGAGCTTCTGAAACCCACAAGTACTCGAGTGAGTCGCTGATGTATCTCAGGAACGTAATCCAGAATCTCCCAAGAAAAAAATTTCCAGAAGAGCAACTGAGGATTAAAGTGCAGGATCTATTCTTACAATCAATATAGAAAGAAGTAATTGAGAAATTGTATGATCAAGCCCAATTGTATTCAATGATGCACAGAATTACAGATCTAAGAGAGAGATAACCTCAAAGATTACAAGGAATGAATACAAGTAATATGGGAAAATCAATCAGTTAGCAACGAAGTGCTAACCACTCTATTTATACTGGAACGGATATATTAAAGCTATAGTACAAATAAGAAAGACTAATAAGAACAAAACACGTGTCCTAATTAGTTTACACATTACTAAGTAACGAAACTCGTCATACGTTCTGAACAGGTAGTTCAGAACTTCTGAACATTCTTCTGATCACGCTTCTCAGAACTTCTGACTTCTCTTTCTCAGATCTCTGACTCTTCTTCTCAGAACTTCTGACTCTTCTTCTCAGAACTTCTGAACCTTCTTATCAGATCTTCAACACTTGGTTTATTGACAAAACTTCAGATCTAACAATCTCCCCCTTTTTGTCAAATAAACTTAAACTTTGCATCATCTAATTCTTTCAGAGCAGGAACAATTTTCTGAAGTAGCACATTCCTCAGATTAAGCCTCTTATCAATCTTGTCAATAATTTCTTGAATAACTTCAACTTGCTGATTTATTGCTTCTTGAGTTATGTTTGCTTCCTTTACTTTCAGCATCTTTTTCTCCAAATTGTGCTTTATGATCCTTAAAGTTCCAGAACAATATTTTGCAGTTTCCTTTGCTCTGAAGAAGATCTTTCCACTTTTGTTCTTCAAAAATACTCCCAGATCTGGATACTTGTGAACACTTCCAGTCTTTAACACCTTTTTCTGCTCATGATCTGTATTGGGATTTGCCAGATAAACACATGACTTTTGCAAATACAGAGCTATTTGGAAATCTGTATAGCAATGCCACCTTAAGATATAGAACATGGCCTCAATCACCACACTTCTTGCCTTCCTTTCATTTCTGTCTTTACTTGATTCTTTAAAACATAGAAAGCTGTGTAATCTGTAGAAGTCAACCACTGACAGTTTCTCAAAATCTGCATCAGTAAAATAATAAACCTTGCCATCTTCTCTCAAAACTTCAAAGGATAAGTACTCCATCTTTCTGAATTTCTTAACCTTCAATTCTCTGATTCCAGTGATTAGAAAATCTGAGTAAACGGCTTGCTTTGTTTTGCCAAGACATCTTGATTTTTCAGCCAACCAGATCTGAGTCTCCTTAGACCTATCATAATACACATCCAAGAATTGTACTTCTTTTGGTTTGAAAAACTCAGGCAGATCAAATTCAATAAAGTATCCATTCAGATCAATGAATATTTCATCTTCTTTGGGTTC
Organism: Saussurea involucrata; assembly: GCA_033807775.1. Taxonomy (NCBI): domain Eukaryota; kingdom Viridiplantae; phylum Streptophyta; class Magnoliopsida; order Asterales; family Asteraceae; genus Saussurea; species Saussurea involucrata. The sequence goes on along the minus strand of CM066327.1, from coordinate 73,813,966 downwards.
AGACTGTTCAGCTTGGTCAATATTAGTTATCTGCACATTCTGAGGTGTTGTGTCCTGAAATTCTTCAACTTCATCTGACAAAATTTCATTCACTTCATACTCAGCAGGAAACACAAAATCATTATGTAGAATCTTTTTGGGATTCACCTCAGATAGCAACCATTCACTACTGTTCCTGATTTTTCTTCTAAAATCCAACCTCCTCTTCACACAGTTTATGCATCTCTTCTTTAAACTCTCTTTTTCAGCATCCATACTTACTTCCATTCTAATCAACAACCAATTCAGAGTTGCATCACTGTACTTCACCAACTCTTTTAATCTGAACAATTCAAGTCTTTCGTGAACCATATATGTGAACCCTTCTGTCTCCATTCCTTCATTCACAAAACCCTTCACATGCAGATCAACTTCTGTTTTCTTTGTGGGAGAACTCAGATTGCACTTTTCTTTTCTTTCTTCGATAGCCAACTGGAAGTCATACAAGTATATATTTCTGACATAAATACCCAGAAGTCTTCTGCATTCAATTTCTATCAAGGCTTCTTCAGTGCTAGCAAAGAACTTGACTAGAAAGATCTGATCATCAAGAGTCAATCTGTGAAAATCAAATGTAGACATGGAAACCTTTGTATTTCTTTCTTTCAGTATTTCCATTCTAACGAACATTAAACCATTGAATTCATCTTGTTGAAACATCAGAACTTTCTCGATTCTTTTCTGAATATGCAGTTTTGAGTCAGGAACTCTGAACATGTTAGAAGCTTCTGAGTAGACCATCTGAGCTCTGTCATCCATAAAACCATCAATGTTACTTTCCAAAAGCTCATACTCTCCTTCTGTGTAGTAGAGATTATCATATATTTCCTCAGGAAAAATATCATCATGAAATTGTCTGGCTAATGGCACATCACTTAACTCTAGAATGAAGTCACACACAGGTTCTTCTAGTCTTTGCAATTTAATCTTTGGAATCTCAATTGGTTTTCTGAATACATATTCAGAAGGCATAAAGAAGTCTTTCACTTTCACATACTCTTCTTCTGTATTTAACTCATCACAAAAGTTAAACCTAAAATCATCTTTAAAATCCTGAGTGTAATCCACAGTTCTGTCTTCTTCTCCCATTAGATCAATGGGTCTTATCACTTTTATTCCTTTATGAATTTTCTGAACACTCAAAGCTCTGACTACTTCATTATGCATTCTTCTGATCAATTCTTCATTCAACCTCCTTTCTTCTGATTCAGACTCCATTGCCCTTTCACTGTTATAAACCACAATATCTGTACACCTGTTTACCACTGTACTTTCCACTATTTCTTCTATTCTCAAATCAGATTCCTCAATAGCTACAGTTTCATCTGAGTTTCCTTCCATCTCAGTATCCAAGTTCAATTCCTCTGTTTTATCTGATTCATTACTATCAATACTTCCCAACTCCATTTCTTCTGTATCTGAACTGTCAAGCTGTACTATCTGAATCATCTTCTTTAAATTTTCCTGTGTCTGATCTTCTGAACTTTTTGTATTGGCTAAGTGCATGTCTGCTATCTCAAAATCTTCTATGCCAATGTCATCATCAGAACTTAACCTTTGTCTTTTCTCCCCCTTTTGATGATCATGAGGCTCATTATCATCAAACTTTCTTTTTAAGTTCTGATTAGAAGTACCTTCAGCTTCAGCTTCTACAATAGGAACAGGATCAAGAGGCTTTGAAGTAGAAGCCAGTGATACACTTAGTGCTTTCAGTATAGAATCCTGCATATCTTGCATTTGTTTCAACATATCTTTTTGAAAACCAGACATTATATCCATGATCTCCTTTTTGTGAGAATCCAAGGATTTCTTTACATCATCTACCTTGGTTTCAACAGAAATTAACTTTTTCTCCAACACATTTTTCAAATCTGATACCTCATCATTCAGATCCTCCATCCTCTTCTCCAAATTTTCTACTTTTTCCCCCATCTCCTTGTTTTGTTTCTGAATCTTTTCAAATTCAGAAGTTTCTAACAGTGAACCTGAACCAACAGATGGTCCAGTTTTCATGTGCCCAGAGAGCTCATGGCCTGTAGATAACACACAGTCATCTTGTACAACAGATGCACGTTTGAATGAGGCTTTTGTAATGTTCACCTCACCAGGACTTCCATCCAATCCTCGACACCCAACATTAGGCATGTCTATGAATGTTGTTTCAGGAGTACGAAATTCCTGATCTGTGCAAGTGTCAAAAGGAATTTCAGGCTCAATATGAATAGGACTGTGATATTCAGACTCAATGTGTTGAAAAATAAGTTGGGATTTATCACCTCCCTCCAAATGAGTTTGGGATGGTTCCCCGGATTTGTGTGAAACAGTAGCATGTTGAAATGCTTCTGAGTGGGTATGGATGGGTTGTTCAAGATCCACCACTAGGTCCATGGTGTTTGTTTCAATATTGGACACCAAGAGATGTGAACCAATAGCATGTGTGGTTACCTGGTCAAGATTAGCTGGTTCAGAGGCATCTCTTTCTGTTTGAACCTCTGTTAACAATCTCTCATCCTCACCACTCTCATTCTGTTTTTCCTCACTGAGTCTAACCAAGCTCTCAGAATTTTCCCTCTCAAGTCTCTCAGAATGTTCACCCATCTGAACATCCTCCCCCTCTCTAATTCGACTAGACCCCTCACCTCTCTTCTCAGGTTGGTCCTCTTGGGCAGGGATTTGAGGTAATTCAATTCCCATAGAGGTGCAATAAGCTTTTAAAATCTCACTCTCCCTTGGAATATAATTCCTAAGTGATTTTGGCAACAGTTTATGATTTGGATAATTTTCAAGTCTTGTTACTGAGGTCATCTTACTCAAATAAAATGTAGGACCATGCTCTTCATTTGTTCTTCTTGAGATTGTTCTGTTTTCCTGCATGGCATACCAAATAACAATTTGCCAGTACCTTATGTAGGGAATGTATGTCAGTGGAGCATCCTTTGTCTTCTTCTGAATTGCTTTCTGATTCTTCTCAAATGTATTCTTCATATCTTCCCAAAGTATTAAAGTATAGTCATAATGCCTATTCTTCACTAAACCTTGAAATATCTGAAGAATTTGTTTAGAACCTTGATCAGCAGAACTATTTTTCCCTGACAAACATTTATTTACCACATGAAAGAAGCAAGCCCAAATAGGTGGTAATTTGTTTCTTCTGAACAAACTGAGAGTCCTCAATCCTTCATTGTATCCCAACTTCATGAACTCTGCTATTAATTCCTCTGTTAGGGGTAAATCCTCAAAATCTGTTCTTCTTTGTACATCATCTTTCTCTGGTAGATTCAGCATTTCTCTTAGTGCAGAGATAGATAAGACAAATGTCACTCCTCCAATTTCAGACACAAACTTATTATCTTCTAACCTAAGATATTTCCACCATTGTTGTATGTACTGAACAGGCACATTTTTACTTCTTGTAAACCATTTTCTGTACGGATGATGTTTGAATAACTCCATGATAATTCTGTGTTCAGGCTTAAAACGACTTTCCTCAAACAATATAATACAGTTATTTTCAGATAATTTCAACCATTCACTCTCAGGAACAACTCTTTCCACTAGAATAGATCTATCTGACATAATAGAACCTGCAGCACTCTGATCATGTTCAATATTGACGTTTACCTCATCCGCATTTCCTTCAGATTCATCCATTTGTTCATCTTCTTCATCATTTCTTATTGCCCCTTCCTCTGCAACTCTATTTTGTACTTCATCATTTTCCGAATCGGATGAATCCATTATCGATTTTGTAGAATGTAGAGAAATTGGACCACTTCTTCGTATTTCAGACATGATTTAAGAAGAAAACAGATTCAAAGAACTCTGGATTTGATTCGTATCTCACGTTTCGCTCTGGAATTTGAAAGAAATTTGAAATAGGGATTTTAAGACCTATTTAAAATCCGCGAAGTTGAAAGGTTTAACGGAAAAGCGAAATCAATGTTATAACGGAGTCAACACATGTGAAATACCACAAAGGATTTAAATGAAATACGTGGCATTGTCAAACAAATATGAAGCTGACACGTGTTAGTGGATAGAATTTTGACTCAAGTCAAAGATCTGAATAACACGCACAGATGTTCTGATTCCATGACTCAGAAGAATTTTGCCTTGTAACCAAAATGTCTTTTAAAATCAACTTCTGACCAATATAAAACATTTTGATTATTCAGAAGAGGTTTGAACAGATAAGAAATGAAAACAAATCTTTTAAGCATCACAAAATGATTTCCAAAAGAATTTTGATGCTCCCCCTTGACTTGAGCATGCATTTGAGTATTAATGATACATAAAGATGAGATTAAAAGATAATCAAAGAAGCATAATCCATACAGTTGAAGTTATTTGTATTTCTCAAAAGTAAATTTTTGAAAGTTAGATTGCTGAAGTATTGACTCAGAATTTCTGACCTTAAGATTCAGAGGTTCTGATCTCAGGACTCAGAAGTTCTGAACTCAAGACTCAGAGGTTCTGAACTCAAGATTCAGAAGTTCCGAACTCAAGATTCAGAAGTTCCGAACTCAAGACTCAGAAGTTCTGAATACACTACTCAGACAAGTTTACTTAGAAAAATTTAGCATTTTTAAGAAAAAAAATATTTTCAACTAGGCAGATTAAGCATTCCTATTTTACATATGAGAAAAGAAAACCTTTTGTGATCAAGAGGCTTTGTGAACAAGTCAACCAATTGATACTTTGTATGCACAAAGTGCATCTCTATAGTTCCTTTTTCCACATAGTCCTTTATAAAATGATATCTCACATCTATATGCTTAGTCTTCGAATGTTGAACAGGGTTCTGAGTAATAGCAATTGCACTTTCTGAGTCACAATAGATGGGAATCTTGTTAAGCTGATATCCATAGTCCATGAGTTGTGTTCTCATCCACAATGTTTGAGAGCATGAAGCAGCAGCAGCAACATACTCTGCTTCAGCAGTTGAAGTGGATACACAGTTCAGTTTCTTTGATGCCCAACTCACTATTTTATCTCCCAAAAAGTGACAAGCACCAGATGTACTCTTTCTGTCCAACCTACTTCCTGCATGATCAGCATCAGTGAAAGCAGTCAATTTGAAGTCAGTTTCTTTTGGATACCATAAACCTAGATCAGGTGTTCCTTTGAGATATCTTAAAATCCTTTTGACAGCCAACATATGTGATTCTTTCGGGTTAGATTGAAATCTAGCACAGAAACAGGTAGAAAACATGATATCTGGTCTACTTGCAGTCAAATAAAGTAATGATCCAATCATGCCTCTATAAAGTTTGATATCTGCTGAAACACCTTTGAGATCAGCATCTAACTTTATGTTAGTTGCCATAGGTGTTCTCATAGAAGCACAATCAGACATTTTGAACTTATTCAGAATATCTCTGACATATTTTCCTTGATTTATGAAAATACCTTTTGGTAGTTGTTTGACTTGAAGACCAAGGAAAAAATTCAGTTCACCCATCATGCTCATTTCAAATTCAGATGACATGATTTTTGAAAAATTATCACATAATTCTGGACTGGTAGAACCAAATATTATGTCATCAACATAAATCTGAATCAGAATCAAATCATTACCCTGTTTCTTTAAAAACAAAGTTGTGTCAATCTTACCTTTCTTGAATCCTGAACCTAACAGGTGTTTAGTAAGAGTGTCATACCAGGCTCGTGGTGCTTGTTTTAGACCATATAAAGCTTTGTCTAAAATATAAACATGATCAGGGAATTCTGGATCAACAAAACCTTCAGGTTGATGGACATACACCTCTTCATTAAGTTTGCCATTTAGAAAGGCTGATTTGACATCCATTTGATACACCTTGAAGTTTTTATGTGCAGCATAGGCTAAAAATATTCTGATTGCCTCTATTCTTGCCACTGGTGCAAATGTCTCATCATAATCAATTCCCTCTTGTTGACAGTATCCCTTAGCAACCAATCTTGCCTTGTTTCTGATGACAACACCTGATTCATCCTTTTTGTTTCTGAACACCCATTTAGTTCCAATTATAGATTTACCTTCAGGCTTTGGAATGAGTCTCCAAACTTTATTTCTTTCAAATTGAAGCAATTCCTCTTGCATTGCTGAATCCAGTCTGGATCCTCTAGGGCTTCATTAGCTTTCTTTGGTTCAATTACACTTAAGAAACCAGCAAACATTGCTTCATTTGCTGTAGCTGATCTTGTCTTTACTCCTGCTGATGGATCACCTATTACTTGATGAATAGGGTGATTTTTAGTCCATTTATTAGCACTAGGGAGTACATCAATCTCTGAATAATTGTTGTTTGCATCATTCTCATCAATGATTGCTCGTAATTCTGAACTGTCACCTTGTTCTGACGTATGAGTAGGAGTTGCATCCAAGTTTGAGTTCTGATTAATGAAGTCAGAGTTCTGATTGACTTGTTCAGAGTTCTGAGTACAAGAATCAGAATTCTGATTACAAGGTTCAGAGTTTTCACCACTTGTATTTATTAGATTTGGGCACTCCTCTGATGGACCTTTGTCAGAAATTACAGTTGATTGAACTATTTCTGGAGTCTTATTTTTCATCTCTTTGACCATCTTTGGGTTTTCATATTCTGCATAAGAATCAGAAATTAGTTCACTAAAAGCATCCTTAAACAGTAAATTGAGTTCTGAACAAATAGGATTAGAATTTGTATCAGAAGTCATTTTTGTCTTGTTCAGCATGAGTTCTGAACTGTCTTGTTCAGAAGTCCACATTCTGGCTTCATCAAAAGTTACATTTATGCTCTCCATCATCCTCTTGGTTCTTCTATTGTAGATTCTGAATGCTTTGGAAGTTAAAGAATAACCCACAAAGTATCCTTCATCTGCCTTTTTATCGAATTTGGCAAGATTTTCTCTGTCTCTGAGAACATAGCATCTGCAACCAAAAATATGAAAAAATTTGATTAATGGTTTTCTTTTATTTATCAGTTCATAAGCAGTCTTATTTAATCTCTTATTGATTAAAGTTCTATTTTGTGTAAAACAAGCAGTTGCAATTGCTTCAGCCCATAGGAAAGTAGGAAGATTTGCATAAGCCAGCATTGTTCTCGCAGCCTCAACTAGAGTTCTATTCTTCCTTTCAACAACACCATTTTGTTGAGGAGTTCTGACAGCAGAAAAATTGTGAGAAATCCCAGAACTTTCTAAAAAATTCTGAAGAGTCTCATTTCTGAACTCCGTTCCATTATCACTTCTGATTTTCTGAACTTGAAGTTGTAAGAGAACTTGAATCCTTTTGATAAAATTTATCAATGTAGTAGCAGCTTCTGACTTAGCTCTTAGGAACTCAACCCACGTGTATCTGGATAATTCATCAACAATCACAAGCATATATTTCTTTCCTCCCATCGATTGAACTGAAATTGGACCACAAAGATCAGTATGAATCATTTCTAATGGTGCTTTGCAAGATGAGTCCATTTTTAATTTGTGAGAACTCTTTTTCATCTTGCCCATTTCACAAGCTGAGCATAATGATTCTTTTTCAAATTTAAGCTTTGGTAAGCCTTTAACCAAATGTTTTGCAACAAGATTATTAAGATCTTTGAAATTCAGATGAGAACATCTTCTGTGCCAAAGCCAGCATTCATTTGCAGTTGATTTTGATAAAAGACAAACTGTATTTAATGTTTTCAATTTTGAAAAATTAACTACAAATAAGTCCATATGTCTTTTGGCCCAGAAGACTTTGACATCATTTTCAGTTAGAATCATGCAACCTGTTATTTGAAACTTAATTTGACAAAGACTGTCTAAAAACTGACTTATGCTGAAAAGATTGTGTTGTAATCCTTCAACATAGAAAACCTTTTGGATAGTTAGATCCCCTTTAGTTAAATCCCCATAACCTTTGACTTGACCTTTGCTATTTTTTCCCAAGTTTACTGCTCCTCCAGCCTTTTCTGTGAAGTTTGATAGAAAAGACTTCTGACCTGTCATGTGTCTTGAAGCTCCTGAATCTAAAAACCACACATGACAGCCCTGCAAAAGGATCAGTTAGGTTTAGGTACCCATTTTGGAATGGGTCCATTTTTGTTAGCTTTGTCATTGGATTTAACATTAGTACCTTTTACTCTCCACTCAAAATCTTTCTTCAAACACCACTTTCCTTGAACTTTTATGAAGTCAGAACATTTTCTGCTTACAAGTTTGTTCAAATTCTTTTTGAGAGTTGTAACTTTTGGTTTTGCTATGTTTTCAACTTTCTTTTCTTTTATCTTTTCTTTCTTCTGAGTCTGAGGAACAGAAATTTTCTTCTTTTCTGTATTTTGAGAAACAGAAACTTTCTGAATATCTTTTCTTATGTATGAAACAGAAGTTATTTTGACTTGACATTTGTGAGAATATTGGAATGAATCATTTTTACATCTAACACAAACAAGATTTTTCTTTGCAAGTGACAATAAATCTGAAACATAGATCATTTCATTTTTATTTATACTGTTCAGAGTACAATTGCCCTTATTACAAGAATTTCTAGCGTTTAGTTCAGAAGTAGATTTCATTCTAAGCTTCTCAAGTTCCCTTTTCAGATCATTCAACTTTGCAAGATCATCTTTCCTTTTGCTTTCTTCTTTTTCTGAAAAATTCAAGTTCTTTTTGTTAGAAGAATTAGATGATTCACCTTTTTCATATGTACTTGATTCATTAAAGAATTTATCATTTTCTCTTGAAGCATTAATTTTAAAAAGATCATACTCAGTCTTCAGTTTTTCAAGCTCTGTTATTTTCTGAATAAAAATATTCTTTTCTTTCAAAGCTTCTTCAAGTTTAATATCCACCTCACAGAAATCATTTTCAAGTTCATCATAAGCTTTCCTTAAATCCTCAAGTTCTTGACTCACAAGATTAAATCTCTTTTCAAGTTGCAAAAATTCATCTGATTTTGTTTCAGAAAATCCAGTTGAATCAGACTTCTGACTACCTGAGTCAGAGTTCTGATTTACAGACTCAGATGTCTGATCTTTAGACTCAGAATTCTGACTACAAAGTTCAGAATCCTGACTAGAAGTTTCAGACTTCTGATTGACTGTTTCAGAATTTTTACTTGTATCAAATATGCTCTCAATGTCATGATATGAAAAACTTGGTTGTTTATTTTTGTAGCTGACATTTAAGGAATCATACTTGAATTTAGTATCATTGTATCTTGGCTTTTCATCTGTTGGTTTAGAAACTTCTTTCTTAACCTTTTCTTCTGAACCAACTGACTTTTCTGTTTTAGACTCAGAAATTGTCTCATCTGACTTTTTAGAGTTTGGTCTTTGCAAATTGTCAGAACTTGTTATAGAACTAGCAGGTCTTATGAAAACTTCAACAATTTCTGGAATTTTTGGCTTAGAAACTTGAAGTATTGGAGCTCTTTTTAAAATGACATTTTCTTCCAATCCCAATCCCTTCTTTGGATTGTAAAATCTTGTATCTTTAACATTGCTTAATAAAAGATTTAATGTTTGCTGAGTCTGACCTCTTTTCAAATTCAAATCTTCCAATTCTTTGATTTTGGTGTATAAATTCTTTCTTTCTTCAAATAACATATCAAATTTTATTTGTAAATCACCTTTTTCATCCTTTATTTTTGAAAACTCAACTTTTAGTTCAGAAAGCCTTTTCATCAATTCAGAATTTTCATCTTTAACTTTCTGTTTCTCAGCCTCAGATTCTTCATATTGTTCGTTTATTACTTCTTTTTCAATTCTGAATTTGTTAACCAAAGTTCTTTCTCCTTTTATCTGTTTTCTTAGATTAGCAAATTCAGTTTTCATTTCACCAATCTGTGTCATTAACTCTAATTCAAGTGAAGAATGTACCTTAGCAGATGACTCAGAATCAGCATCTTCAAAATCAGAATCATCCTCATTCCTCATTTTTGCCATATAGCTTCGCATCTGTGGAAAGTTGATATGATCATCTTCATCAGAAGTGTAGTACAGCCAATTCTCCTGTTCAGCCAATAGCGCACTCTCGTCATCTCTCTTCTTTGCAAGCTGAGCCTTCTTCGTGTAGTATTCATAATCTTTCACAACTTTAACTCTGCAATCCTTGGCATAATGGCCAGATTTTCCACACTTGAAACACAGATTCTTTTCTTTTCTCTCTTCCTTCTCTTCCTTGTTTTCTTCACTTCTCTCTATTCTCTTTTCAATCTTATTTTCTTCTCTGTCATCTTTCTTCTTATAATCTGAACTTCCAGCTCTCTTATAATTTCCTTGAAATCTGCCCTTCCCATACCTTTTGTTGAAAGTATTTGTCAGCAAAGCTAGCTTTTCAGCCATTATCTTGATATCTTCATCATCTTCTGATCCTTCTTCTTTGTCAGATTCCTCCAGACTCGGTATTTCTGATAGATATGCAGTCTTTTTGGGTGCTTTGATTGCTTTGGACTTTGATAAGAACGCTAACTGATCAGCAACATTTTTCTTTTCTTCCACAACTAACTTGACAGAGTCTTCATGTTGATTAAGAACACAGAACAAATCATTTAAGTCTTCTTCACACATATCCTTGTTCATTTGCAGACTTATGGCAAATGATGACCATTCTGAATTTAGACTGTTCAGAAATTTGTAATTTATTTCTGATTTTGTTTTCTTCAGTCCATTTCTTCTCAAGTCATTTAGAATAGTGCAAAATTTACTGTATGTCTGTGTCAAACTTTCTGACTCTTTTGCTTTGAACCTTTCATAAGCATTTATGCTTTGATTTAACTTTGCCTGAATAGATCTCACAGTTCCTAACATTTGCCTTTCCAATTCGTCCCACATTTCTTTAGCTGATGATCCACTGTCAATCCTGTTAAGAACCTCATTCGGGACAGCCAAAGTCATCAAAGTAATTGCTCTTTTGTCAATAGCATGCCTATTTTTCTGTTCAGCAGTGTATTGGGAATAATTCTTCTTTACTCTGGTCGCTGGAATTTCTGGAGTTGTCTCTGTAGCAGGAGTTGCGGCGTGAAAGTGCAGGATCTATTCTTACAATCAATATAGAAAGAAGTAATTGAGAAATTGTATGATCAAGCCCAATTGTATTCAATGATGCACAGAATTACAGATCTAAGAGAGAGATCACCTCAAAGATTACAAGGAATGAATACAAGTAATATGGGAAAATCAATCAGTTAGCAACGTAGTGCTAACCACTCTATTTATACTGCAACAAACATCTTAAAGCTACAGTACAAATAAGAAAGACTAATAAGAACATAACACGTGTCCTAATTAGTTTACACATTACTAAATAACGAAACTCGTCATAAGTTCTGAACAGGTAGTTCAGAACTTCTGAACATTCTTCTGATCACGCTTCTCAGAACTTCTGACTTCTCTTTCTCAGATCTCTGACTCTTCTTCTCAGAACTTCTGACTCTTCTTCTCAGAACTTCTGAACCTTCTTATCAGATCTTCAACACTTGGTTTATTGACAAAACTTCAGATCTAACAATCTCCCCCTTTTTGTCAAATAAACTTAAACTTTGCATCATCTAATTCTTTCAGAGCAGGAACAATTTTCTGAAGTAGCACATTCCTCAGATTAAGCCTCTTATCAATCTTGTCAATAATTTCTTGAATAATCTCAACTTGCTGATTAATTACTTCTTGAATCATGTTTGCTTCCTTCACTTTCAGCATCTTTTTCTCCAAATTGTGCTTTATGATCCTTAAAGTTCCAGAACAATATTTTGCAGTTTCCTTTGCTCTGAAGAAGATCTTTCCACTTTTGTTCTTCAAAAATACTCCCAACTCTGGATATCTGTGAACACTTCCAGTCTTTAACACCTTTTTCTGCTCATGATCTGTATTGGGATTTGCCAGATAAACACATGACTTTTGCAAATACAGAGCTATTTGGAAATCTGTATAGCAATGCCACCTTAAGATATAGAACATGGCCTCAATCACCACACTTCTTGCCTTCCTTTCATTTCTGTCTTTACTTGACTCTTTAAAACATAGAAAGCTGTGTAATCTGTAGAAGTCAACCACTGACAGTTTCTCAAAATCTGCATCAGTGAAATAATAAACCTTGCCATCTTCTCTCAAAACTTCAAAGGATAAGTACTCCATCTTTCTGAATTTCTTAACCTTCAATTCTCTGATTCCAGTGATTAGAAAATCTGAGTAAACGGCTTGCTTTGTTTTGCCAAGACATCTTGATTTTTCAGCCAACCAGATCTGAGTCTCCTTAGACCTATCATAATACACATCCAAGAATTGTACCTCTTTTGGTTTGAAGAACTCAGGCAGATCAAATTCAAGAAAGTATCCATTCAGATCTATGAATATTTCATCTTCTTTGGGTTCAGACTGTTCAGCTTGATCAATATTAGTTATCTGCACATTCTGAGGTGTTGTGTCCTGAACTTCTTCAGCCTCATCTGACAAAATTTCATTCACTTCATACTCAGCTGGGAACACAAAATCATTATGTAGAATCTTTTTGGGATTCACCTCAGATAGCAACCATTCACTACTGTTTCTGATTTTTCTTCTAAAATCCAACCTCCTCTTCACACAGTTTATGCATCTCTTCTTTAAACTCTCTTTTTCAGTATCCATACTTACTTCCATTCTAATCAACAACCAATTCAGAGTTGCATCACTGTACTTCACCAACTCTTTTAATCTGAACAATTCAAGTCTTTCGTGAACCATATATGTGAACCCTTCTGTCTCCATTCCTTCATTCACAAAACCCTTCACATGCAGATCAACTTCTGTTTTCTTTGTGGGAGAACTCAGATTGCACTTTTCTTTTCTTTCTTCTATAGCCAACTGGAAGTCATACAAGTATGTATTTCTGACATAAATACCCAGAAGTCTTCTGCATTCAATTTCTATCAAGGCTTCTTCAGTGCTAGCAAAGAACTTGACTAGAAAGATCTGATCATCAAGAGTCAATCTGTGAAAATCAAATGTAGACATGGAAACCTTTGTATTTCTTTCTTTCAGTGTTTCCATTCTAACGAACATTAAACCATTGAATTCATCTTGTTGAAACATCAGAACTTTCTCGATTCTTTTCTGAATATGCAGTTTTGAGTCAGGAACTCTGAACATATTAGAAGCTTCTGAGTAGACCATCTGAGCTCTGTCATCCATAAAACCATCAATGTTACTTTCCAAAAGCTCATACTCTCCTTCTGTGTAGTAGAGATTATCATATATTTCCTCAGGAAAAATATCATCATGAAATTGTCTGGCTAAAGGTACATCACTTAACTCTAGAATGAAGTCACACACAGGTTCTTCTAGTCTTTGCAATTTAATCTTTGGAATCTCGATTGGTTTTCTGAATACATATTCAGAAGGCATAAAGAAGTCTTTCACTTTCACATACTCTTCTTCTGTATTTAACTCATCACAAAAGTTAAACCTAAAATCATCTTTAAAATCCTGAGTGTAATCCACAGTTCTGTCTTCTTCTCCCATTAGATCAATGGGTCTTATCACTTTTATTCCTTTATGAATTTTCTGAACACTCAAAGCTCTGACTACTTCATTATGCATTCTTCTGATCAATTCTTCATTCAACCTCCTTTCTTCTGATTCAGACTCCATTGCCCTTTCACTGTTATAAACCACAATATCTGTACACCTGTTTACCACTGTACTTTCCACTATTTCTTCTATTCTCAAATCAGATTCCTCAATAGCTACAGTTTCATCTGAGTTTCCTTCCATCTCAGTATCCAAGTTCAATTCCTCTGTTTTATCTGATTCATTACTATCAATACTTCCCAACTCCATTTCTTCTGTATCTGAACTGTCAAGCTGTACTATCTGAATCATCTCCTTTAAATTTTCCTGTGTCTGATCTTCTGTACTTTTTGTATTGGCTAAGTGCATGTCTGCTATCTCAAAATCTTCTATGCCAATATCATCATCAGAACTTAACCTTTGTCTTTTCTCCCCCTTTTGATGATTATGAGGATCATTATCATCAAACTTCCTTTTCAAGTTCTGATTAAAAGCAACTTCAGGTTCAGCTTCTGCAATAGGAACAGGATCAAGAGGCTTTGAAGTAGAAGCCAAAGATACACTCAGTGCTTTCAATATAGATTCCTGCATACCCTGCATCTGTTTTAACATATCTTTTTGAAAACCAGACATTATATCCATGATCTCCTTTTTGTGAGAATCCAAGGATTTCTTTACATCATCTACCTTGGTTTCAACAGAAATTAACTTTTTCTCCAACACAACTTTCAAATCTGATACCTCATCATTCAGATCCTCCATCCTCTTCTCCAAATTTTCTACTTTTTCCCCCATCTCCTTGTTTTGTTTCTGAATCTTTTCAAATTCAGAAGTTTCTAACAGTGAACCTGAACCAACAGATGGTCCAGTTTTCATGTGCCCAGAGAGCTCATGGCCTGTAGATAACACACAGTCATCTTGTACAACAGATGCACGTTTGAATGAGGCTTTTGTAATGTTCACCTCACCAGGACTTCCATCCAATCCTCGACACCCAACATTAGGCATGTCTATGAATGTTGTTTCAGGAGTACGAAATTCCTGATCTGTGCAAGTGTCAAAAGGAATTTCAGGCTCAATATGAATAGGACTGTGATATTCAGACTCAATGTGTTGAAAAATAAGTTGAGATTTATCACCTCCCTCCAAATGAGTTTGGGATGGTTCCCCGGATTTGTGTGAAACAGTAGCATGTTGAAATGCTTCTGAGTGGGTATGGATGGGTTGTTCAAGATCCACCACTAGGTCCATGGTGTTTGTTTCAATATTGGACACCAAGAGATGTGAACCAATAGCATGTGTGGTTACCTGGTCAAGATTAGCTGGTTCAGAGGCATCTCTTTCTGTTTGAACCTCTGTTAACAATCTCTCATCCTCACCACTCTCATTCTGTTTTTCCTCACTGAGTCTAACCAAGCTCTCAGAATTTTCCCCCTCAAGTCTCTCAGAATGTTCACCCATCTGAACATCCTCCCCCTCTCTAATTCGACTAGACCCCTCACCTCTCTTCTCAGGTTGGTCCTCTTGGGTAGGGATTTGAGGTAATTCAATTCCCATAGAGGTGCAATAAGCTTTTAAAATCTCACTCTCCCTTGGAATATAGTTCCTAAGTGATTTTGGCAACAGTTTATGATTGGGATAATTTTCAAGTCTTGTTACTGAGGTCATCTTACCCAAATAAAATGTAGGACCATGCTCTTCATTTGTTCTTCTTGAGATTGTTCTGTTTTCCTGCATGGCATACCAAATAACAATTTGCCAGTACCTTATGTAGGGAATGTATGTCAGTGGAGCATCCTTTGTCTTCTTCTGAATTGCTTTCTGATTCTTCTCAAATGTATTCTTCATATCTTCCCAAAGTATTAAAGTATAGTCATAATGCCTATTCTTCACTAAACCTTGAAATATCTGAAGAATTTGTTTAGAACCTTGATCAGCAGAACTATTTTTCCCTGACAAACATTTATTTACCACATGAAAGAAGCAAGCCCAAATAGGTGGTAATTTGTTTCTTCTGAACAAACTGAGAGTCCTCAATCCTTCATTGTATCCCAACTTCATAAACTCTGCTATTAATTCCTCTGTTAGGGGTAAATCCTCAAAATCTGTTCTTCTTTGTACATCATCTTTCTCTGGTAGATTCAGCATCTCTCTTAGTGCAGAGATAGATAAGACAAATGTCACTCCTCCAATTTCAGACACAAACTTATTATCTTCTAACCTAAGATATTTCCACCATTGTTGTATGTACTGAACAGGCACATTTTTACTTCTTGTAAACCATTTTCTGTACGGATGATGTTTGAATAACTCCATGATAATTCTGTGTTCAGGCTTAAAACGACTTTCCTCAAACAATATAACACAGTTATTTTCAGATAATTTCAACCATTCACTCTCAGGAACAACTCTTTCCACTAGAATAGATCTATCTGACATAATAGAACCTGCAGCACTCTGATCATGTTCAATATTAACATTTACCTCATCCGCATTTCCTTCAGATTCATCCATTTGTTCATCTTCTTCATCATTTCTTATTGCCCCTTCCTCTGCAACTCTATTTTGTACTTCATCATTTTCCGAATCAGATGAATCCATTATCGATTTTGTAGAATGTAGAGAAATTGGACCACTTCTTCGTATTTCAGACATGATTTAAGAAGAAAACAGATTCAAAGAACTCTGGATTTGATTCGTATCTCACGTTTCGCTCTGGAATTTGAAAGAACTTTGAAATAGGGATTTTAAGACCTATTTAAAATCCGCGAAGTTGAAAGGTTTAACGGAAAAGCGAAATCAATGTTATAACGGAGTCAACACACGTGAAATACCACAAAGGATTTAAATGAAATACGTGGCATTGTCAAACAAATATGAAGCTGACACGTGTTAGTGGATAGAATTTTGACTCAAGTCAAAGATCTGAATAACACGCGCAGATGTTCTGATTCCATGACTCAGAAGAATTTTGCCTTGTAACCAAAATGTCTTTTAAAATCAACTTCTGACCAATATAAAACATTTTGATTATTCAGAAGAGGTTTGAACAGATAAGAAATGAAAACAAATCTTTTAAGCATCACAAAATGATTTCCAAAAGAATTTTGATGCTCCCCCTTGACTTGAGCATGCATTTGAGTATTAATGATACATAAAGATGAGATAACAAGATAATCGAAGAAGCATGATCCATACAGTTGAAGTTATTTGTATTTCTCAAAAATAAATTTTTGAAAGTTAGATTGCTGAAGTATTGACTCAGAATTTCTGACCTTAAGATTCAGAGGTTCTGATCTCAAGACTCAGAAGTTCTGAACTCAAGACTCAGAAGTTCTGAACTCAAGATTCAGAATTTCCGAACTCAAGACTCAGAAGTTCTGAACTCAAGACTCAGAAGTTCTGAACTCAAGACTCAGAAGTTCTGAATACACTACTCAGACAACTTCACTTAGAAAAATTTAGCATTTTTAAGAAAAAAATATTTTCAACTAGGCAGATTAAGCATTCCTATTTTACATATGAGAAAAGAAAACCTTTTGTGATCAAGAGGCTTTGTGAACAAGTCAGCCAATTGATACTTTGTATGCACAAAGTGCATCTCTATAGTTCCTTTTTCCACATAGTCCTTTATAAAATGATACCTCACGTCTATATGCTTAGTCTTCGAATGTTGAACAGGGTTCTGAGTAATAGCAATTGCACTTTCTGAGTCACAATAGATGGGAATCTTATTAAGCTGATATCCATAGTCCATGAGTTGTGTTCTCATCCACAATGTTTGAGAGCATGAAGCAGCAGCAGCAACATACTCTGCTTCAGCAGTTGAAGTGGATACACAATTCTGTTTCTTTGATGCCCAACTCACTATTTTATCTCCCAAAAAGTGACAAGCACCAGATGTACTCTTTCTGTCCAACCTACTTCCTGCATGATCAGCGTGGTGCTTGTTTTAGACCATATAAAGCTTTGTCTAAAATATAAACATGATCAGGGAATTCTGGATCAACAAAACCTTCAGGTTGATGGACATACACCTCTTCATTAAGTTTGCCATTTAGAAAGGCTGATTTGACATCCATTTGATACACCTTGAAGTTTTTATGTGCAGCATAGGCTAAAAATATTCTGATTGCCTCTATTCTTGCCACTGGTGCAAATGTCTCATCATAATCAATTCCCTCTTGTTGACAGTATCCCTTAGCAACCAATCTTGCCTTGTTTCTGATGACAACACCTGATTCATCCTTTTTGTTTCTGAACACCCATTTAGTTCCAATTATAGATTTACCTTCAGGCTTTGGAATGAGTCTCCAAACTTTATTTCTTTCAACCTGAAGCAATTCCTCTTGCATTGCTGAAATCCAGTCTGGATCCTCTAGGGCTTCATTAGCTTTCTTTGGTTCAATTACACTTAAGAAACCAGCAAACATTACTTCATTTGCTGTAGCTGATCTTGTCTTTACTCCTGCTGATGGATCACCTATTACTTGATGAATAGGGTGATTTTTAGTCCATTTGTTAGCACTAGGGAGTACATCAATCTCTGAATAATTGTTGTTTGCATCATTCTCATCAATGATTGCTTGTAATTCTGAACTGTCACCTTGTTCTGACGTATGAGTAGGAGTTGCATCCAAGTTTGAGTTCTGATTAATGAAGTCAGAGTTCTGATTGACTTGTTCAGAGTTCTGAGTACAAGAATCAGAATTCTGATTACAAGGTTCAGAGTTTTCACCACTTGTATTTATTAGATTTGGGCACTCCTCTGATGGACCTTTGTCAGAAATTACAGTTGATTGAACTATTTCTGGAGTCTTATTTTTCATCTCTTTGACCATCTTTGGGTTTTCATATTCTGCATAAGAATCAGAAATTAGTTCACTAAAAGCATCCTTAAACAGTAAATTGAGTTCTGAACAAATAGAATTAGAATTTGTATCAGAAGTCATTTTTGTCTTGTTCAGCATGAGTTCTGAACTGTCTTGTTCAGAAGTCCGCATTCTGGCTTCATCAAAAGTTACATTTATGCTCTCCATCATCCTCTTGGTTCTTCTATTGTAGATTCTGAATGCTTTGGAAGTTAAAGAATAACCCACAAAGTATCCTTCATCTGCCTTTTTATCGAATTTGGCAAGATTTTCTCTGTCTCTGAGAACGTAGCATCTGCAACCAAAAATATGAAAGAATTTGATTAATGGTTTTCTTTTATTTATCAGTTCATAAGCAGTCTTATTTAATCTCTTATTGATTAAAGTTCTATTTTGTGTAAAACAAGCAGTTGCAATTGCTTCAGCCCATAGGAAAGTAGGAAGATTTGCATAAGCCAACATTGTTCTCGCAGCCTCAACTAGAGTTCTATTCTTCCTTTCAACAACACCATTTTGTTGAGGAGTTCTGACAGCAGAAAAATTGTGAGAAATCCCAGAACTTTCTAGAAAATTCTGAAGAGTCTCATTTCTGAACTCCGTTCCATTATCACTTCTGATTTTCTGAACTTGAAGTTGTAAGAGAACTTGAATCCTTTTGATAAAATTTATCAATGTAGTAGCAGCTTCTGACTTAGCTCTTAGGAACTCAACCCACGTGTATCTGGATAATTCATCAACAATCACAGGCATATATTTCTTTCCTCCCATCGACTGAACTGAAATTGGACCACAAAGATCAGTATGAATCATTTCTAATGGTGCTTTGCAAGATGAGTCCATTTTTAATTTGTGAGAACTCTTTTTCATCTTGCCCATTTCACAAGCTGAGCATAATGATTCTTTTTCAAATTTAAGCTTTGGTAAGCCTTTAACCAAATGTTTTGCAACAAGATTATTAAGATCTTTGAAATTCAGATGAGAACATCTTCTGTGCCAAAGCCAGCATTCATTTGCAGTTGATTTTGATAAAAGACAAACTGTATTTAATGTTTTCAATTTTGAAAAATTAACTACAAATAAGTCCATATGTCTTTTGGCCCAGAAGACTTTGACATCATTTTCAGTTAGAATCATGCAACCTGTTATTTGAAACTTAATTTGACAAAGACTGTCTAAAAACTGACTTATGCTGAAAAGATTGTGTTGTAATCCTTCAACATAGAAAACCTTTTGGATAGTTAGATCCCCTTTAGTTAAATCCCCATAACCTTTGACTTGACCTTTGCTATTGTTTCCAAAGTTTACTGCTCCTCCAGCCTTTTCTGTGAAGTTTGATAGAAAAGACTTCTGACCTGTCATGTGTCTTGAAGCTCCTGAATCTAAAAACCACACATGACAGCCCTGCAAAAAGATCAGTTAGGTTTAGGTACCCATTTTGGAATGGGTCCATCTTTGTTAGCTTTGTCATTGGATTTAACATCAGTACCTTTTACTCTCCACTCAAAATCTTTCTTCAAACACCACTTTCCTTGAACTTTTATGAAGTCAGAACATTTTCTGCTTACAAGTTTGTTCAAATTCTTTTTGAGAGTTGTAACTTTTGGTTTTGCTATGTTTTCAACTTTCTTTTCTTTTATCTTTTCTTTCTTCTGAGTCTGAGGAACAAAAATTTTCTTCTTTTCTGTATTTTGAGAAACAGAAACTTTCTGAATATCTTTTCTTATGTATGAAACAGAAGTTATTTTGACTTGACATTTGTGAGAATATTGGAATGAATCATTTTTACATCTAACACAAACAAGATTTTTCTTTGCAAGTGACAATAAATCTGAAACATAGATCATTTCATTTTTATTTATACTGTTCAGAGTACAATTGCCCTTATTACAAGAATTTCTAGCGTTTAGTTCAGAAGTAGATTTCATTCTAAGCTTCTCAAGTTCCCTTTTCAGATCGTTCAACTTTGCAAGATCATCTTTCCTTTTGCTTTCTTCTTTTTCTGAAAAATTCAAGTTCTTTTTGTTAGAAGAATTAGATGATTCACCTTTTTCATATGTACTTGATTCATTAAAGAATTTATCATTTTCTCTTGAAGCATTAATTTTAAAAAGATCATACTCAGTCTTCAGTTTTTCAAGCTCTGTTATTTTCTGAATAAAAATATTCTTTTCTTTCAAAGCTTCTTCAAGTTTAATATCCACCTCACAGAAATCATTTTCAAGTTCATCATAAGTTTTCCTTAAATCCTCAAGTTCTTGACTCACAAGATTAAATCTCTTTTCAAGTTGCAAAAATTCATCTGATTTTGTTTCAGACAATCCAGTTGAATCAGACTTCTGACTACCTGAGTCAGAGTTCTGATTTACAGACTCAGATGTCTGATCTTTAGACTCAGAATTCTGACTACAAAGTTCAGAATCCTGACTAGAAGTTTCAGACTTCTGATTGACTGTTTCAGAATTTTTACTTGTATCAAATATGCTCTCAATGTCATGATATGAAAAACTTGGTTGTTTATTTTTGTAGCTGACATTTAAGGAATCATACTTGAATTTAGTATCATTGTATCTTGGCTTTTCATCTGTTGGTTTAGAAACTTCTTTCTTAACCTTTTCTTCTGAACCAACTGACTTTTCTGTTTTAGACTCAGAAATTGTCTCATCTGACTTTTTAGAGTTTGGTCTTTGCAAATTGTCAGAACTTGTTATAGAACTAGCAGGTCTTATGAAAACTTCAACAATTTCTGGGATTTTTGGCTTAGAAACTTGAAGTATTGGAGCTCTTTTTAAAATGACATTTTCTTCCAATCCCAATCCCTTCTTTGGATTGTAAAATCTTGTATCTTTAACATTGCTTAATAAAAGATTTAATGTTTGCTGAGTTTGACCTCTTTTCAAATTCAAATCTTCCAATTCTTTGATTTTGGAGTATAAATTCTTTCTTTCTTCAAATAACATATCAAATTTTATTTGTAAATCACCTTTTTCATCCTTTATTTTTGAAAACTCAACTTTTAGTTCAGAAAGCCTTTTCATCAATTCAGAATTTTCATCTTTAACTTTCTGTTTCTCAGCCTCAGATTCTTCATATTGTTCGTTTATTACTTCTTTTTCAATTCTGAATTTGTTAACCAAAGTTCTTTCTCCTTTTATCTGTTTTCTTAGGTTAGCAAATTCAGTTTTCATTTCACCAATCTGTGTCATTAACTCTAATTCAAGTGAAGAATGTACCTCAGCAGATGACTCAGAATCAGCATCTTCAAAATCAGAATCATCCTCATTCCTCATTTTTGCCATATAGCTTCACATCTGTGGAAAGTTGATATGATCATCTTCATCAGAAGTGTAGTACAGCCAATTCTCCTGTTCAGCCAATAGCGCACTCTCGTCATCTCTCTTCTTTGCAAGCTGAGCCTTCTTCGTGTAGTATTCATAATCTTTCACAACTTTAACTCTGCAATCCTTGGCATAATGGCCAGATTTTCCACACTTGAAACACAGATTCTTTTCTTTTCTCTCTTCCTTCTCTTCCTTGTTTTCTTCACTTCTCTCTATTCTCTTTTCAATCTTATTTTCTTCTCTGTCATCTTTCTTCTTATAATCTGAACTTCCAGCTCTCTTATAATTTCCTTGAAATCTGCCCTTCCCATACCTTTTGTTGAAAGTATTTGTCAGCAAAGCTAGCTTTTCAGCCATTATCTTGATATCTTCATCATCTTCTGATCCTTCTTCTTTGTCAGATTCCTCCAGACTCGGTATTTCTGATAGATATGCAGTCTTTTTGGGTGCTTTGATTGCTTTGGACTTTGATAAGAACGCTAACTGATCAGCAACAATTTTCTTTTCTTCCACAACTAACTTGACAGAGTCTTCATGTTGATTAAGAACACAGAACAAATCATTTAAGTCTTCTTCACACATATCCTTGTTCATTTGCAGACTTATGGCAAATGATGACCATTCTGAATTTAGACTGTTCAGAAATTTGTAATTTATTTCTGATTTTGTTTTCTTCAGTCCATTTCTTCTCAAGTCATTTAGAATAGTGCAAAATTTACTGTATGTCTGTGTCAAACTTTCTGACTCTTTTGCTTTGAACCTTTCATAAGCATTTATGCTTTGATTTAACTTTGCCTGAATAGATCTCACAGTTCCTAACATTTGCCTTTCCAATTCGTCCCACATTTCTTTAGCTGATGATCCACTGTCAATCCTGTTAAGAACCTCATTCGGGACAGCCAAAGTCATCAAAGTAATTGCTCTTTTGTCAATAGCATGCCTATTTTTCTGTTCAGCAGTGTATTGGGAATAATTCTTCTTTACTCTGGTCGCTGGAATTTCTGGAGTTGTCTCTGTAGCAGGGGTTGCGGCGACATCGATATATACTTCGATTGGACCTTCTCGTATAGAAATCATAAGATTTTCATCGATGTTGTCAAGGAATTGGATCATACGAGTTTTCCATTGCTGATACTCTTCTGGTATAAGAACAGGCGGTTTGGTTTCGGATCCCATGGCTAGATATTCTTTAGAAGACATGATTGTAAGAAAATTCAACAGAAAGACAAATTCGATTTTCTTGATCGAAAAGTAGCAGGTAATTCAAGAATTGCTAAGAATTCAAGAACTAGCCCTAGCAGCGGAATCGAATTTTGAATGAATCAAGAAATCTTCAAGAAATTGATCAATCGATCTTCGCAATCACAATCTTGAACGAATTTGTTTGTTGATTGGCTCTGATACCAATTGAAAGTGCAGGATCTATTCTTACAATCAATATAGAAAGAAGTAATTGAGAAATTGTATGATCAAGCCCAATTGTATTCAATGATGCACAGAATTACAGATCTAAGAGAGAGATCACCTCAAAGATTACAAGGAATGAATACAAGTAATATGGGAAAATCAATCAGTTAGCAACGTAGTGCTAACCACTCTATTTATACTGCAACAAACATCTTAAAGCTACAGTACAAATAAGAAAGACTAATAAGAACATAACACGTGTCCTAATTAGTTTACACATTACTAAATAACGAAACTCGTCATAAGTTCTGAACAGGTAGTTCAGAACTTCTGAACATTCTTCTGATCACGCTTCTCAGAACTTCTGACTTCTCTTTCTCAGATCTCTGACTCTTCTTCTCAGAACTTCTGACTCTTCTTCTCAGAACTTCTGAACCTTCTTATCAGATCTTCAACACTTGGTTTATTGACAAAACTTCAGATCTAACACGGCGACATCGATATATACTTCGATTGGACCTTCTCGAATAGAAATCATAAGATTTTCATCGATGTTGTCAAGGAATTGGATCATACGAGTTTTCCATTGCTGATACTCTTCTGGTATAAGAACAGGCGGTTTGGTTTCGGATCCCATGGCTAGATATTCTTTAGAAGACATGATTGTAAGAAAATTCAACAGAAAGACAAATTCGATTTTCTTGATCGAAAAGTAGCAGGTAATTCAAGAATTGCTAAGAATTCAAGAACTAGCCCTAGCAGTGGAATCGAATTTTGAATGAATCAAGAAATCTTCAAGAAATTGATCAATCGATCTTCGCAATCACAATCTTGAACGAATTTGTTTGTTGATTGGCTCTGATACCAATTTTAAAGTGCAGGATCTATTCTTACAATCAATATAGAAAGAAGTAATTGAGAAATTGTATGATCAAGCCCAATTGTATTCAATGATGCACAGAATTACAGATCTAAGAGAGAGATAACCTCAAAGATTACAAGGAATGAATACAAGTAATATGGGAAAATCAATCAGTTAGCAACGAAGTGCTAACCACTCTATTTATACTGGAACGGATATATTAAAGCTATAGTACAAATAAGAAAGACTAATAAGAACAAAACACGTGTCCTAATTAGTTTACACATTACTAAGTAACGAAACTCGTCATAAGTTCTGAACAGGTAGTTCAGAACTTCTGAACATTCTTCTGATCACGCTTCTCAGAACTTCTGACTTCTCTTTCTCAGATCTCTGACTCTTCTTCTCAGAACTTCTGACTCTTCTTCTCAGAACTTCTGAACCTTCTTATCAGATCTTCAACACTTGGTTTATTGACAAAACTTCAGATCTAACAGAGGATCTACATCAACCAGATAGATCTTATGTTGGACTTCCGTGAGCTGATCAGAAGATTCGACATAATTCTAAGGGGAGATAATTATGCCTGAATGTACTTATTCTTTTACTTTGTATTGTAATATCCTAATAGAATAGTACAAAGTTTCACAAAGGTAAAGGTTCTCTGTCTTTTGTTTAAATCTCTGTAATTTTCAATTTTTGTATTTTCAATACTTAGGGGGAGATTGTTAGCCCCAAGTATCTCTTATGTAAAAGTATTGAAAATAGTACAAGTCAGAAGACCACCAGAGATCCAACAGAAGACTTGGAAGAAGTTCAACCAAAAGACCAACAAAGCTCGGCAGAGCTCTGACGGAACCAACAGAGCTCTGGCAGAAGACCTTCCATTCTACAGAATAACTGTTCACCAACAGAGCTCGACAGAGCTCTGGCGGAACCAACAGAGCTCAACAGAGCTCTGGCAGAAGACCTTCCATTCTACAGAAGAACTGTTCACCAACAGAAGACCAACAGAGCTCTGGCGTAAGAGCTCTGGTGACTGAAGACCTCTGTGAAGCCTAAGTCTCGTAGAAATCTCTTAAGTGTTAGACATGTGTCTGTACTTTCCACGTAAGCCCTAAAAGGACGGAGACACACTTTCTACGTGTCACCTCATGGTTAGATAGTACACTGTCTAATGCTTTATCAGGCTATAAATAGAGAGGTAGTGGAACAACAATTGTAAGCTTTTGGAAGAATAGTTTTCCATAATTTTTAGAGCGCACACTGCAGTATTCCATAGCACTACCTCCGTACGATCTTGTTCCCTGTGAGATTTCGAATACACACACTTGAACGTGTTCTTGGTGTTACTCATATTATCAATATACGAGCAACTTATTATATTTGATCCTGTTATCATTTTACTGTTCTATATTTGATACTCACTGTTACATTATCGTATTACACAATCACTCACATTTTAATGCCTTTATATAATGCTTCCGCTGTCTATTTCTTACCATTTATGTGATATAACATGAATCTGGGAACCTACACGTATGTCTCATCAGAATTTCAAGACTCTGCACACTCTTTCCAACAAAGATTTAGTATCCGGTATGCCGAAGATGAACTTTATGAAAGAAAAACTATGTGATGCATATGAGAAAGGAAAAATCACCAAAACTTCCTTCAAGACAAAAGCAGTGTTCCTCCGTCACTCTTCCTCTACAAATGCTACACATAGATCTTTGTAGACCAGTCAGTACTCCCAGCCTAGGTGGAAAAAGGTACATCCTTGTAATTGTTGATGAATTTACAAGATATACTTGGGTATGTTTTCTCAGGTACAAAAGTGATGCAACTGAAGAGATCATCAACTTTATCAAGAAGAATGAAGTTCTGAATGGTCAGCTTGTACGGTCTGTGAGAAGTGACAATGGCGCTAAATTTAAAAACAGTGAACTAGAAGACTTCTTCAATGACAAAGGAATTTCTCAAAATTTCTCCGTTGTCAGAACTCCTCAACAAAATGGGGTAGTTGAAAGAAAGAATCGGACTCTATGTGAAGTTGCAAGATCGATGCTAAGTGAATCAAATCTTTCCACATACTTTTGGGCTGAAGCTGTTAATACTGCTTGCTTTACCCAAAACATATCACTGATCACCAAAAGACATGGGAAAACTCCTTATGAAGTCTTCCATGGCCGAAAACAAAATTTAGGATTTCTTCATGTCTTTGGTTGTGTGTGCTTTATTCTGAATGATCGTGAGAACCTTAAGAAATTTGATCTTAAGGCTGATGAAGGCCTTTTTGTGGGATACTCCTTGTCCTTAAAAGCATACCATGTTTACAACCTCAGAATAAATTGCATTGATGAATCTATTCATGTAAAGTTTGATGACCTCAGATCATCATCTCGTTCAAATGATGATGATAAGCTCAATAGATGGATTTCATCATGCATTGGTGATGCTCCTTTAGCAGCTCCCACTGATTCCTCATCTACTACTTTCACCCACTCTAATCCTCCTAATTCTCTCCAACAAGTTGGGTCACCTTCCACCTCACCAAATCCCACTCCCACCGAAACTGACCCAAACACCTCCTCTCCTATCGATATTCAAGATCCCATTCCAATCATCCAAGATCCTCCATCTCTTCCCTCTTCAAGCCTTTCTCCTACTCTACCTCTTGCTACCAAATGTACCAAAGATCACCCATTGATCAAATTATTGGTGATCAACAAGCTGGAGTCCAAACCAGAAGAGGAATTGGAAATATATGCCTCTATCTGAACTTTCTATCTTTGATAGAACCAAAGAAAATTGAGGAAGCATTAGCTGATCTATGCCGGATCACTTCCATGCAAGAAGAACTTTCTCAATTCACAAGAAACAGGGTTTGGAGATTGGTTCCTAGACCTCCAAAGAAAACTATTATTAGAACTAAGTGGGTTTTCAGGAACAAGATGGATGGAGAAGGTACAGTAATCAGAAACAAGGCCAGACTGGTTGCTCAAGGATACAGACAGGAAGAAGGAATTGATTATGATGAAACTTTTGCTCCTGTTTCTAGACTTGAGGCCATAAGAATCTTTCTGGCTCATGCTGCTTACCCAAACATCAGAGTCTTCCAGATGGATGTTAAAAGTGCCTTACTCAATGGTGAATTGGCAGAAGAAGTCTATGTGAAATAGCCACCTAGATTTGAAGACCCCACACATCCTGACTATGTCTACCGGTTGGACAGAGCTCTCTATGGTCTCAAGCAGGCCCCTCGTGTCTGGTATGATACTCTTGCTGACTTTCTCTTGAAGAATGAGTATTCCAGAGGTAAAATTGACAACACCGTGTACATCAAGCATACTTCAGGTAATCTTATACTTGTTCAAATTCTATGTAGATGACATCATCTTTGGTGCCACCGATGAATCACTTTGTGATGAGTTTGCCTCAATCATGATGAGTCAATATGAGATGAGCATGATGGGAGAGCTCACTTTATTCTTAGGACTTCAGGTCAAACAAACTTCAGAAGGGATCTTTATAAATAAAAGCAAATATATTGGTGACCTTCTGAAGAAATTTAATTTTGAAAATTGCTCTCCCATGAAAACTCCTATGGCACCACCCTTGAAAATTCATGCTGATCCAGATGGTAAATCTGTTGATATGACAAATTATCGAGGTATGATTGGGTCCCTTTTTTATGTAACCGCTAGTAGACCCGATATTATGTTTGCTACATGTCTTTGTGCGCGTTAACAGGCCAATCCAAATGAATCTCATTTGGATGTTGTAAAACGCATTTTTCGGTATCTGAAAGGTACCTTGCATCTGGGTCTTTGGTATCCTAAAGAGTCACGTTTTGATCTAATCGTGTATTCAGATTCTGATTATGCAGTTTCTAAAGTTGATAGAAAGAGCACCACAGGCAGCTGCCAACTTCTTAGTGGCAAATTGGTCAGTTGGTCCAGCAAGAAACAAAACTCAGTTTCAACGGCAACTGCTAAAGCTAAATATGTTGCTGCTGGAAGCTGTTGTGCTCAAATATTGTGGATGAAGAATCAACTAAGGGACTATAATCAAGTCTACTCTCAAGTACCAATTCTATGTGACAACTCTAGTGCAATCGCCATTGCAAATAATCCAGATCTTCACTCAAGATCAAAACATATAGACATCAGATATCACTTCATTAGGGATCACATCTCCAAAGGTGACATTGAGCTGCATTTTATTCCTACTGATCTTAGGCTTGCTGATTTGTTCACCAAACCCTTAGATGAATCCAGATTCAATTTTCTGATTGGAAAACTTGGTATGTTGTACTTAGACAGTTTAAAAAAATTGTTTATTTTATTTTCAATCGGTGGAATCTCTCACCGAAATTTCGGTGAAATCACTTCTTCGAAGATTGTCACTCCTCACGAACACTTAGTTCGGTGGATTCGCTCACCAAAATGGTGAAATACCACACCGAAACCCCTTTTTCAATCCTGCTCCCAAAACCAATCTTCTCACCGAAAACCCTGTCTCGCCCAAAACCCCTCTTCTCGTCGACTTTTTGGTGACAAACCTCTCCGCAGATCACCGTTCTCACCAATCCTCTCACCGACCCACATAACCACATCCACACCGAATTTCTCCTTGACGTCCCTCTTCGGTGACCAATGCCACCAAAACTCCAATTTCACTAAAAACCCCTTTAGTTCTCACCGAAAGGCCATCTCCGATGGTATCTCTGATATTTTGGTTCGGTAAGATTTTCTCTCCGATTCACTGTTCCACCGATTCTCTTATCCCCGATTTCTCATCCTTATCTTTCACATATATCGATGATGCCATCATCCCAATACGCACTAGTCAACTCGATGTGACCCTTCCCATTCCCTCTTCATGGATCCTTTTTCTTCAGCCATATTCCTTATCAATTGTCATCATTACCGTTTATATCACATTTAAATTTATTTAAAATCTAGAACCTTTTGCTTTCCATATAACCATTGCAGTCCATTTTCAAACCCTCCAAACCAACAAAAAAACCCCAAGATCACCAAAGAAATACCCACATATTTTGAAGATCTCAAGTTCAACCAATGCAACCACGTTGAACGTTTCAACATTGATCCCAATCATCAAGAGTTCACCACGGTTTCGAAGTTTTTTGCAAGATCACCTCTCTTCCATGCTTTCACTTGCAATCCCAAGATGAGCAATTATCTAGTTGGCCATTTTTGGCTTACCTGTGTGTATGACCCATCAAATGACTCTATCAATGTCTCCATTCTCTCTAAAGATGAAGATCATGACCTAACTTTTGGCATCAATGATGTTCGTGATGCACTAAGAATTCCCTCCTTCCCTGAGTATGATGATTCCCCGTCAGCAATGAACATCAAGAAGTGGTTCGTGCTTTGAACTACCAACATGACACCTCCTCCAAAACATCAAAAGGCCCAGGTACACTTCTATGAAAAAACATGGGTGGTATTTTTGAACTTGTTCTTCACCCACATCATCTACTGTCTATCTCGCAAGACTAGTGGACAGGATCAGTCCCCCTCCTACATCACCTCTCTCGCCCATGCTCTTATCTTTCAGCGCAAAATCGATTTTGCACTGTATTTCTTCTCAGAGTTAAGAACTGTAATCTCCCATCCCAAAAAATGCCATGTTGCCTACCCGCGGTTCATCACCATGATCATCAAACATAAGATGACTGCTGCCCTCGATGCAGATAGGAAATATACTTCCCCAAATTTTGTCTATGACTGGTCCGCTCATGTGGTTGGGAAAACCGTTCTTGATGTGCCACCTCGCGACTCCGACTCTCCTTTACGTCCAGGTATGGTTACTTTTGCTCACTCTCCTGATCTGCACTGGGGTGATGCCGAAATCCCTAGGTTTATACACCCAAAGGTTTCAGAAGTTCCTCCAGCTGTAGTGAGCCCTATCCCCCTACCCGGGTGAAATCAGGAGGCTCTAAGAAGAAATCTTCAAAGGCCACCGATACCTCCGTATCTGCTTCACGGACTATGCCTCCGAAATCTCCTTCGGAGGCCACCCAAGTCCCCATCGCTTCTCACAAACGGAGGAACTCAAAATCCCCTCCTAGGTCTCCTCTAAAGAGGTCTAGGAAACCTTCGGCCAAGCTGCACACACCAGTCACTGATTCTCAAAAATCGGTGGCTGTTGAAATTGTCCCATCCAGGCCAAGGGAATCTGCTATCCCCCGAACCAACTCCTCTGATGTCTCTCAAAAGACTTCGGTTGTACATCTGGAGAACCCACAACTTTCCTCATCACCTATCTCTTTAGGTGGTGCAGATGACTTTGAGGTCTCTCCCCTCAAATGCTCTGATTTTTCACTACACGGCCTATCACCCGACCAGTTTATGGATTTCTGGATTTCAGGATTTTTCACTACACGGCCTATCACCCGACCAGTTTATGGATTTCTGTATTTCTTCCCCGTGAAGGTTCGGCCGATCCAGCGGCCGTTCCGGAGGGCTTGGACTTATTGGATTTCTTGTTACAGGATACCACTCCGCGTCAACAGGGTTTTCAATCACCACCGATTTTCACCACCAAACAAACGAAAACATCCCCACCAAAATCCCCGACACCACCGATCGTACCATCACCGAAAGCACCAACACCACCGAAGAAACCCTTACCGAAACAAACCACCTCTCACCACCGAAACTCCCCTTCACCGACGAAACCCTCACCGAAACAAGCAACCTCTCTGACACCTCCCTCACCGACGCGATCCCACCGATCACACCAATCTCAACCTTAATCTGAAGATAGCTCATCACCCTCTCCCTCTCCATCACCCACTAAAACATTTTTCCCTGAACCTCTATCTGATCAGCCATCCTCCTCGCCAATAACCGACTCAAGAACACTTCCCCACAATCCATTATCCCCCACCACTCCCCGATTCCACATCCCTGATATCCATGTTGGTGCCTCGTCTACTTCCAACTTCATGTTTCCCTCTAATCTCCTTGCCGATGTTTAAGAAAGTGCTCGCCAATGTCGGTTGTGGGAACTCAATTCGAGGCATTCAAGCAAGCCTCCTTAACTTTCATCTCACAAACACTTTTTAGAGGATCAGGCTCGTCATCCATCTTTTGAGGCTACTCTTCAGGCTCTACTTAGGCCCCTCACCGATTCCATGGGTACTGTTGGACGAAAATTGGAGGACTTGACAACCTTCAATTCTAGTTTGGCTATCTAATTGGGGGGTTTGAAAGCTTCTGCCGATGTATGGGACACCGAAATTCAATTCCTCCGTGATAGGGATTCTCAGCAATAATCCCTCAATTCTGAAGTTCTGGTGTCTCTAGAATCTCTTCACCGCAAAGTTGACTTCCTGAATGACAACTTGGATTGAGATTTAGATCTTGGTGATTTCTCTTTTGACAATATGGATCGGGCGAAGCTCCATCAGATTTATCGGAGGATGGATCAGATATATGATCATTTGGGTGTCTCCTCTCCGCTTGCTGCTGAGGGAGAGAAAGGTCCAGATAAGGCTCCCCGAAAGCCTTATGTTCGATATGTTGGCAGCAACACACCTCCTTCCGACACTAACACCTCATCTATCAAATTCTCCACACAACCCAAAGCCACCAAAGATTTAGTTGAACCTTCAAAATTTGTGGATGCTCCTGCTCAAATCCAAAAATCGGTGGCTACCCCTCAAAAATCGATGACCACCCCTAAAAAATTGGTGGCCACTCCTCAGACAATTTCGGTGGCTGCTCCTCATATTTCGGTAGAATCTGAAATCCCATCGGTGGAGGGAACCGGCGGACCAGTTCAGGGGGAGAAATCTGGTTCGGCCGATGGCCCTAAAGACAAAGGAAAAGGTATTCTTTTTGCTGAGGCAGAAGCCTTAGAAGAGAATAAAAAGAAAGAGATTGCCAAATATGGAGCTTGCCCTTCTGATGTTGAATCTTTGAGACTTAAACCTCCTTCCCAAGGAGTTGTCTCCGATTTGGGTCTCTCTCCTCAAGAAGTTGAGGAAGCTCTCCAGGCTCAAAAACTTTTGGATGCTGACAAAGACATATCTTTGAATGTCACTATGGAAGAAGCAATTAAAGCCAAAACTCCAGAGATCTGATAGAAGCTCAAAAATCTGAGTTGGGTTCTCTTGAAGACTCGGTAAAAAAGGCTGAGGAGTTAAAGGAGAGAGAAATCAACTGGTATAAGAAGTCTATGTCCCATCCAACTGATCGGTCAACAATTTCTTGTGTAAAAATTGCAACCTCCAAAATCACTCTTGATGATGTTCGGCTCATTATAGAACGAGAGGATGGATCCTCAAGAAGCGTCAAAGATTATCACCTGAAGCAATTCGGTCTCTCTGAATGGATTGAATTGTCAAGACTTCTAGTCAGGTGTTCAAACCCAAAGAAGGAGATCTTCATCAACTATATCGGTGGGTTGATGAATCGGATGAAAGAAATCAAGAAGAAGCACCAGATTGTTCTCTCCTCCGAAGAAGCTGCTCGTGTGCGAACCTTGAAAGAAGAAGTGAAACTCTTTGCTACCAAGACCAAATCGGTGAAGGATACTGTGTTGATCCCATTTTTGAGCAACAATAGAAGAAATCCATAGAGAAAGTAGAGATAAGATAGAAATTAAGAACAATACTCATAGAAATCTTATCTCATATTCATTGATTCATGGTATGGAGGGGGAAATTGGAAGAACACCACACTAAACGTGAAATCGACTCTCATAAGAAACTAGTCTGTGTGTGTGAAAAGTGAACTCTCCAGATTTCTCACTTAACCTAAAAAGCCTATGGACACCTTTATATAGGGCCCATTTACACAAAAGGCTTAAGCCCATAAGGCTAATTACAAAGATAACATAAATCTAATTATAAAGCTCATACAATAATTTCTTTATAAAACATTCATATAAATTAGGGGCTAATTAAAGCTAACAATCTCCCCTTAATGTTTTATAAAGAAAGCATCATCTTATAGTCTCCCCCTTGCTTTCTTTAGAACCTTTGGCGTTCCATTCATCAAGTCTTCAAAGCTCCCCCTCAAATGTAGGCTCGTCTTCTTGAAAGACCGAGACAAATAACACTTTTTGTCCAGCTTTCATGTCTCAACTTCTCCAGTGTTTTTGACCATCATGGAGACTGATTGAAAGAAAACATAAAACATGTATAATGAACTTCAGCCTCTTAGAATTCCAACGAGCTATGATTCATCCATTTTGGATGAAAAACGAGTGAGTTGTGTAAGTTTTCCTTCAGCTGCGCAGAACGGTCATAAAACAGAAAATTTGACTCTAAAAGATCCCGTTGATTAAGGATTCAGTACCGAGCTTTAAACATGAATAACAGACGAGTGAGTGACAATAAATATGTCACAATAGCATCATGAAACCGTGAAGAACCGTCGAGAGAACGCCGTTCTTGAAAGCGGAAAGAGCACGAGTAAAATGCAATGCTTTCGGTCCAGCAAGAGTCCATTGACTTTGACCCAGATTCTGGCCATTAAGAACACCGATTCAGACCAAACTCAAAACATGTAAAAGTTTTACCTGTGTCTTAGGAATTCAACGCAACTGGACTCATGCGAATCGGAGCACCGAGTAAGAAGTTGTGCGCGTGTTTCTGAAACAGCGCAAAGCTGTCAGAAAATCTAAAAATTTCGGGCTCTGGGCTTTGGATTTATCATGACCTCTGGACCATCAGCTTCTGAAAATCATGCTCTGAAATACCTCTGGTCCCCTCTGGTCATTGAGAAAAAAAATAAAAAATTGGTCTACAGAGTCTCTGTTGCATTCCTTCTGATGAACACCTCTGATGAACCTCTGTCGCAATCTCTGTGGTGCAGCCTGATCGACAGAACAGCTCTGTCGTAACCTCTGCGATCAACAGCTTTACAGAGGCTCTGTGATTGCGAATGAATAGCCTCTGTAGTTTGATCAAAGCTTCTGGACTGTTATGAACAGGCTCTGCTGAGTATCCTCTGCACAATCTCTACACAACTCTAGGCTCTGCACAATAACAATGTATAGCAGCAGCTTCTGCACAGATCGTAGAGGCTTCTGTGAATACTTCTGCAGTTATTGTATGTGTTGCCCACTCCTTAAACACAGCAGCTTTGTGCAGATATTGACAGCAGCAAATTTCTGCTGCACGACATCGAATGGACGGCTTGATCGAGCACAAAGACTCTGGACAACCTCTGTAGTAGCTCTATGCAATTTGTGGACACCTTGGAATCTAACACAACTTTGAAGCCACAGAAGCTCTGTGCTTATGCATAGAGGCTCTGTGTGAGCTCTGATTGATCTTCTGTGCACCTCTGTGCATATTGACAGCTTCTGCAAATTCTGCACAGGCTTCTGAATTACTTCTGGCCTTGTCCTTAATCTGATAATCAATTGGCAGAAGATTGCTTTGCTTGCTGTTTGATCTAAAATTTTTCACAGATTTTGATCTGCAAGGCTGCACATATTGAGCTTGAAATCTGGATGGCCCATAATCTGCTGCACTTTGAATTCTTCTGCTGCAGTTTTCAAAAAGATAACACATTGCAGCAGCTTCTGCATGTCTGAATAGCCTTTGACAGCACACTTCGAGAATCTCAAACAGCAGTTTAATTCTACTGCACATCGCAAACAGCATCAAAAAAAACTTTTTAGACAGATCTGGACTGTTTGACAGCAACAATTTTCAGCTTTGACAGCAACGATTTCATCTTTGCAACAACGAATTTCAGCTTTCACAGCAAGTATTTGACAGCAAACTTTTGACAGCAAGTATTTGACAACAACAAATTTGACAGCAGCTTGCTGAATTTTACAACTTTCTGTGGACAGCACTAAGTTGTTTGACAGCAACAAACAACCCCTAATTTGACAGCAAATTGGCTTTGACAGCAACCATTTTGACAGCAAACTCATTTTGACAGCAGTTTTGACAGCAACATGTTTTTGACAACAACTTCAATTTTCTGCTTGGAAAGAAGCTATTTGACAGCACCAAACAACCATGACAGCTTGTTGTTTTGAACCATACAGCAGCAAAAATAGTTATGACAATAAACAGCACCAAACAACTTGTTGTTTTCAGTTTTAGAACTTAACAAACAACAACAGATTGTTGTTGGTTTCCAAGTTTCACAAAGCGATAGTTTGGTGTGGAATGTAAGACGATCTCCAAAACACTTTTAGAACGACGAGTGCAAATACTCAGATCTCTAATTGTTCAGGTCAGAAAACTGATTAGAAGCACTCAAAGTCATAAAAACCTTTCAGATCAGACTTTGAACATGTAGCACAACGCCAAATCTTTCTCAAACAACTTTCTCAAGACCCAAATGATTTTGTTTTTCATTTAAATGATTTTAAGCAGCGGAAGACAAACAAAATCTGAGTAAAAGAGAGTCTAATCTTGGATTTAAATAAAGGTCAGATCAAAGATCAACAACCTTACTACCAAGATGCCAAAAAAAATGCTATGGGCTTAAGCACACACAAGGATGAGATCATAGATCAACCATCTACTTAGTGCTATCAAATATTAGACCAATGAATGAGAAAGAATCAAAACACACACATGTAATAAATCAGATCAGATTTAACCCAAATAGAATAAAATCTTCACTTAGACATTTCATCAAACATGTGGTGTGCAGAATCAGATTTTGTGAAGAAACAATGATATTTTCTATGAAAGATCATCCAAATCTCATCTAAATGAAGAAATGGGTTTCTAATAAGCACAAAAACAGAAAATAAACCATTAGAATGATATTTGTGTTTAGGCTCATATGATTGAATCAATCTAAGCACCAAAACAACAAATAAATCATCTAATCTTCTATTGTTGCTATAGATGACCGATTGAAGAAGAGTTTCTTCAATCCAGCTCTGATACCAATTGTTGATCCCATTTTTGAGCAACAATAGAAGAAATCCATAGAGAAAGTAGAGATAAGATAGAAATTAAGAACAATACTCATAGAAATCTTATCTCATATTCATTGATTCAAGGTATGGAGGGGGAAATTGGAAGAACACCACACTAAACGTGAAATCGACTCTCATAAGAAACTAGTCTGTGTGTGTGAAAAGTGAACTCTCCAGATTTCTCACTTAACCTAAAAAGCCTATGGATACCTTTATATAGGGCCCATTTACACAAAAGGCTTAAGCCCATAAGGTTAATTACAAAGATAACATAAATCTAATTATAAAGCTCATACAATAATTTCTTTATAAAACATTCATATAAATTAGGGGCTAATTAAAGCTAACATACTGTATTCAAAGATATGGTTGCCAGAGGAAGGGTCCCTTATGTTGATAATCTCGACTTATCCATCGCAACTTCGGTAGCATATCCTTCCACCACCTTATCTCTCTCACCAATTGCAGGTCTTTTCTTTAATGATGGATTTGGTCGGCGATGCTTTTTCCGATTTTCTCATATCCATTTTGCTGACATCTTCTTCATGGAAGGCATCTCCAACCTCATGCTTCATCTGCCCCGAAGCTCAATCATTATATCAAGACATTGTCACCGAAATCAAGCGTCGAAAAAGAAAAGACTCCAAGTGACATGTTTGATCTTTTTCCTAAGTACTTGTAATTTTCTTTCCAGATGTATCGGATTGCATAATAAATACAAGTACTTTCCTTTTCATAACTTAGAATCTATTTGAATTTCATTATTGCATATAATTTCTCTTTTTTTTGTAAATGTTGGATATACTTAACAAACCCATAAAAGTCAAAATAGACCAAAAAGAACAAAAAAAATGGTCTATGTGAAAAGAACCCAAAAAGAGTAAAATGGGTCAAAATGCATTTCATGTTCAGTTACTCATAAATTTTCTAAGTATAAGGCTCAAATTCAAATAGGGGGAGATTGTTGGGTCACCAAAGATTTGAAATTGACCCATCGATTTTACCCTTAAAATCTTACTTAGAATATTTCATTTTGGTTCTTTATGATAACTTAGATAAGACATCAAAAGTTCGGTGAAGTCGAAGATCAACCAAAACCAAGTTTGAAGAAGTTTCTCATTGTGGAAGTGCAAATATCTTTCTCAACCAAAAAGCTAAGTTATTGTCCACCAATTTTCATCTTGAAAATCGTTGAACACATGGCCGAATTCCTCCTCAATTTCGGTCAACCATTTCACCGATTTCAAGATGAAAATCGGTGAGGTTCCCCCTTGTGAAAGCTGGCAGATGAAGATAACTTTTTTGGGACAATATCTAATTTCAGGAAAAAGTGACTATTTGTTGTTTTTCCAGTTCCAGATAATGTCTCAATCAAGCATGTTTGTTGTTCCTAGTACTGAGAAAAAGAATGAAAGTGACTTGTCAACTTTTCAAAGTCAAAGGCTATTCTTAAATCTCCAGATGACAAGTGTCGTAAGCATTTAATGCTTCAAGCACTGTATAAAGAGAAGAGGGTTCTCCATGCAAGGTTACGCGTTACTGAAGAATTTTCTCAGTGCAACAAGGCTTTCTCTCCTTTGAAGTTTATAGCTTTCAATCTTTGTGCATTAGAAGTTGTTTTGTTTTCCACTGTAATACCCTGGGTAAGTCCGTTAGTTAAAAATCTAATCCCGTTAATCTATTTAACTTTAAAGTTACTATTTGGGTAAGTTTAAGTGAATTAATAAGTTAATAGTGTTTTAGCCATTAGTAAAGAGTTTAGGGGATGAAATGGTAATTTGGCTAGATATTATCTGAATTAGGTGTCCAGAGTTATATTCATTTCTCAGCAATTCAGTGTGTGTAGTGTGTGTTTTTTGAGAGAAAAGAAGCAAAAGAAGATAGGAAAGGTTAAGGCATCATTTGACTTCATTTGGAAGTGTTTTGAGGTATGTTTCTTTGTAATTTATGTTTGTAATTGATAGTATGTACTTCCTATCGGATTAGAATAGTTAAATTCATGATTTAGTAAAGATTCAGTCGGTTTCTGGGTAAATTTTGGATAAATCGACAGTGGTGTCCGGATACGTTGAATGTATCCGGATAGCTCTGTTGGTGGTGTCCGGGTAGTTCTGTCGATGGTGTCCGGATGATAATTGAAGGTGTCCGGACAAGTCTTTTCCGGGTAAGTTCTCTTTTCTTGATTGTCCGGATGAAGTATGTTTCCGGATAGTGTCCGGATTACTTATGCTGTCCGGAAAAGGCATGCTGTCCGGATTATTAGTGTTGTCCGGAAAACTCTGTTGTATCCGGATACTTTTGCTGTTTGACCAATATTAAGAGTTTAGATGCTGTCGAGTATCCAGTAACCTGTATTTTGTTAACCATTAGATAGGAAGTGAATGAGGACTGACTATCCTATGGTCTTGACTTGAGTACGGGTTTGGGGGCAACATTTGAGGGTTTGAGTTCGTTAGAGTTGTTAGCCTTAGTAAGACTTATGTGTTCTATGTGGTAAAGAGATGTCTGTATCTATGTGTTACAGATCCTGTGAATTCTGGGTAAAGGACTGAACCTGTTTAGAAGGCTTGGAAACGTGTCAATAAGCAATCAGGTGAGTTTTACTTTAAAAGTATTTTCAACTGGAATACATACGTATGGTTTGGGAATGTGATAATTGGTGATTATGTGTTTATATGTATGGTATATGTGAATTATAATATATTGAGGTATTATGTTTACATGAGTATTATAATTTGTTATAATACGTTGGCCGGGCTTAGGACCGGTGTGTTTGGCTATAGAATATGTATAGCGTTGTTTGGCTGTAGATGTTGTACAGCGTTGTAAATTATTAGTTGGCTTGCAACCAACTAATATGGCCAGGAGGAATGAGAAAGGAAGGTACACGATGTGTGAGTTCAAATTGATATATTTGATTGTGCTGAATGATTTATATGAATAAGGTTTATATAAATGATTTCAAACTAACAGGGATTTATCTCACTTAGACCATCGTGTCTAACCCTCATTTTCGTTTTAAAAATATGTATTCCAGGTGGTGGATCGCGTAAGAGCAAGTAATTAGAGTAATCGATGGATGGCTTATGTGAAGGATTATGTGACGAAGATTTTGGCTTGTTTAGCAGTTGTATTATAATGATTAAATGTTATGTATGTATTAAGGAAAAAGTTTGTAGTAGAATGTCTTCTTTTGATTGTAATAGAGAAGGGACCGTACTTGTAATATGATGTTTCGTTGGATTAATCAATGTTATGTTACATTATGTGATTTGTTGTGTATATGGGATTTGGGTTGTTACATCCACTTTACTTTGTGAAGATTGTTAGAATAGTTTATCTGTTCTTTCCGCAACAATCTAAGTTTTTCTATGTGTAATTCGTGATTTGAAAATAAATCAATAAAAGAATTAAATTAAGTGAAAATTTGTGTATTGTATTCAACCCTCCCCCTTATACAATACTTGTTTAAGCCATCTGGGACTAACACATATGTTAAATGCAATTTTTACCAAGTATTCCAAGGGTCGTCATCAAATCACTGAGAGAGTTTGGATCAACAATCTCCCACTATTTGTTGATGACAAAGGAACATAAGAAAATTGCTAAGTATTTAAAACATAAGGATAAAGAGGACTCATAACTACGTGTCCCATTTACTGTTTTAAGAGATCTTTTCTAGTACTGATGGAGTAAAGTACTTTCACTGAAAACTTTCATTAACTCATAATAAGATTACAAAGGGAAGTTGAAAGTTTGAGTACAATTGAAAAAAGAACTATACAAGTACTAAAAGTAATACTGATAAATTGTTAGAACCAGATCTATTAGGTAAACAATATGTCATCCATTGGGAATCTAGAATTACATATGAATGTAGCTTTCTCTCTCTAGGTTCTCTCTCTAACCTCTCTCTAGAATATTACAAATGAGCTTCTCTCTAATCACTTACTTACAAACAAAGATTAACTAAGCCTATTTATATCATCTAATTACAAGACATTAACTCCTAATTACAATGACTTTCACTTAAACTACTTTGACTTTACATGACTTTGACTTTCTATGACTTTACAATCACACATAAATCTTGAATACACTATAATGTGCTAACATTCTCCCCCTTTGGATTCAAGATTTAAAAAAAATATAGCAGCAGTCTTCAGCTCTTGATCTTCAAAACTTTAACTCTGACCGCTTTAAACTTTGAAGCTCTGACAATCTTCAAATATAGAAAAGACTTCGTCTTTCTCTTTGTAAAGTCAATCTTCTTGAATATTAACTTCAACAAAATTTTCATCAAGTCTCGAACACGAATTTCAGATCTTTGCATCTTTGATCTTTGAAGCTTTAGTCTTTGAAGATTTGAACTCAAACTCTTTAAACAGTTTCTTGAACCTTGTATCTTCATCTCTTTGAACTTTGAACTTTCAACAATAACAATCTTTGAACATCTTTGAACATCGAACTCTCTCGAATCACCTCGAAACATCTTCTTGACTTTGACAAATCTTTATGCTATTTCTCCCCTTTATCTTTCTTTGATCCCCTTTTCTTCAGTATGTTATTTCTCCCCCTTTTTGATGATTGTGAACATCATGATCATCAAAACTTTCATCAAATACAACACTGTCTTTGTTCACCACTAACATTCTCCTCCTTATGATATGAATAACCGTCAATTCCAAAAGATATATATCCGAATCTTTTCAAATTCAGATAGAATGAATGTGGTAACCCTGAAACAACATATGAATCAATTATAATGTCTGTAAGTAGCACAAAGCCACTTAGTACAACATATGTACTTTGAAAAGGAGCTTTTTGATGTTCACTCCCCCAGGGCTTCCGTTCAATCATCGAAAAACACAAAGGAATTTCTATGAACGTTATGACAAAAAAACATATTCCTTGTGTGTACGTGCATGTCTAAGAAATGATTGAAGAAACTTGTGCTTTTTTAGGCTCAAAGTGTGTAAACTGTTGAGACAGCAATAAGTTTTCCACAAAATCAATGTGCATGATCGAAGTGCGAAGGTGGGGCAAACTTCCTTCTTTTTCAATATCCAAGTTTTCCGAGTGAAGATCAGATAGATTATATGTTGCGTCCCCAAGAAAAATTGAAACATTTCTTTGTTGATAAAGAAATGAGTAGATGGTGGGGTTAAAGCAAGAGTTGGCATGGGCTAATTGTCTGTTTCAATGATGGTCACCAAAGAATGTGAACCAATCAGTAATGTGACTGCCCGACTCAAACAATGGTTGGTGCAAAGTTCTCTTATTCTTTTAACTCTGTTCTCACACCCTCTTTCTGCTTTTTATCTGCTCACTTCTACCCAAACTCTCATTTACATTTTACCGTTAACCAGTGTTTCCTGCCCCACTCTTTGATGTAGACCCCTCACCCCTCAATCACTCAAGGATAAGTTCTTGGGTAGGAAACACTGGTTAACGTGAATCCATAGAAGTTTAATAATCTCACACCGATCCCATGAAATTTTGTCCTAAAAATTTGTGTTGTACAACAGTTTAACTTGAACAATTATGAATCGTAGCATTTTGACATGGTCAGAATGAATGCTCCTCAATAATATCATGAAATATTTGAGCAGTTGAGCTTTGAAGATTTCTCAAAACAAGGATAATGAATGAATGAATGAATTCGAATGACTTGTTTGAGAATCTGACAATGTATCAATCATATCAAATATTTTGAAATATATTCATAAACGGTAAGGGTATCAAAGAATTCGAATTTTGTTTATATGAACAAATATAAACAATCTTTGAATGAAACGTTTAAACTCTCACGCTGAAAGAATGTATGATGCTCAACAAAATTGGAATACAAACGGGAGTATTACCATCGAAAAATTTGTTTCGTTTTGAGACATGGTAATAACAAAGTCAATAAGAAGTTGTACCGGTGTGTATGGATATACTTGAAGCAAAGATAATACACAAGTATTAATCTTTCGAAACACACAGTCAGAAATGAAATTACGGTAATCCGAGATCTCCATGAAAAACATTTAAAATCACACTTCTAAATTCATAAAATTTGTTTGAGAATAGAGAAGTGGTTTGAACATTTAAGAAAAACATTTTTCATGCTTGTCATTCTTCTTTCAAACAATCTAAGATTAAGATCAGAAGATACTCACATTCTGAAACGTTTGAGCTCCCCCTCAAATCATGATAGAATGATTTAAAAAACTTATAAGCTCCCCCTTAACATGTGCAAAAGATCTTTATCT
This sequence comes from Saussurea involucrata, assembly GCA_033807775.1. Classification (NCBI taxonomy): domain Eukaryota; kingdom Viridiplantae; phylum Streptophyta; class Magnoliopsida; order Asterales; family Asteraceae; genus Saussurea; species Saussurea involucrata. The sequence goes on along the minus strand of CM066327.1, from coordinate 73,771,756 downwards.
TGAATAAAATCTTCACAAGTAACATGACTTGGATCAAAATATCCTTAATCATTAAAACGAGTTTTAAATTACCAGGATTGAAAGTAAATTCAGAAGTTATTGTCATTGAAGAACGAGTCCTGATCTGAAATGATCAGAAGTCAAAATCATTGAAGTACGAGTCCTAAACTGATATGTTTAGAAGTCATAATATCTTTTATACTCCTCAGGTACTCTTCTTCAAATATTGCACACTTCTTTTCTGTTTTCCATCCAAGTGTGTGATATATATTGCACAATCAGCACTACACATGATGAACCTACAAAACAGATTAAGAAAATATTGGTAACCAACGAAACTTGGGTCCTGGTTTGTTAGGTGCACTTTTATTTGAAGAAATTCTGTATGTACCGTACCAATATTGAGTATAATCTTTATGAACAAAGTCATTAGTTCAACAGTAAGAACAACAATTTTTTTAGCTAACCTGATTAATTGATTTACAGAATAAACTAAATCAGGTTTGGCAAAAGATTTACCTTGAAATGCATCGTTCTTCTTCTTGGCATTTGGAGTAGGAACCGTTGACTTTGTAACTTCTTTCTCGGGAGTAGTGCCTTTAACTCTCAAAACCATCTTAACCTTCTTGAAAACTTGATTATCTTTAGGCTTAGAAGAAGTATTATCTTTAGGCATAGACAAATTATTATCTGAGTTATCAAACAAAGGATTTTAAAAAAGATTGGAAGGATGAATCTGATCCTTTGAGAAACCATTTGATTTGTCAAATCCCTTTGAAAAAATGTCTTTATTGATTGAACTTGAAGCCGTCTTAAACGAATATTCAGAATCAGTTGAGTCTACAAGTGGAGTCTGAACAATCGTGTCACGACTAACTTGTTTTGAAACCTCAACCTTAAAAACGATGTCTTCAAGTTCTTTACCTTCGTTGATTAAAATATTTTTCTCTTCAAAAATTAGATCATATTTCCTTTGAAGATCAAATTTTACCTTCTTATCTATCATAATATCTATTGATAAACTAGATAACTTTCTTGTAAGTTTCTTTATTTCATTTTGAAAAATCTTTCATTCATCAGCAAAATTATCTTTCACATTTTTTGTTTGAAAGTTTTCAACTTTAATCTTTTAAAACTCTTTTCTTTCCATATCTAGTTCTTTTTCCAAATCAGACATTTTTTGTGAAAGCTCAACACTTTTTGTTTCAAAATATTTTCTTTCAGCATCAAACTCAGATGTCTCTTTCTCAAGCTTTTCTTTTTCTAAAAATAAAACCTTTTCAAAATCAGAGTTTTGTTTTGAAAGTTTTACATTTCTAGTTTCACAAGAGAAAAAATTTCTTTTAAAATCATTTCGTTCAGATTCTAAAGATTTTCTTCCCAAACAAAATGTTTCTTTCAGCTCGACATTTTCTCTTTCAAAAGATGTTGCTTTCTATTGAGCTTCTTGATTTCATCGTGAAGAGTTCAGTTGTCTCTCTTTGCTTCAAGATCTGCAATATGAAATTCCAGATCAGTAATCCTTTTTGAAAGTTTAATATTACATTCTTCCAAAAGAAACGTTTCGTTTGAGGATGATATTTCTATAATTGGTTTCTTCAGATGAGCATTTTCATTTTCCAATGATTTCATATTCCCTTGAAGCTTCTTCATATCAGAGCCAGGATTCTATCTTCATTTTCATTTGCTCGAGAGCCAGCCTTCTATCTTTGTAATGGATAAAAAGATTTATGTACTCTATTGCTACTGGATCAGTAATCACATATGACAACTTGATTTAATCCTAATAGAGTGATCATTCCGGAAGTTCAGACAGCAAAGTGCAACAGATTACACATTGAAAACATTCCACAGCTAAAGTTTTCGTAACCTTCTTGAAGAAACCTTTCGCAGACCAAACCGGAAAGTTTTTGTAGCCAACTATAAAACTTTTCGCATGAAACTTTTCGCAGGAAACTTTTCGCAGACAACTCAATGCAAAAATAGAGTTTTCGTAGCTTTCTTATGCAAAACAAATACTTTTCGCAACCCACTATTGCGAAAACTGAAGCTTTTCGTAGACCACCCTTGCGAAAACAATTCTTTTCACACAGAACACTTGCGAAAACCCAAACTTTTCGTAGGCAGAACCTTTTCGCAAACAAGAAGTTTTCGCACCGAACAGATTACGAAAACAAAACTTCTCGCAACACACTATTGCGAAAACTCTAACTTTTCAAAGAAGGCACTTGCTCAAACAAGTCTTTTCGCAGAAGACTCTTATAAGACCCTTGCGAAAACAATATGTTTTCTTAACAAGCTATTGCGAAAACAATAAGTTTTCGTAGATGCCCCTTGCAAAAACTTTTCTTCAGATAGCCTTTGCAATGAGAAAACTTTCCTCAGATGAACCTTGCGAAAACTCAGATGAATCTTGCGAAAACCACGATGAACTTGCGAAAACTATTGGATCTTGCAAAAACTTAGCCAAAAAATGAATTTAGGCCATAACTTTCTCAATTTTGGATGTTTTTCAATGAATCTTTCACAGACTAGTTCGAAATGCAAAACCGATCACTTTTGTAGTTTAATCTGAACACTAACAACTCCAAATTCACAGTCTTTCGATCTAAAACTGTAAACTCAAAGTTTTCGAACTTTCTTGGACAAAATCTTCAAATTCTCTTAATCCAGGTCGAATTAGGCTAAAATCTTTTTTTATCTTTATGCTATTTCTCCCCCTTTATCTTTCATTGATATATATCCACTTTTCTTTGGTATATTATTTCTCCTCATTTGATATGATATATCCGTCAATTCTAAAGAAAAATATTACAAAATATTACAAGAAGGGAATCTATTAGCTAGAGTGGTTCATCCTTGAAAAGCATTTCGTCATACGGGTCTCCTCTAGTGATCATCCAATCAGGTACTTTTTCTCCCTGTTGTTTTCTGAGCTTTGCTTCTCTGAGGATATGGGCTTTTAGGAAGATATCTGGTCTTGACAAGTTGCACTAGTGGATAAGATCTCTGAGTTGTTCTATTGGGCAGATGGGAATCTCTGTGTTTCTTTGAAAGCTCTGGATGCCATTCCAATCAGGGAAGATGATTCCATAAGGGTCTCCTAACACTTGACCAGGTTCGAAGGGACCTCCTGGTGGCAGTGATAGGTCGAGAGCTGATAAATCAAGTGGTGGTCCAAGCACTGCTTCTCTTGAAAATTCAATACCTATTTCGTTTCGATAGGCAGGTTCATGAGAGGTCGATGCTCGCTTTGGTTTTCTCTTTGATGGTCTTTGGTTCTGAAGAAGTGCCGGAGGAGGAGGTAATTCCACCCTCGTTGAGAACTAGCTTGTTGATGAGCATGTTCAAGAACTTTTCCACATGGGCTTTGTACTTGGACTTGGATCTTTGTATTGCATTTCTGATCTCTAGCCATTCATCAAATCCGAAGAGTTCCAGCTTAGACATATACATTGTTTGTGAAGAATCATTTTCTCTGATAACTTGGGTAGTCACCATCACTGAGTTCGTTTTGATCTTTCCTGTTACGTTCACAGCAGTGATTCTATTGGGATGGTATCGACGATCAATCTTCTCTTTGCACCAACTTTACTAGGAGTCACTGACGGCTTTTTTTTGGCTTCCTTCTCAACCTCTTTCAGCAGTTGCTCTTGGAGTCTAATCGAGTTCGTTTTCATATTCTTATCAGAGACTGAGTTATGAACCACCTTAAGGGCAAGTTTGGCATCCTTTTGCTAGGCAACATACATTTGCTTAGCCATGATAGATTCTTCACGTTCTTCCTGGGTCAGGAATTCAAGGTCATCACCTTGAGCACTTGGTCGAGAAGGGATTGGGATTCTTTGGCTTTCTAGCTGATGGATCATTGCTGATCTTCTTCTTTGCAGTTCATCCTCAGACCTTTGGATTGGCCGTGAGGGTCTGTTTGGATGAGTCAGCAATTCGTCTTCTTCCTCATCTTGTTCTTCAGTCTCTAAGACAGATGTTGGGGAATTGAAGAAAATCAAGGAAGAAAAGAGTGATTAGAACTTGGATAAAGAACGTGAGATCGCGTGAGAGCTCGCTTTCCTTAAGTGATATTTCGACCCTATTCTTCCCGGGTATCACGAAATTCACTCGAGGATAATCTCAATTCTCGGTGTGGATTTAGGTAGAAATCGATCTTATTTAAACACCTTGAGAATCGTAACCGACCCTATATTAATACTGATAATAATTTCTCATTAAATGAGATTGATTGTGGATTTAATGTTGGCGGACAAAATTGAAGGAAACATTCCAGAAGCTGGCACCAGTCTCCGCGCCAGTCAACTGGTGCCACAACCGGCCCCATGAACGACTCCAGAAGCTGGCGCTAGTCTCCGCGCCAGTCAACTGGTGCCACCATCCATGCCATCAAACTTAACAGAACCTGGCACCAGTGTCCGTGCCAGTCAACTGGCGCCAGTACTGGCCCCGACACCCAGTTCATAAAACCTATTTGTAACTCGCCAATCTTAACCATCCAACAATCCCGGGTTCTAGTTAGCTTACACGAGTGTGCACTCCGCACCTCCTAACTCATGTTATAGCTTAGCTACCAACCCCATTATTATCTTTGTGAATCCAATTACATAAAATGAACCGATGATTTCACTAAAATCACCAACATTCCTCCCCCATTTTAGTGCAATCCTTGATTCACAAAAATAAATATCCAATATAGGAAAACAAACTCATGCATAAATGAAAATATCTAGAAGATTGAATTTCCATCTTAGTACATTACACATTTCAAATACTCGAGAATCAGGGTGTCCTATGGATTGAACCCTTCAACCCATTTGAGTACCAGAAGATAACATACACATGAATTTAAATAATTCTCGAACGTTTAAACTTGACACTATACAGGCCATGTGTCCTTATCCATTCGTGAGTACATCAAAGCCAAGTCTAAGCTTCTTGAAGCGGCCACACTTCACACTCATATAGGTAGTTCCTTTCATCATGCACCTGCACATGCATTTTTACAAAAGAACAATTACCTCCTTCCCTTGTAGTACCGAGCACATACCGTGGGATGATCATCTTGTGCTCCAATCCCTTAGAGTGAGCTTTCCCATTGAATTCAACTTCTAACGTTGTATTAGAAGGGAATTAGGTATCTCACTGTTAGAGATTTAGATGGACTTTAATCCCATCCCTATCACCGACTTGTGAACCAAGTCCCTAGCTAACCCCTTCGTCAAGTAGTCCGCTAAATTTTGTTGCGACCGAACAAATTCAACCGAAATCACCCCATTCGTGATTAGCTCGCGAATCATGCTATGTCTAACACCTAAGTGTCTAGACTTTCCATTATATACTTGACTATAAACTTTAGCCAAAGTAGCCTCACTATCACAACGGATAGAAATGGGTGATATTGGTTTCGGCCATAACGGAATTTCATGGACCAAATTCCTTAGCCACTCCGCCTCTTTACCGGCAGCGGCTAATGCCAAAAATTCCGACTCCATAGTCGAACTCGTGATGCAAGTTTGCTTCTTGGAAGCCCATGAGATGGCACCTCCCCCAAGCAAGTACACCCAACCACTCGTAGAAGAGTGATCTTCTAAGTTGATAATCCAACTTGCATCCGAATATCCCTCCAATGCCGAAGGAAACCCGACATATGACAAACCATAATCAATGGTTTTCTTCAATTATTTGAATACTCGTCTTATCGCTTGCCAATGATGAATACTAGGATTACCAGTAAAACTACTCAACTTTAATATGGCAAAAGCGATATCCGGCCTAGTGCTTGTCATGGCATACATCAAGCATCCAATAGCCTTTGAGTACTCGAGTTGTGACACCGCTTCACCCGAGTTGGGCATAAGCTTCACACTCGGATCCCATGGAGTACTCATCGGAGAACAATCAAAGCAATTAAATTTCTTTAATACTTTCTCAATGTAATGAGATTGTGTAATTGCAATCCCTTTGTTCTCACGCTTGATACTTATTCCAAGGATCACCTCCGTCTCTCCCATATCTTTCATGAAGAAACTCGATGACAAAAACTCTTTCGTTTTTCCAACTTGATTTTGGTCGGTGCCAAAGATCAACATGTCGTCAACGTATAAGCAAATGATTACACCGTTACCGGATGTGTCAAATTTCCTATATACACACTTGTCCACTTGGTTTATCATAAAACCGTGGGACAAGATAACCTCATAAAATTTTTGATGCCATTGTTTGGGTGCTTGTTTCAGTCCATACAATGATTTTACAAGTTTACACACTTTATGCTCCATCCCGGGCATAACAAAACATTCCGGTTGTTTCATGTAAACTTCCTCCTCCAAGTCACCATTCAAGAATGCCGTTTTGACATCCATTTGGTGAATCACTAAATTATGGATAGCTCCTAAGGCTATCAACAATCTAATCGTGGAGATCCTTGCTACCGGGGCATAAGTATCAAAATAATCGATGCCTTCCCGTTGCCTAAGCCTTGGATTACTAATCGAGCTTTGAACTTGTCGATTGATCCATCCGCTTTCATCCTCCTTTTGAAGATCCACTTGCATCCCAAAGGTTTACAACCCGGAGGCAAGTCCGATAATACCCAAGTATTATTCCCCATGATGGAGTCCATCTCATCATTTATTGCTTCTTTCCAGAAAGCAACATCTTGAGACTTCATAGCCTCATCAAATGATTTTGGATCCTTCTCAATACTATAACAGTAAAAGAATTGAGATCCAATCTCATCTCTTGATCCCTCTACCAAGTATACATGGAAATCGGGACCAAAGGATTTTTCAATCCTTCCTCTTTTGCTCCTTCGAAGCATCGGAGATTCGGTTGGAACAATTGCTTGTTCTTCAACCTCACTAGTTCCACTAGTACTTGGAACTATGTCCTTCGGCCTAGGTATTGAAGAGAATCTAGTCTCATCAAATAATGCATCTCTCGATTCTATAACGGTGTGAATCGCTATAGAACCATTAGGTTCAATAACATAGAACCTATAGGCTTTGGAATGCTCGGCATATCCAACAAAATGCAATCAATACCTTTCTCACCAAAAGTTTTCCTTTTGGGTTCGGGTAGTCGAACAACCGTATTTTGACATTTCAACCATTCGTTTAAAATTCACATGACCAAGCCTTGCATGCCATAAATTAGAATCAACACAATTTTTCATTTGCAACATAAACAGAATTTGAAACAAAATTCTTTTTATTTAAATTTAACATAAACATGTTATTCAACATATAACCGAATCCTACAAAAGAGCCCCTTTTTGACAAGATAAACTTGTAGGACTCATAAATTTGCCTATATCCTAACTTATTCAAGATACTACCGGAAACCAAATTCTTTTGAATTTGTGGTACAAACAAAACGTCTAAAAGTTCAATTATTTTGCCAGAACTAAACACTAGCCTAACTAAGCCACGTCCAAGAATGGGAGCACTCAACTCGTTCTCCATGTGTAGCATTGATCCGTCTTCAACCGGTTCCAAAGAGGTGAACCAATGGCGATCCTTGCAAACATGACTCGTAGCACCCTAGTCGATCCACCAAGCAACATCATCATCCTGCACGTAAAATGATTCGGATATTAGTGGTACATAATTCAAATTCGAATTAAACCCAAAGTCAAGAAATTGACCTTGCCGTGGGTTTTGATCCGTGGATCCTTGCCCACCACCACTTGTGTTTGCTCCACTCTTATTCTTGACAACCCGACAATCCCGCTTGAGATGGCCGGTCATACCACAGGTCCAACAGGTTAATTTAACCTTTTTATTAGGCCCTTTCTTGGCTTCATTGAACTTCCGTTTTCCCTTGAAATTGTTGGATTTTCCCTCTTCCACCATGTTCACCGAAGGGGCAGAAACCTCTTTTATCTTAGGTTTCTCAGCCTCTTGCGCCCGAAGAGATTCCTCTATGCGCAAGTGACTACCGAGTTGTACAAGGGACAACTCTTCCTTCTCGTGTTTCAACATGTGTTTGAAGTCTTTCCAAGAGGGGGCAATTTATCAATTATGCTCGATACGGAGATGGATTCGTCCATCTTCATATTATTGTGAGCATATTGGTCGAGAATGCATAGGAGCTCATTATATTGCTCCATCACATGCCTTGAGTCCATCATCTTGTAATTGTTAAAATTACTAACGAGGAACTTCTTACTAGAAGCATCCTCCGCCTTGTATTTGGACTCAAGAGAGTCCCATATCTCTTTGGCAGATTCAATATTTTGATCAATGTCAAAGAGGGAGTCACACATACCGTTTAAGATGTGGCCACGATAGATGTAGTCGTCGTTCTCCCATTTGCCGCGATGTCGGGTCATCTCCAATGTCTCGTCTTCCATCACCTTCGGTATTGGAGTGCTTAGCACATACACGACCTTCAACGTTGTCAACAAGAAGTGCATCTTCTTCTGCCATCTTCGAAAATCAACGCCTTCGAACTTCTCAAGTTTGGTGAACTTGGTCGTCATATCTCTCACGGATTGATCACTTGCCATCTCTCTCACGATGAACAAATATCACTTAAGATTGTTGGGGAATTGCATAAAATCGAGGAAGAAAAGAGTGATTAGAACTTGGATAAAGAATGTGAGATCACGTGAGAGCTCGCTTTCCTTAAGTGATATTTCGACCCTATTTTGCCCGGGTATCACGAAATTCACTCGGGGATAATCTCAATTCTCAGTGTCGATTTAGGCAGAAATCAGTCCTATTTAAACACCTTGAGAATCGTAACCGACCCTATATTAATACTGATAATAATTTCTCATTAAATGAGATTGATTGTGGATTTAATGTTGGCGGTTACAAAATTAAAGGAAACATTCCAGAAGCTGGCACCAGTCTCCGCGCCAGTCAACTGGTGCCACAACCGGCCCCATGAACGACTCCAGAAGCTGGCGCTAGTCTCCGCGCCAGTCAACTGGTGTCACCATCCGTGCCAGCAAACTTAACAGAACCTGGCACCAGTCTCCGGGCCAGTCAACTGGTGCCACCATCCTTGCCATCAAACTTAACAGAACCTGGCACCTGTCTCCGTGCCAGTCAATTGGCGCCAGTACTGGCCCCAACACCCAGTTCATAAAACCTCTTTGTAACTCGCCAATATTAACCATCCAACAATCCCGGGTTCTAGTTAGCTTACATGAGTGTGCACTCCACACCTCCTAACTCATGTTATAGCTTAGCTACCAACCCCATTATTATCTTTGTGCATCCAATTACATAAAATGAACCGATGATTTCACTAAAATCACCAACAACAGAGACTGGGATTATTTGGTTTTCCTCAGCAGTAGTCGTTGGGATTATTTGTTGTTGATCTTCAGCTCGTCCCTCAAGCAGGGGAGAGAACTAGCTGGTTAGAAAGAAGAAGGAGTTAGACTTAGAAAAGATAGATAAAAGGTTAAGTGTATAGAAGGGGTCGAAGATGAACATGGGTAGAAGCAGAGAAAGGGATGATGGAGAGACATACCTGAGAAGGTTGCTCCCCCTCAGAAGTATAACAAATATTTAAGTTTCCCACGATAGAAATTGCTTTCTGCTTTCCTTGGGAAGTCTTCTTTGTAGGGGTCTTCTCAGCCGTTCTCACCCTGCTTCATTTATTGTAACTCATTTGAGAGGAGCGCTGATGGGTTTGGGGTTGAACCAGAGAATTAATTCATCTTCATCATCATCATCGTCATCAGCACCCCCGGAGTCCTTTTTGTAGTCCTCCAGCTCCAGTTCTTCATCCTCTTCTTCTTCCTCTTCCTCATCATCAGAGGGTATGTCCACTATTTCAGTAGCAGTGGGAGAGGATCGAGAGACTTCTTTATTTAGATCTTCACCTTTAGCATGAGAGAGGTTTTCTTCGTTCATCTCCCCCTCTTTGTCATCATCAATCGGGGAAGGGTTGGTAGGAGCAGCGACAACATAATCATTCATCGCTGCAGATGTGGAAGGAGCAACTTCCAACTTGTCGACCCTGGCCTCAAGGGAAGGGATGGCCTCAGTAGCTTTGATGACATAATCAGCTACCACCCCCAAAGTGATGTGATCGCTGGCGGTGAAGGAGGGAGAGGGGATGGGAGTTGGTTCCTTCAACTTTGCAAGTACTTCAATAAGCAAGTTGTTGTTGGCCTCGACCTCTGAGCATAGGTCGGTAACGTTAGCGCCGACGGAGTTGACATAAGTGTTGAGCGCTTGGATGGAGGTCGTGTTGGCAGCAACATCTGAGTTTATTCTGGTCACCTCCTCTGTAAGTGTTGATAGCTGAGAGTTCTCAACTTTATTAGAAAGAGAGGGGTGAGTTGATCGAGAGATAAGTGGAGAGTGAGGCGACATGATCGCTGAACTCCTTGATGGAGGCATTGAGAGTCTTCAATGTAGGACCTGTCTTAGAAAATGAAGGTTGAGCACAGGGATGCTCGGGCTTAGACATTTTAGAAAAGAGGGGTAGGGAAGTTGATGTACCTGATGAGGTAGGGAAGAAATCAAACTGAGTTCCTCCATAAAACTCTATGTCCTGCTCGAGAGGAGTCTGGGACACATGTATATGTTGAAGATCCTCGAGAGGACGACCATCAGGTCTTACATTTTCTCGCATTAAATCCTAGAGAAGGGATGCGCTTGTGTCAGCAATCGAAGTCGCTGGTGAAGTAGTTGTGAAGACCAAAGATATGGTGGGAAAGGAGACGATTATAGAGAAGATGGTTGTGTTGTGCGTCAGGGAGGCATATGTGGTGCCAAAAACTAATTCTTCAGTGCTTTGAGGCACTTAGACTTGTGGGGTAGATGCCACCGTAGAGTCAGTGGTGGTCGGAATCGCTGAGGTAGAAGTAGTGGCGTCGGATGTGGTGGAGCGTACCACAAAAGCATCCAGGGATGCCTGTGAAGAGGCAAGCCCTGATGTTGTAGATGGCTGAGGCTTCTCCTTGGTAGATCTCTTGGTCTTTTTGGAGTGACCAGAAGGGGCTGCAGATGGTTTCCTCTTTGAAGAGGTGGTTGTTGCAGCATGGGAAGCCACGTCGGGTTGAACCGTGGCATCGCTGCAGAAGAAGAAGAAGTAGAGGAGACGAGTTGTTTGAGCGTAAAAAGACTTACCTCGTTATCAGCTCGCTCCACATCGAGGATGGGGACCCCAAGCTTTGGGAGCTGATAATCACCCTTGGTCGGGTAGAGCTCTTGTAGAAAGTGCTGAAGAAGCACTGAGATGAAACAGATGTAAGGAACTTTGGCCTCCCTTTCAGGCATTTCCACCTTGACCATGAGGTCATCGAAGATCATTCTGGCATAGTGCCTCGGTTGGCTTGGTCCATTGACCAAATCTTGCCACCAATACTTTGAATGAAATGAGTAAATAGGTAGGTTAATTCAGAAGGAATTCTTGCCTTAAGAACTTTATTCAGCTTCTTCTCAAGGAGTCTGTGCTTGATTTCCCATTCATAATCCATTAAGTCAAGGAATCTGATCAGTTCTTCGTCTGAGGGAACATCAACATAGGTCTTGTTGAAGGGTAGTTTAAGGCATGTCTGAATTCCTGATGGAGTAATACTGCCCTCTCCATGTTCAGTCTGAAATGATATGACTGTGACACTCTTCCATGATGGAAGCGTCTTCTCAGCTGTAACACCCGCGTTTTGTTGATTAGGTAAACCTCGGATATGAAGAATAATCTAACATGGTTAATTTTATGTGGAGAACAAAATTCATTTTAACCTATGCACCCTACCTTAGCCGCTACCGAGTTCGCATTCGAGATTTTGGGTCTGGAAGTCGGCGGTACAAACTCGGTGAGAGTGCCCGGTGAGAGTGCCACATGGCACAATCGCGGTTCACAACCGCGCGGAATGTACCGCGAGTGGAGAGGGGTTTTGGCGAGAGTGTCGGCGAGAGTGCCAATGGCATAATCGCCGGGCACAATCGCCCGTGTGGTACCTAGGGTATAAAAACCCCCTTAGCCGGATTTTGACATAACTTTTCATTCTCCACTTTCTCCAACTCGTTTTTGAGGAGCATTTATGATCCCATTTCACCTCCCAACCTCCTATACTTCAATTCCTAGCCATAGAGTTGTTGGGGACCTTTAATAAAGCATCAATATCACTAAGAGGGCATTTATTGTAAAGCTTTGCAAGTGTTCATCTCATTTCATCCTCTTCAAACTAGGGTTTTGCTAACCTTTCTAGGTTTTTGACTTAAAACCTAGATTGTAAGTACCTAAACCCTTGATATGCATTATTATGTGTTTTATAACTATTCTTTACCTTGTTACCTAACATTTCTCTAGAAAAGTTCTATATTGTGATATTAAGGTCATTCCTCCATGCTTTGGGGTTTTGGGGCTTAGTGGAGAAGAAAAGAGATATGTAGATGTACAAACTACTTGATCTTACATTTTTCATGATGGTATCTATTTTGGGAAGGTTATGTCTTATTTTAGGGCTTTGGGCTTAATGACTTGGCTTATGGCTTAATGAGAAATTGCATGGCTCAATGATGATATTCCGTCTTAATATGAGTATTGCTTTATGTATTGTTACATTGGATACTATACCTCATGTTTGTACATGTCTATATATGATAATATGATTTGGAAGTATACATGTATGGAATCTATGTGCTTAATGGACATGTGAATGGGATATTAATATTACAATGTGGAAATGCATGTTTAACTGGATGGTTGGACCATGTTCTATGGGAAGGTTATACCTTGATGTATATGTACTACTTAGAGTAGTTGTTTGATGGTATTTACACTTTTGATGAATCATCAAGTAGGCACTAGGAGGATATAGTCTTGGGTGCCACCTTGGAGGTATGTGCCTAGATCTCCGCCTTTGGGGCAATGCCTTGGAGGTAGTCCCCAATGTGCCGGACCTTAAGGTGTTACTTATTGGAGTAGACACTAAGGTATATCGTCTCTTGAGGTGTAACTTGATTTGGTGTTTTGGGTCTCCCCCATTGATTATGATTTGTGAATGACCACTTATATAAATCCTGCTAATGAAATGTTGCATGATATATTATTTGTTTATCTCACCAGGCTTTTGGGCCTAACACTTGTTTGGTGTTTTATGTGTATCTCAGAACTTAGTAGAGCCTCCTCTAAGAAGGATTAGGTAGGAGCGTGTGAGCTTGGGGTACACTTTTGGGATGCCGTTGTTAGAAGGCTATATCGGACTAGAGATGACACCCTTTTTGTAATCTTATTTCTACGTTTGAAAATAGATTAGTCGGTTGTCATTTACTTTTCGATATTATACATTAGTATTTAAACAGGCATTTGTATATTCCCCTTTTTAGGAAGCTCATGCTAAATCATTTTATACCGCTCTTCCGTTTTATGGAAGTTTTTGTTTACCCCTATTTTTAGGGTGTTACATAAGCCCTTTCACCAGTGTACAGAACTGCTGAAGGAGATTTTTGTGAGCAGTGGGGTAGACCGTCAGTGCTTAATGGATTGGTGAGTTTTTTAGGTGAGCTGCGGCTTCCTCCAGATGTGGAGATGGTTTTGTTTTGGGAAATGGGGTTAGCAATGCACGATGATTGTTGGAGGTGAGTTGAACTGCTGAAAGTTTAAATTTCACATTCTTCGATCAAGTGAAGGTAATAGTTGCTTGGGATGCCATTTATGTTTGTTAGAAGAACAAAGAGAAGAAGAAAATAGAAAGTTTCTTAGAATGGATATTTTTAGAAGCAAATTCTAAGAATAAGAAAATGAAGTTTACCAGTTTCCTTTTTGGGAAAGAAATGGTAAACAAAATGGTTTTCTAGTTTCAAGTGGGATGAAAATGGTAGAAAAATGTGTGTTGCCACTTTCCTTTTTGGGAAATAAACTGATAATGTACATTGAAGATGAGAGAGAAAAGATTAAAACACATTCTTGAACCTTAAAAACCTTTTTAGGGTTTTGGGAAAAAAAAATCATGAAAAATATGATTTTTAGAAGGAAAAACAAGTTTTTGATCTTATTTAGCAAAGATTTAGGATCAAAAAGTGAGTTTTGTTTACAATGTGCATGAGTTTTAAGAAAAAGAACCTGGAAGTTTGAAGGTTTTGGTGTTCGATTTCTTATGTTCTTTGTGTGCCAGAGTATTCTTGCTTTGAGAGAGTTTGTGCGCGTAAAGAGTGAAAAATAAACAAGTGCAGTTATATAGGAGAGAGAGGAGTGAGAAAAGAATGTTGGGCGGGAAAACTTTCATCATGACACGAACACGTCCCACGAAGTTGATTGGTCAAGAAGTGTAACGGACGAACGTGCGTCAAAGAAATGCGTGCCATGGGTTATCATCAAGAATGACATCACACAAAAGGGTGTCTTTTCATTTTTGACAAGATATCACTGATAGGAAATGTCAGTGATAGTCTTTTGTTTTTAGAAGGATCACTGATGAGAAATACCAGTGATGAGTTTTTGCTTTTCAAAAGGATCACTGATAGAAAGTGTCAGTGATTAATTTTGTTTTGAAAGACATATCGCTGAAGAAGACATTAGTCAGTTAAGATAGAAATACGTACCTGAGTATCAAAGAACATTTACTCAGAGATATAGAGGTGAATAGCATATATAGACCCTAAATCACTGACATAATACTTTACCGTTGAAGGGTATTCTTCAAGGTTTAGCATTCCAAGCTCACTGATGAGAAAGTTGAATCTTGTCTCATCAAGAGATTTGGTAAAGATATCAGCGAGCTGATAGTCAGTGGGAATGAAGTGAAGTTCTAGGTCTCCATTATCACATGATTTCTGATAAAAAATGATATTTGATTTCAATGTGTTAAGTCTTTGAATGTAGCACAGGGTTTTTTTATGGCACTAGTGTTATCGCAGTAGATTGGAATCTTTGATAGCTGAAGGTCATAGTCTATGAGCTGATTTCTCATCCACAAGACCTGAGCACAACAACTACCAGTGGCTACGTACTCAGCTTCAGCGGTTGAGGTGGACACTGAGTTTGCAACCTGCAAAGTCACTATCTGAATAGGCAGTTAGATCGAACCCTGAGTCCTTGGGATACCAAAAGACCTAGGTTGGGTGTACCCTTCAGATATCTGAATATTCGCTTTATAGCGATCATATGTGATTCTTTGGGTTCTGATTGATATCGTGCACAAAGACAGGTAGAATACATGATATCGGGTCGACTTGCTGTAAGATAGAAAAGAGAGCCGATCATTCCTCTATAGGCAGTGACATTAACAGGTTTCCATTTGGGTCCTTGTTAAGTGTTAGCGGAGGTGCCATAGAAGTTTTCATAGCTGAGCTGTGAGTAAGATCAAACTTTTTCAGCATATCTTTAACGTACTTACCTTGGTGAGTAAATGTACCTTTATCGTTCTGCTTAATTTAAAGCCCGAGGAAGTATGTTAGTTCACCCATCATACTCATCTTATATTCTTTCTTCATTCGTTCAGTGAATACAGTACACAGAGATGGGATAGTAGATCCATATATGATGTCATCGACATATATCTGAACAAGAATAATATGACCTTTGACCTTTCTGAAGAATAAAGTGTTATCATTTTTTCCACGTTCAAAGTTTTCAGCGATAAGGTAAGAAGATAAAGTGTCATACCATTCACGAGGTGCTTGTTTTAAACCATAAAGGGCCTTATCTAGTTTATAAACATATTCTGGATGCTTAGGGTCAGCGAACTCTGGAGGTTTTTCAACAAAAACTTTTTCATTTAGCTTTCCATTTAGGAATGTTGACTTAACATCCATTTGTTAACCTTGAAGTCTTTATGGACTGAATAAGCTAAGAAAAGTTGAATTGCTTCGAGTCTAGCCATTGGGGCAAAGATTTCATCATATTCTATGCCTTCCTAGGCATTGCAATTTGACCTGACCCGGTGGGGAACTCGGTTCACCCGACCCGACCGGGGCCGGGGAATCCCCGCCAAACCGGGTACCGGGGCCGGGGCCGGGGAAACCCGTTAGTTGAAAACCGGGGACGGGGCCGGGTTGACCACCCCCGGACCCGCCCCGGACCCGGTATATATATGTAACGTCCCAAAACTTGGCAAGCATTAAATAATACAAACTGAGCGTTTTACATTACAAAAGTTTAACTTGTTCAATACATCAGTAAACGAGCTTAAAAAAATGACAGCGGAAGTCTACAATGTCCACAGCCGAGCTCTAACTACGTCATTAGTCTAAGTCTTGGAGTCGCTCTAATCTCCAAGTAGGCCATGCCTCTCCTATCTCTTCCCCGAGGAACTCGCGGAACGCTTACCTGAAAATGGTTTAGTTTTGAAAATACGAGGGTTAGACCACAAGGTCTAGTGAATTCCCTCCGTAAAACAACATGTATGAACCACCAGAAAATCATTTTAGAATAATTCATGAACTATCACACATATGGTACTGCACTGTATAGGGAATCACCTAAACATCCGCGATCGGGGCCCAAGCAGACTCCCCTTTCGCCCTCTCGTATCGGGGCCCAAGCAGACTCACCGATACCCGCCTAGGAGGGAAACAAATTCCAACCTATCGTCTCGTCATACGTACCCAAGGGATCATCAGATCCCGAGGCTCTCTGATTCCACAGTGCAGACCGACATCACATAACATACATATACATTTCATAGGCATGAACATATAACCTTTAAAAGTTCTTCTATCTCATTTCATCATATCAAGCTTTCATTCGACATAAAAGTATGTGCGTAAGAAACATGCATATCAGTTGTAAACATTTCATGCGCTTTGAGAACCACAATCAGTAAAGAAAACGTTTAATATTTTAAGCCGTAAAAAGGGTTTAGGGAACTCACCTTAATTGACGAGCAATGCACTACCTAAACACCTTCAAGCTACACCCACCGAACACCTAAGGCAATAGATCCACATCAGAAAAATATCTCAGCCCTACTGTCCGGATACCCCTTCCCGGACACAGCACTTATCCGTACACTACACTTATCCGGACACTATACTTATCCGGACACTATACTTATCCGGATACACCACTTATCCGGACACCATACTTATCCGGGCAAAACTACCCGGACACCTTCCCGGGGCACTTACCCAGACACATGCAACATATCCGGACACCACCGAACTCTGGTGTCCGGAAAACTCGGTTGTTCGAACTTGATAGGTCTAAAACTGATTTAAATTACGATTTATGCCATTAGTTTGATTAAACAACTATAAGGGTTCATCCATAAACCCCAAATACTCACTTAATCCGTCTATAACCTCTTAAATCGGTTCATTAAGACAAAAACCCATAAAACTCATTTTCAAGGAAATATGGTGAAAACTCAAGAAATCTTCCAAATCAGTATTAAGAATTCGGAACAATAAGAAGGAGAAGCATTACACTAATCAGAAGAACTAATTAGGATGTATTACCTTGCAATATCTTCCTTGATTTCTCTTTTCCTCTTGAATTTCTTCTCAAACCCTTCCTTCCTTCTTCCTTCTCTCTTTCTTTCTTAGCCGCCAAACAAAACCCAAATACTGATTTGTTACAAATGAGGGCTGACGTAGGGATTTGTGCCCTACCCCTCTTTCACCAAATGACCAATCAGTCCCTCAAGTTAACTTTCACTTATTAGACAAAAACGGCACTAAACTTCCATACTTACAATTTAGAACCCGGTTGTTACAACACTCCCCCCTTAAAAGAATTCTGTCCCCGGAATTCCTCATTGGAAGAGCCGTGGGTACCACGACCTCATTTCCGATTCCAACTCCCACGTAGCCTTCGGGCCCTTGTGGTGCCGCCATTGCACCTTAACCAGCTTAGTCTCCTTGTTCCGTGACTTCCTTACCTTAACATCCGTGATGGCTTCGGGTTCTTCTACAAAATTTAACCTTTCGTCCACCTTAATGTCATTTAACGGAACCGTTTTAGTCACGTCGGCTAGACATTTTCTTAGATTAGACACGTGAAACGCATTATGGATGCTGCGCAGTTCTTCCGGCAGATCCAACCTATACGCCACCTCCCCAATCCGCTCTGTGATCTCGAATGGTCCGATGTAACGTGGGCTTAGCTTCCCCCGTTTCCCAAATCGTACCACTCCCTTCCACATGGACACCTTTAACAAAACAAAATCTCCGATCTGGAATTCTATGTCTTTTCGTCTATTATCCGCATAACTCTTTTGGCGGTCGCGAGCGACCTTCAGTCTTTCACGTACTTGGACTATCTTGTCCGAAGTCAGCTGTACCAATTCTGGTCCAGCTAACTGCCTTTCACCCACCTCGTTCCAACACAAAGGGGTCCGACATTTTCTACCATAGAGTGCCTCAAACGGCGCGGCCTTGATGCTCGAATGGTAGCTGTTATTATAAGCGAATTCGATCAATGGTAGGTGCTTTTCCTAAGAGCCCTGGAAATCTAAAGCACATGCTCTCAACATGTCTTCCAATGTTTGGATCGTACGCTCACTCTGACCGTCGGTCTGAGGGTGATAAGCAGTACTCATCTTGATCTGTGAACCCATTTCTCTTTGGAAGCTTCTCCAAAAGTTCGAGGTAAACCTGCTATCTCTGTCGGATATTATCGACGAAGGCACGCCATGGAGGGTTACGATCTCATCAACGTATAACATGGCTAGCTGCTCCAACGAGTAAGACTCTCGTATAGGCAAAAAGTGGGCTGACTTTGTGAGTCGATCCACGATCACCCAAATAGCGTCATAACCCTTCGGAGTTCTAGGCAAATGGGTCACGAAATCCATCATGATCTTATCCCATTTCCATGTCGGTATCTCTAACGACTGGAGCTTCCCGTACGGTCTTTGATGTTCGATCTTTACACGCGAACACGTCATACAGGTTTCTACAAGGTGAGCCACGTCTTTCTTCAATCCAGGCCACCAGTAGTCTCGTCGTATGTCTCCGTACATCTTGTTAGTTCCGGGGTAAATTGTGTACTTCTATTTGTGAGCTTCTTCGAGAATCAGTTTTCGGAGCCCTCCGAGTTTCGGAACCCAGATTCTCCCATTCAGACACCTCACCCCTCGACTATCTTCCACTAATATGGACGCTTGCCCTACCATTCTCTCCTTCTTAAGATTTTCAGTTTCGAGCGCCTCAGTCTGACATTTCTTTATTTCAGCTAACAGGTTGAATGTGACCTCGGCCCTCATGGCCACAATCCTGGGGGTTTCACTTCGTTCCTTACGGCTCAAAGCGTCTGCCACCACGTTTGCCTTCCCCGGATGATATTCGATCTTACAGTCGTAGTCAGTCAACAATTCAATCCACCTTCCTTGACGCATATTCAATTCTTTTTGGTCAAAGAGATGACATAAGCTTTTGTGGTCCGTGAAGATCTGGCACTTCATCCCATACAGGTAATGTCGCCAAATCTTTAGAGCGAAGACCACTGACGCCAGTTCTAAATCGTGAGTGGGGTACCGAACTTCGTGATCCTTTAATTGCCGCGAGGCATATGCGATCACCTTCCCCCGCTGCATGAGTACACAACCCAACACGAGCTTCGATGCGTCACTGAAAACCAAGAAATCACCCGAACCGTCCGGTAACGACAATACTGGAGCGCTACTCAGCATATCCTTTAATTTCTGAAATGCTTCTTCTTGTTTCTCTAACCAGACGAACTTGACATTCTTCTTCGTTAAAGAGGTCAGTGGTGTGGCAATACGCGAAAAGTCCTTGATGAACTTCCGGTAGTACCCCGCCAGCCCGAGGAAGCTTCGGACTTCTGACGGATTTTTAGGTTGCCCCCAGTCTCGGATGGCTTCAATCTTAGCCGGATCGACCATGATCCCCTTCTGAGACACCACGTGCCCGAGGAACTGCACTTCCCTCAGCCAAAACTCGCACTTGGAAAACTTCGCATACAACTTCTCTTGCTTTAATAGCTCGAGAATTGTACGAAGGTGGCTTTCGTGCTCTCCTTCCGATCTTGAAAATATCAGGATGTCATCTATGAACACTATCACGAACTGATCCAAATAGGGTTGGCATACCCTATTCATTAAGTCCATGAATGCTGCTGGGGCGTTGGTTAATCCAAACGGCATCACAAGAAATTCGTAGTGTCCATAACGGGTTCTGAAGGCAGTCTTCGGCACATCATCCTCCCGTACCTTGAGTTGATGATAACCCGACCTCAAGTCTATCTTTGAAAAGTAATTGGCTCCCTGTAACTGATTGAACAGGTCGTCAATCCTCGGTATCGGGTACTTGTTCTTGATCGTGACTTTGTTGAGTTCTTGATAATCAATACACATCCGCATAGTACCGTCCTTCTTCTTCACGAAGAGTACAGGTGCTCCCCATGGTGATGTACTGGGTCTGGCGAATCCCTTGTCTAACAGTTCTTGCAACTGAGTCATCATTTCTTTCATTTCGGATGGCGCCAATCTATATGGTGTGCGGGCAATCGGTGTCGCTCCGGGCATCAAGTCGATTCTGAACTCGATTTGACGATCCGGGGGTAGACTGGTCAAGTCGTCCGGAAATACTTCCGGGTATTCATTTACTACTCGCACATCGCCCACCCCACGCTTCTCTTTCTTGGCATCCAACACATACGCCAAGTATCCCCTACACCCCTTCTTCAAGCACTTAGTAGCCTTAATCATAGAGATCAGGCTATTCTTCCTATTACGGCAGTCCCCATAAATTACTATGGGATCCCCATTCGGCGATTGAATCCTGATCAACTTTTTGTTGCAAACGATGTTCGCATCATTCGCGGCTAACCAGTCCATACCTAACATGAAACACACTAAAAACAGGGTCAATTTAAACCTTGAAATTTACCACAAGTTATGATCAAAGACTTTCAAACTTATATAACCTGAGGATCAAATGTAAGGTTTCTATATACAAACGTCATGACTTAAATAACTTATTAATCTAATCATGACATAACAATCAGATTAATCCAGTTATCTAAACAACCGTCCCAAAAGCATCAAAAATCTCTAGATCCTCCAGTATCTCTAAGTCTGAATCTTTCCAAAAGTTCTCGTCTCTCATTCCCGCTATTTCCCGGAGCTTGTACCTGGTAAGAAGATTCAACTTTAAACATTAGGCTTTCGCCTAGTGAGGATACTCAAATCAAAATAAAATTTAATAATTAAAACATGAACAGATAACTCAAACCTGTTCTCACCCATCTTACCGTACGACAACTCCTTTTCAAATCGGGGAATCTACCCCACTCCCAATTTCCTATGACTAACTCATTTAATCGCAACAACACTATAAGCGTTAACTCTGAATCGTTCTAGATTCATAATCAATAATCACACACAAGAAATTACAAGTCAAAACCTGCCTATTTCTTAATTAGGAAGTAGAGATTACAAATTACTTTATGCCTATCTCTAGTCTTCCTCTCATCACAGGGAAATCTCCGATCTTCCCAAATCGAAATGGGAATCATTAAGCACAACTGCTTATTCCACATTCCACCTCAGAATCAATGGTCCCCATGGGATTATAATATCGCGATACTCAAATCGAGACTCATGATTCGAGGTACACCCAATTACTAAAATTACATCTCTTTGGTCTATGGCGAGTAATCGGTTCCCATCATACCGTACCCAAGTGCCCTCGGTGACCGGATGCCTATTTTAGTAAAAGCACATAATCACATAATATAATATATGTAATAATCGATACTACTATATGCGTCCAGCATCCAGTATATCATTTCTCCGAACATATTCTATATATATAAAATATCAAGAATATTAGTATCTCCTCATCTCAATCTCTTAATTACCTCCTCTTTAACTTAGCATGGAAATTAATATCTCAATAAAGCTTCACATCATATTTAGAGTTCATAACCACATAGTAATTTCATGTAGTAGATAATCAAACTTAGCATGCAAGATTAATAATAATACTAGTGCATCAATTTCATAGATAACTCATCTTGGAAACTTTAACATGGTAACCAACATAACACAACTTTTAATCGCCCTCTTGGCTTATCTCTAATTTAATCAAATCCACATAAAACATATTCATGCATACATATAAAGCATCTAATTCAAGATTAATTACTGAATTTTAAAGAGAGTTGAATAAACTCACCTGATGCGTTATTACTCCTTTTAATCCTCTTTAATACGTAAGGGCCCCTTTCTTCACTACCACAGCTTACTGTATTATTCAATCACATATACTGATATTAATTATCAAAACAGAACCCTCTATAACTGGAAACCCTTAATTTCTAAAAATTACATCTCAAGTCGCAATGAACTGAAGTCGCAATCACCTATTGCGATTTCACTTCCAAATCGCAACCAACGGAAGTCGCAGTCCTCTATTGCGATCCCAAAACCAAATCGCAATCAACGGTTGCGATTTCATCCCCAAATCGCAACTCGCCATTGCGATTTCGACCCAAGTCGCAATCAACGATTGCAATTCCAAAGCCAAGTCGCAGTCCACTGTTGCGACTTCAACTCCAAGTCGCAACGGTCTTCTGCGACTCCAAGCCAAGTCGCAACTGCCCATTGCGACAATCATGAATGTCGCAACTCAAGGTTGCGACTTCGATGATATTCATCCAAGTCTCAGTCCACTAAGTTCGTCCTAAAACCCAGAATTTTGCAGTTTTACTCCATGTTTGTTTCTGATACTTTGCAGATACGTTTAAGGTTATAAACTAAACCTACTCTTGAAATCAAACTCCCCAAAACATCTATATTTCATAACAACCCATTTCTTAAACTTATTTAACAATTTAAAAATATAATAGTTAAGAATAGTTTACCTTGGATTTCTTTAATTACTTCCAAACTCAACTGAATTCTTTGTTTCTCCTTGCTATTTCTTCCTCTCGACTTCTCTATCTCAAATCTCGGTTTCTCTTTCTCTCAAGCAAACCGAACACACACAAGATAACCCCTCACACACTCTCACAATTAGTTTAGGTTAACCAACTAAGTGACACCTCCTCCTTAAATTACACATGAGTCATATGACTATTTCCATAATAACCTTTAACTTTCAAAGAATTGCATAACAAACCCTCAACATGAAAAATCTATTTCAACAACACTTTTAAACAATTACAAACTTAACCCCAAATTAATTTGTAATTCACAAAATAATATAACTGGAAATTCAGGATGTTACAATACTCCCCAACTTGAAAATGATTTCGTCCCCGAAATCAAAGCTAGGTAAACAAATGAGGATACCTATTCCTCATACTCTTCTCTGACTCTAAAGTTATATTAGTACCTCTATGGTGTTTCCACTGTACTTTCAACATCGCTACCTCTTTACCACTACGTAACTTTCTAACCGATCTTTCTAAAATCGCCTCTGGTTCCTCTACACAGCGACTCTTTTCATCTATTCTCACATCTGCGAGTGGAATCACATCCTCCTCTTCGGCCAAACACTTCCGAAGATAACATACATGAAAAGTATTATGAACTCCTTCTAATTCTGGTGGAAGATCTAACTTGTAAGCTTGTAACCCAATTCTTTCAACAATGGTGAAAGGTCCTAGAAAACGAGGACTCAACTTCCCACGTTTTCCAAACCTTATCACACCTTTCCATGGGGATACCTTGAGCATCACACGCTCCCCAACTTGAAATTCCTTTGGTCTCCGCTTCGGGTCAGCATAACTTTTCTGTCTATCTTGGGCTGCTTTCATATGCTGTCGAATCTCTTTTACTTTATCCGTTGTTTGCTGTACTAACTCTGGACCAGCAAACCGTTTCTCCCCGGCTTCTAGCCAACACACTGGAGTTCTACACTTACGACCATACAACGCTTCGAAGGGTGCTCTCCCGATGCTCGAATGATAACTATTGTTATACGCAAATTCTACTAACGGTAGATGCGTATCCCAGTTACCACAAAAATCTAAAACACAACACCTGAGCATATCCTCCAAAGTTTGAATAGTCCGCTCACTCTGTCCATCGGTCTGTGGATGAAAAGCAGTACTCAAATTAACTTTAGTACCCAATTCTTCTTGCAATGATCGCCAAAATCTCGAGGTAAACCGACTATCACGATCTGACACTATCGACACCGGTATACCATGCCTTGACACCACTTCATCAATATACAACTTTGCTAATTTCTCAATTGGTGATGCCTCTTTCATTGCTAGAAAATGAGCACTCTTAGTTAATCTATCCACGATTACCCATATTGTGTCGTTACCTTTTTGCGTCTTTGGTAACTTCGTCACAAAGTCCATGGTAATCTTCTCCCACTTCCATTCCGGAATTTCCAAGGATTGGAAACTTCCGTAAGGTTTCTGTTGTTCGGCTTTCACTAACGAACATGTTGTACACATTTCTACCTTTCGAGCCACATCTACTTTCATCGCTGGCCACCAATAATGCAATTTCAAATCTCGATACATCTTCGTACTCCCAGGATGTATGGAATACTTAGATCTATGAGCGTCTTCGAGAATCAACTCTCGATTTCCTCCCATTTTAGGCACCCAAACTCTTCCTTTAAACAATTTAATCCCCCGACCATCTTCAGTCAACTGAAGATGTTGCTTACCCATTACTTCTTCTTTCAGATTTTCCTCTTGTAAAGCAATCACTTGTGCTTCTTTGATCTTTTCCATCAAACTTGACGTTACATCAATTCTAACATTTACCGATTTCAAACACCCACCATATTCTTTTCTACTTAAGGCATCAGCTACGACATTTGCTTTACCAGGATGGTAATGCAATTCACAATCATAATCCTTAAGCAATTCTAACCATCTTCGCTGCCTCATGTTTAATTCTTTCTGATCAAAAACATGTTGCAAACTCTTGTGATCAGTATAAAGAGTACACTTCGTTCCATACAAATAGTGTCGCCACAACTTCAAAGCGAACACCACTGCTAACTCTAAATCATGGGTAGGATAATTCTTTTCATGCTCTTTAAGCTGTCTTGAGGCATAGGCAATCACTTTGCCCCTTTGCATTAGCACATATCCTAAACCCATCTTTGAAGCATCACTATATACAACAAAATCTTCTGTCCCTTCTGACAGGGCAAGAATAGGTGCTTCACACAGTTTTTGACGTAAAATTCTGAAAGCTGTTTCCTGTTTCTCCGTCCAAACAAACTTCTCATTCTTTCTGGTTAACAACGTCAAAGCAGATGCAATCTTAGAAAAATCTTTTATGAATCTTCTATAATAACCTGCTAATCCCAGAAAGCTTCTTATCTCAGATGCACTTCTAGGTGTCTCCCAATTCGTCATCGCTTCAATCTTTGAAGGATCTACTTTAACTCCTTCAGAAGTAATTACATGACCTAGAAACTGCACTTCCTTCAACCAAAATTCACACTTTGAAAACTTGGCGTATAACTTCTCTCTTCTTAAAACTTCTAAGACTTCACGAAGATGTTGCTCATGATCTTCCTCAGTCTTTGAATAAATAAGTATGTCATCAATAAACACAATGACAAACTTATCTAAAAATGGTCGACACACTCTGTTCATCAAATCCATAAATACTGCAGGAGCATTTGTCAACCCAAATGGCATCACAAGGAACTCATAATGCCCATATCTTGTTCTAAACGCTGTTTTTGAAACGTCTTCATCTCTTACTCGCACTTGATGGTATCCAGATCTTAAGTCTATCTTTGAAAAGCATCCCGCACCTTGGAGTTGATCGAATAGATCATCAATCCTCGGAAGCGGATACTTGTTCTTAATAGTTACCTTGTTCAACTCTCGGTAATCAATACACATTCTCATGGTACCATCTTTCTTCTTGACAAATAAAACTGGAGCTCCCCAAGGTGAAGAACTTGGTCTTACGAAACCCTTATCCAATAATGAAAGTCCAGGATACACTCTTACAATCAAATATGAACAATTAAGATTGTATTCACAGCAACTGGTCATATGATTTATTAACAATCTGTGAATTACAAGATATTACAATGAATTTCTCTAAATGGATTCACCAAAGATTATATCAAAGATTCTTTAAAGATTAGCCAAAGATTCAGTTAGCTACAGTTGCTAACTCCTATATATACTGTAGAGAATAGCTAAAGCTACAGTACATATAAGAAACAAACTAATAGAACAATTACACGTGTCCTAATTAGTAACTGAATATAACAGAGAATATCCCAAGATATGAATTCTGAACATACTTCTGAATAAGCGCTTCAGAACATTTGTCTTCATAGTCAGAAGTTCTGAGTCTCCTACTCAGAACTCTGAACCTTCTAGTCAGAATCCAACACTTAGAATCTTTTTGAGATTTCTCACTCAGAACTTCTGAGTCTTCTACTCAGAACTTCTGAGTCTTCTGAGTCTTCTTTAGTCTTCTTACTCAGAACTCAACACTTGTGTTTTTGACAAAACTCTAGACCTAACAAATAACTCCTGAAGCTGAGTCATCATCTCTTTCATCTCAGCAGGTGCTAAACGATAAGGTGCTCGTGCAATTGGTGCCAATCCAGGAATAATATCGATACGAAATTCCACCTGTCTTTCAACTGGCAAACCTGGAAGGTCATCCGGGAACACATCCGGAAACTCACGCACCACTTTGATATCTTGAATATTTTTCTTTTCTAACTTTGTATCAATAACATAGGCTAGATAAGACCAACACCCTTTCGATAAACATTTCCGTGCCTTCATCACTGAAATCAACGGAATTTCTCCTTCCTATTTTTCTCCGAATACGAATACACTATCTTTCTCGCCCATTGGAATTCGAATCAGCTTCTTTGCGCACATAATTTCTGCCTGGTTGTTGCTCAACCAGTCCATCCCTATCACAATATCAAAACTCCCAATTTCCATTAACAACAAGTTAATTGGAAATTCTGTTCCCTCTATCATAATCTTACAATCGGACAGACTCTCCTTAACCAAAGTCTGAACTCCATTAGCTATCTCGACTACTAAGGCATCTCCTAGAGTAGTAACAGGCATAGCTAATTTATGTTGAAACAACTTGGATACAAACGAATAATTTGCACCACTATCAAACAACACACGTGCAGGAACAGAGTTTATAAGAAATGTACCCGAGACCACGTCCTTTGACCCCTTCGCTTCATCAGCAGTCATTTGGAATGCACGACCGGTTGGTTTGGGAATATCCAGCTTTCTTCCCTGATCTCTTCCTCTTTTCAACTTCGAACAATCTTTTTGAAAATGACCCGGTTGCTGACATTCAAAACAAACCGACCCAGGCACTGTACAACTCGACGCCATATGTCCCATCTTCCCACACTTGAAACATTGATTTCCGACCACACGGCATTGGCCAAAATGTTTACTTTTGCATTTTGAACACCAACCCGGTTCTCTACGAGAATCATTGCGAATGTTCTTTCCGAATAATCTTAATTTCGGAGAAGGTTCGGAACGACCCTCCCATTTTCTCTTTTCTCCAACATGTGCTTTCTCCTCCTTATCCTTCACATACATCTCTTCTATGACCTTAGTTTCCTCAATCGTCTCCCTCAAAGTAGCAGATTTTGAACTACGAACTCTTGTCATCATATCTGCTGGTAGACCTTTCAAGTAATACTTAATCTTTTCTTTCTCTGTTGAAGCCACGTGCCCCACAAGATTTAGCTTCTCCATAAAGACCTCGGTATAATTTCTCACCGACATATTACCCTTCTTAATATTCCGAAACTCCTCTTCAATTTTGTCCATCTCGTGCTCGTTACAATATTCTTCTAAAATCTTTGCTTTAAACTGACTCCAAGTTACAGAATTCAAAGCTGCCTCCGTCACAGTTGATGACAATATATTCCACCACTGCAACGCTTTTCCACGTAACATTTGTGACCCAAATCTCACCTTAGATCTCTCATCTGTACATTCACAGGCGCGAAAAGCCTGCTCGATTTCTCTTATCCAGTTCATACAAACCACTGGATTATCATCTCCCTTGAATTCTGGTGGTTTACAACTTAGAAACGTCTTGTAGGAACAGTTTCTGTCAACCCTTCTAACTGTCTCCACTCCTGGATTTACAGTCGGATTTATCACATTAGTGTCGGCCACTGTTCGTCTTGGTTCCACGTTTCGATCATTAATCAATTTCGTAAACATCTCTGCCTGTCTCCCCATTACAGTATTCATCATCTCTGCTTGCCTCTCCATTGAAGCATTCATCAGCCGAGTCACATTATCCATTATTCGCCCCTCCATACCTGAATCTGACGACGTTTGATCAACATTACTAGTACCTCCTGGATGTACTCGACTTCGCATTCCTCCCAAGGAAAGAAAATCTGATGGCGTATCAGGAACTCCGCCCAATCCAGTTTGTCTCTCTCCAGCATCGTCTAACCAATTCCTATTCATCGAAGAATTTGGAGACCTAGGGGGCGTATTCACCATCGTTCTGATGGAGCATAAAAGAATACTCATCAGATAATGGTTTATACAACTAAACATACAATACATACATTACCGCTAATCAGTCACTGTAACAATTTAGAAACAAGTATGCTTGTGTAATAATATATTCATAATAACAGTAGCTAATTGAAATTGCGAACATATCATACATGAGAATTCTCATTACCATTGTTACAGTACCAACTTCGCGTATTTCTGTCGACTCTAAGACTACCCATTCTTAGTATTTCTACCCAAAACTCACGGATCATAACTTAACTCATCTCAGCTTAAGTCTAGGTATCTCAATTCCATACCTAGTTCGCTTAAACTAAAGCTCTGATACCATACTGAAACACCCTAAAAACAGGGTCAATTTAAACCTTGAAATTTACCACAAGTTATGATCAAAGACTTTCAAACTTATATAACCTGAGGATCAAATGTAAGGTTTCTATATACAAACATCATTACTTAAATAACTTATTAATCTAATCATGACATAACAATCAGATTAATCCAGTTATCTAAACAACCGTCCCAAAAGCATAAAAAATCTCTAGATCCTCCAGTATCTCTAAGTCTGAATCTTTCCAAAAGTTCTCGTCTCTCATTCCCGCTATTTCCCGGAGCTTGTACCTGGTAAGAAGATTCAACTTTAAACATTAGGCTTTCGCCTAGTGAGGATACTCAAATCAAAATAAAATTTAATAATTAAAACATGAACAGATAACTCAAACCTGTTCTCACCCATCTTACCGTACGACAACTCCTTTTCAAATCGGGGAATCTACCCCACTCCCAATTTCCTACGACTAACTCATTTAATCGCAACAACACTATAAGCGTTAACTCTGAATCGTTCCAGATTCATAATCAATAATCACACACAAGAAATTACAAGTCAAAACCTGCCTATTTCTTAATTAGGAAGTAGATATTACAAATTACTTTATGCCTATCTCTAGTCTTCCTCTCATCACAGGGAAATCTCCGATCTTCCCAAATCGAAATGGGAATCATTAAGCACAACTGCTTATTCCACATTCCACCTCAGAATCAATGGTCCCCATGGGATTATAATATCGCGATACTCAAATCGAGACTCATGATTCGAGGTACACCCAATTACTAAAATTACATCTCTTTGGTCTATGGCGAGTAATCGGTTCCCATCATACCGTACCCAAGTGCCCTCGGTGACCGGATGCCTATTTTAGTAAAAGCACATAATCACATAATATAATATATGTAATAATCGATACTACTATATGCGTCCAGCATCCAGTATATCATTTCTCCGAACATATTCTATATATATAAAATATCAAGAATATTAGTATCTCCTCATCTCAATCTCTTAATTACCTCCTCTTTAACTTAGCATGGAAATTAATATCTCAATAAAGCTTCACATCATATTTAGAGTTCATAACCACATAGTAATTTCATGTAGTAGATAATCAAACTTAGCATGCAAGATTAATTATAATACTAGTGCATCAATTTCATAGATAACTCATCTTGGAAACTTTAACATGGTAACCAACATAACACAACTTTTAATCGCCCTCTTGGCTTATCTCTAATTTAATCAAATCCACATAAAACATATTCATGCATACATATAAAGCATCTAATTCAAGATTAATTACTGAATTTTAAAGAGAGTTGATTAAACTCACCTGATGCGTTATTACTCCTTTTAATCCTCTTTAATACGTAAGGGCCCCTTTCTTCACTACCACAGCTTACTGTATTATTCAATCACATATACTGATATTAATTATCAAAACAGAACCCTCTATAACTGGAAACCCTTAATTTCTAAAAATTACATCTCAAGTCGCAATGAACTGAAGTCGCAATCACCTATTGCGATTTCACTTCCAAATCGCAACCAACAGAAGTCGCAGTCCTCTATTGCGATCCCAAAACCAAATCGCAGTCAACGGTTGCGATTTCATCCTCAAATCGCAACTCGCCATTGCGATTTCGACCCAAGTCGCAATCAACGGTTGCAATTCCAAAGCCAAGTCGCAGTCCACTGTTGCGACTTCAACTCCAAGTCGCAACGGTCTTCTGCGACTCCAATCCAAGTCGCAACTGCCCATTGCGACAATCATGAATGTCGCAACTCAAGGTTGCGACTTCGATGATATTCATCCAAGTCTCAGTCCACTAAGTTCGTCCTAAAACCCAGAATTTTGCAGTTTTACTCCATGTTTGTTTCTGATACTTTGCAGATACGTTTAAGGTTATAAACTAAACCTACTCATGAAATCAAACTCCCCAAAACATATATATTTCATAACAACCCATTTCTTAAACTTATTTAACAATTTAAAAATATAATAGTTAAGAATAGTTTACCTTGGATTTCTTTAATTACTTCCAAACTCAACTGAATTCTTTGTTTCTCCTTGCTATTTCTTCCTCTCGACTTCTCTATCTCAAATCTCGGTTTCTCTTTCTCTCAAGCAAACCGAACACACACAAGATAACCCCTCACACACTCTCACAATTAGTTTAGGTTAACCAACTAAGTGACACCTCCTCCTTAAATTACACATGAGTCATATGACTATTTCCATAATAACCTTTAACTTTCAAAGAATTGCATAACAAACCCTCAACATGAAAAATCTATTTCAACAACACTTTTAAACAATTACAAACTTAACCCCAAATTAATTTGTAATTCACAAAATAATATAACTGGAAATTCAGGATGTTACATAACACCACATCGAACTCTCCCATTGCCATGGGATATAATTTCATAGGTATCAATCTTCCTTCTATATCTATGACACAATCCTCTATCACCTCCTTAACATACACCAAACCATCGCTGGCAGTTTCCACTTCTAGAGCTCTCTCTAAACGTCTAGGCCTCACCCCCAAACATTTCATAAATTCATGCGATACGAAAGAGCGGTTTGCTCCTGAATCAAATAACACCTTGGCACATAGAGAGTTCACTAGAAACGTACCTGCCACAACATCTGGAGTTTCCTCCGCCTCCTCCGCGGTCATGCGGAATGCACGTCCTTTCGGACGCGTCGGCTCTGCTCCTTTATCACCGCCCCTTCCTCCCTGACGTTCCCCATACTGAGTTGATCCTCCCTTCTTTAACTGCGGACAATCATACTTGGTGTGACCGGTAGCTCCACACTAAAAACATGATTTCCCTTTGGGGCAGTCCCTTGACATGTGACCAGGCAAGCCGCACCGGTAGCATGAGTTTGAACCTGCCATGCAATCACCCCGGTGCACCTTGTTGCATTTCGTACACGGTTTCCCCACGGTATCCTTGTTTGCACGGTTATCCGGTCGGAACACCTTCTCTTTCCTGGAGTCATTACCCGGCCCATCCCATTTACGCTTGTCGCCACCCTTTTCAGAAGTCTGACGGTTCTTTTCCATCTCAATCAGCTCGGCCGTATTAATGGCTGCCTGAAAGGTAGTGGGGTTTCTCGTCAGAACTAGCTCCCGAATGTTACTTCTCAGACCATGGATGAAGTGGTTCACCTTTCGCCCTTCCGTTGGCACATACAAGTCAGCAAAACGGGACTTCTCAATAAACTTAGAAGTGTACTCCCGTACCGTCATTCCTCCTTGTTCTAAACCCATAAACTCTTCTTCCAGCCTTTTCACTGCCGCGAGTGGGCAGAACTGCTCTTTAAACCTGTCAACAAACGATTCCCACAACATCCCCTTTGCCATTGCAGAACCCTTTCCTCCAGTTTCGGCTTCCCACCAATAAACTGCATCAGACTTCAACATGGACAAGGCAAACATCACCCTGTCCCCATCAGCACATTTGCACGTATCGAAAACCATCTCCATCTCCTTCACCCACTTCATTGCCAAAACCGGGTCACACTCGCCCTTGAACGTAGGGGGCTTGCATGAGGCAAAGACCTTGAAGTTACAACCCTTAGCTGCTGACTCATTCACCACCAAGGATAAAGCTTTCGAGTGGCTCCCAGTACCAGTCTCTACCGGGCTTGACAAATCTGCACCCTCCTTGTTCTCAGTCGGCTCTTTGCTTACCGAAACTGACTCATTCTGTTTAGTAAGGAGAGTCTGCAAAGTTTCTTGAATCTTACCCAGCTCAGCAGCCAAGTTTTCTTGAGTGACAAATGCGGAACCCCGGCCTCGACCACGTCCCCTCGTCGGGTTCCCTCTTCTTACAGTAGCAGAACTTTCCTGAACAGAGTCTTCTTGATTGACAGGAATTTCCACACTCCTTGTCCTTCCACGACCTCTTCCATGGCCTCTTCCGCGACCTCTCCCGCGACCCCTTCCGCGGTTAACCGGTCCGTTCTCTAGGACTTCTTCCTCCTGATTCCTTGGTACAACATGTACCGACTTACTCCTAAAATTCCTCCCAGCCATTCGCGAATACTGAAAGAAAGCAATAATTAACCTTTGCTAGACATGTCATCACAAAATGCTATATAAGGTAATGTAAGCACGCGCATGTACCTGTAAGTTCACAATTGCACTGGCCAGGTGCAACCCCAAACTTACCTTACACGTTTGTCCTTGGCACCTTATTCTTAAACGCAATTATAGTGATCGTTCCTAGAGTCAATCCTAAGCCTAGGCTGTGTTCTTCGTCTTACAGTTTAAGTTTAGGCCCTAAAGGCAACCTAAATCCCTTAAACTATGGCTCTGATACCATTTGTAACGTCCCAAAACTTGGCAAGCATTAAATAATAGAAACTGAGCGTTTTACATTACAAAAGTTTAACTTGTTCAATACATCAGTAAACGAGCCTAACAAAATGACAGCGGAAGTCTACAATGTCCACAGCCGAGCTCTAACTACGTCATTAGTCTAAGTCTTGGAGTCGCTCTAATCTCCAAGTAGGTCATGCCTCTCCTATCTCTTCCCCGAGGAACTCGCGGAACGCTTACCTGAAAATGGTTTAGTTTTGAAAATGCGAGGGTTAGACCACAAGGTCTAGTGAATTCCCTCCGTAAAACAACATGTATGAACCACCAGAAAATCATTTTAGAATAATTCATGAACTATCACACATATGGTACTGCACTGTATAGGGAATCACCTAAACATCCGCGATCGGGGCCCAAGAAGACTCCCCTTTCGCCCTCTCGTATCGGGCCCCAAGCAGACTCCCCGATACCCGCCTAGGAGAGAAACAAATTCCAACCTACCATCTCGTCATACGTACCCAAGGGATCATCAGATCCCGAGGCTCTCTGATTCCACAGTGCAGACCGACATCACATAACATACATATACATTTCATAGGCATGAACATATAACCTTTAAAAGTTCTTCTATCTCATTTCATCATATCAAGCTTTCATTCAACATAAAAGTATGTGCGTAAGAAACATGCATATCAGTTGTAAACATTTCATGCGCTTTGAGAACCACAATCAGTAAAGAAAACGTTTAATATTTTAAGCCGTAAAAAGGGTTTAGGGAACTCACCTTAATTGACGAGCAATGCACTTCCTAAACACCTTCAAGCTACACCCACCGAACACCTAAGGCAATAGATCCACATCAGAAAAATATCTCAGCCCTACTGTCCGGATACCCCTTCCCGGACACAGCACTTATCCGGACACTACACTTATCCGGACACTATACTTATCCGGACACTATACTTATCCGGATACACCACTTATCCGGACACCATACTTATCCGGGAAAAACTACCCGGACACCTTCCCGAGGCACTTACCCGGACACATGCAACATATCCGGACACCACCGAACTCTGGTGTCCGAAAAACTCGACTGTTCGAACTTGATAGGTCTAAAACTGATTTAAACTCCGATTTATGCCATTAGTTTAATTAAACAACTATAAGGGTTCATCCATAAACCCCAAATACTCACTGAATCCGTCTATAACCTCTTAAATCGGTTCATTAAGACAAAAACCCATAAAACTCATTTTCAAGGAAATATGGTGAAAACTCAAGAAATCTTCCAAATCAGTATTAAGAATTCGTAACAATAAGAAGGAGAAGCATTACACTAATCAGAAGAACTAATTAGGATGTATTACCTTGCAATATCTTCCTTGATTTCTCTTTTCCTCTTGAATTTCTTCTCAAACCCTTCCTTCCTTCTTCCTTCCTTCTCTCTTTCTTTCTTAGCCTCCAAACAAAACCCAATTACTGATTTGTTACAAATGAGGGCTGACCTAGGGATTTGTGCCCTACCCCTCTTTCACCAAATGACCAATCAGTCCCTCAAGTTAACTTTCACTTATTAGACAAAAAGGGCACTAAACTTCCATACTTACAATTTAGAACCCGGTTGTTACAACACTCCCCCCCTTAAAAGAATTTCGTCCAAAGAATTTCTCATTGGAAGAGCCGTGGGTACCACGACCTCATTTCCGATTCCAACTCCCACGTAGCCTCCGGGCCCTTGTGGTGCCGCCATTGCTCCTTAACCAGCTTAGTCTCCTTGTTCCGTGACTTCCTTACCTTAACATCCGTGATGGCTTCGGGTTCTTCTACAAAATTTAACCTTTCGTCCACCTTAATGTCATTTAACGGAACCGTTATAGTCACGTCGGCTAGACATTTTCTTAGATTAGACACGTGAAACGCATTATGGATGCTGCGCAGTTCTTCCGGTAGATCCAACCTATACGCCACCTCCCCAATCCGCTTCGTGATCTCGAATGGTCCAATGTAACGTGGGCTTAGCTTCCCCCGTTTCCCAAATCGTACCACTCCCTTCCACGGGGATACCTTTAAAAAAATTAATTTTAATTTTATAAACACATTACCATTAGGCCAATACCACTTAGGCACTTACCAGTTACCACTTCTACGGTTCTACTTCTACTTCTACCAGACCTCACCAAAACCCTAAAATCCTAAATCCCTTTTCCCTAGTCCCTACTCCCTACGGTAGCCGCAGCACCATCTTCGACTCTTCCGCCGCTCACGTCGACCAGACCACCACCGCCGTCGCTGGCGCTCACATCGACCAGACCACCACCGCAGAACATCTCTCCCGGGCTCCGGCCATCGCCGCTGGCGCTCACGTCGACCATTTTGACTTGTTACCGATTGTTCCGATTTATGTTTAAGTAAGCGATATTTATGTTTAAGTAAGCGTCTAAGCGATGATCTTTTGTTTAAGTAAGCGATGAAACCTTAATTACTTCAAGAGTTCAAGTCTCAGACAAGTTCGGCATGACAATGTTCTACCAAAAGTATGTCCATGGTGTTTTGTTTTGCTTATATAATATTGTCTTTTCCTATTTGTGCATAAAATATAAAAATGACTACAAATTGAGAGTTCTTTGATGTAGTTTAAATCCATTGCTGTCTAATAGTCCTTGTTCAACTAAATTTGGTTGAAGCATATGCATAGTTCTTTCATAGATTGGTACTAGGCAAGAAATGTCGACCAAACACAAATGGGTCAGGGAACCGGGTCCAAACCGGGGATGGGTCTTTGACCGGGCCTTGACCGGGTGTTGACCAAAAGTTGACCGGGGCCGGGTTGGGAATCCCCGTACCCGCCCGGGGCCAAAGCCGGGGCCGGGGGTCATTATTACAAACCGGGGTCGGGGCCAGGGATGGAGAACCCCGCCCCATACCCGCCCCATTGCCATGCCTATGCCTTCCTCTTGTCTGCATCCCTGAGCAACTAGTGTAGCTTTGTTTCGGGTTACAGTTCCAAATTCATCTAACTTATTTCGATACACCCACTTGGTGCCAATAACAGTTTTGTCAGATGGTCTGGGCACGAGATTCCAAACTTTGTTTCTTTCAAACTCAATCAGCTCTTCTTGAATAGCGGTGACCCAGTTTGGATCTCTTAGGGCATCATCGGTCCTTTTTGGTTCAATCAGCGATATAAAATTAACAAAGAGACATATGTTACCTGAACTTCGTCGAGTCTGAATACCTGCTTTTGGATCACCTAGAATTTGTTTAATTGGGTGATTCGTTGTCCATCTTTAAACTGGAGCTTGAACCTCTGGCTCTGGTGAACTTCTGGAAGTGCTGAAGAAGAAACTTCAGCAATGGTATTGTCAGGTATATCAAGTATATCTGACATATCAGGTATGTCATGCAACAATTGCTGAGGTTCAGATTGTATTTCATTTACTGATTGTTGAGGAGAAATGGATGGGTTTTCAGAGATTAAGGGTCTAGAAGGAGGCAAAGTGTTTAAGGGAACACCTAATACCCATGAGGAGGATTCAGCATCACTTGTTTGCATGCTGGGAATGATGATAGCATCATCATCAGCGATTGGGTTATTGACCTGAGGATCAGGATTGAAATAAGCTTCTGGTTCCCCATAATGAGAAAACATCCACTGATTCTGTTCTTCGTTTTCAGCAGTAGGTTTAGAATTTGCTGACCGTGATTCATCAAAGGTGACAAGAATGGTTTCTTCAACAGTTTGTCTTCTTTTGTTGAAACTCTGAAGGCTTTGTACATTGAGGAGTATCCAAGAAATATTTCGTCGTCAGCTTTGGGATCGAATTTCGTAGATTATCTTTGTTGTTTATGATGTAGCACTGACAACGAAAGAATTGAAGAAAGCTGATAGATGACTTTCTCCCATGGAATAGTTCAAAGGCAGTTTTGTTGAATCTTTTGACAATCAGCGACCTATTTTGAGTGAAACAGGCAGTGTTGACAACTTCTGCCTAGAATTGAGTTGGAAGATGAAAATCGCTGAGCATAGATCGAGCAGCTTCGATGATCGTTCAATTTCTTTTGTCAGCGACTACATTTTGCAGAGGTGTTCTCACCGCTAAGAAGTTGTGAGATATACCCTTACTCTCAAAGAAGTTATCAAGAGAACTGTTTTTGAATTGAATCCCATGATCACTCCTTATTGAGCGAACCATCATACTATTCAGAACTTCCATCTTTCTTATAAATGAAACTATTTCATCTGGATTGTCACTCTTAGATTGGAGAAACATCACCCAGGTATAGCGAGAGAATTCATCTACTATGACAAGAGTGTATTTCTTTCCAGCAATGGATTATATGTTGACGGAGCCAAATAAATCCATATGAAGGAGTTGAAGAGGAGTTGTCACTGATGACACTTGCTTGGATCTGAAACTAGCTTTGGTTTACTTTCCTTTTTCACATGCTGAGCAAAGGGATTCCTTAGCGTATGAGTGTTGAGGTAAGCCAGTAACTAGTTCCTTTGAGGAGAGAGTGTTCAGCGTTTTGAAGTTCAGATGAGAGAGCCTCTTATGCCATAGCCAGTTGACATCAGATGAGGTTTTGGATAGAAAACAAATATGTTCTCATTCGTTGTTGAGTCCATGTTTATGACATAAACATTTTCCAAATGATAACCGTTGAGAGCAAGTTTTTTTTTTCTTATCAGTGACTGGACAAGCTTTCTTAGTAAAGCACACTTTGTAGTCTTTATCACGTAGCTGACTGATGTTAAGAAGATTGTGCTTTAGTTCTTCTATGTAAGTGACTCTTCTGAAGGTAGTTGCACCATTTATATGTACACCAAACCCTCTGGTATAGCCTTTCCCATTTCCACCAAAGGTCACTGACGGACCTTTCTATTCCTTGTATTCAGAGAGCAGGTTCTTTTCTTTTGTCATGTGTCAAGATCATCCACTATCCAGATACCAGATACCCTTCGAACCTGCAATCATAAGGAAGATTAAGTTTGAATTGTTACCCACTTTACTATAGGTCCACAATTGTCAATGGAAGAGGAAGTGAAAGGATCAGCAATCTTCACAGCATCCGATGTTTCAGCGTCAGTGGTAACCTTCACTTTGGTTAATTTCTTAACCTTAGTGGTATTTTTCACCTTGGCATATTTTTCATATTTGGTGATTTTCTTTGCCTTGGAGGCAGTCATCTTCACCTTAGCTGACTTCTAAGCTTTGGTGGTTGTGGGGCACTTACTAGCAATATGATCACTAAGTCCACAGTGATAGCATTTCCTATAGCTGAAAGTAGCTTTATGACCATAGGCATAATTATTTGAAAGCTTTAAATGAGCAAGGCCTGTACCAAGAATGCCTTTAGCATTAGATATTGGAGGAACCGAAGGTTCTTCAGATTTTTTAGCTTTTACATCAACCTTTATTTTTGGAATAGATTTCTGAACATGTTTAGGAATCTTAGCTTTTGAAGTGGAAGGTTGATTAGCTGAAGGTTTTGATTTATTTTTCTTCAACTTTGGAACTTTGGTACCCTTCTGAGGATTTTGAAAACTAGATTTTCCTTTATCCTTGAGTTTGGGACTCATAGGAGATTCCTCGGTGATAGGAACAGTAGAAGAAGAGAACAGAGATGATGAGGTGTTAGGGATGGAAGAAACGAACATTCCAAACTTAAGCATGTAACGGTCTTTGCTTGGTTCTTTTTTGTCAGCACTAAAACCAAGACCACTTCTGTCATGGACAGTGATCTGAGCACCGATTATCTCAGTGATCTTTCCTAAGGATTTACACCATCCATCAACAGTAGCTTTCCCAGTTTTCAGTTCAGCGATAGGTTGTTCGCGTTCAATGTTTATTAGTTGATTTACATAGACCTGATCTTTTAAACTTTCTTCTATATTAGATAGTTCTTGGATCTTTAAATGACATTTCTTAAGCTGTTAAGTTAAATCAAGATTTTGTTGTTCAACTTGAGTTTTGCCATTCTGGGCATTATATTGATCAACTGTCAGTGAATCGATAGCACGAAGTCTATCGGCGTCAATGAGAGCTGGGTTAGAAGTGGTTGATCCCTGAGAAGTGGAAGAGGTAGAGGAAACATCAGAGAATTCTTCTTTCACTTCTTGGATTTAGGCCATTAGATAGAGATTGGCTACGTCTTCTTCATCAGAGTCTGATTCTTCGTCAGAATCAGCCCAATCGTTTTCTTCAGCGATGAGGCCTTTACCTTTATGCTTAAAGTTTTTCAACTTCAGATATTTTTCTTTCATCTTCTGGTATTTGTCATCTCTAGGTTTAGAAGATGAATAATGTTTGTGGGATGAAGAAGGTTTGAAGACTTTCTTTGACCTACCTTCACTGGCAAAAGGTCCTTTTATTTCACAGTTATTTCAGATAGCAATTGCCTTATCAATAGGAGTTGATTTTGGCTTGTCGGTGATAGCAAGAGGTCTATTTCTTCTGAAGTTACGCATTCTTGCAAATCTCCTAAAGGAGTTTGTCAAGAGTGTCAGTGATTCATCAAGTTCTCACATGTCAGTTCCTGATGAATCATCAGAGTTAGATTCCATCTTAGTGATAGTAACAGAGGATCGCTGAGAGTAAAGCAACATGTGTGCTTTTGGAATTTTTTGAATCTTTTACAAGATTCTTCTTAAGCTTACATGATTGATCATGATTGAGCAAAATGCCATAAAGAGTGCATAAGGATATATCTTTGAGATCCTTAGAGAGTTTAAGACACGTGGTATAACTGTCACAACTTGCAGGAAGACATTCCAAGAATTTGGTCAGGGTCTCAGAATTAGAGTAGGTCCTACCAACAGTTCTTAAATCAATTAATAAGCAGTTAAAACGGTGGTGTACCTCAGACAAAGATTCATTCTTACCACAAATGAAACTTTCATATTGTCTTACCAGATTTATCTTTATGGATTCTTGTACTTTAGATGTACCTTCATATTGAACACATATTGTGTCCCACATGGCTTTAGAAGTTTTAAGGTTCATTACTGAGTGATAAACCTCATCAGGTAGAGCCATAGATATCACTGGTCTAGCTTTTGTATCACTGGCTACCTTCTTCTTGTCTTCATCAGTCCATTTGGAAATTTCTTTAATGATCTGTCTTTTAGGTATGGCTGGAGTAGTAGCAGTGGCAGGAATTGCAGCAGATATGACAAATGGAACATAGGGTCCATTCTCAACATAGTAAGGCATAGTAGAGTCTACACCTTCAAGAAAAAGCATCATTAGATTCTTCCAAAGATTAAAATTATCTTTACTGAATCGATGAGGTTTTGCAAGAGAACCATTGTCAATGTAGTTTGTGTTTGAGTTGAATGCCATTTAAAGAATAGCAAGGAAGAGAAAAGTATAAGCAAAATCTTGTTTATGAGATTAAACAATCTGTTCTGATACCACTTGTTGGTCCTCATAGGGGTTATACAAGGAGGAAAGTTTGTTTGTAGAAGGGGGGGGGGTTGAATACAAACACAAATTTTAGTTTTCTAAATTGTTTATTGTTAGCTCCAAGTATCTGTAAAATGAAAGTATTGAAAATAAAACCAAGTCAGAAGACCTACAGAGATAAAGCAGAAGACTTAGAAGACCAACAAAGAAGACCAACAGAACTCAACAGAGTTCTGGTGGAACCAACGGAGCTCAACAGAGCTCTGGCAGAAGATCAACAGAAGAACTGTTCATACCCGAAGACCAACAGAGTTCTGTCATAACACGCTCTGTTGAAGTGAAGACCTCTGTTATGCCTAAGTCTCGTAGAAATCCGAAGTGTCAGATACGTGTCCACACCTTTCCACGTATGCCCTAAAGATTGGAGACACACTTTCCACGTGTCATTCCAGGGTACGATAGTACACTGTCTACACTTTATGAGGCTATATATAGCGAGGTAGTGGAACAAACAATTGTAAGCTTTTGGAAGAATAGTTTTCCACAATTGTAAAAGCACACACAGTCATATCCTCATAGCACTACCCCGTACGATATTGTCTCTGTGATTTCTTGATACACCATTGATCTTGTTCTTGGTGTTATCTTTATCAATATACGAGCAGCGTTTCTTATTTGATCTTGTTATCATATTCCTGTTCTATATTTGATATCACAGTTTACATATCGTCTCATACAATCACTCACTTTAATGGCTTTATATTTAAATGCTTCCGCTGTCTATTTAACTACCATTATCGTGATACGACGTGAATCTGGGAACCAACAATTGGTATCAGAGCTTGCTTGATTTGCTCAAATCAAGGCTTCCAATCTACTAAGGTTGATTCACTGTTGTTGATTGTGTGTGTGTTTAAAAGCCTCATTATACTCTGTTTTACTGCTTAAAGTATTTTACATCTTCTCAGTTCATTTAATATCATACTAAGCTTTCCAGTCTAGATTAAAACATCTGTTCTAATATTTCATTGGTTACTGTTCCTCATACTTTAGCTTATTCTCATTATAGACCATTTGAAACTCTCATACTCTGTTTTCTTTTCAAAAATGGCAAACATCAACGCCATTTATACTGCTGGTTCTCTGACCAAGCCTCCTACTATTCTGAGGGATGAATACCCTCAATGGAAGATTAGGATGGTCAACTTCCTTGATGGAATGGATAAGGACTTAATGCGATCTGTCACGAATGGACCATTCCAACCCATGGTTTATGTCCCACGTGTACCCGCAACAGAAACCACTGATGAGATTCCTGCTCACTTTGAACCCAAAACCACTGGGATTACCGAAGAAGAAAAGAGCAAAATGGAAAATGACCTTAAAGCAGTGAGACTTCTGATTATGGCCATTCCGAACGATATATTTCAAGAACTAGACTCATGTGTTACTGCCAAGGAAATCTGGGATCAACTTCTAAATCAACTTGAGGGTGGTATCAAAACCCAAAAGAACAGAAGGACCCAGTGTATAAATGAATACAATGATTTCAAGGCACTTCCTGAGGAAACCTTACAACAGACCTACAACAGATTTAATATTCTGATTAACAAATGTAAAAAGTGTGGGGTTGTTAGGTCGAAGGAAGATAACAATGTTCTGTTTTTGAAAAGTTTAAATGATGAATGGTTGAATCTGTCCATGTCTTTACAAGCTAATCAGGACTTAGATGCATGGTCTCTTACTGATGTGTATGGCACTCTGGCCGCACAAGAGAAGGATGTTGTCAAGCAAAAAGGCAAATCCACCATTGCAGGTCCTATCGCTTTGATTTCAGAATCTAAGAACTCAGCAGAAGAGAAACTCAACAGAGATGGCCCTAGCAGAGATAAGAAAAGAGATAAAAAGAAAGGGAAGAAGAGCTTGGTTGCAGAAAGTGATGATGAAAGGAGTTCATCAGATGAGGATAGTGATATAAATGCCTTTGCTAAATCTCTTGCGTTAATAACTCAACAATTTACCCAGAGATTTGGCAACAGGACATTTGACAAAAGAAAAAGGTACGAAAGAGAAGAAAAAGGTGACAGAAGTTATACTGCACCTCAACAGAATCACCAGAACAGAAACCCGACAGAACAGAGACCTCAACCTCAACAGAAGTACAACGCTCCTGGTCCACAAA
This sequence comes from Saussurea involucrata, assembly GCA_033807775.1. Lineage (NCBI taxonomy): Eukaryota > Viridiplantae > Streptophyta > Magnoliopsida > Asterales > Asteraceae > Saussurea > Saussurea involucrata. The sequence goes on along the minus strand of CM066327.1, from coordinate 73,729,117 downwards.
AGACTGATGCTGCACAACCCATCAACCAAAACGATGGTCGTTGTTTCAGATGTGGCAAACCTGGCCATTTCTCTGCTAACTGTAGAGGAAAACTTGTAAAAGATCAAGACTACTACAAGAACAAATACAAGTACAACTACAGAGAAAGGAGTTATGTCGCCGAGATGGAGAATTGGATCTCTGACTCATCCTCTGATGATGAACCAGAGCAAGCCAATGTTGCTGTAGATGATGAAAGTATGACAGAGGTTGACTGGATGACTGGAGAACGAATAGAGAGAACAGAAGAAGAAGATATAGCTCATGCATTCGCTCTTACTGTAACAGAGCCAGACGATAGAGCGCTGGAGACCATTAAACCCAGTGCCAAGGTATGTTCCTCCGAATCCAAGTCTGACTCAGAACTGGAAATGCATGTTTCGCAATTAACTGAGGAATTTCAATTACTGAAACAAAAGCTTTCTGAGGAAAAAGAGCTAAGAAAGCTAGCTCAGAAGGATCTGTCCTTCTACAAGAGAGAGAACACTCTCTTGGAACAAGAAAAGGAAGATATCTTCAAGGAGAAATCTGAGCTAGAGATCTTACAGCAGAAAGAGAAAAGTACATTTTCTAAAAAGATTAAAGAGTACGAAAATCTGTTAAAACAGAAAACAGAAGAAATGAAGAAGTCTGAGAATGAAAGACTTAACTCTGTCGCTTTAAAAGACTTTTTTCAAAAAGAAAGGGAAATCTTACATCAGTCCCTACAGAGAAAAGAACTTCAAATCAAAAAGTATCAGGATGCACAGGGTGTGCATGTTAAGATAAATTCTCAGATGGATACGCAAGGTCTTGGTTTCTCAGACCTTGCTCCCTGGAACGGAAAGAAGAAAACATCTCTGTTGACTACTTTCTGTGCTGGGAAAATCCAAGAGAATGTTATCTCTGGTAATGCTGTTTTCAAAAGAATTAAAACCTCGGACGTTTACAAGAGGACGAAAAGGCTTGACTTTAGGAATGTCAGCTATGACTCCTTGGATCATGACAAGGTTCTTAAACCATCTTCAAAGTTTATTCTTGATCAAGGAAGAGCTAGAATCTTAATTCCTAACTCTGTCGAAAGTCTGGATCCAAAAGAGATTTTCAACTTTAATTCTTTCAAGGAACAGAAGCCTGTCTCTTCTGAGGCTGAATCCTCTGTTGAAATACCACAGAGCAAGCTCAACCCTGAAGCACCAGTCTTCTCTCCTACTTCTGAAACGATAAGAACATCTTTTGAAGAAGATCTCATGAAAGTTCTTAAAGAAAATGCTGTTTCTGATGCTTTAAAACCCAAGTTGAGAAGGTTTAAAACTGCAAAACCTGATTCTACAAAGCCTGTTTCTGTGAGTAACACCTCCAACAGAGCCACCAGAGACTTTCTAGCCTCTGACAGTGACTCTGACCCTGAGGTAGATGAGCAAATTTTCTGTACTCAACCAAATGCTTTGCACAAACCTAAACAGATACCGGCTGGATCCTTTGATTTAAAAGAAGACATATCATTTTTCAAGAAACAATCAAGATTTATACCGGTAACTGAGTTTAATAACAAAGAATTCAGAATTCTTGCTTCTAACTCAACAGAAGTAAAAGGTAAGGTGAAGGCAAGTACTTTACTTAACAACACCTTTGTTCCAACTTTTAAACCAATCAGATTTACACCAGAACAGAAGGGAAAATGGATAGTAAATGACAGACATACATCTAATTCTGGTAGAAATCAAGAGATCAATTTTGAGAAAAGAGAATCTGTCTCAAAGAATAGTTCAAACAGAATGCATGGTCCTAGAGCTTTTCAGAATCAAACTCCATCTAATAAACGATTCTTGAATAACAACTTGCATCAATCCTCATGTTCCATCAATTGCAATTGTGTTCATCTATTAAGAAAACTGCAAAATCATATGAATGGACCTCACTGTGTTCTGAATCAGTCATAAAAGATGATAAATCCCAAGACTGATCAGACCACACAGAAGAAAACCTCTGGCACAACATCAAAGAATGTAAAGCCTGTAGGAAAGACCGTTAACCCATCAAAGCCTAACAAGAAAGGACCCATCATGCAATGGGTACCTAAAAGAAACTAATCTGTCTTGCAGAAGCCTCATGTGCAGATCTGGTACCTAGATTCAGGATATTCCAGGCACATGACAGGCAATAAGGAGCTGCTGACTTCATTCAAGAACAAAAAAGGAAGTGCAGTCACCTTTGGAGGAGACAATGGAGGACAAATTAGAGGTTATGGTACTCTGGTAAATGGTGGTGTTTCAGTTTCCGAAGTTGCTTATGTTGAAGGATTAAATCATAATCTTCTCAATATAAGTCAACTCTGTGATCATGGGTTCGATGTCAATTTCAGGAAGAAGTTTTGTTCATTATTACTTTCTGAGTCTGGTCAAGAACTTTTAAGAGCCGACAGAAAAGGCAATCTTTATAAAATGAATTTTAATCCAAACCAGGGAACTACAACAGAGAAACTCTGTTTAGTCTCTTTGAACAAAGAAGATGCCTGGCTCTGGCATAAAAGATTTGCTCACTTAAATTTTTCAAATCTTGACAAACTCGTGAAATTGAACTTGGTAAAAGGTCTTCCTTCGCTGAAATTTGACAAAGACCATCTATGCTCTGCTTGTGAGTTTGGAAAAATGAAAAGATCCTCACACAGAACCAAGAGTGATCACAATTGCTTAAGACCTTTGCATATGCTTCATGTGGATCTCTGTGGTCCAATCTCTGTGCAAAGTCTGTCTGGCAAGAAGTATATTCTTGTGCTTATTGATGAATATTCTAGGTATACTTGGATTGAGTTCATCAGAGCAAAATCTGATGTCCCAGAAATTCTGATAAGTTTATTGAGAAGGATACAGGTTCTGTTAGGACTAAAAGTGCAAAAGTTGAGAAGTGACAACGGGACAGAATTCAAAAATACTCGAATAGATTCTTATCTATCAGAAGAAGGAATTTCCCAAAACTTTTCAGCTACCAGAACTCCACAACAGAATGGCGTAGTGGAGAGAAAGAACAGAACTCTGCTAGAGGCCGCCAGAACCATGTTGGCCGGTTCTGTCCTTCCCATCAACTTCTGGGCAGAAGCAGTCTCAACAGCTTGTTTTGTTCAAAACAGAGCTGTAATAGTGAAAAGATTTAAAAAGACGCCTTATGAACTCATCAATAACAGAAGACCAAACGTGAAATATTTTCATGTTTTTGGGTGTAAATGTTATGTCTTGAACGACCGAGAACAGCTGGGTAAATTTGACAAGAAAGCGGACGAAGGAATCTTTATTGGTTATTCCCTGACCTCTAAAGCCTACAGAATCTACAACACCAGAACTCGCGTCATTCAAGAAAGCGTGAACGTGTCCTTTGATGAAAGTACATCAAGTACCTCTGATCGCAAATCAACAGAGGGGACACCAACAGAACAGAAGAAGCCTAGTTCTTCAAAATCAAGGGAAGAAGATATCAATCTCCTATTCAACGATTTCTTCGATGATGATGATGATTCCTCTGTCAACATCAACAGAAGAGATCAAGCTCAAAGTTCAACAGAACAAAATCTGACAGGTACAACTCTTACTGGTCCCTCCAATATTTCACCATCTACTTCTTTGTCTACAGGTATAATTCAGAGAAACGAGGAACCACAACCAGAACCTACACAAGAGCCATCATCACCTCTGCTAACAAATATCGGCAGAAACTCCCTGTTTGAAAGTTCACCTTCGCAGAGCCCTGTTGGCAATTCACAGAGCAATGAGGCCACTCTTCAGAGTTGTGTGCCACAGAACCCTGGCACCAACCCTCAGAGCTCTGTTGCTGAAGATCGTCTTTTCTCATCTGAAGCACAAACCCCTCCTGTTGTCCATGCTCCCATGACAAAATGGACTAAGAATCACCCCCAACATCTTATAATTGGTGCTGCTGAAGATGGTGTCAAGACAAGATCGGCTACAATCAACGAAGCTTTCTTTGTTAACTTTTTGAGCATGATTGAGCCGAAAAGAATTTCTGAAGCACTTGAAGACCCAAACTGGATCGAAGCTATGCAAGAAGAGCTTCTTGAATTCGAGAGAAATAAAGTTTGGTCCTTGGTTCCACTCCCAAAAGGCAAATCAGCCATTGGAACCAAGTGGGTGTTTAGAAACAAGAAGGATGAAGATGGGATTATCATCAGAAACAAAGCCCGTCTGGTTGCAAAAGGATACTGTCAAGAAGAAGGAATTGACTATGACGAGACTTTTGCTCCTGTGGCTAGGCTAGAAGCAATCAGAATCTTCTTAGCTTATGCTGCTCACAAGGGTTTCAAGGTCTACCAAATGGACGTCAAATCTGCCTTCCTAAATGGCAGACTACAAGAAGAAGTCTATGTCCAGCAACCACCTGGTTTTGAAAATTCGGAGTTTCCAGACCACGTTTACAAGCTAGACAAAGCTCTGTATGGGCTTAAGCAAGCTCCCAGAGCCTGGTATGAAACTCTGTCCAATTTTCTGTTGGTTAATCACTTCGAGAAAGGTACTGTCGATAAAACTCTATTCTTTAGGAGATACAAGAATGATATACTTCTGGTACAAATATATGTTGATGACATTATTTTTGGGTCAACACGGCAAGAGTACTGTGATAAGTTTGAGGATTTGATGAAAAGTGAATTCAAAATGAGCATGATGGTAGAACTTTCTTTCTTCCTTGGTTTACAAGTAAAACAAACCGACAAAGGGACTTTCATAAGTCAGTCCAAATATATCTCTGACATTTTGAAAAAGTACAATTTTAACAACTCAAATTCAATGAAAACTCCTATTGCCACTGGAGTTAAGCTTGACCCTGACCTTAATGGTGAACCAACAGATGTCAAGAACTACAGAGGTATGATAGGGTCACTTCTGTACTTAACTGCCAGTAGACCCGATATAATGTTTGCAACGTGTCTCTGTGCTAGATTTCAGGCTAATCCTAAAGTTTCGCATTTCTCTGCCGTCAAGCGCATATTTAAATATCTGAAAGGGACTCAATTTTTGGGTCTCTGGTATCCTCTGAATTCTGGTTTCGAGCTTGTAGCATATACAGATTCAGACTATGAAGGATGCAAGAACGACAGAAAGAGTACGTCTGGTAGCTGTCAATTTCTTGGAGAGAAGTTAGTAAGTTGGACATCCAAGAAACAGAACTGCGTGTCCACCTCTACAGCAGAAGCAGAATACGTTGCTGCTGCTAGTTGTTGTTCTCAAGTTCTCTGGATGAAAACTCAACTCAAGGATTACGGCTTGGAGTATGACAGAATTCCAATTTTGTGTGACTCCAAAAGCGCAATAGCAATCACAGCTAATCCAGTTCAACACTCAAAGACCAAGCATATCGATATAAGGTATCACTTCATAAAAGATAATGTTGAAAAAGGGACTATTGAAATGTATTTCGTTTCAACAGACTTCCAACTTGCTGATCTTTTTACAAAAGCCCTTGATGAAAGGAGATTTAACTTCTTAATCAGCAAATTGGGTATGCTGAACATGTCCTAACACTATTTATCACTCAACAGAACTCTGATGTTCCTACCAGAGATCTGTCAAAATAGTTGGGTAGGATAGTTCAACAGAGCCTCTGTCATTCACCAGAGCTCTGTAAAACATACTTTTTCAACAAGCTTCCAGTGAATTCGTTTGTATATATCTCTGTAAATATTTCTTTTAGCAAGTTTTTTTTTAAGCTCATATTTCTAGGGGGAGCTTATAAAAGAAAATATGCATGGTTTTAGGGGGAGCAAGTCAAAAAAAATTCTGATTTCAAATTCATATGACTTGGCTCTCTTGATCTTGAAAGAAAAATCTTTTTGAAAGAGGGAAAACCTGTTCTGATGAAATTCCTTTGAGAAAGTCGAACTTAGCAGAACCCTGAAATTCTCACCAGAGCCTCTGTTGTTTCTCATCAGAGCCTCTGTTGAAAATTGTTGGTCAATTCTGTCCTTGTTCTTTGATTCTTCACATCAGATACAGAATTTTAAAATGTTTTTGGGTAAAGGTGAAACATGATTGGTCACTGAGCAAAGTTGAAAAGATCATTTCAACAGAGAAAGAAAATAACTGAGCTCCACCAGAGCTCTGTTAGTTTCTCTGCCCCGTCATCAGAAACACGTCAGCAGAGATGCGGGTCATTCTTTGAAAATCACCCACTTGTCACCCGCATATCTCTAACCGTGACGGTTTACTTGTCCTACGATTGTAAGAACAAAATCTTACGTGGCATCCTCTGATTGAAAGACAAACCACTAGGTGTTCCCACGATACACTGATCAGGCCGTTCCACTTTCTGACACTCAAGTGCCTACAGTCCCTACGTTGTTTCCCCAACCACATGTTTCCCGTATAAATACCCAACTTCAACCCATTTCACTCTTACGCTTAACAACCATTTCAAACCCTTCATCTTTTCCCTCTCAGAAACCTATACCTTGTGGTTCTCAAGAAAAACCCTAACCTGCAACAATGGCTGAACCCCAAAACCAACCCCAGAACTCTGATGATTCCAGTAACAACGAACCCGTAGATAACATCGTTATTCTACCATACGAGTTGGCTGATAACAACTACCGTTTTGATCCCAATCCAGCACTCTATTTACCCCTTTACCACATCTATATTGAGTTTTTCCGAAACTCAGAAGTTTTTACAGCCCTAACAGCCTTTGACGATCATCGTCCTGCAATATATGTCCAACAATGGTGGACCACATGCCAATACATTGAAGACGGCGTCAGAAGCGGAATAGTCGGAAGTGTCAACTCTGGTAATGGAGGATCAGGAACAATAAGGATTCGTGAAAGAACTCTCAGAAGAACTTTTGGGGTGAAAACCAAAAGACAGCTAGGTATTGATGCCTATGAGAAACCACCTTCTGTTGCTGTTCTTCTCGACTTCGTGAAGTTTTTGGGTTACAACAAAGAGTTAGAGAGAATAGGATCCTTCGGAAGACAAAATCTACCACAAATGTGGAATTTCATGTTCTCAACCCTCAACAGAACCCTCACCTGCAAATCCGGCAGTCAAGACCAAGCGAGCACTGAAATCCTCGAAATCATGTATGGTCTGTTCTTCAACAGAAACTTCAACTATGCAGGGATCCTCTACAATGCACTTCTAGATGCTGTCAACACTAAAACCACTGCTCTAGCCAGAGGTGGAGAAGTTGGAAGACACAAATCCCTTAAAGCCATCAAGTTTCCTCGCTTTATCAGTTTGGTGATCAGAAGGGCATTCGACAGACTGGAACTGACACATCAGGGTCGTTCTACTCCTGTCTGGACCATGGCAAGATTCCAACCAACAACTTCAGGAGATTACCCTTTCATCAGAAGAATTCCAGGTACAATGCTTGCTCTGATCAACCCAACCCACATCTCTATCCAAAACTATAGAACTGCTGCTCAACCTCAAGAACCTGAGGTGAGAACCCCAGCATATTTAGGTTCTGAGCCTTCTGTGGAGAGTGCGAGTGAGGAAATAGAAGAAGAAGAAAATAGACCAGAGGACAGAGTACCCGAAGTGGGGTCTTCCTCTAGAGTAATGGAGGAGGAAGTAGTGAACAGGGCATCCCCTAGGGAGACTGTTCAAGAGGGAGCGGAAGAGACTGCAGAAGTGGTGACAGAGAGATCGCACCCTTCTGGCAGTGTAGAGATTCATGAGATAGAGAGCTCACCAGAGAAATCTGAAACCCTAGAAACCGAGGGAAATGTGAGTATAGAACAAGATGTCCAAGTTGACACATCTGTGCGAGATCCTAACCAAACTCCCAGTGCTACCACATTACCTAATCCTGGTGATCAAGACCAAGGGATTATTGAAACAGAGGTGCACACCTCGAACCTTAACCAGCCAGACCCATCAGAGGCAACTCTTCATGCCTCTGGTACGCACGAAGCCGGGGAAGCTAGTCTTGCTAGTGATGTTCATTCGCCCCAGAACATCGATAGGTCACCTACACATAATGATGCCTATGTGGCTCATGTAGTCGGAACACAACATAGACCCGAGATTTTTGTAATCTCACGTAGCATCTGTCCGACTCAGGGACAGTATGAGACCATAGTTGAACAAGGGAAACATTTGCTTGATCCAAATGCTTCTCATCATATCAGATTTCCTTCCTTAGAACCTGAGCTGGAGGAGGAACTTCTGATCAGAACACCTGTAGGTGATTCCCCTCAAAAGGAACATCAAGGATCGGGTGGAAGTCCTGCAAGATCCAACATCAAAACAACTCTTGACGCAGGCGCCTCTGAACTCGAGGCAGAACTGGATCCATTAGTTGGTACCAGGGTTACCCCCGTTGACACTGTCACAAAAACAGAGTTCACAAGCTTCTGTGATAGTATCAACAACTCCTTGAATGAGTATAAACTTATCAATTCTCAAAAGGAGGAACTGATCCTCAAGGAAAATACTTCTCTCAGAGACGAACTGCAGAAACTGTCAAAGAAATATGCCGAACTTCATCAGAAATACATTGACACTGAAAGGATCAGAACAGAAGCTGAACAGACAAGAGGAGAGGAAATTGGCAGACTGGCTACAGAGATAGCAGATCTAAGAACCGTCAGAGCAGAAGAGAACACAAAGTTGTCGACAGAAGTAGCTGACCTGAAAAGACTTGTGATCGACAACCATACAGCTCAAATGAACAGAACTCTGCCAGTCCCAACAGTTATCCTATCAGAATCCAACATCAGAACCTTGACAGAGCTCATTGATAACTCTGTTAAGAAATCCATAAAAGAAGCCACAACGTCAGATGCTGATCCTCTCAACATCTCCAGCCCCAACCCAAACAGTTTGCCAATGACAGTCGGTCAAATGGGCGACTTCAGAAGGGACGTCGTAAAGAAAATGATGACAATCTCATCCAAATTTGTCATGAAAGCCCAGGCAACAAAAGCACTTGTGAAGGAATCACTGGACTCCCACAAATTCAACTTTGTGAGCCAAGTCGAGGAAATCAGAGGTGCTGCAGCAGAAGTGGAAGACACCTTGAAGAAAGCAGTTCCTACTTTCACAGATGCAATCTTACAATCTGTTATACAGAAACGATCTGCTGAGAAAGCACCAGAGGGAGAGCCTTCTGGCAAAAGACGTAAGTTTGTTGACCAATTCTCACCCATTGTCTCCAGACTCTCTGATGAAGACTCCTCTGATGATGGTGATGATGATTTCCACGATGCTGCATCAGATAGTAATTTGGGTGAGTCCTCGGGTCAACAAAAGGGGGAGAAGGAGAGAGAGAAGGAGAAAGAGAAAGAAACAGAGACAGAGAAAGAAGAAGAGAGAGAGGCTGAAATGCCTACTGAAAGAGGCAAAGAGAAATTAACAGAAGAGGTCGGGACAGAAGATATGGGGATAACAGAAGAAGATATACCTACGGTGGATTTCGACTACATGTTCAAAGATCGAGTCATCAAACCGACAGAAGAGTCAACACAAGAACCACCAGAGATTATCTGCCTGGATACCCCTCCTACTTCACCAAGGACTGAACCAGAGAGATCAATCCCAATCTCTGCTGATGAACAAAGCCAAACAGAAGCTGCTCAAGAATATGTTCATATCGATACTCTTATGGCTGAAACTCATGAAGACCCAAACCCAATCATACCAGAACAAAACCCAGAATCATCCACCCAACACACCGATAAACCTGCCTTGGAAACGGTATTTGCATTTCTTTATGCTGACAGAGATATCATTCCTGCAAATGCCGTACCCATAAATCCTTACCTTAACCCAATCAGAATAAACACCATTACTGAAGCAAGGCGGATGTTCATCCGAAACAAGTCCAATCTGAACAGAAACATCAACTCACACTTCAGTATCAAGAGAATCCTAGACATCAAGCATAAGAAGTTCCAGCACAACAGAATGACCTATCATGAGTACACTGTGGAATCAACAGAAGGAAAGAACGAATTCTTCAACGACAACGATCTTGTCCTTCTAAATCCGTACGATCTAACTGTGCTTCATGCCTACTGCTTGAACTTCTCTGACAGATATACTCCAGCAAGAACAGCCTTACCTGAAGTCAAACTAGCTATGCAAGAGCACATCAATCTCAGAACTCAGACAGATTTTCAGCTAGGCATAGAGTTTGAAATTGAGAAACTGGCGATTGCACCACCAAACGAAGATCTTGAGGGCTATCGACATTTTAGGACTGGAACTATAGTTGAAGATCCTCCAGTCTTTATCTGCCGACAGAAAGGGATAAAGAAAGCCATCAGATCTGCTGAAGCTCATAAGTACACAAGTGAGTCGCTAGCATATCTCAAAAACATAGTTCAAAGTCTCCCGAGGAACAAGTGTCCGGAAGAACAGCAAAGGTCCTTCATCAACATAATTAATCTGATGCTTGACTTCCGCGAGCTAATCAGAAGATTCGACAGAATCCTTAGGGGAGATAATTACGCTTGATTGTACTTGTTCTTTCTATTGTAAAATCTTAAAAGAATAGTGCACAGGGTAACAGAGGGTAAAGTTCTCTGTTCTTTTGTTTTCAATCTCTTGTCATTTCCAATTTTTTTTATTTTCAATACTTAGGGGGAGATTGTTAGCTCCAAGTATCTGTAAAATGAAAGTATTGAAAATAAAACCAAGTCAGAAGACCTACAGAGATAAAGCAGAAGACCAACAAAGAAGACCAACAGAACTCAACAGAGTTCTGGTGGAACCAACGGAGCTCAACAGAGCTCTGGCAGAAGATCAACAGAAGAACTGTTCATACCCGAAGACCAACAGAGTTCTGTCATAACACGCTCTGTTGAAGTGAAGACCTCTGTTATGCCTAAGTCTCGTAGAAATCCGAAGTGTCAGATACGTGTCCACACCTTTCCACGTATGCCCTAAAGATTGGAGACACACTTTCCACGTGTCATTCCAGGGTACGATAGTACACTGTCTACACTTTATGAGGCTATATATAGCGAGGTAGTGGAACAAACAATTGTAAGCTTTTGGAAGAATAGTTTTCCACAATTGTAAAAGCACACACAGTCATATCCTCATAGCACTACCCCGTACGATATTGTCTCTGTGATTTCTTGATACACCATTGATCTTGTTCTTGGTGTTATCTTTATCAATATACGAGCAGCGTTTCTTATTTGATCTTGTTATCATATTCCTGTTCTATATTTGATATCACAGTTTACATATCGTCTCATACAATCACTCACTTTAATGGCTTTATATTTAAATGCTTCCGCTGTCTATTTAACTACCATTATCGTGATACGACGTGAATCTGGGAACCAACATTTATTGATAAATCAAAATACAATTTATAGTTTGTTACGGAATAAGATTAAGTAAACTTAATCTAAACAAAGCCGAGACTCACAAATAGTTCCTGCACTAAGAAACTAGAAAGAAGAGAGATGTAGAAATTAGGGGTTTTCTACATGCACTAAGTAGATCAGAGGATTCTCCAAAATGAAGGGGTATTGCTCCTATTTATACCCTATGCATTAAATGCATAGCAGAAGCACTTTACTCGTGTCAGCATCTGGTTGGGCGCATGCTTCTAACTTTTATCAAGGCATGCTTTGAGTCGCATAGTGAATAGTGTAGGTGGCAGAGTGGTTGTACGATTATGGACAAAAGTAGACTTCCTTCTATACCGTCGTACTTTTGTGCAAGGAGATAGACAAACAATTCTTGAAGCATAAGCTTCATGATCAGCGATCACTGATAAGATCTTCCATCAGCGAGTCCTAATGTAAGTCAGCTATCGCTGAAGCTTTGTTCTTGAATTGTCGCGCGTGTGTAGACTTGTCTTGGTTTCACTGATGTCCGCATCAGATCGTGAGTAGACTTGTCTTTGTTCATCAGCTTTGTCTTCGATGTCAGCGATGAACTCCTTAGTCGCAAGGCTTGTCTTCAGGGATTACAAATAACAGTGTTACATTAGAAATCATCAGCGATACTGAACAGACTCAGTATGCTATCGCTAATAATGAAAGATTAATACACATGTTATCGTTGATGGCGAAACATTAATACATACAGATGTTAAATACAAGTTTCACCAAGTATTCTAAGGGTCATCATCAAATCACTGAGAGAGTTTGGATGAACAAACTATTCGACAATTACCATATGAAACACGAGTTGATCAAAACGAAGAGTATGTAAGAATAGAATAAAGTACCGCTATCGAATTTCTAAAGAACTTTTGTCGATGTGTAATTGAAGTATTTGGTCATGTGTACTTGAGAAGGCCAAATGCTGAAAATATTGTGCGCGTACTTCATTTACATGAAGAACACCATTGGTTTCAGGGTATGCTAGGCAGTATTAATTGTATACACTCGGCATGGAAAATTTATTTGATTGCTTGCCATGGTCAATTCACGCGAGGTAATCACGGTGAGCCAACAATTATGTTGGAAGCAGTTTTTTCTCAAGACCTTTGGATTTGGCATGCAATTTTAGGGTCGTTGGGTCAAACAATGATATTAATGTATTGAACCAAAGTATATTGTTCGAAGATGTCCTACAAGGATACCTTCCGGACGTCAAATTTAATGTTAATGGAACAGAATACACGAACGACTATTATCTTGTTGATGGTATATATCCAGAATGGGCTACAATTGTTAAAAGTTTTTCTTGTCCACAATATTTGAAGAGGAAGAATTTAAAAAATAAACCACCTTTCAATATCATTATTCACCACCTGGTTTTGCACAATATGTTTCTTCAATATCAAATGACGGGAATCCCTTACTTTTCCACCCTATTCCAACTAGAGAAACTACATACCCTCCCTTTCACCCAATTCATGGGCTTGAAAGTATTGATCCTAATGTTTCCTTATGAACTAATTCAAAACAAACGAAGAACGAGACATGGTCCAATGATGAAGAGGAATTACTGATGAGTGCTTGGATAACTGTTTCCACTGACAAAATCACAAGCAAAGACCAACCAGCAAAAGAGATTTTGGTGTCACATTAATCGGTATAACAATTACCACAAAAAGGAATTTAATCAAAGAATGAAATCACAAGTCAAGACGTATTGGTATCAGGTAATTCCATCTATTAATGAATTTAACCATATATTCATTGAATGTTAAAAAGCAGTATCACAATGGATGGTCTGGTGACAAAGTAAAGGATGCCACAAGAAAAGTGTATTATTCTACATACAAGAATACATTCAAATACAAGCATGCATGGGAATTTGTTAACGATAAACCAAAATGAAGATGGGGGAACACAAATGATATTCATAAGAAGAGAAGAAAGACAGACTCATCTGGTAGTTTCACATCATCATCGGATGCACAAACAAATATCAGCGTGCAAGCTGATGAAACCGGAGTCCGTGTAATGGGGAAAAGGGAAACAAGGAAACAAAAGGAAAGTGGCAACCTCAAATGCCGAAATAAATGAAGTAAAAGATATAATCAACAAAACAAACACTTTATGGTTGTCCACGATAAATAATGTTGAACACTTAAAGGAGCCAAAAAATTCGTACAAGTCTTCAAAAACAAATCAACGAGATAAGAATGCTAATGGAAAATTTCCATGGAAACGAACAACTAATGTATCAACAAATATTGACTGAGGAAATTAAGAAGAAATATGGAATTTAGGCTTAGGTTTAGGTCTAATTTTTCAATATCGTATTGTAATATTTTATTTATATTGCATGTTATTGTTAAATAATATTTATTTAAAAAAGGTATTTCGGCTTAAAATAACGAGAAATAATAGAAGGGGTTTTATAAAATATGTCAAATAGATGGAGATAATTTATGTATGTTTATTAAAAATGAATTAAAAATACAAGAAGAGCTTTTGAAAGACTTCACCGTTAGAGTAAGTATTTGAAGATGAGTTTTTATTAGTGGAAATCTGATTAGTTACAAAAAGATCAATTCTTTTAGAGACTTGATGATTGTGGATACTCTAATACCTAGTATTTTGAAAGTAATGAGGCAAATAAATATTAGTTTTAACATAAAGTCTATTCAAAATATTAACATAGTAACATATATTTGAATTTTTTGGTAAAAGATCACTATGGATTTGGATATGTAACTTTCAATAATTATTTATAAGATGATGGATTTGGATATGTAACTTTCAATAATAAAATATGAAAAAATATAATTTAAAAAACTAAATAAATATTTGAATATTATAATGAATAAATCATTGCAAAAAGTAATATTAAATAAATAAACATTCAAATACAATACTTAAATAGTCAAATATTCTCATTTAAAAATGATCATCCACCAATAATTCTAATAATAATTTTTGTTACATCCCTGGGTCAATGCTGGAAGGCCTGACTACCAGGGTTCGAGTTCCGTGGTGTGCACTCTGCGATATCCAGACTTCAAGATGGCCTTTGGGTCGGGTCTTGGGCCAGTTGAAAGGCTGGTTGGGCCAGGCATAGCCTAGGCCGAGTCGACGAAGATTAGTGGGTGGCGCCTTAAGTGAAAGCCCGATACCCCGGGAACGTGTGTGTGTGTTCTAATGCCGTTCAAAAAAAAATTAAAAAAATTTGTTACAAGTTCAAATATGACATCCATAAATACTCTATTTTGATAATTTATATTATATTATAAAAAAAATTGAGAAAGTTTTTTTAAAAACAAACTTTATACATTAAGTACTGTTTATTAGTGTATATTATTTAAAATTTAAAATTACAGGTAAATGATGCACGGGTACAACTTTTAAAGTTGAATATTTGAATTTATAACTAACTGATAAACATATTCAACTACAGGACCAAAGATGTTGTAGCCCAGTGGTTTGGTAACATCCTGGGAGGGTAAGTGGTGGAAGCCCTTACTACCTGGGTTCGAACCCCGTGGTGATCACGCGGAGGTATCCCCGTATCAAGGGGCGGATCGTGGGCCTGCTGATTGGGCCGGGTCGTGGGTCGAATCGTGGCCGGGTCGAAGGGGGGTTAGTCTGGACTAAGTCCAGGATACCCCCGAAATGCAGTTGCCTTTCAAAAAAAAATATTCAACTACAGGATAAACATCTTATTTTAAATATAAAAAATCTAAAATACAATTAGACTAATCATTAAAATCTAACAGACTATTTAATTATTATTTCATAAAAAAACATTGCATTATCAAAACATAATATACATTATATCATTATTAAACCTTCTTTAAATTACAATAAAAATGAAATTGTAAAATTTAAAAAAAAAACATTATATTTTTTCAAAACCATAAAAACCCATATTATAAAATCAATAAAGACAAAAAAATAAAACAAAACATTAAAATCAAGATTTATCGTCCTGCATTGCACAAATACGTTTTTAGTCCATCAAGATTAATTTATCTTTTAGTAGATAATTTCAATTACACATTTGAATATTTTTATGAACGATATATTTTATCTTTGAGTAAATTACAGATTTGGTCCCTGTGGTTTGGGGATTATTACGAAAAATGGTCCCTAATCTTCGTTTATTACGGATTAGGACTTGACCTATGGATTTTTATAACGAGTTGGTCCCTCTGACAAACGGCCGTTTGTCAGCGTCCGTTAGAACCACCCACGTGCTTTGCACACGAGGGTATTTTTGTCCAATCCCTTTTCATCCCCCTTTTTGTCCCTCTTTTAAACGGGTAAAACCCTTATTTCATACCCTGTGGTTTGGCTATTCATCGTCTCCATAATAAACAAAGCTTCAGTGACGTTCATCTCCATGGTCCCTCCGACGTGGAGCATTCGAAGAAGCAATGAAGATGTTGATATGCATTATGTGTATGGTATGTACTCGTAAATAAAGATTTGTACATTGTATGGTACGTACAAAATCAATATAGAGATTATAATTTTTTTTTTGTTTTTTTACAGAGCATTACACGAGCTTGATATCAATGAAGCTTCATCACGGTGGGGTTTTTACAAGATCGCCAGGTAGGGAGTACATTAAGGGTAAGATTAATTATGTTGACTTAGTAGATTGTGATGAGCTGAGTGTGCATGAAGTGGATGCCATGATGGTAGATTTAGGTTATAATGGTGAAAACCCAATGTATTATTACTTTTTGAAACCTGAATTTGACCTAGATTTTGGTCTTGAACCTCTAGGCAATGACCAAGATATTTTGTTTTTGTTGAAGTATACCAGTAGCTACAAAGTCATTAACATATATGTTGAACATGGTTTTACCACCTTGAAAACTTATTTCAAGTCTCCTACGTTTAGTCAAGTTGTTATTAAAGAAATCCCTGATGATGGACCTAGTGAAATGAATACAAAAAAAGATAAATCATCTTGCAAGAAAAGGCTTTGTCTTGAATGGTATAAAACAGGGGAGGGTGAAGAGGCTGTAAGTGGTGATTAAGAGCCTGTAATGGCTGAAGAACAACCTGCAGTGGCTGAAGAACAACCTGTAAGTGGTGATCAATGTGACAGAGTACTTGAAGAAGAGACTGTGAGGAGTGAACAATGGCATAGTATTGGTGATGACATGGTTAGGTTAGGTGAGTTCATGGTTGGTGACTTAGAGGACTTTGATCCTTTTAGTGAACCTATTAGTGACAAGAACAAGGGCAAGTCAAAGTTAGTTGATGGTGATACAGTGGTACAAAGTGATGTGGAAGAGGATGTGTAGTTGATTCCTCTAAGAAGGTATGCTCATGTAGAAAGTGGGAGTTGTCTGGCATCCCATGTAGGCATGCAGTGGCCACAGTATGGCATATGGCTCTTAATGGAGAACAAGTTGGGCTTCCAGAAAATTGGGTGCATGACAGTTACACAATGGCTACTTGGAAATCAGTGTATGAGTAAAAGGTTTGCCCTTTGAATGGGAGGGAGGAATGGCCAAAGAGTGAATGCCCTCTCACATTAACACCTCCAGTCCACCATACATAGGTTGGAAGACCAAGAAAGAAAAGAAGGAGGAATGATAAAGAATTAAGTGAACCAGTTGTAAAGGGATGTAGACTGTCAAGGGTTGGCAAGACTGTGACTTGTGCAAAGTGCAAAAAGAGAGGGCATAACTCAAGGAGTTGTAAGGGTCAAGAGGAAAGACCAACATGAAGGGGCAATTTCATGGGAAATGCATAACTTTTGGTTTGTGTGTTGACTTAAAAACAAGTTTTTTGGATGTTTTGTGTTAAAAACAATGTGGTAAACTATTAATGTATGTCCCTTTTGGATGTTTATAATCTGTTTGGCTTATTGGTTTGGCTTACTTGTTTATTTGCTTATAATCTGTGTGTCTTATTTGTTACAATCCAATCACATTGTTTGGTATCCAATCACATTGTTTGGCTTAACAGAAGTTGGTATCCAATCACATTGCTTACACGGTAATCTGTTTACTTACTTGGCTTAACAGAAGTTGGCTTAACATTGCTTATAATCTGGTTTGGTTTATTAAAGAAGTGAATGTAAACAACTAAGGAAATTAACTTGCCAAAAACCATGATTTAATATTGCTGACCAATAAAGATTACATCAAAATGGTAACTGCTAACAACCAGTACTAGATTACCATCTAAACAACAACTAAGTCTAAATAACCAGTACTAGATTACCATCTAAACAACAACTATGTCTAAACAACCAGTACTAGATGACCAAAAACAACTACACCAACGGTTTACATCAGCTTCAATAAAATTACCAAAAACAAAATCCAACTGATCACCAACAACTACATCTAAGGGTTTACATCAGCTTGAATCAGAGTACCAAAAACAAAATCCAACTGATCACCAACAATATCTTCAATATTCGATTTTCCACAACTTTTTTCTTCAATTGCTCTTCAATGGCGTTCTTAGACCTTAATAATCCAGGTATAATAGTTGTAGCTCTACGACATAACGGTGGTTCAAACCACGTAATAAACCCACAATTTGATCCCTGTACAAATCATTTTGGTTAGGGATTATTCACCAAAATCAATGGACATTAGGGTTGAGCTTAGGGATTATTCACCAAAATCAATGGACATTAGTGTTAAGAAATTAAACTTACACAACTGTAGAACCTTCTCCCTGGATTAGAGCTAGTCCACGATGTGCGAACCACCATTGAAGCTCCACAGGAACACAAACGGTGAGCCATTGAAGAAGGAAGAAGATGATACGAGTTTTGGTCCCTCGTGTGCAACCAATTCCATTTAAAAGGGGGATGAAAAGGGATTGGACAAAAATACCCTCGTGTGCAAAGCACGTAGGTGGTTCTAACGGACGCTGACAAACGACCGTTTGTCAGAGGGACCAACTCGTTGTAAAAATCCATAGGTCAAGTCCTAATCCGTAATAAACGAAGATTAGCGACCATTTTCGTAATAATCCCCAAACCACAGGGACCAAATCCGTAATTTACTCTTTATCTTTATAATCATATTAGATATATTATTTGTCTACAATTTTTAATTAATTTAATTACCGTAAAAGACATTTAAAATATCAAAAGCGAGGAAAACTAACAATTTATTAGTCATTGAGGACTTGTTCGTTAATTTTACAAGAGACTTATTGGCACAAATTTCTAATAAGACAATTTTGTATCAAATCAATCAATATATGAATTAATTGTATTAATTAAATTGGTATTAGTTTTAGGGTTGTTTGGTTCAATATAATAAAATAGAGTTTTTTAGTGTCAAAAATTTCTAAGTATCCTAGATCGTTTAATAGGACTTAATTTATAGGATTAAAAAAATAAAACGTTTTATTTAAAGCATTGTAATAAGTTATAGGACGTTTTTGGACGTCGTGACAAATTTTTAGGATACTTTTAATAAAGAAAACGTCGTACTAGTCATTTTATATAATATTATAAAAGCAAGTGTCCTATAGAAAAAACAAGTGTTCTATAAAAGTACAAGTGTCTTGTTAAAAAAAAACTATCCTATAAAAAGACGAATTTATATCACAATTTCTCAAAAGTGTCATGTAAAGTAGCTAATGACGTTTTGTATTAAAAGTGTCATATAAACTTGTTAAGATACACAAAAACGTCTTATAAACTTATTACAATGGTTTTAGATAGGACACTATATTTTTTGGTCATATAAATTAAGTTTATAAAACAGTCTATTAAGATGCTTAGAAATTGGTGACGTCCTATAAACCCAATTTTATTGTAGTTGTCGTTTTATATTAAAATTTGTATAAGTTAATTAAATTGTCTTTATGTATTAAGTTGTCAGTATATATGAGGATAAATTGTTGTTTATTTATTGTATTGAATGAATAAATCGTCTGAAAAAAGAAAACCTTTATATATAAGTTTGGTGATTAATTAAAGTAATAGAAATTCCAACGACATTTCACAAATTCAAGGGCAATAATACTAGAACTTTCAACAACAAGAGCAAAAAGAATCAACAAATAACAACCTCGTTAGAAGGGATCTTACAACAGTTACCTTCGTGAGATAGTGAACAAGAAAGATGACATTGACGATGGAATGGTAGATATATTTGCTCTTGGAACATCGATAGTGATGGTAAAATCAATGGGTCAACTTGTGCTAGTATTTTCTTGAAAAGAGGAGCACCGTCAAGATCGGGATGAAGATGAAGGAGAACGTGTTCAGGGGAAGGTTCTGATCACGAAAAAGGCGTTTGATTTTAGAAGGGCATTCATGAAAATGTATGAGCTGTATGAGTAAAGCTTAAGGTGATTTGTTGAGCGACCAAGTCACATGTTGATTGAATAAGCAACAAACAAACAGTTATCGATGGCTTCTTGAATAAGACCTACATTCCATTAAGCTCATAGAGCCAATGCCAAATAACCTCTGGGGTCGAATCAAGACGCTGCCAAACTCGTAGTCTCCCGGGGATTAGTCGGTGCGCATAATCTAGCTCGAAAACCAACGTTTGCCAAAAAAACACTTAGTTGGTACCAATTACAGTCAGTTGGTGGTACCATACCAAGTATCCAAACTTTATTGGTATACAGTATTGGAAGTTGCGTACCACAGTATTACTATAACACTGACTTATTTAACTATTTATTAAATTAATTAGTTAACTATAAAACATGGTTATTGATTTTTAGGTTTTGTATTACCGACTTTTTATTTGAATATTTGAATGCTTGAGTTGGTACAAAACACTACCAACATGTAAAAAAGATTGATACCAATTAAGTTGGTGTCAAGTATAGTTGGTTGACATATAGTATAAAATCTCGCGAACTAATTATAAATGAATGGTACAGGAAATTTTTTTTGGCACCATGACAAGTCTACCATTAATACTTAAGATAGTCACTTTTAATTCATTTGAATTTTATCGCTTATTCTCTTTTAAGTTAAATTCAGTACGAAACTTTAAATAAACTTGCAATAATTTAAAAGTACGAGATTAATAATTTTATCGATGCCTTGTTTGTACAAGGCTCAAACACATTAAATATATGGGAAATTAATTAAAATGCCTCAAGTTTGATTTTCCCTTACAGAAATACTCTATTTTTCTCCCAGTTTGAAAAAATATCCCAAGATCCCGTGATTTAACCCGTGATCGCGGACATAGACAAATTTAGTAAATTTGGTCCTCGATCGAGGACCCTTTATTTTCATCAACAAATTAAAATTTTGGGGTCCACGATTGAATTTTAGGGTCCTCGATTGAATTTTGGTGGTCCTCGATATGAACACGTGTAGCGTTTCAGGAATGCATCCACCGAAGCTATTATTTTATTATTTGGTCACCCCATGGATCCACAAATTAATTTGGTCCTCGATTGAATTTTGGTAGTCCTCGATATGAACACGTGTAGCTTTCAGGAATGCAGCCACCCAAGTTATTTAGAGTCCGTGACAGAGGGAACAAATCAAAGGAAAAATATAGGAATCCGTGATAGATGGTAAAATCACAGGATAAATAGGTATTTATGTAAAACGGGAGAGATATGAGGTATTTTTGTAAGTAAAAAACGAATTTGTAGCATTTTAATTAATTTCCCTAAATATATTCCAAATCTATTTTATATAATGCTCATAATAAATAACTTTGAATGACAATGAATTTTAATCATAATATTTATCCTGATTTTATATATAAAATAGACAAAAATTATCACGTTATTAGAATACTTAAGATGTCTAAGTAAAGAGTGAATTACACCGGTGGTCCCTATGCTTTATCCAAAATTTGGATTTGGTCCCTAAAGTACACTATCTACGATGGTGGTCCCTAACTTTTTGATTTACTTTCACTCATGATCCTTCTATGTTAAATATAGTAGGACCATGAGTGAAAGTAAATTAAATATACGAGGACTCTGAGTGAAAGTAAATTAAATATATGAGGACCATGAATGAAAGTAAATCAAAAACTTAGGGACCACCACTGTAGATAGTGTACTTTAGGGACCAAATCCAAAATTTAGGTAAACCATAAGGACCACCGGTGTAATTCACTCCTAAGTAAATATACTTTTATCTATAAATGAGGAGAATGTGGGCCGATGCAATTTTTTGGGCTCAGAACTGGCATATACTATTTTGATTATAGGCAACATGGCTATGAATTTTTGGGCTGCAGTTTTTGGTGGTATGGAATTAATCAATTTTGGATATTACGTTCGTCTAAGTTTCCATTGTGGTTGTTGGTTTTATATCCAAAATAGTGTGATTGAATTACACCGGTGGTCCAAGTGGTTTATCCATATTTTAGATTGATCCCTAAACTAAACTATTTACTTTGGTGGTCCTTAATTTTTTATTTACTTTCACTCATGGTCCATCTATGTTAAATATAGGAGGACTATGAGTGAAAGTATATTAAAATGGGAGGACCATGAGTGAAAGTAAATTAAGCATAAGAGGACCATGAGTGAAAATAAACTAAAAAAAGTTAGGATCACTACCGTATATAGTATACTAGGGACCAAATCCAAAATTTGGTAAACTAGATGGACCACCGGTGTAATTCACTCTAGTGAGAATAACTTGTGAGTAATTTACATTTCCATCTCTAAGGCTTTGTTCGGCAAACTAGCTGATAAGCTAGTTGGTAGCTGATAAACTAGCTGATGAGCTAGATAGCGTTTGGCAAAAACTAGCTGATAAGCTAGCTGGCAAATGTAAAATAACCAAAAAGGACATGCTTAAAAACTATTCAAATTTAATATTTTATAACTAAACAAATAATGTTTAACATTACTCAATTCTAAAATTATATAATTGAAATAAAACACCAATGTATTTTTAAAATTATATAATTAAAATAAACCACAACATATTTTTAACATCATATAATTAAAATAAACCACCAACACATGAAATCATATTAAAATCCGTAGCAACAAAAATAATAAGGGTTTTTAACATCATATTTAAATAACTAGCAATAAGAACAATAACAACCTAGTAACATATTTCAATTACTTAGGTTTAATAGACATTATTTGCATTCCATATCATATTTGCAATGTCGTTACGAAGTTCTCGCATCTCATTGCTTGACCCTCGCATGTTACCTTGATCAAAACTTGTTTCGCCATCTAACTCTTCCATAGGTAATTAATCACGATGTTGTTGAACAATGTTGAAAACCATATCTTCCGCGTCATTCCTTCTAATATAATTATGAAGAGCAAATGTTGCCATGATAACATCTATTTGTTTTGTCTCGCTAAACCTTGGCATTCTATTCAATATTTTTCACCTCTTCTTCAAGACTCCAAATGATCATTCAATACAACTCTGGAAAGATGAATGTACACGGTTGAAAGCCTCTTCGGCATTAGTTGGAAGCACATGTTCAAATTGTGATTGGTGATATCTAATACTAGAATATGGTGCTAGATATCCTTTGTCTACTATGTAATATTTTCCAACGAGAAAGAGAAAACAATTTTCATGATGTTATTAACATATAAGTTACAAAAGAATATCAAATTAGGTGTACCTTCTGGTGGCTTAGGAAAATTCATAGATGGTGTCTCAATTGCATGAATGAAGACTCGGGTATCATGTGCTGATCCTTCCCATCCAACGGAAACGAACGTAAAACCCATGTCAAAGTCACATACGGTCATTACATTGAAGGCAGGAACTCCTTTTCTGCCCCTATATCTCATTTGGTTTGCGACTGGAATACAAGCATCTATATGAGTACCGTCAATGCACCCGATGCAGTCCTGTAAAAAAAATTTATTGAATTACTATTTATAAACTTGAGGTAATCATAGTTAATATATAAATAAGCATTTACCTTGAAGTAAGGCATGTATCTACTTTCATTTTCAATATGTGATGGTATGCATTGAAATGTTGAATCTTTCGGTTTAATATAGTCACGGGCAAGACCCATGAATCCTTTGCTCCGTCCATATATGGATTCCAACACATCATGAAAAGATCGACTAATTGTTTCTCGAGAGCGTTGGAACCTTTCACTAACATCTCTGTTCGAAAGACCTAAAGCAAGTGTATACAAGAATATTCCAACCTTTTCTTCCACCGAGATTTTACGACTTGACGTTAACCCATACTTTTGTTGTAACTCTTCACAAAGTTGCATAAACAGACTTGCACTCATTCGAAAGGCATTAACACACCGGATTGGATGACCACTCAAAACTTCCTTCATCCATGCATGTCCCGTTTGTGTCGATGTCATGCATGGCTCCTTGTGAATACGAGTGTAGTAATAAGTAACTAGTGCTACATTTTCTTCCAAATTAGCCAAGTCCAAAAGTAAAAGAAGTTGGTTCCTTTGAGTGTCATCCATTTTAAGCTGTAACGATATTAAGTTTTTTAAATCAAACATAATACAATTCAAGTACAAAGTATTATCATCACATAAATTTCAAAATATATCATCCTACTACAAAAGATACCATCACAAAAGATACCATCACATAAAGTTCAAAATGTACCATACTACTACAAAAGACACCATCACATAAAGTTCAAAATGTACCATACTACTACAAAAGATACCATCACATAAAGTTGATATACCATACTACTACAAAAGCTACCATCACAAAAGATACCATCACATAAAGTTTAAAATATACCATACTACTACAAAAGATACCAACCTAAAATATTCAAATCTTTCCTTCTGTTTTAGCAAACTCCAACCAAGATAACCTAGCATCATCACTCGGCATCTTAAAGAAGATTTCCCTACTAGTGGGATCCCGAAACATGAGCATCACATGACACCAAGTATCTCTGCCAACCTCAAAAACACTATTTGCAGCCATTCGATTAATAATGTCCATAATTTGATCAATACTTACCTCATCCTTTTTATGCTGGTCCCTTGCTTGATCAAACCCATAATTTCAGAATGTCTTTCGTCAACCTTTTTTAGATGTTGCCTTAAAAGAGTTGACCCCCAGACTCCCTTCTTTTTCGCTTCACTCCTTTAGTAGCATTTAGACCACATGTATTTGGGATGTTACTCTTTGGTGGAATAGTATTGTGGAGGCTATTATTTGGTGCAATAGTACCTCTAACATCTTCTATAAAACCATGCCAAAATCCAGCTTCTTAATCATCTAGACTTTCCAATCTAGTGGAATATTGAGAACAATATTATAAGCATCTTCAGTCCCACCTTCTTTATCTTGAATCTCACATTCTTTATCTTGAGTCTCCTCCGCTTGACTAACCGATTGATTAACTGATTGATCAACAAAGTCTGGAGTTGATGAGGGTGCTACACAACTCTACCCAGTTGCCACTGCATCTCCGAACAAGTGATCCCACTTTTCCTCAACTAGTGGAGAAAGTCCCTTAAATCGAAACTTTTTGGCTTCAGGTCTCTCCTAAATAATCAATTAATAATATATTATAATTTGTATATCAATTAAAAGTGTAATAATATGATTAAAATATTTAAGTAATACCTTTAACTTTTTTTACCACCACTCATCCGAACAATCAAGCTTCCCGGTTGTGGAATTCCAACCTAAACCGGTTTCTCCTCTTTTTAAATATTTCCAAAGACGCCAATCTTTTTTCATTGCATCATATTTATTTTTTAAGCTTTTGTGTTGACAATTTTTACCAATTATGTCCTTAAATTGGTCTTGTATCTCATGCAATCTAAAAGCTTGACCACGTCCATTCTTGATGATCAAATTGATACAAACATCACAAAATATCGCAATAGATTCGTCGGTCCAACTAATATGTACCTCATCATCATTCTTAGTAGACATATTTTACCCCTATATCGAACAAAAAAACACATTTGAGAACAAACCAAACCGTAATAAAATAGGGTAATAAGTGTCAAGTAAGGGATTGGTCACGAATTGGACCATAAGTTAAGCACAACTCAAAGTTATGTTTGAATTGACCACATTTTTATATGTTGCCTACTCTTGATTCCACTATTTCTTAACTACACTTTTTTTAGAAAGGCAAGCAAACTAATACCATTACACCAAAAGGACCAAAACACAGTTACGGGTACAAGGCAAAGTGCGAAACAGAACCGAAACAGCAAAACAACTTACTGTTGCAGCCAAATAGCAACTTGCTGCATCCAAACAGCAGCTTGCTGCAGCCAAACAACCTACTTAACTATACTTTCTTTCAAGAATACTATTGTTGCAATCTTCTCATATTGATTATTTGACCTCTTTTTGTGAATCTAACCACGTATAAACCACCAATCAAATACAACTACATATTGAGTCTCCCCTATTGACAAATACGAAGAGAACATAATGATTTTTTCTTTGTGGAATTTCATCAAACACTTCACAAGCAATATAAAGGTTTGAGAAACAAATGAAGTAAATATAAAATGAAACCAAGTCTAGAGGAAACAAAGTCTAGAAAAATCATATTATAAACATAAACATAAAATAGAACACATTGATAAGAAACGATTTGAGCAGCCAAACGATTTATTTCAAAGAAAATAACAAAAATTACCTTTAGAAAGATCTATTTGTCTTGTAGAATCAGTTTGAAAGAACGATTTGTCTCCGTTTGATCAATTTCTTGTTGGATTCATGGTTTCTTGAACTGATTTGTGAAGAAGTTCATCCCTTCCCTTTCTTGAAGTCGTAAGAATTCTTGAAGTTGTAAGAATGCCAACAGGTTCAATTGAAGTGTTTTTTAATAAAAGGAATGGGTAGCTTTGTTATTTGCATAAAAAGACAAGAGTATTCTTGGAAGAAAAAAATAAAAAACTCGATAAGCTTATGAAACGCTAGTGAGAGTAGCATTTTGAAAAACTAGCTTATGGTCATCCAAACATGTACCAAAAAAAACTAGCTAATAAGCTAGTTTTCTTTGCCAAACAATGCCAAAAACCCATATTCAACCAAATCTCCAGGTTTATCTCGTGAAGAACACCCACCCTTCCATGTTATACCTTCTTCTCCCTTTCTCTATGAGCACCAAAGAGACCAGAAAGCCTATTCATTTCCTTCACGTTCTTTTTGTTTCCTCTCCCTCTTTTCACATTACCTACAAATCGATGGTTGGATTCAAAACAGTGCCTGCAAAGGGATGTTGAAAACTCACCCCTTCACTCTCGCTCAATGGTGGTACTGGTCTTGGGTGTGGTACAAAGATGAAACAAGGACAAGATGGTCATTCTCCGACGAACTCTAACACATCTCGTGGTTTGCAGACGAACCCGATGAACTCCGCCCCGACCTTTCGATCTACACAGCAGCAAGTTATGGAAGCAGGTTCTGATATCTTCCTTTGATCGACACAACGGTAGGTTATGGATTTTTATTTTGATATGGGGTTAGTGGTTTCTTGATCAATCTTGGTTTTGTTCTTGGTTTGAATCTAACTTGGGAAAAAAACTCGACATTACCTAACCAAGTCTGAAAATTGAACCAATCACTTCCATATCGCCACTGTTCTGTATCGATTTTGCTTCTGCAACCAATTTTTGCTAAAAAATTATGTATTCGAAGGGTTTTTTGGATTGAAGGATGCAATTCGAACGGTTTCATCTTTGCAATTCAAAGAATCAATGGAGGTAGTCGAGGTTTAGGGTGATCGATGGTAATCCAGGTTTAGAAATCGAAGGTTATAACATCGATATGCTAATCAGGGTTTGGCGATCGATGCAGGTACTCGAGGTTTCGAACATAGATCTGCTTCCAAAAGTGGTCGATTTTGTCTTAATAAAAACACTGATTTGCCCCTCATGTGAGGGGATGATACGGCTGTTAACACACGAAGTTATGTAAGAGGGACTAATAGTGGAACAAAATTAAAAAGTTAAGGACCACCATTGTAGATAACTTACTTTAGTGACCAAATCCAAAATTTGGGCAGACCATAGGTACCACCAATGTAATTCACTCTTATTTATATTTATATTAGATTGTTTAAAATAAATGTCAATGTTCAAAACTTGCTTCTACTTTTTTTATTTTTCTATTAGTTATAAGATGGAAGAAATCCATTGCCTGTTTGTTTATATTATTAAGTGATATGATGGATCATGGATGGTATTCAAGTAACTGGAGCTAATGAAGACTAAATTGGGCGTAAATGTTGAAGAGAAGAATTTGGGCCAATCACAGATCTTAAAGAGAGCTACTTTATTGAAGATTATAATATTTTGGGCCAATCCAAAGAAACATTTCACGGATCATCATTTTGGAAATCTAAAATTGAGGATTCATTTTTATTCTAGTTACTTTTGGAACCATTTAGAAGTTCATTTCGTTTTTTTTGTCCTATAATAAAGATTGGGTTGTCAAAGGTCTTTTAAGTGAATGAATAAATAGAAAAAATAAGTTTAGATTAATGAATTAAAGTCATGTCTTTAATTCATTGAATTTAAGGTGATTGAATACTTAAATGGGTGGTATTAGATGAGTCTTTTGATTTATCTTTTGTATCCCATAAATAGGTTGCCTATGTAACCATTTGAAGATAACCTTTGATTTGAATAAGACTATGAGCATTAAACTCTTATGGTTCTTTGTGAACTTTAGAACTTATCAAGTTATTATGTAGCTTGTGGTGTTCAACACTTATCAATCAACTTGGTGGGTTGATTGTGGCGTGCTCTTATACCAAGGTTCTTGCCTCTTTATAGGCAATGAGTCGCGGTTTCCACCATAACTATCGTAGCAACCATTAGAACGATCGGACAACACATGTTCAAACCCATACTTGTCGGGCGAGATCACATCATTTGGTATCAGAGTCAGCTCTATTGGTTGCATATCCTTTTATTTTATTTGTATTTTTCCTCTTTTTATTCTCGATTTCTTGGGATTTAAGAATCACATTTTGGTAATGGGTTTTGTCACATGTTGGCAAGGTTCTTACTATTGCCTTTTGAAATCTAAAGCAATCATCCTCTCATCTACTTTGCTTTTCTTTGGTTTCTTAGGATCAAAAGTCAAGTATTAATATTGGGTCTCATCACAAGTTGAAGAGGTTCTTGGGTTTTGAGTTCTTTGAGAAATTCAAAAGTTTCTTATTTTAGTTATTTTCATTCTTACTTTGCTTGGTAGAAACAAAAAAGAAAAAAATGTCGAGAAAAGGAAAAAAAGAAAAAAAATGTCAAGGAAAGAAAAAAAGGAAAAAAATCCGACAAAAAAAAGAAAACAAGAAAAAAATATGGAATAGAAAAGAAATCTTTTTTTTCTTTGATTTTCATGTAGATGAAGATTCGGGACGAATCTTTTTGAAGAGTGTTGGGATTAAAATCTGATTGAATGGAAGTTCAAGGGAATATTTTGTAAATTGTATTTGGGCTTTAAGAATGTAATGGGCCATGGACCTGGTTTGTATAGCCCAGGTATAAATAGTTTTGTTAATCTTAGTTTTAGGTTAATCGTCATAATTGAATTGCAAAACATATTGTAAACACTCTGAATTGTTTATGAATGTTATATGGATGATGAATGGAAATCATACTGATTGTTGAATTCTTCTATTGATTTCTTACTATTTGCACTAATCTGGGTTCCACAATTGGTATCAGAGCTATACAGACGATTCGATTCAAAGCATTCAAAGGTTTATGGTAATTTTTTTTGGTTCTTTCGACTGTGTTCTTAAATTCATAAGTATCATATTTTGATTTATGATAAATTGTTTGATTCCGCGCATTCCATTCGATTAGTATTGATCTCGTTAGCGGTTCTACAAGTTTTCAGAATCCAATTCGTGTGATTAAGTGTTTTATGGCAAAATCAAGTTTTCTTATAGTTTGTCTCTGTTCTTGAAAAAGCATCAATTTTTTTTATTAAAATCTTGATATTCTGCTTGAAAATCGTTTAGGGTGTTGTTAGTTTTGTGTTTTGGTAGGTTTCTAATCTTTCAGGAACAATCTTGGGCAACCCTAATCGCATACAAGCTCAATTTTTTGTCACAACCGTCGTGTCCGGAACATCCTAAGTTATCCGGGTAAGTTTCCTATTTCACGCTACTTTCCGGACGTAAACATCCGGATTGTTCCAAGTTTCCGGACGTATTTATCGGGTTATCTCAAGTTCCCGGGTAAGACTATTCTATCCGTACTGCATACTCATCTGGTAAGTACAACTTCCCGGATCATCTATCTAGATCGCTCAATATCCGGACACATCCATTCATCCGGTAAGTTTTTATATTCGGTCACTTATTTTTACCCCGGTAAGTCTCACTTCCAGGAATCTCCATTCGGACACTCCTTGTTTCCGGTAAGTTTTATTTTATTTGGTAACTCCTTAGTTTATCCGGTAAGCTACTTGTATCCGGTAACTCAGTGTTATCCGGTAAACTCATTTTATCCGGATACTTTTGCTATTTGAACACTTCACACACCCGGATCCGGTCACTACCAGATCCGGACACTTCTGTCTTTCGGTTTCCTATCCGATAAGTTTGTGTTTAATTAATTACCAGTACCTTAATTAGTTCACTCTAAGTCACTCTTAGAACCTGCATTAGGACTTTCACTCGTAGTGCCTTGCGTTAGGATTTTACTTTGAATCGAACCCACCGTCTGACGATCACTTTAGTACACACTTCAAAGATGTCTCGTGACGCGCTAGCAATCGGCACCGACGCCAAACCACCGACCCTCTATCAGAGCGAATACAGTCAATGGCGAGACAAATTTCTCATCTTCATCGAATCGAAAGACAACTTCGAATACATCTGGCGAGCTCTCACTAAAGGCCCACAAGATCCTCCTATGACTACTGTTCCAGCTCAAGAAGGAGGCGTTGCAGCTCAACCAGAGCCCAATACATACTTAGAGATGGATGATGAAGAAAAGAGCAGATTTGATGGTGAAAAGCATGCCAAGAGATATCTGGTCCAGAGTCTACCGAACCAGATCTACACGGCCATAGACGGCTACAAGGCAACCTCCAAAGGCATGTGGGATCAAGTAGAGAAGATGATGAGCGGGAGTAAAGTGGGAAACCAACTGAAGGTCAACAGCTGCATCACTAAATTTGACGGTTTCAAGCAGCGCAAGGGCGAATCAATCACTCAGGCATATGAACGTTTTTCCTTCTTTTGAACGAGCTCCATAAGAACAAGATCACTCGATCTAACACGGAGAGTGCCCTCAAGTTCCACAATAATCTCCTGCCATAATGGAAAATGTTCGCTTCTCACATCAAACACAACAATTTGATTGAGAACGTTCCAATCCATGAACTCTACGAGATGCTCATGCAGGACGATGATGAAGTCATGGAGATAATGAGCAGCCCGAAATCCACTTTCAAGTCACATGCCGATCCACTCGCTCTTGTATTGTCAAAAGGCGGCAAGTCTTCCAGTCGTCACTCCAAGAGAATCCAAGAGTCTAGTGAGTCTGAACCAGAGAGAGAAGAAAGCGACTCTGACCCTGAGCTGACTCAGATAAAGAAAGCAATGGCCCTCATCACCAAGTCGTTTCAGAGAAACAAGTACTACAAGAAACCTTCGTCCAATAATCATCGCTACTCTACTACTTCCAACAAGCGCCATGATTATAAGGAAAAATATGAAGGAAAAAGGAAGACTGATGAGCACAAGCAACCTGATCACAAGGAGAAGAATGAGAAGAACGATCGGAAGCCCGAGTCAAAGAAGAAGGACGAACCTGTCACGTGCTATAACTGTGGCAAATTGGGTCATTTTGCCAAGGACTGTAGAAAGCCCATTGAGAAAAACGTACACTACAACAAGGCCAAACTTCTGTTGGCAGAACCGAAAGCTGTGGGAAAGGCACTGTTAGTCGAAGACGATCACTGGCTAAATCACTCCGACACTGACAGCGATTCTGAAGATGCTGATGCTTTCATGGGCAACCATTCTCCTTCGTCAGAAAAGGCAGATATTTGTCAGGTATGTGCCCCTATCAATCAAAGCTTAGTTGAACAAATACAACCACTTGTTCAAAGAATAGAATCCTATAAGGCATCCACTAATGAACAACTGCTTGAAATTAACTCGTTAAAAGAAAAGTTAGATGTTTAAAAGCGCATCACTGAAAAGTACAAGTCCGATAATGCTAACTTAAAAGAAAAATGCTCAAATCTTTCAATAGCACCAAAGGACTTAAGGGCCAAGATATCTGAATTGAATTTAAAGCTTGATCAGTGTGAGAATAAGAAAGCAGATATTATTTATCAATGCTCCTCTCTTCAAATCCAACACAAAGAGTTTGTTTCGAAAATAACTGATCTTGAAACCAAACTTCACAAACGAGGTCAAACTGATCAGAAAATTCACATGAACAAACCAAAGGAATTCACGCATTTTAACAAGGAATGGGGAATTAGATACGATAACCCGCATTACTTGCAAAAGATTTTGACAATGAGACCGACTCTCTATCACTTTAATTTTCTTGGTCTCGACAAAAAGTATCACGAATACAAAATCGATTGACTGGACCTCTTGAAAAGGAAAAGGAAGAGGAAACTGAGGAATACAAACACGCACACACCACAAAGATGCAATTACCTTTTGCGTATGAGCCTCTTAACGATTCCTACAAAAAGAATAAATCCAAGTATCTTTCGAATGACTACTTTGACGGCTATAAGGTTGCGAATCCCAAGGATTCTTCCAAAAAGGATGAGGCCTAAGCACCTGAACCCAAAAATGAGACTGACGAGTTTAAACTCTATGTTCCTCCTCTAATTTTGGAATAAAAAATAGTCGAGTTAGAGGAGATGCTCGAAAAGGAAAGGACTGATTTTTAGAAGGAAAAACAAGCGCTTCTAAACGAACTTGAGAAACTCAAATCCTCTAAAACCGAATTTGTGTCGAGTGAGGGACATGAAATCCTTCGGAATGAAATCGATCGGCTCACATCAAAACTGTCTGCTTTTGCAACAAAAGTGATGCAAGAGCAAGTGAGCAAGTTTCAACTTCAAGAGAAACTTAACCAACTCTAAAACGAAAAGATGATTTCACGCGAACCTTCCTCGGACTCCTCCGATACATCTTCGTGTAAAGCCTTTATTGGAAAAACTTCTTCACGAAAAGGAAAAGAGTCTCAAGCTGACTGTGTTAAAAAAGATCTTAAATCTGAATTTCAAAAAGCTTTCGCACATGACTCTTCCAAACACACACACACAAAGTGTTCCTCACCTCCCTCAACCAATCCTAGTCGAATTATCCCCGATATTGATTTTTCTGCATACATGAATTCCGATGCAAGTTCAGATGAAGAGTTTCCTAAGTTTGAGTTTGACAAACCTCTTCCGAATCACACCGACTTTCTTTCTAAAGCTGTGAATCGTCCGGTCAAATGTCTTAAAGGAGAGAGTTCTTCAAAACTCAAGACCCCGACTGTAAACAAAGTTTCTAAAACTGATTCTCTTTCACAAAACCATTCACAGCCGCGGCAAAAGACCGGTCGATCAAACGATAGAAATCCTTCCTATTCAAACTCTGCTGACCATGCCGTTAATGATTTTTCAGATAAAAATGGTCGGGCAAAACAAGACAAACCAAAGTGGGTAGCCAAAGGATCTATCAAGAACAAGTCGGAGTCGAAGTCATTTAACTCTGCTTTCAATCAGACAATCAGAACGGACAACGGGACGGAGTTCAAGAACGAAACGGTGAACGAATCCCTGACATCCGTCGGTATTTCTCACAACTTTTCTGCCGTGAGGACTCCTTAGCAAAACGGAGTGGTAGAACGGCGGAACCGTACCCTTGTCGAAGCTGCTCGCGTCATGCTGTCACAATCGAAGCTGCCACTTTTTCTCTGGGCTGAAGCGGTTGCAAATGCTTGCTACACACAAAACCGCTCCATCATCAACAAGCGGTTCAACAAAACTCCGTACGAGATCATCAACAACCGCATCCCGAATATCAAGTACTTCCACGCGTTCGGGTGCACGTGCTACGTTTTAAACGACAAGGATGACCTCGAGAACTTCAGTCCAAAGGAAGATGAAGGAGTATTCATTGAATACTCGATGCAGGCTAAGGCTTATCACGTTTACAACAAACGAACCAAATCCGTCATCGAAAGCGTAAATATGACCTTTAACGAAGCCGCAAATTTGGCTTCTGAGAAAATCGGTTCAGAACCCGCTTTAATTGGCGTGTTAGCTTCCGAACTCTCACGTTCGGGATCTACACAAACCCCAGTAAATCCAAATCATGCATCTACGTCAAAATCACATCTTTCTGATTTA
Source organism: Saussurea involucrata (assembly GCA_033807775.1). Classification (NCBI taxonomy): domain Eukaryota; kingdom Viridiplantae; phylum Streptophyta; class Magnoliopsida; order Asterales; family Asteraceae; genus Saussurea; species Saussurea involucrata. The sequence continues at coordinate 73,695,462 of CM066327.1, read as the reverse complement.
GATTTACTGTTTCAGCACTTTTACGATGAATTCTTTACTATGCCTAACCCTCGTGTGATTGTGCAACCTAGGAATGAAGCTGCTCAAATCGAAAACTCAGCGAATCTCTCCGGTCCGCCGCCTTCAACGAGCACTTCAACCCCTACACTGGAATCCCCTCAAAGTTCAACGGACGCTACTACTGAAACGACAAATCCCTCGGAGGAACCTGTGCCAATTCCGGAGATCACTCTTGAAGATTCGTCCTCAACAACTCACAAGGATCAACCTCTGAATTCCTCGGAACCGGAAGTTGCTCAACCAACGACGAATCTCGTTACATCTCCTCCAAAGTACCGTCCATCATCTCTCGAAGCAGTTCAAGATCTTCCCCAAGGTAAGTATGTGGACCCGGACAACCCTCACGCGACTCAACAGCCGCTTCCACACACCACCAAATAGACCAAAGCACACCCTCTATACCAGATCATAGGCGATCCTTCCACTCCGGTTCGGACGCGAGGTGCATCGGCCAACTTCTGCTTGTTCTCCGACTTTATCAGCAAGATCGAGACAAACACCGTCTATGAATCTCTCAATGATCCGGACTGGGTCATGGCGATGCAAGAGGAACTCAACCAATTTGAGACCCTCATGGTATGGTGACTCGTCCCACGTCCAGTTCACAAGATGGTCATCGGCACGAAGTGGATCTTCAAGAACAAGAAAGACGAAGATGGTATTGTTATTCGCAACAAGGCGCGCCTCGTAGCCAAGGGATACCGCCAGCAAGAGGGAATTGACTACGATGAGACATACGCTCCGGTAGCACGATCGAGGCGATTCGTATGTTCCTTGCATACGTCATGCACAAAAACTTCACGGTCTGCTAGATGGATGTAAAGACCACCTTCCTCAACAACGTTATCAAGGAAGAAGTGTACGTGTCACAACCGGACGGGTTCGTGGATGACTCCAAGCCAAATCACGTATATATCCTCGACAAGGCATTATACGGTCTTAAGCAAGCTCCACGTGCCTGGTATGACGCTCTATCTAATTTCTTAATAAAATCAGGTTTTTCAAAAGGTAAAATCAACACAACCCTGTTTATTAAGAATGAAAAAGGTCACATAATCTTAGTCCAAGTCTATGTAGATGACATCATTTTTGGTTCAACTAACCCTCAGTACTGTAAGAATTTTTCTGTTCTCATGGGAGAGTATTTTCAAATGAGTATGTTATGTGAGATGAATTTCTTCCTTGGCCTTCAAGTTAAGCAACTGTTGGCTGGGATATTCATAAACCAGGCTAAGTACATCCGAGATATTATTCGGAAATACCAGATGGAACAATCCTCACCTATGAAAACTCCCATGACCCCCGGTACGCGGTTACACGCCGATACTAACGGAAAGGTTGTGGATACCAAAACATACCGAGGAATGATAGGTTCTTTGATGCGACGAGTAGACCGGATATCATGTTTTCTACATTTCTATGCGCCCGTTTCAGTCAAAACCAAAAGAGTCTCACTTAATTGCGGTAAAACGAATTTTTCGTTACTTAAAAGGCAATGCTGATCTTGGCTTGTGGTACCCGAAAGAGACAGGTTTTGAGTTCACGGCGTACTCAGACGTGGACCATGCGTGAAGCATGCTGGATCGGAAGAGCATATTGGGACACGTACAGTTCCTGGGCGATAGCTTAGTCAGCTGGGCATCCAAGAAGCAGCAGCGCGTCTCTACATCGACTACTGAGGCGAAGTACGTGGCCGCCACAAGCTGCTGTTCTCAAGTCATTTGGATGCGGACCCAGCTCAAGGATTATGGCTTCACATATTCACAAGTGCCCATTTACTGCTACTCGAAGAGCGCAATTACCATTTCCAGCAATCCGGTCCAGCACACGAAGACGAAACACATAGACGTTCGGTATCATTTTATCAAGGATCACGTCGAAAGAGGTACAATCGAACTTTACTTGGTTAATACTGAACATCAGTTAGCAGACCTCTTTACCAAACCCTTGGACGAAAAACATTTTAACTATCTTGTGTCCAAGCTTGGTATGCTAAATCTGAAGATTTAATCGACCGTGCACCCGATACAAGTTCCATACACCTACGAGGAACTGCTTATTCATCATTTGTTGTCTAAACACCAGATGATCGAGTACACACTTACTCGCATGTGTATTCTACTTGTATCGTACACATGTATATGTTAAATCTCTGTATTAAGTAGGTAGATTTCGTTTATTTGCTTTCATTTCGTGTGTGATTTCCTTTCGTGTTTCTTTACTGTCGTCTATTATTCATTTATCTTCGATACATCTGTGCGTTTCACTATCTTGTTCATGTGTTCAGGGGGAGCACATAAGCTTATCAGGTAATTCTGTTCTACGTTTGAGGAGGAGTGTCACACAATTTGTTTTTTCATCAAAAGTTGATAAACCAAGATCTATCAAGATTAGAGAGAGAGAATATAGAGAGAGAAATATGCCATCTGTGTTACTCTCAAAATATGAACTGTTGTTTACAAAAGCTAACACAAGGTTTTATATACCCTTAACTATAGAAAGTGAAACTAGACTTATTACAAGCTTAAAATAGATAAGCCTTGATTACAACACTAAAAGTAGCATTAGCAATCTCCCCCTTTGTAATCAAGGGCGCTCGAATCTTCTGTGTTGACGATTCTTGCCAATTAAGATCTCCAAGCGTCTTAGTGTTTTCCGGAAGTTCAGCCTTGTGTCGATTGTCTCTATTGCTCTCCTCAAGAGTCTGATCTCCGCATTATCAACTTGGTAAAGACTTCTCCTTGTTTCCAATAACTTCTTCATAGCATCCTTCAGTCTATGATCTAGCTGAAATCGGATGATCTTCAAAGTTCCATCAGAATATTTACCGATTTCATCAAATCTGAGAAAACGTCTGACACCTGACTGATCTCTATACACAATCCCATAAGGGTCTTCTACAATAGAAAATAGTGTATAGCTGTCAATGTTTGGCAATTCTCTATCCGGTCTTCTCACATTGACTACAGGCTGGAAGCTCTCAACAGCAAGCTGGAAGTCAAAGCATCGATAAAATCTAACTTATCTTCGTAAGAAACGCTTGACTGCTTCCAAAGCCATGAGGATATCATCAGTACGAATAGGTATATCTCGAAATTGATGATAAATTACCTCAAAGTCATCGATAGAAAGTTCATTGAAGTTTGCTTCAGTAAACCGATAAGTCTGACAATCCTGGCGTTCCACATAGAATACCGGATACCAAATTCTGACAAAACTGGCTATTTCCACCTTAAGTACCCTTACAATGCCGTGCTTAGAAAATACCAGATATCTTCCTTGTCGTAGACATTTAATAAACATCAGGTACTCATATTGATACCAAGCAGGTTCCTTTTCAATCCCCAGAATAGCATTAATATTCACTTTTCTTCTTTTCTTGACATAGAAATTTCGTTCAGTGTCTTCAAGAAAAGCGGATCTCATTCTGGTAACCTGGTATCTTGCTTCAAGCCTCTCCATTCTTTGTTGTCTATCCAATGTGGGACCTGGTTGTAAAATGCTAGATGAAATATTCAGAGTTGGATCAGGAACCTCTGAGTTAGCTCTGGACGACTCACCCTGAACAAACGTACTTTCAGTAGTAGTGGTGGTCGGAGCTGGAACAATAGGAACAACCGAAGGACTTTATTGGACTGGAACTTCTGGTTCTTGAAATTGAGAATGTGCTACAGGAGATTGATGACCAATATCTTCATTATCTGATAAACCTCCATAAAGCATGTTGACAACCTCAAAATTCTCATCTACTTCAACTTCAACTTCTGTTTCAGATATAACTACAATATCATCTTGATCTTCTTCTTTAATCTTCCAGAACTTATCAAACTTTCTTTGAACATCATCATCTGAATCAATCTCAACATAGTTAGAAAAGAAGTTACGCATATCTTCAAATTCTTCAGACTCATGCACATTAGAGGTCTTCGGACATCCAGTTGAAACAGGTGCAGAATCTGGGTCAACATAAACAACTAGTTGCAGATTGTTCGCATTCCCAGGCTCAACATAGTTAATCTCCAAAGCCATATCCGTCAAATCAACTTCATTCAACAACTCATCAACTAAGTTTTCCGGATCAGCTTCTTCGTCTCTTTCTTCATTTGATCTTCCCTCATTTGCCCTTTCTTCATTGACATTTTCAGTAGATTCTTCGTTCACACTTTCTTCAACTCTTCGTCTCTTAGAATTCTCCCCCTCGTGACCTTGATGACCCGGATCATCTTGGTCATGTCTACGCTTAAGAGACGAACCGGCGGCAGGTTGGCAAGTTTCTTCATGTCTAGCCACTCTTTCAGAAAGCGTAGAAAGAGCATCTGTCATCAACTTTAAACCTTGCTGAATTTCAGAAAAACTATTTCGAACCTCGATCCTGAAAGACTGGAGCTCATTCACCAACGAAGATACACGAGAATCAGGAACTGACACCGGAGTAGGAGTAGAAAGCGGAGGCGAAGTCGGTTGAACATTTCGAAGCAGAGAAATAAGATCTTTATCTTGATGCTCCGGAGGCGACATAGATAATAATCGCGCGTAGAGCATATCAGAAAGTTCTGAAATCGGAATATCCTGAATACCCTGTTGCGATGTAGGTGGAACGTGTGCGGAAGGCAACGGTAGAGATCGAACTATAGAGAACGGTTGAATTGGCGGTTGAGTTACTAGTCGACTTGAAGGCTCCCGAATAATAACACCCGTCGGTCGTCTAAATGGAATATCTACTGGAATCTTAGGAATATCTGTTACTTTCCCTTTACCCTACAACATCGCTTTCATTTTGAGTAACTGCTCATTCTTTTAGGCATCCATTCGGTCATTCATCGTTTTCAATAGCTCATCAAGTGACATTGAATCCGACGTTTTGAGAGATTCAGATGTAACGACTATAGAAGGAACTGTCGTAGTTGCTTCTAGAACTGTTACACCAGAAGAAATCAAAGGAGCTGAAACCTGAGTATCTACATTCCTTGTAGATGGTCTGGCAAAACGAAGATCAAGTTCATCTACCTCAATATTTGCCACATTCGTGTTTATCGGAACGGTATCCGAAGTGTCAACCGTATTACTTTCCGACAACAATCTTTCAAAAACATGTGTGGCCTCCACTTCAGATTCTCTTAAGACAGATTCTCCAAAATTCATATTAGCATCATTTCCACCATTATCATCATCATCATCATTATCTGAATCATCCACTCCGTCATCACCATCATCACTTTCAGAACTACTTGAGTCAGCATCATCTTTACCTTGTTCTTGTTGTTCTTCTTGTTCAGTCTCTTCCTGAACATTCTGTTCTTGAATTTCTATTGCATGCTCTTCACAATAATCAATTACCGCTTCATCTTCTGGATCTGCATAATTCTGAATCAGCTCTGGAGGAATAGGCATAAAATTATCAAACGCACGCTTCTGCCTGTTGATGTAACCCATTTCATAATCAAGAGCTAGAACCCAGTTATGTCTTCTTGGAATGTCTTTATTACTCCTAAGCATGCTCCAGACAATAAGCTCCAAGAATCGAATGAATGGCACGAACTTGCGATCTTTGTTCGTACTTTTGGCATGCACGAGCTCAGACAATTCGGTCCAGAAGATAAGAGCATAATCCACATGCAAATCATATATAATTGCATGGAAAAGTCGTAAGTAATGCAGACTTGAATTATCGGTACCAGAATATTTGGATGTCAAACATCTGTTGATAACTGAACTCAAAGCATACCATACTGGTGGAAGACGTGGCTTCTAAAATTGACTAACCATAGTCAAAGGACCAACATATCCCAGAGCTCGAATTCTAGCCAATATATCTTCTTCCGGTGGATAATCATCAAATTCTGTACGTCCCGGTCTCGAATAAGCTTCTGGTAGACGAAGTAATAATCGAAGACGATCATAATCCAGAAAAGTCTCGAACTGATCGATCTGAATCTCGAATCGAGGATAGGAAATATTATCAATCTTTCTGATTGTATGCCAGGCTTGTTGCAGATAAACCTCAGGAACTCCATGACGTCCCGAAAGTGCATAATGAATTGGATGACCTCGTAGAATAGCACGTATAATCGGATGAATTCTCACTCTGTCAAGATTGACAAAATAATTGTTTGGCTAGTAAGGCAAAACATATAATTTGAGTGGGAAAATATCTTCCGGAGAACTCCTTCTGGCAGACAAATCAGCTCCCGAAGAACGAGCTGATGGAAGAGGTTTATCTCGAGAAGCATGATCCGATGGTTGATTCTCAACTTCCTGAACTTGAGGATTCTGATCATCATTTGAGTCCATATATCCCCTAAGAAATATGCAAACAAAGTATAAAACATAAGCAAGAAACACTATGAAAGAAAATGGAAAACAAAAAAAATTGTGATAATTTTTTTTTCCTAAGTCTAAAATGCGCCATAGGCTGTGGCGCAAAGCAAGAAATGCGCGAGCTACAGAAGCGAAAATCTGAGATGGACAAAAATAAGTAGAAAAACGCCATAAGCACTAGCGCAAAATGAGAATTGCGCTACCAGCGGTGGCGCAAAGTGGGAATTGCGCTAAAGACAGAGGCGCAATTCTCACTTGAATCAGATTTAAAAAAAACGCGATAGACTTCAGATCGAATCAAATCCACAAATTAGACAACCAAGAGATATACATAAGCATTGATTCATCATATAAGTACATTGTAAGCATAAAACGACCCTAAACCAACACTTCATGTGAATCTAAAATCGACGAATCTGTTAGAACAGTCGCACAGAAAAATGATTAAACCTCACAAATCGAATGAAATACATGGAACAAAGTATGAAATCGATTAAGAAATGATGAAATAACAAGAAAGAAAGGTTCGAAATCATACCTGGAATCGATGAACACTGAATAACAAAAATCTGAATCGAAGAAGGTCAAGAGATTATTCGAAATGAAGTTGAAATGAAGTTGAAATGAGAGTCAAAGTGGTCAAAACCCCTTTATAAACCCTTTGAAAAACATCTTTTAAAAAAATCAAAAATACTGAATTTATGTGATTTGCGCCACCTAAGGTCGCGCAAATCTTGATTTGCGCCAATAAGGGTAGCGCAAATTAGACTTGAAAGTATTTTTGCATTTTTCAAAAAAAAAATGAGTTTTCTCATTTTAGACTCCTTTCACCCCCCCCCCCCCCCTACACAAATGCATTAGATAATCTCAGATTAAAATAGCATTTGGAGAACTTACCTGAAGAAAATATCAGAAACTCATACCTGCTCAATCTTTGTACTGACATATTTCTTCCCTTCAAAATAACAACTCATGAACTCTCTCCCCCTCAAAATTAGCTTAACTTTTGAAATTGCTCCCCCTCAAAATCAGTATAACTCCACACATCACAGTATGAAAAATTTCACGTAAAACATCAGTAATAGAAACTGAAATACATTAAATTATATAACATAATTACTAACTATAGAGTGTTTGAACACCGAACAAATAAAATTCAACTAAGTGAAAGTAGACATGTTTTTCAAACAAATGACATCAAATGCATGCTTTTGGATTCAGAAACAAGTCATGCTTGCATATCAAGTTACAAATTGTTCAGTTTCAACCTCTTATTAAATCTATTTGGTGTGCTAGCATGCGAAATATGATTTGCAACAATCAAATGTACTTCTGAAACCTATAAGAATACTTTGCTCTTACTCACACTATATGACTGAAATTAGAATTTCCACAAATTTATAAGTTTATCGCGACATTGTAATTTCCCCAAGATATAAGAGATGTGTGCTCATTGGCATCTTTTATTTTGTGCACATTGGCATATTTTTATCAAAAAGTTTATTAAGACTAAGATACACCGTAAACGTAACTTTCTATCTGGTTCTATAGCAGGATTTGGGTAAGCCAATCCCAGACCAGTTGGCCTTAGGGGCTAGGTGTCGAGCACCCCTTGGAACTTACTCTCCCAAACTAGAAAGGCTACATCGATATATCCTAATCCCATCTGTACCAGTAGGACATGGCTTTCTATCTGGTTCTATAGCAGGATTTGGGTCAGCCAATCCCATCCCAAAGTTTTTCTTAAAAGCACCACATGCAAAATTCGACGGGGAGCATTTTACTTTTTGTGCGAAATTTGATGGGGAGCGTGTTTTAATAAATGATTTTGGGTAAGAGATGTATGTTTTGGAAAAGACAAGGTAATTTTTTTTGAAAATCTCATGGTATCCGGACACTATCCTATCCGGATAGGTATTCGGACCGGATAGGTATCCGGACGACCCACCCGGATACCTTGGCCCTATATACCCGGGTACATCTCAGTTTTCATTTTTTCCGGACACATATCTCCTAAAACCCTCTCGAAAACCCTCTCTCGGATACTCTCAATTTTCACTCATTTCGGTCGATTCCATCTTCAATCACACGTATGTCACTCGATTGTCTCTCCTATACATTTTATCGTTACAATCGCATGCATTTTATCCACAATTGATCGATTTCTCGATCGAAAAAGGGTTTTTGAATCCCGACTTAGTGTCGGTTCATATTCGGCCTCACACACGCTTGTTTAGGCCCGATCGTTGGTGTTTTCTTGCTTATCCTATCGATTAGACGTATCTAGGATACATAGATCTGGGTTGTGATTTCATTTTTGGCCAATTTGTGTTGACCGGATGTCGTCCGGATAGTTTCAAACTATCCGGACACATTCAAGTTACCCGGAAACATTCAAGTTGCTAAGATATTTTATCTGGTAACCACCCCATCCGGTAACCTACCTTATCCGGAAACCATCTCACCCGGTAACCCAAGTTGTCCGGAAACCTTTATGGTTTCCGGTAAGTTCAACTATCCGGGATATGGTGTTTGTCCGGTAACCTTGTTCACCCGGTAACCCAAGTTGTCCGGAAACCTTTATGGTTTCCGGTAAGTTCAACTATCCGGGATGTTCATGCTTGTCCGGTAACCTTGTTATCCGGTAAGTTCAATTTTGTCCGGTCACCTTACTTGTCCGGTAACCAAATGTATCCGGATACCAATGTACCCGGTAACTCTTGTTATCCGATAACCATTGTACCAGAACACTTTGCTTCCCGGATACTTTCATTGTCCGGACAATTTGGCAATACCAGTACCCTGTTCCACTGTTATTCCTCAATCTGTTCCAGATTGAGCCGATCTTCGCAAAGGTACGCACTGGCAATTCCTTTTGAATCCGACCATAAATCTCACACCGTGTCTTTCAGGTAATCAAATGGCGGATCAACAACAACCTCAAGACAATCCTCCCAATGAAGAATTCATAGACGAAGAGGCTGATAACGCCCTCGTTCACCCGGACAATATCTCTGAGATCGAGGGGAACAACCACCATATCGACGCTGCTGAGTTACGACCACAACATAGTGTGCTCGTGGACATCTTACCTAGTCATCCGCTTCGATATGCACTCACAGCGACCACCGACGTCCCGATACTCTATCTTCAGCAAGTACGGAATACCATCCGGGTCGTAACCGCTCACAATTCTCAAACAATAACCGCCACGAACGATCAACATCCGTTTCTACTCACACCGGAGTCCTTTCGACGACTACTCTTACTACCCGAAGCCACTGCCGGCGGCCGAGCTGCGTTCGACCCCGCAATCAACGAAGACACTTTATGTGCCGAAATTCGTGCACTCGGATACAATCACGCACTCAACCGCCCATCTTCCATCAACAATAAATACTTGGCGCCTATCTGGTACACCTTGTTCACAATCCTGAACAGGTGTCTCTCATCGCGATGGAAGGGCATCGACCAGTGCACAGCCGACTTCTTACGCCTATTTCACGTCGTCTGCTACAACCGGCACATCGACTTCGCCATGATCATCTGGCGTGAGCTGGTTCAGACAATACGGGCGATCGGAGGAACGAAAGAGCGCAAGTTCATTCCATATATGCGCTTCCTACAACTTGCCATCCGTCAGCATATGGACGCGAACCCGAACATCCCACGCCGCATGAACCATCTGGTATGTACCCAATTCAGTTTACACTATCTTGTTATTCGCAACCCATCCAATGCCCAGGTGATGCCTATACCCGAAGCCTTACTGGCACACGCAGATCCGCAAGCACCGAGTGTTATAGATTATAGGAGAGCGTTAGGTGCTCTTGTGGTCCAGCCAGAGCCGGAGGGACCTCCGCAAGGAGCTAGGCCTAAGAGACGTGAGGGTCCAAGGACAAGAGGAGGTAGAGTCCGGGTAGCTGGTGCTCCCGGATGGGGCGTGTTGAGATTACACTCAGTGAGGGGAACCGATGCGGGTGGTGCGGAGGATCTGTATGCCAGTACAAGCCATGCCACCCGACCCTCCACAAGCCAACCTTCCAGGCCGTCTACTCGTAGACCACCTACCCCACCACATACTCGTACAACCGCTGATGCCGGACCGTCGACTTACCAACACGAGGTCCCGGTCGTCACTGCCCCCCAAATGCTGGATCAGGACCCCGGAACGGACACAACTGAACCGATTTCACCATACACTCAAACCGATGTCCTGGATTCCGAAACCACCGACTCCGATACGGAACGCGCTTTTCGTCTCTCGATGATACCACCTCGTATCGGACGTCAACCGCATATGCTCGAAGAATCTCCATCCGACCCACCCACACCCTCCGATATCCCTACATCCCAGCCTATTACGGGAGACATAAGGAGAGAGGAGGGAGTCTTAGTTGAAAATTTAGAACATGTGAGAAGGAGAGAATGGAGACCGAAAAAGAATCATGAGAGGGCGAACGTACAAAATAGAGCGGAGAATGAGCGAATCCGAGCCCATGTCGCCCAGGTAACCACATCTGCTGCCTCGTCTCATCCGTTAGGACGAGACATTGAAGAAGATGTCGTGGACCTAGCGATGCAACTGCACAACCTCCCTAGCCACTCAACCAGCTCTCAACAGTTGGTTGTTTCCTTTTCTCACGGGGACTTAGCACAAAGTCTATCGTTCTCTCACTCGGAGAGTGTCGATATTGAAACAATAGATCAGCATCCCCCGTTCTCGACTTCTTTCTGTGCACCATTGAGTCTGGAGCCCTTTGATATTATAACATCTTCCATGGCTAGGACACAGATCGAGACTGCTAAGATCGGTGCTCTTAGTGACCCGATCGGAACATCCGTAGTATGTCTGCCCTTGAGCGGAATACGAGGATCGGATGGAAATCCTACCATAGCCAACGTCATGCCAGCTATGAACGTAGGTGGTACTTCTATTGAATCAACAGTCGTAACCTCAACGGGTAATCTAAGTGATCCCGAAGGTGATTTACTTGACTTTGTGTCAAGGAAATATCTGGACGACGCCTTAAAAGCTGTCCGCGAATCAATGGAAAAGGAGATCAGAACGGAGCTCGATAAAGTTAATAGCCTACTCAAACGGAAGGAGAAAGTGGTAGAAGCTGAAACCGCACCAACACCTCCACCAGCACCTACTCAGCACACTTATTCGGTGGATGATCTGAAGACCATGCTCCTTGCCCAACTGCTCCAACACACTGATATTGACTCCTTGACTGAAGCATATCTCATTTCAATACTCCGATCCCAAACATATGCTCAGCCGTCATCTGTTACCACCTGATTGGATCAGCTTGACATGACTCTGAAGGACGTTCAGAACGCCTATTCTAGGGTGATGATCGATTGGCAAAGGAGCATGGAGGAGATGATGAAGGAAGACTTGCAACAATACAATATAGAGAAAAGGTATTACACTGGCTTTAATGATTATAGGTTTCATAACAAACAAATTATGAGCAGTTTGTAAGTTTTTCATAATGTTGTGTGGGTTTAATTTACAAAATTAACAATGACGACTCGTTAACATAGGTTAAAGAAGCGTTGGTAACGGTTTCTGGAAATCAGAGACATACTGATCAGTTGGAAGTTGTTGTAAAAGCTACTGCACAAAAGGAAACTACTAGAGTGGTTGACGGTGAAACCAACACAACTAACAGCAATTGGGACAATTTGCATGGAACGGAAAACGAGGTAAAAGCACTTTAAGTGTATTTTGATGTTCCTTGGAACAATGTACACAAGTTAAGACATCTACTCAAATGAAAAATGAAATATGTTGAATATGATCAATGCATTTTCATGACTATTCAATTCATGCAAAAAAATCATGACTATACATCGTAATACATCCGACGTACACGGTATTTAATTGTTGAATATGATCAAGGCATTCTCCTTAAACGTATTACCGACAAAATTTCGTTATTACAGACTGAAGAGACGTTGGTATCAGATAGGGAGAAGGAAGGTGGTGTTGAGGTTGCAAGAAATTGCACGGAGCACGAGGTATCGTACACTACGCCATTATAATTTAATACGTACCATGTTTTTTTTACAATCTTCAAGTAGGTTAAAACATGATAGGTGGCCATAATTAATAAACAATTGTAATATGAAGGATACGGGTGAGGCGTGCGAGGTGCAGGAGATGGAAATGGATATGGCTATGCATGCAATTAAAACGGTGGTTGATGACATACGTCAATCAGCATCTGTTGGTGTTGGTGAAGACAAGGCGAATGGCCAGGATTGGGGCGTTGTTGATGACGGTGAGGATGGGGACGATTTTGAAGATGAGGAGGAGCTCCAAAAGGTAAAACCAATAACATTAAAATGTGAAATGTGCGAACACATATCTTATGTATCAACGTTTCAACAAGTTTTATTCCTAACTACGTTACTGTTGATTACATGGTTGATGACTGAATTTCATACATTTGAAAAAAGGTTATGAAATCTAAATTAACAATATGAGAAACAACAATTTAAAAGTGTATTTACCGGTTTGTAGTTCCACATTAAAGACTAAAAACTGTATTTATGAATAACTATTTTAAATTATCAATAGTTGGGAATTGTGTATTCACCGGAGTATATGAAATCTGTCTCATAGGTTAACATGTATAGTTTCCCAAGTTTAACAAAGTTTGAAATCTGTTTTCTAACATAATATATGAGTTTGTATACTGACTGAAGAGTTACACAAACAGGAATACATGGCGAAAATCGATGCGCATTTCGACCAAATCAATTGCATGAAGCATGACGTGAACAAGTTAATTAAGGAAGCCATGGAGTTGTTCCCGGAAGACGTAAGCTTTTATAACTATCAAGAGGAATTCGAAATGCTTTTCAGGGAAGATGCCAAAACAGAAGATGAAGATGATGATGATGATGATGATGATGAGCCTGTAATTATGGAAGACGGCGAAAAGAATGAGACCGGAATACGCAAGGCTACAGTTACCCCGACAAAGTTGGACTTTGACGTCGTCCTAACACCAGATTCACCAATCTGGTGTACACAGAGATTCAATGCAATCGACAGTGATATACTACAAAGGTCTGTATCGACGGCGGCAAAGGGTGCAGGTGGAGTTTCATTAGGTGGTTTGGGGAATACACAAATGGTTCCGTACACCGAGAGCATCAAAGGGAAGGTTAATGCGGTCGATGACGTCGTGCATCGTATGGCGAGTCACCGAGAGACCAAACTTGGAGATCAGATGAGATCACCATACGTCAAGCGAACGGTGGAAATACGGATGGCGTTAACCAACGATGAAAAAAAGGTATACGAGTTGTGCTTGGCTGCATTCGGCGGACCGGAGTAAGTACATTTATTTTATGAATTTTTTAACTGTAGCATACCATAATTGATTAGCGTGTACCACGAAGTTGCGTACTTTGGTATAGAATAGTTGTGTTCGCATACGAAATTTGTAGGAATTTGTGCTGATAACATGTTTTATATTTTGAAATGTAGTGACATGTTGTACTCGTCAAGTACGGGTCAACAGATAGTACGAGCGGGAATGGAGAGCCTGGCCGGTAATAAACACATCTTCACGCACGTCATCGATGGGTGGGTGGACATACTGAACTATGAAGAAAGATATAGAAACGTCTATTCGCCCAGACGATTCTTTTTCAAGACATCGGTTCTGGTAATAATTGAAAAAATTATTTAGTATCGATAAGAATATTTCGTATGTACAATTCTAACAGAACCGATTACAGGAGGGGGCGTGTTGTTGAGCCACATATATAATTACAACAAACGTTACGAGTGGTTTAGAAATAACATAGCAGATGCAGAGAAGCACAACGTTGAAAACGCGAACCTAAAAAACGTTGACCTGGTATGAAAAAAAATTCGATAACATTAATTCTTGTTTAAAATTATCATAATATTTACTTTAACTATCTAATTGATTGATGATGAACATATCTTCTTCCCCATTATGAAAGACATGCATTACTATTGCGTTGTGTTCAACCTTAAGAGCAATCTTATAGAAATAATAGACAACAAACAGGCTACATCTTTTGGGAGCGGTATCGACGAGAAGTGCGATAAGGATGTCAGTCTACTAGTAAGTAAAAGAATAGACATATTAATAAATAAATTTTAGTTTTAACATTGGAATAAACATTTACAATCTATTTTGTTATGTCTAGCAAGTGATGATGGCAACGCACTTAAAGGATACGCGTCACCCGACCGGGAAGGTGATAGAGAGTTTCCCAAGGGTGAGACTTGTTTCAAGTTGGCAGACAAGAGAAAATTTCATAGATTGCGGGGTGTTCGTAATAAGACATATGGAATGTTATATGGGTGGAGGGAGTCGAGGTTTGATCACGCATCTGGACAAGGAAGTCCCGACACAAGAAAGACAACTTGAGGGGTTAAAGAAGAAATATACAACAAAGATATTTTTGAGCGACGGGAACAAAAGGCGTGGATACGTGATGTCGGAAGTAGCAAGATTCAACAACATGGACAAAGGGATTCAGTCACAAATTCTGGATATTGCACGCGCAACTCGGGCCGATAGACTTGCCAAATTCTGATTAGCTTGAAAAACATTTTACTTTGAAACAATATATTTGGTTGCTTTATGTTTACTCGTACGCCAAGGTAAAACTTTTAGCTTAGGCGCCTTTAGAATTAGGGATTTGATATTTGGAAACATTTTTGTATTTATATTATATTATTTCGTATAATGATTTGAGGTTTGGTAACTTTTTGGTATCATACAGTGTTTACTAGATTAATAATAATAGTGTTTTACAATTTCTTTTACATCTATTTTCCATACCTAAATATGAAATTTGGAATTTCATCAAATAACAATAAATTGTTGGACACAAAATATTAGTATTTTAATATTTGTGTTGTGTTAACATGAAACGAAACAATAAATACAAAACTTGTGAAATTTACTATGGGTAAATGTCAAATTATATTAAAAAAATATAACCATGGTTGTGTAGAATAAAAAAACTTATGAATATTAAACCAAATAGAGTTTTTGTTTCGTTGGTAAAAAAACCAGGGTTGTATAATACATATTTCCACAGAGTGTTTTCATATTATATAATAAATATTTTGTATATTGATCTATAGTATACTTCATATAAATTTCATAACAATAAATAAAAACACATATGCATTACGATAAAACTGCGATACCATACAAACTACGGGACAATTGAAAGTGAAAGCACTAAAAACACACAACTAACAATAACTCTCTCCAACATCAGCACAACACAAAATACTACAAGAAGCAACTACAAACGTACACATCATGCACGCAACAGATGTTTACTCCACCGGGGGCGACACTTGAAATCCCTCCTAAGAACATCGTACGAAGCCCTTACAATCTTTATATCGGTGTCATACTTCCAAACCATCTCCTGTAGGACCGCATTTTGAGCCTCAAGGTCTTCAACTTTGTGGCATTGGTAATCAAGATGATTTTTCGCCCATTCCAAGTGATCAAGCGTGTCTTCATGTTTCTCTTTCAACCGTTTTAGCTCAGCCCTAAGAGCTCGGTTGTCTCGAATTAAAGCGTCGATAACCACCACTTGGTTTGAATGTGAAGCGATCGGGTTAACACCATTTTGTGGATTGTTGTGTTCCATTTCTAGTAAGAGGGGGTATAGATATAATTCTTGCAAATGATAAAGGATATGGATACCTTAATATAGGGAAGTAAATGGAAAGATGGATGAGTGAAGGATATGGGACGCTGCAATTGATATTTAACAATGGAGGTCTTTGTCCTATTTGGAACACCACTATAAACCCTACAAATACACCCACATTTGCCTACATGTAAGGACAAATGGTCATTATAGAGCCCATAGAAGGAATCTCTGATTTTGGCATGCAAATTGGTTTTCATATAGATGTGTAGCCATGATGTGAAGTATGCTTAACAAAGAAAATAATAAACAAAGGATTGCATGAAAAAACTAAAAGATGTTAGACCATTTTCTAAAAAAAAGATAGTTATAATAATTTATTTGTTTGGCTTTTTTGGGGAAGTGTTGTGAAAATCTATATCTTGAAGCATGAATAACATTAAATGCATGAAAAAAACGCACAACACAGTATGTAATCAAATACCATGGAAACACTCATGGTATGAAAAAACTAAATAATAATCTCTAGCAAACAATCATGAATAAATTAAGTTCAAACAAATAATAAATTGGTTTACAGCACCAAAAACTCAAAACCACCAAAACTAGTAGGAAACTGCGAAACATATGGAAAAAAACAACAAACCCTAACCATCGCTTTTTCGCGTTAGACAATTCCTTGAATCATGGTTCGCCAAGTTGTTACACCTCCTACACAAACGTTTCTGCTTCTTACAAGTCTTGGCCGCTTTCTCCAACGCACCTACCAACCGTTTTCCTGTACCACAACCTTTGTTCCGTATACCAGCATGTGGTAACACCTTAACCTCCTGAGGAATATCTACATCGTAACATTCCTTGAGTGCTTCGGCTCTATCCGCAGACGCAGATGGGATTATATTATCAACTTGGAACTCAGACTTCATGTTCTCCAACATTTTCGTAAGCACGTTCAACTTGCTTTTATCATTTCTAATTCGACTAACCAACAAATCAAGCTTCGAATACAAACCATTGATCAAACGCTTCTTCTCTACGTCAACCTCACCATACCGTACGCGATCGGTCTGAACTTCAACAGGGACCAAAGACCGAGTCCATCGACGAGATATGAGAATATCGGGTATTGAAACAATGTCATCGTTTAGCAAAATCTTGAACATGTGGCGACACGGGGTACCATTACGAGGAAAGAAATTGCATTCACATTCCATCATGTCTATTGATGTGTTGTGTGAAACCTGTGAAACACGAAAATAATGAATTATAACTTAAACAATTCGTATGAAGTTGGTGTCTAGGCATAAATGTAAGTCGACATCCGTGTAAAAAGTAAAATACAAGATACGAATACTTGGTAATAACCTTCATATTTTTGTGTAAAACCCTGTACTTTCTGATATCTCCATCTTCTCCAAGAAACATGACACCGCAGTGATACGCAGCTTTCTTTATCTCTTTTTGAACTTCTTTAAAAATAATACGTGTGTATATGTCCGATGCATGCCTCTCGATCACCAACGGCGTGGCACCTCGAGGGAAAGTGTTTCTTGTGATGAACTCGAGGATGCAATGCTTGTTCCTCTGCTTTTCGATAGCACCATCAAAAGCATGTATAAACTTGACCAAGTCATTACGGTAATATGCATATATACGGAAAAACGTGAGTGCACTCTCGGAGCGGGATGTTGTCCTCGTTAACCCAGACATGGGGACGTCCCTATAATACGCAGATATCCATGATTGCCTAATTCGGTACATCTCTCTTACCCAATCGTTGCCATGCAATTCATAATCATCAATTATACTACACCACTCAATCTCAAATTCCTCCAGACTCATATGACTATTCCATACCAATTTATTGAATCTTCTTTTGAATGACACGTTGGCATCAAGATCAGAGGTTATCTACAACTATTATAGTATTAAAACATTTACGCATGCACCAACATAATTATTTAATGATTGCAATAGAAAATAAAACCGACCTTGCCGGGAACTTTCTTCATAATGTGCCACATACACAAACAATGTTTCGATTCTATGAACACCTCAGGAACTGCTTGTTTCATAGCCGCACATTGGTCCGTTATGACAAACGTAAGTTGCTTCTCATGTGCTTTCAAGAAGGCAGACAATACCCACTTGAAATTTTCTATGTTCTCGTGGCTTATCAATGCAGATCCAACGACAACTGACCTCTTATGGTTGTCGATAGCTATGAACGGAACAAAATTCATAGCATGACTGTGAAAAAAAAGAAATTAAAAAGTTAGTAAATTTAGCACGAAAATCAAGAAAAAGGGGAACAAAATATCATACATACCGATTCGTACGATATGTAGCATCAAAAGATATAGTGTCACCGAACTCTTTATAGTTTAGCCTAGCAATCTCGTCAGCCCAAAAAATAGCCTGCAACTCCCCATCAGTAACCAATATGTCAAAGAAGTAATCAGGAACAACTGTTCTACATTTACACACCAAATCAACCAACATTTGCGCGTCTTTCCTCCCCATAAATGTGCCCATGGCAGTCCTCGCATTCTGATAGTCAACTTGAGTCGGATTGACATATTCGTACCCACCTTTAAGCGCAACCTGAATATTATAAGACTTTGCCCCGCCAATACACGATGATGAACCATTATACACATTCCTAAAATCCGTATATTGCAACCGTCGTTTAGAGCGTGACATCCCCTTGTCCACGGAGTTGTATAGAGCATGGTTGTGCCTTTCTTCGAACTTATAAACAACATATGTACCACTTTCCTTCCTAAGGCGAAACTTAATACAAGCTCTACAATTAGTGCGTTTCACGTTGGAGTTCCTAGTCATGCTCTCGACGTCTTTACTAACCGGCATACCTTGATTACTACAAAGTAGGTAGCGTGTTTGCACTTGATCAAACTTATTTTTTTTCTTATTAGATTGACGAACATCAAAACCAGCTTCTTCGACATATTTCATATAGGCAATGTCAGCAAGATCAATAGAATTAAATTCAAATCCCAGTCCTATCTTTACAGTTTCATCGACATATGAACAACAAACAATAATGCTTTATCATGTTTTTTCATATAATATAGGTTTAAGCGCCAGTTTCATAACAAATTAGTCCCTCGTGTTTTCACATATGAAAAAATGTGTTATATATATGAATTTATAATTTCATAACAAAATGAATACACCAAATACGAAATAAATATAATATATATGAACAACTAACATTTTCATATAATAACACTTAACAGTTTCATATTAAAAGAAGAAGATGAAACGGTTACATCCTAATTTCATACCAACTTATACACCACAATATATACATATGAAAAAACCCGTGTTATATGTGTGAATTCAAATATTAGAAACATAATATATTCATGAAAAATCAAAGTTAAAAAAGCTTAAAATTTAAAAACAGTATACTGCATAAAAACAAAACAAAAATTTTGTAAAATGGCTGGTTGTTAGATAGTTTTACAAATTTGTTAAAAAGAATGGTGAAATTTCTATGAAAAAATAGAACACATCATTAAAAACATGAGAAAAAACTTACGTTTCTTTAATGGTGTAACGTCAATGGCATCATCAACAACCTGGAGTAAATCTTCCTCACATTCTTCATCTGAAGCAAACGCAATAACAAAGTCGGCAAGATCGTCGTCCACCTCCATGTGATCATGCACGGTTTGTTCTTCATGATTTTCTTCTTCATTATTATACATGACTACGACAAATTGTTAAACTACTGTAATGAACAATTTCTAAAGAATTTCTAGATATACTACGGTTATGGTGACTGGGATGTTCTTCAAGAACGGTTGGAGGAAGGAGATGAATATCAAAAAAACGGATAGTATAAAAAAATTTAAATAAAATCAATCACTTCCTAAAATAAAGGATTCATATCATTAATTATTAAAATTCCGAAAATAAAAAAAGAGGTACAAATGACAGTTTTGCCCTTAATGACCAATTAATCAAGATTAACAATCAAAGGCTAGGATTAGTTTACATAGTTTACACATATTTAGTAGTTTACAATTTATTATCTCTCTCTCTCTCTCTCTCTCTATATATATATATATATATATATATAGTTAGCTTAGTGTTAGGAAAAAGTGAGCTAAAGGGGTGTTTGGTTGGGGGTATTACCCAGTAATTAATGGGAATGATATTAATTGTTTTAGTTTGGTTGAAAAGGGGAATGAAAATGAAATGATTAATGATGTTTGGTTGCAAATAATAGAATCAATCATTATAATAGAAATGTCCAAAAACCATTCCTCTCCAAATTGGGTGGAATGAACCATATTAATTCATCGTTGTCTCCCTCAGTGAAACTCTAGATAAACTACCCTTCTACTCGATAGACAACCAAAGAAATCGATCGTTCTACGGAAGAAATCTATTACATAGAACGTTTTCTCCATCTGGTTCTCCAAAGAAATTGTTCGTTTTCTCCAAAGAAAGAGTTCGTTTTCTCCAAAGAAATCCATTAGATCGATCGTTTTCTCCAAATAAATCGATCGTTCTATGTGAAACATGATCTTCCGATCTGGTTCTATGTGAAACACGATCTGGTTTTTTTGACGCAGAAAAAAGCAAGGAATCCAAGGTTTTCTCCATTAAATCGAAGGTTTTTCTCCAACAGATCGAAGGTTTCTCCAACAGATCGATGGTCTAGAACATCAGATCTTTGTTTGATTTTGTTCTTTGTTCTTTCGTCTTTCTTCTTTCTTCTTTGTTCTTTGTTCTTTGTTTGATTTTGGTTTTTCTTGATTTGTTTCTCATAATGGGTTTGGAGATGAGATGGGGAAGATGAGATGTTTCACAAAGATGTTTATACTTTGGATAGTCTTTTGGTTCAATAGAGATGCTTCTCTGTTCATGGAAATAAGCTGGAAACAAGAAGAAAAGGACAGAGACTATCATTATAGGATAGTGTTTTTTAAACCAAACATTAACAATGGAAATCAATATAAAGCAATGTAATGTAATACACTGGACGGTAATCATTCTCATTCCTTAACATATTCATACCCATTTTCATGTTCATTCCTTAAGACAAACCAAACGGGCCCTAAGTTACCATCTCTTTTGTTAGTAATCACCATAGTTGGAGTGAGCTCCAAGCTCACGATTTGCATAACCGTATCTTCGGCTCACGGTTCGAACCCTTACGGTTCAACCTACTTTTGTTTACGTAATGCGTTAATCTTTTCATTACATTTTCGAAGTTTCTTGTGATAATTCTTCGTTATTTGTTCATGTTCCATTTCTTTACTTACGGTTCATCAAATTCACACATTCACGGTTTCTCTTTCTCTTAGCTCACGAATTTTACACCTTCGGTTCCATAAACGGTTTTGTTGCCATCACTACCCGAAAGTCCGAATTAATCACTTCGAGTTCCCAATCTCATTTGGTTCACGGTTTAGTATGGTTAACGTAATTGTTTGAGTTCCCGACGACTAAAAATCCATTTCCTTGTTACGTTAGTTTCCTCTTTTATAATTCACTTGTTAATCGTCAATCTTACCAAAAGATCATTTTCACGTTAGTGAATTGTTGGGCTTTTTAGAAAACTAAATCCATAGCTTAACGATTGAAATTTATATTTCAATCGTAACCGGTGGTGGTTTACTTAAGGGTTCCAAGTGCATCGTTTTAGCAAATCTCGTTATAATTCCACATCTGAAACAAGACTTTCCATGCAAGTTACCAACTTCGTGTTTAATGTCTCGCTCTATAATTCATGATTTATTTTCTTGTCAATTTACTTTTCGCAATTTAATTTATGCACTTTACTTTATGGAATTTAATTTTACCGTTCTTTAATATACACAATACATTTATCGTCGTTTATTTCATGCAATTTAATATTCGTGTTTTTTTCAAGAGTTGATTACTTGCACAACAAGTTACGTTTTCTCAAGTGGAATTATTGTGGTTTGTTTGATGCATTATCCATCTTCATTATTTGCTTATAAAGTTCGTACATCCTTTATAATTAGAAATCGAACGATGATGGGCTAAGCGCCTTAGTTCGGGGTATAAAGTGAAGTTGGGACCGAGACCGATTAAAAGATAAAGAGGTGTATCATATGCCATGATTGTCCAACATTATTAAAATCAAGGTCGTGTTTTGTGGTGGATCACAATTAATCAAATGACAAATGGTTCGTTGTATCATAAAATATAGTGATCTTGAGATAATGAAGGAATGTTGTCTCATCTTTTTATCTAATTATTTGTTTTACCCCAATGGATCTTTATACCTTGTGCTTCTTTTTATAAACGATTTTTCAGTAGTTGTTAATCAAAATCCCCATCAAAAGATTGTTTTCGAATTCGCCATTTGAGACTCGTTTTTACAAACTCGACATGTAAAGAAGAACTTTTCCATGCTTCCCTGTGGGATCCATATTCGGTACTTTGTACCATTATTACTTGTTTTAAGACGATAATAGGCTAAGATGTATACTTGCGTCAACATTTATTTATAATCGTTTTTAAAGGTACACCCAACCTAGCTAACAATGTCCAAGACGATTTCCATGATTGCAATATGAGCATTGTCTTTTGCTTAAGGACTAAGACGTAGAGGAATGAGCCTGAAGAGCCAAAGATTCGACGAATGAAGTAGAGGAGATGTTAATTTCTAGTCACTTTTCTTCATGAATAACTAAGGATTAAATGCATGTGAAAGAGGGAAAGAGTTCCATAAAAAGTATTTGGTTGTGTATGGTATATAAGCGAGCATGAATGCCCTCAAAAAAATCCATCACATGGTCTTGGTTCATTTTCTTCACAAGGAGTTTCCTATTAGTACTGCCAATACAAGCTGGAGCAGGTGAGAAAGGATTAAATTCATCCCACAATTCTCTAAGACGAGTGAAATAAATAGGAATAGAAAGATCGTCTGCTTGAGATTAGTAATGGACAACTTAAGTTGGTATATTTTAGGAGCATTTGATTGAAAAAATTGTTCATAAAGATCAATCCAAATTGTAGATTCCTTTTCAGTATACAAGATACTTGTATATATATATATAAAGGGAAGCAATATTTAGTAACCAACTACTTGCCAAATCATTACATCGTTCCCATAAGGGAATTTCGAGATTAGCTGAAGATTTTTGGATGTGGCCATTAACAAACCCAAATTTGTTTTGGTACGAAGATCCATGGTCACTGCATGAGACAATGAACTATAGTTATCACCAGAAAGATGAGGAGTAACTAGTATAGCCGTAGGTTATTAGAGCGGTGAATGAGAAAATGATCAACAATCGAACTTTGAGAAGAGTCGGACTGGTTTGGGAAAGAAGAAGCATGATGAACCATTGCAGAAGGGATATACGAATGCTATGTAGATACCATCTTAGATTTAAGTAAAAAGAATTATGGCTGTATACTCAAAATTGTGAGTTAATAGAATGGAAGCACAATATATAGGCAAGTTACCACGATCTATAAGCTAAAAGATATAGAACCTACTATCTAGAAGATAACCTTGGCTAAGCTAACACTACAACAAAATGGAGTTTATAGGACGCCTAAAAAAAGCGTTCTAATAGAGTATTGTATAGGACCAAATTTATAGGACCAAACAAAAAAAGCGTCATATATAAAAGTGTTACAAAAACTTTATAGGACGCTATTTGGCGTCATAGCAAGTTTTTTAGAACATTTTTCAAATAAAACGTCCTATTAACTATTTTATAGGATACTATTTGAAAAAAATGTCTTATAAACACAAGTGTCCTCTAATAAAATGGGTTTATAGGACACTTCTCAAAAGCGTCCTATAAACTTTAGCTAATACGACACTTAATTTTGAAAATGTCCTAAAACCCGTTTTACGACGCTCAAAAGCGTCCTATAAACTCATTGTAACACTTTAAGACATGACAATTTTTTGTTTGGTCCTATAAATTAAGGTCCTATAAAACACTCTATTAGAACGCTTATTTATTTTAGGCATCCTATAAACTAAACTTTGTTGTAGTATAATCTTCAATCAAATATAAAGAACCTACTATCTAGGAGATAACCATGGCAAAGCTAATCTATAAGTATAAGGATGCTTATATGGCTACAATTTACAAGCACGTGGGCAACTACAAATTGGATGAAATCATAGGCGAAGAAATGATATGTTAAGCTTTAACAAGGATCCTATCCGGCACCACTACACCAAATGTTGTTTTAGATAACAAATGTTAATTGCCTATGTTGCTTAAGATAAACTTAGACAACAAAGGCTATTACATGTTGTCTAAGTTTTTTCTTAGGCAAAGTGTGGTTCTATGTTGCCTAAGTGTGACCTTAGGCAACATATAAATGATTGTGTGTTGCCTTAAAGTATCTTAAGCAACATCATAGCATATGTTGTCTTAGATAAATGATTGCGTGTTGCCTTAAAGTATCTTAAGCAACATCTTAGCATATGTTGTCTTAGTTGAATGTTGACCGTTCATATTTTTTATAGAAATCAGTCAAAGTTAACTTAGGCAACATATAATCCATTTCCTTTGTTGCATAAGATATTTCTTAGACAACATATTTTTTCTTATGTCTATGTTGCTTAAAATCAAAAAAATTAATAATAATTTTAAAACATACTTTTCTTGTATCTATCAACGTATTTTAAAAAATAAAAATAAAAATTAACTTTTCTTGAATTAAATTTTTTTTTAAAAATTTACTTGAATTAAAAAATATTTAATACAAAATCCACCGAAATTTAAAAAAAAATAAAGTTTTCTTGAATTGAAAAAATATATAATAATCTTTAAAATAATATCCTTTGGTAAAATTTAAAAAGATAAAAAAAGTTAGATTGTATTTTTTTATAAATGATGTGTAATTTTATCGATCTCAATATACATCACCTGGATACATGTACCACAGACATACATACAAACACGTAATAAACCATTATTGGTATTTTTGGGTCATAATAAGACACTCTCAGTCATAAAATGTATTATTGGGCTATAATGCTTTAGTGGTTCTTAATAGGCAATAGTGGGTGTTAGGGATCTAATAGAGTCCAATATACACCGCATGCAAAAATGCAGTACATACATGCATACAAACACATAATAAGCCACCGTTGGTATTTTTGGACCTTAATAAGACATGGAGTGTCTTTTTAGGCTATAATGGTTCTTAAGAAGCTTAGTTATTCTTAATAGGCTATAGTGGGTCTTAGTGGTCTTATCCAACCCAATATACACCACATGCATATATACTGATCTAGATATAAATATGTAATAAATCACCATTCGTGCTATTGGCCTTGATAAGTCATAAAAAGTATTGTTGAGCTATAATGGTTTATTAGTATGCTTTAGTGGTTCTTAATAGGCTATAGTTGGTCTTAGTGATCTTATAAAGTCCAGTACACACCACATGCATAAATGCAATACATACATGCATACAAACACACGTAATAAGCCAACATTGGTATTTTGGGGCCTTAATGAGACATGGAGTGTCTTATTGGGCTATAGTGGTTATTAATAGGATTTAGTGGTTCTTAATAAGCTACAGTGGGCCTTAATGGTCTTATAGAGCCCAATACACACCACATGCATATATATACAGTACATACATACATGCATTGAAACGTCCAAAAACTAGGACAAATTTAAACCTTAAAATTCCACAAAGTTAACCATAATTCCATCCAACTTTTATACATAAATGGAGAATTAGTAATGAGGGTTCACATACACAAATTGAACTTATCAAAACAACCTGCTAATCTAATCCTAAACATTAAGATCAGATTATACTAGTTGTTTAAACCATTCACCAAAACATCCTCGTATATGCCAACTTCTCCATTCATCACCAAAAGTTGAGTATCAGAAATCACTCGTCCCTCATCCCGCTATTACTTCCCCGAGCTCGTACCTTGTAAGGAAATTTAATTTGAAACGACTAGGCTTACGCCTAGTGAGAACATCCATTTTCAAATTAAAACTTTATAAGCTTTGGAAACCAATGTAAACAAAGCGTATAAACAAACCTGGCTTGCCACCATTCTTTCCATACACATACACATCTTGCGATGACGAGAACATACCCGATTCCATGAATATGACTAACACTCAAAAAGTCATATCATCACGTTCCAGAGCCTACTACGAATCACCACAGATTCGAGATCATTGCTCATGTCCAAGAAATTACAATTTACTTTATGCCTATTTTTTGAAGTGGAAGTAGAGATTACAATTTACTTTATGCCTATCTCTTACCTTCCCATAGAAATCAGGAATTACGATTAACTCTCGCCTATTCCTAGATTTCTCATCACAATACAAAATGGGAATTACAATTTACTTTATGCCTATTCCTCATTTCACGTCAACGAGAATCACAATTTACTTTATGCCTATTCCACGTTTCACATCACAATACGAAATGGGAATTACAATTTACTTTATGCCTATTCCTCATTTCAGGTCAACGGGAATTACAATTTACTTTATGCCTATTCCACGTTACAAATAATGCCATTGCCTATGGATCCATTACACTTACTAGCATACGTGCATATTTACTCGAACGCACAAAACAATTCATATCATATTCTTATTCTCAATTGTCCCTCTTCGGCGACTTAGCACGGGGGCAGCAACCCCAGAATGTTTTTAGAAAAGCTTAACCATATAACACATCCAGAAATCAATTCGAAAACTATATCCGGAAAATCCCTTATTCGGAACCCAAATCCGGAACTATCCGAAAAACTCATCCGGAAAAGCCAAATCCGGACTATCATCTGGAATTCGGTAAAAACATCCGGACACTCATCAGGAATCAGGTACATTCCGATCCGGTACATTCCGGACACCCATTCGAAATCCGGACTCATTCCGGTATCCGGATCCAATCCGGAACTTTTATCCGGAACCTTAACTTTCCGGGAATTTCAACTTCCGAACTACTCGTGCAGGACCTCGATTTTAATTCTTAAAACTCACGTTAACCCAATTCCCAGTTGATTTCATATCAGTACATATTTACCACGACATTTAGATAGTTTGCAACCAAATATCTTATTCAATTTCAACTGTAATTATATGGAAGAAAGATGAACTCACCTGGAACAAACTTGAGACAGTACAAAACTTTATTTTCCAACTCAGCTTCAATCCTATTCATCAAATAATCAATCAACCTTCCAAATCAAAACACCAACATGAATCGATTTCAGGTTGGATTAAAGAAATTCACAAGAACTCACCCAACGATTTCGATTTTGTCTCTTCTTCTTTCTTTCCTTCTCTGATGGACACCGACTCCAGTGAAAAACCAATTGAGATATTACTCAGATACCCAGCCGACTCAAATATTAAATATCAATCAACTATCCACTAATGACCAAACTTACCCTGAAGTTCAAGTTTACAATTAGCTCAAAACTTTGACAAATTTCTCTTTCAACCCCTTTACATCCAAATATTAAATAATGGAAAATTCGAGGTGTTACAAATCTCCCCAACTTGAAAATGATTTCGTCCTCGAAATCAATGTTATGTAAATAGATGAGGATATCTATTCTTCATATCCTCTTCAGCTTCCCACATCACGTTAGCACCTTTGTGATGTTTCAATTGTACTTTCACCATAATCATTTCCTTATGTCGTAGCTTCTTAGTCGTTCTTTCTAAAATTTCTTCCGGTTTTTCTACACAACGACTCTTCTTATCCACTCTTATATCAGAAAGTGGTATAACATCGTCCTCTTCGGCTAAACATTTTCGAAGATAACAGACATGGAAAGTATTATGGATTCCTTCCAATTTAGGTGGAAGATCCAACTGATAAGATTGAAGTCTAACTCTCTTAGTTATAGTGAAAGGTCCAAGAAAACTAGGACTCGGCTTTCCACGTTTTCCAAACCTTATCACACCCTTCCATGGGGATACCTTAAGCATTACACGCTGTAGGTTCCCAGATTCACGTCGTATCATATTAATGGTAGTAAAATAGACAGCGGAAGCATATTAAATAAAGCCATTAAAATAAGTGATTGTGTAAACGATAAGTGAACTATGAGAATCAAATATTGAACAGTAAAATGATAACAAGATCAGATATAAAAGCTGCTCATATATTGATAATGAATCACACCAAGAACAAGTTAAAGTGTGTTCGGAAATCTCATAGGACAACAATATCGTACGGAGGTAGTGCTCGGGATTGCTACAGTATATGCTTAAACAATTGTGGAAAAACTACTCTTCCCAAAGCTTACAATTGTTGTTCCACTACCTCGCTATTTATAGACCTGATAAAGTGTAGACAGTGTACTATCGTACCCCGGAATGACACGTGGAAAGTGTGTCTCCAATTTTAGGGCATACGTGGAAATTGTGGACACGTGTCTGACACTTAATATTTCCTACGAGACTTAGACTGACAGAGGTCTTCACTTCACCAGAGCTCTGTTGAAAGAGCTCTGTTGGTCTTCTTTTAAATACTTGTTCCTGTTGGAAGTCTTCGACAGAGCTCTGTTGAGCTCTGTTGGATCCGACAGAGCTCTGTTGAGCTCTGTTGGTCTTCTTGATGAACACCTTCCAGGTCTTCTGTCTGATCTCTGTTGGTCTTCTGACTTGAACTATTTTCAATACTTTTACATAACAGATACTTGGGGCTAACAATCTCCCCCTAAGTATTGAAAATAAAAATTTACAATTGACAAGAGATTAAACAAAAGAACATAGAACTTTTACCTCTGTCCAAGCCTTGCACTAATCTTTTGGAATATTACAAAAAGATTAAAAGATCAGTACATTTAAGCATAATTATCTCCCCTAAGAATTCTGTCGAATCTTCTGATTAGAGTACGGAAGTCCAGCATCAGATCAATCTGGTTGATGAAGAGTTTCTGCTGTTCTTCTGGACACTTGTTTCTTGGGAGATCTTGGATTATGTTCTTGATGTATACCAGCGATTCACTTGAGTACTTGTGGGCTTCATTTGCTCTGATGGCCTTCTTTATGCCCTTCTGTCTGCAGATAAAGACTGGAGGATCTTCTACTACAGTTCTAGTTCTGTGATGACCATAACCCTCAAGGTTTTCGTTAGGAGGTGCAATCGCTAGTTTATCCACTTTAAACTCTATGCCAAGTTGATAATCAATCTGTATTCTGAGATTGATGTGTTCTTGCATAGCAAATCTGACTTCTGGTAGCGCAATTCTGGCCGGTGTGTATCTTTCTGAGAAGTTCAAGCAATATGCGTGGAGTAAGATCAGGTCATATGGATTCAGAAGGACGAGATCATTGTCATTGAAGATTTCATTTCTGCCTTCTGTTGATTCCACAGTATACTCATGGTATGTGACCCTGTCGTGTTGAAACTTCTTGTGCTTGATGTCCAGAATTCTGCGGATACCGAAGTTTATATTGATGGCTATGTTCTGATTTGACTTGGTTTGGATGAACTTTAGCCTTGCATCAGAGATGGTGTTTATCCTGATTGGGTTGAGGTATGGGTTAATGGGTACAGCATTTACAGGGATGATGTCTCTGTCAGCATAGAGAAATGCAAATACCGTTTCTAAGGCAGGTTTTTCGGTGTGAAAGGTAGAGGTTTCTGGGTTCTGTTCTGTTACGGTTGGGTTTGGGTCATTGTGGGTCTCTGCCATAAGGGTGTCGATGTGAGCAGATTCGGCTTGACTTATTTGTTCTTCAGCAAAGGATTGGTCTGTCCTTTCTGGTTCTTTTGTTAGAGAAGTAGGAGGGGTGTCTAGGCAGATGATCTCTGGTGATTCTTGCGATGACTCTTCTGTCGCTTTGATGACTCTGTTCTTGAACATGTAGTCGAATGCCACTTCAGTCATATCTGTCATCCCCTTTTCTCCTTCTGTAGTCTCTGCCTCAGTTGCTTCTGTGACTTTCCCTTTACCCTTGGCTTCTTTTTCAACCTCTTTCTCCTTTTCTACCTCTTTCTCCTATTTCTCCTTCTCCTCTTTCTCCTTCTCCTCCTCCTTCTCCTTCTCCTTCTCCCCCTTTTGTTGTTCTGAGGACTCACCCAATTGATTGTCGGATTGACCTTCTTGAGCGTCTTCAAAGTCATCATTATCGTCAGAGGATTCAATTCGAGCTTTTGGTGAGGAGTGAACAACAAACTTCAGACCGGTTTTCTGTCTCTTGCTTGCGGGTTCGTCTGTGGGTGCTTCTTCTGCAGATCTTTTTGATGTAGATGCAGTCTGTAAGATGATATTAGTAAAGTTTGAGGCTCCCTGTTTCATCACATCTTCTACCTCTGTTGCAGCGGCTCTGATTTCTTCTACTTGAGCCTTGAAGTTGACTTTGTGAGTATCAAGAGACGCTTTCACATGTTGCTCTGTTGCCTTAGCCTTCATTACGAATTTTGATGAGATCGTCATCATCCGGCTTAGAACATATTTTCTGAAGTTTCCCATTTGCCCAACTGTCATGGGTAGGTCATTTGGGTTAGGGCTGGAGATGTTGAGTGGAGTAGCAGATGAAGTGGTTGCTTCTTTTATGGATTCCTTAACATAGTTGGTAATTAGCTCTGTCAAGGTTCTGATATTAGATTCTGAAAGAATAACCGTGGGGATGGGAAGGGTTCTGTTCATCTGCGCTGTGTGGTTCTCTGATATAAGTCGCTTTAGGTTTGCAAGTTCTGTCGAAGTCTTTGTAACTTCCTCTGCGCTGACTGATCGTAGGTCGGCTATCTTTGTCGTCAGATTTGCAATCTCTTCTCCTCTGACCCTTTCAGACTCTGCTCTGAGTGTTGCAGCTTCGTCGTATCTTCGAGTTAGATCAGCATGCTTGTTTGAGATGTTCAGCAGTTCTTCCCTAAGAGAAGCATTTTCCTTGCGGATCAGCTCCTCCTTTTGTTCATTGATAAGTTTATACTCGTTCAAAGAGTTGTTGATACTGTCACAGAAGCTTTCGAACTCTGCTCTTGTGACAGTGTCAACGAGGGTCTCCTTGGTTCCAACACATGGTTCCAATTCTGCCTCGAGTTCAGAGGCGCCTCCGTCAAGAGTTGTTTTGATGTTGGCTCTTGGAGGGCTTCCACCTGATCCTTGATGTTCCCTTTGAGGGGAAACAACTATAGGTGTTCTGACCAGAGTTTCCTCTTCCAGCTCAGGTTCTGAAGAAGGAAATCTGGTGTGATGGGAAGCATATAGATCAAGCAATGTCTTCCCTTGTTCTACTATGGTCTCCCATTGTCCCTGAGTCGGACAGATGCTACGTGAGATTACAAAGATCTCTGGTCTAATTTGTGTAGTCTCTAAATGAGCCACAGAGGTATCATCGTGTGGAGGTGACATATTGATGTTCTGGGGCGAATGAACATCACTACCAAAGATAGTTTCCCCGGCTTCGTGCGTATCAGAGGTATGAAGAAGTGCCTCTGATGGTATAGGCTGGTTAGGGTTCGAGGTGTGCACCTCTGTTTCAATAATCCCTTGGTCTTGATCACCAGGATTAGATTGTGTGGGAGCATTGGGATGTGGGCTAGGATTTCTCTCAGATGTGTCATCTTGGACATCTTCTTCTATCCTCACATTTTCCTCGGCACCTAAGGCTGTAGAACGCTCGGGTTCCTCTCTGTTATCTATTTGCTCACCAGTATCAGAGGAAAGAACTTCTACCTCTGGTGACTCCTGTACTCCCTCATGAACAGTCTCCATAGTGGATGCTATGTTCCCTACTTCCTCCTCCATCATCACTCTAGAGGAAGACCCCACTTCGGGTACTCTTACCTCTGGTCTGTTTCCTTCTTCCACTCCTATTTCCTCACTCGTACTCTCCTCAGATGGCTCAGAGCCTAAGTATGCTGGGGTTCTCACCTCAGGTTCTTGAGGTTGAGCAGCATGTCTATAGTTTTGGATAGAAATGTGGTCTGGGCTTATCAGAACGAGCATTGTACCTGGAACGCGTCGAATGGGGGGATATTCTCCTGAAGTGGTGGGATTGAATCTGGTCATGACCCAGTTCCTGAACGTATTGCCTTGTTGAGTCAATTCCAGACTCTGAAATGCTCTTCTAATTACCAACCCGATAAACCTTGGAAACTTGATGTTCTTCAGAAATTTATGTTGCCCAACTTCTCCTCCTTTGGCAATGGCAGAGGTTTTGAGATTAACAGCAGTGAGAAGGTCGGTGTAGAGAATGCTGGCATAGTCAAGATTTTTTTGAAAGAACAATCCATACATTATCTGTAGGATTTCTATGCTGGCTTGATCTTGACTACCAGATTTTCCTGTGAGAGTTCGGTTCAGTGTGGAGAACATGAAATTCCACACTGGTGGTAGATTTTGTCTTTTGAATGCTCCGATGCGGGTGATATCTTTGTTGTAGCCTAGAAATCGTACAAACTCCAGAAGGACAGCAGTATTGGGTGGCTTCTCGAAAGCTTCTATGTCGAGCTGTCGCTTGCTCTTCATTCCGAGGATTCTCCGCAGGGTAGTTGCTCTGATTCTGATCGTTCCTGAACCTCCATCTCGACCAGAATCCACATTTCCAATGATTCCGTTTAGCTCTTCTACGTGTTGGCAAGTAGTCCACCACTGCTTGATGTAGAGCTCAGGAATGTTGTCGTCGAAGTCTGTTAGGGCTCTGAAGATTTCTGAGTTTCTGAAGAACTCCAGAAATATGTGGTATGTGGGTAGATAGAGAGCAGGGTTTGGATCTAATCGATGGTTGCTTTCAGCAAACTCGTATGGGAGAATAACAATTTGGTCGACGGGACCAATACGGCTTGAATCTGCTGAGTGTTGAGGGTTTGCCATTTTTGCAGGTTTGGGTTTTGAAGGTTTGAATGAAGAGGAAAGATGAACAGGGTTTAAATAAAAGAGGGTCAAGGTTTTGAATATTTATAGTCCGAGCTTGTGGCTGAGTAATCGCCGCAGATACTGTAGGCACTCGAGTGTCAGAAGGTGGAGTGGCCTGAAATGTGTATCGTGGGGACAGCTAGTGGTTTAGCTTTCAATTGGAGATTGCCATGTGGATTTGTTCTGACCACTTTTGTGCAAGTAAACCGTCGCGGTTAGAGATGTGTGGGTTACAAGTGGTTGACGTTTAGAAATAACCCGCACCTCTGATGACGTTACTTTTGATGACGTGTTCTGATGACGTGGCAGAATAGACTAACAGAGCTCTGATGGAGCTGAGTTAAGTTGCTTCTGTTGCACGGCCTCCATTTCTTACCGTTACCGTTACCTTTACCAGAACTTGTTCTGATGTGAGATGGTCAGAACTTTACATGATCAAACAGAGTTCTGATGAGAAGCAACAGAGGCTCTGATGAGATGTCAGAGTTCTGACTGGTTCTCCAAAAGATTTAGCTTTAAGCTCAAAAAGAAAAGTCAATTTGGTTTTGGAAATTTGATTATTGACTTGCTCCCCATAAAACCATGCAATTTTCCTTTATAAGCTCCCCCTCGACAGATGAGCCTTCCCTTCCTTTGATTTTTTTTTAAACAAAAGAACTTTTGTACGACCAAAAAAAATGCGCGACAGAATTCTTGTGTACAACAGAACTCTGTTGAACTATCCTACCCAACTTTTTGACAGAGCTCTGGTAGGAACATCAGAGCCTCTGTTGATTTTAAACAGAGTTAGGAGGACAAGTTCAGCATACCCAGTTTGTTGATTAGGAAGTTAAATCTCCTTTCATTAAGGGCTTTTGTAAACAAATCAGCAAGCTGTAGGTCTGTTGAAACAAAGTACTTTTCAATAGTCCCTTTTTCAACATGATCCTTTATAAAGTGATACCTTATGTCGATGTGCTTAGTCTTCGAGTGTTGAACTGGGTTGGCTGTTATGGCAATGGCACTCTTGGAGTCGCATAGAATTGGAATTTTACCATACTCCAAGCCATAATCTCTGAGTTGTGTCTTCATCCATATTACTTGGGAACAACAACTAGCAACAGCAACATATTCCGCTTCTGCTGTAGAGGTTGAAACACAGTTCTGTTTCTTGGATGTCCAACTCACCAACTTTTCTTCAAGCATTTGGCAGCTACCAGAGGTACTCTTTCTGTCGTTCTTGCATCCTCCATAGTCTGAGTCTGTGTAAGCTACAAGCTCAAAACCAGAGTTAAGAGGATACCAGAGACCCAAAAATTGAGTCCCTTTCAGATATTTAAAGATACGTTTGACAGCTGTTAAATGAGTTTCGGTAGGATTTGCCTGAAATCTGGCACAGAGACAGGTTGCAAACATTATATCAGGTCTACTGGCGGTTAAGTACAAAAGTGACCCTATCATGCCTCTGTAGTGCTTGACATCTGTTGGTTCACCATTAGGATCAGAGTCAAGTTTAACTCCAGTGGCAATAGGAGTTTTCATTGGTTTTGAATCATTGAGCTTATATTTTTTCAACATGTCAGAGATGTATTTGGACTGACTTATGAAAGTCCCTCTGTCAGATTGTTTGACTTGTAAACCCAGGAAGAAAGAGAGTTCTCCCATCATGCTCATTTTGAATTCACTTTTCATTAAGGTTTCAAACTTATCACAGTACTCTTGCCGTGTAGACCCAAAGATAATATCATCAACATATATTTGTACCAGAAGTATATCATTTTTGTATCTCCTGAAGAATAGAGTTTTATCGACGGTACCTTTCTCGAAGTGATTGATCAACAGAAATTTGGACAGAGTTTCATACCAGGCTCTGGGAGCTTGCTTAAGACCGTAGAGAGCTTTGTCTAGTTTGTAAACGTGGTCTGGAAACTCTGAGCATTCAAAACCAGGAGGTTGCTGGACATAAACTTCTTCTTGCAGTTTGCCATTTAGAAAGGCAGACTTGACGTCCATTTGATAGACCTTAAAACCTTTATGAGAAGCATAGGCTAGGAAGATTCTTATGGCTTCTAGCCTAGCCACAGGTGCAAAGGTTTCGTCATAGTCAATTCCTTCTTCCTGTCTGTATCCCTTTGCAACCAGACGGGCTTTGTTTCTGATGATAATCCCATCTTCATCCTTTTGGTTTCTAAACACCCATTTGGTTCCAATGGCCGCTTTGCCTTTTGGGAGTGGAACCAAGGACCAGACTTTATTTCTCTCAAATTCCATAAGCTCTTCTTGCATAGCTTCGATCCAATTTGGGTCCTCTAGGGCTTCCGAAATCTTTTTCGGCTCAATCATGCTTAGAAAATTTACAAAGAAGGCTTCATTGATTGTGGCCGATCTTGTCTTTATGCCATCATCAGCAGCACCAATGATAAGATGATGAGGATGATCCTTTGTCCATCGTGTCATGGGAGCATGGACAACGGGTGGCGTTTGTGCTTCTGATGGGAAAAGACGAACTTCAGCATCAGAGTTCTGTAGGTTTGGACCAGGGCTCTGTGGCACACAACTTTGGAGAGTGACCTCATTGCTCTGAGAGTCATTAACAGGGCTCTGTGATGGTGAACTTTCAAACAAGGAATTTCTTCCAACGTTTGTCATCAGAGGTGATGAAGGCTCTTGTTCAGGTTCTCTTTATTTCTGGTGTGGTTCCTCATTTCTCTGAATTACTCCTGTAGACAGAGAGGTAGATGGTGAAGTATTAGAGGGACCAGTGAGAGATGTACCTGTCAGATTTTGATCTGTTGAGTTCTGAGCTTGATCTCCTCTGTTTATGTTATCATAGGAATCATCATCGAAGAAATCATTGAACATGAGATTTATGTCTTCTTCCCTTGATCTAGAAGAACTTATCTTCTCTTGTTCTGTCTGTGTCCCCTCTGTTGATTTTCGATCAGAGGAGCTTGATATGCTTTCATCAAAGGACACATTTACACTCTCTTGAATGACCCGACATCTGGTGTTGTAGACTCTGTAGGCTTTAGAGGTTAAAGAATAACCAATAAATATTCCTTCGTCTGCTTTCTTGTAAAACTTTCCCAGATGTTCTCTGTCATTCAGTATGTAGCACTTGCAACCGAAGACATGAAAGAATTTCACATTTGGTCTTCTGTTGTTAATGAGTTCATAAGGAGTCTTCTTGAATCTTTTTACAATTACAGCTCTGTTTTGGATAAAACAGGCTGTTGAGACTGCTTCTGCCCAGAAGTTCATTGGAAGAACAGAGCCAGCCAACATGGTTCTGGCGGCTTCTACTAGAGTTCTGTTCTTTCTCTCCACAACTCCATTCTGTTGTGGAGTTCTTGCTGCTGAGAAGTTTTGGGAAATACCTTCCTCTGTTAGGTAGGCATCAATTTTGGCGTTCTTGAATTCTGTCCCGTTATCACTTCTCAACTTTTGTACCTTTAGATCTAACAGAACCTGTATCCTTTTCAACAAACTTATCAGAATTTCTGGGACATCAGATTTTACTCTGATGAACTCAATCCAGGTATATCGAGAATATTCATCAATTAAAACTAGGATATACTTTTTGCCCGACAGACTTTGCACAGAGATTGGACCGCAGAGATCCACATGAAGCATATGCAAAGGTCTGGGACAACTATGATCACTCTTTGTTCTGTGTGAAGATCTTTTCATCTTTCCAAGTTCACAAGCAGAACAGAGATGGTCTTTGTCAAATTTCAGGGAAGGAAGTCCTTTTACTAACTTCAGTTTCACGAGTTTGTCAAGATTTCGAAAGTTTAAATGAGCTAATCTTTTGTGCCAGAGACAGGCATCTTCATTATTCAAAGACACTAAACAGAGTCTCTCTGTTGTAGTGTTTTGGTTTGGTTTGAAATTCATTTTGTAAAGATTGCCTTTTGTGTCAGCTCTTAAGAGTTCTTGACCAGACTCGGAAAGTAGTAAAGAACAATATTTCTTCCTGAAATTGACATCAAATCCGTGATCACAGAGTTGACTTATACTGAGAAGATTATGATTTAATCCTTCAACATAAGCAACTTCAGAGACTGAAACACCACCATTTACTAATATACCATAACCTTTAATCTGTCCGCCATTGTCTCCTCCGAAGGTTACTGCACTTCCAATTTTGTTTTTAAAAGAAGTTAACAGCTCCTTATTCCCCGTCATGTGCCTGGAGCATCCAGAATCCAAGTACCAGATCTGCACATGAGGTTTCTGCAAGACAGATTAATTTCTTTTAGGTACCCATTGCATAATGGGTCCTTTCCTGTTAGGCTTAGGTGGATTATCAGATTTTCTTTGAGATTGTTTATACTGAGATGATGTGCCAGAGGTTTTCCTTTGTGTATTCTGAATAGTCTTGACATATTTCTTTTGAACCGACTTATTCAGAACACAGTGGGGACCATTCAGATGGTTTTGCAATTTAAGTAACAGCTGAATGCTGTTGCAGTTTATGGAGCATAACTGATGCACATTGTTTTTATTCAAGAACTGTTTGAATGGAGCTTGATTCTGAAAGATTTTAGGACCAGATGTCTTTGCATACAATCTGTCCTGACTTTGTTTCTTAAAATTGCTACTCTTAGGAATAGACTCTTTTGACATTAAATTCTTGGAAATGGACTCATTTGAACGAAAAGAATTTCTTCCTTGATTTACACCGGAATTCGGAACAGA
Organism: Saussurea involucrata; assembly: GCA_033807775.1. Classification (NCBI taxonomy): domain Eukaryota; kingdom Viridiplantae; phylum Streptophyta; class Magnoliopsida; order Asterales; family Asteraceae; genus Saussurea; species Saussurea involucrata. The sequence continues at coordinate 73,657,868 of CM066327.1, read as the reverse complement.
CTTAGCTATCCACTTTCCCTTCTGTTCTGGTGTGAATCTTACAGGTTTGAAAGCAAGAGGAACATTTGAGTTTACAAAGACGCTTTTGTTTTTCTCTTTCTTCTCTACTTCTACTGCATTAGAAGCAAGAATCTTGAAATCTTTGTTGTTAAAGATTGTTACTGGTATAAATCTTGACATTTTCTTAAAGAAAGAAACATCCTCTTTTAGATCCGAAGATCCTACCGGTAGTTTCTTTAACTTGTGTAAGATGTACTTTTGACCACATAAGATATGTTCATCTACCTCGGAGTCAGAGTCACAATTAGAGGCTAGAAAGTCTCTAGTGGCTCTGTTGGAGGAATTTGATTCAATGTGTATGACAGGGATATTTGTTTTAACAGGTCTGAACTTTCTCAACTTTGGCTTTAAAGAATCAGAGATAGCATTTTCTTCAATAACTTTCAACAAATCTTCTTCAAAAGATGTTCTTATAGATTCAGAGGTAGGAGAGAAAACTGGTGCTTCTGGATTAAGTTTGCTCTGTGGCATTTCAACAGAGGACTTTGTCTCAGAAGAAGCAGACTTCTGTCCTTTGAAAGAATTGAAGTTAAAAATCTCTTTTGCGCCCAAGTTCTTAACAGAGTTAGGAAGTATGATTCTAGCTCTTCCTTGATCAAGAATAAACTCTGAGGATGGTTTAAAAACCTTCTTTTGATCGGAGGAGTCATAGCTAACGTTCCTATAGTTAAGATGTTTTGGTTTTGAGAAAGCATCTGAGGTTTTGGTTCTTTTGAAAACAGCATTACCAGATATCACGTCCTCTTTGATTTTCCCAATACAAAAGGCGGAGGACAGAGATGTCTTCTTCCTTTCGTTGTAGGGAGCAAGGTCAGAGAAACCAAGACCTTGCGTATCCATCTGTGAATTTATCTTGATATGCACATCTTGTGCATCTTGGTACTTTTTGATTTGAATTTCTTTTCTCTGTAGGGATTGATGTAGAACTTCCCTTTCTCTTTGAAAATAATCAGTTAGAGCAACAGAGTTAAGTCTCTCTGTTTCAGACTGTTTCAACTTTTCAGACTTCTGTTTCAAATCATTTTCATAAACTTTGATCTTTTCAGAAAACAGACTTTCCTTCTTCTTTTGTAAGATTTCTAACTCAGATTTTTCTTTAAAGATTTCTTCCTTTTCTTGTTCCAAGAGAGTCTTTTCTCTCTTGTAAAAAGATAGGTCCTTCTGAGCTAGTTTTCTTAGCTCCTTTTCTTCAGAAAGTTTTTGTTTTAGAAGATGAAATTCCTCATTCAACATGGAAACATGCATTTCTAATTCTGAGTCAGATTTAGATTCAGATGAGCATACCTTGGCACTGGGTCTGGTGGTCTCCAGCGCTCTGTCGTCAGATTCTTTCGTGGTAAGAGCAAATGCATGAGCCAAATCTTCTTCTTCTGTTGTTCCCTTTGTTATCTCTGGTTCTCCAGTCATCCAGTCAACAGTTTCTTCTAAACTTTCATCATCTACAGCAACTCCACAGAAGTTGGCTTGTTCTGGTTCATCATCAGAGGATGAATCAGAAGCCCAGTTCTCCATCTCAGCAACATAGCTTCTTTCTCTGTAGTTGTACTTGTATTTGTTTTTGTAATAGTCCTGGTCCTTTACCAGTTTGCCTCTACAATTAACAGAGAAGTGTCCAGGTTTGCCGCATCTGAAGCAGCGTCCATCATTTTGATTGATGGGTTGGGCAGCATCGTCCTTCTGTTGTGCTGGTGGATTTTCTCTTCTTTGTGGAGGTTTCCCTATTTCTGTGGCAACTTTGTTGGAACTTTTCTCTGGTGCTGTATATCCTCTTCTGTCTTCCCTTCCTTCTCTCTCATATCTGCCTCTTCTGTCGAACTTATTGCCAAATCTCTTGTTAAATTGTTGAGTTATCAGAGCAAGAGATTGAGCAAAATCTTGAATGTCATCATCCTCTGATGAGCTCTCATCTGTTTCACTTTCTGCAACTAAACTTTTCTTTCCTTTCTTTTTAACCGATTTATCTTTCTTTTTCTCTTTGCTTGAACTCTCTCTGTTGGACCTTTCAGATGTGGTTTTCTTAGAATCAGAAACTAAGGCGATTGGGCCTGCAATGGTGGATTTGCCTTTGTGTTTGACAACATCCTTCTCTTGTGCGGCCAGAGTGCCATACACATCTGTTAGAGACCATGCATCTAAGTCCTGGTTAGCTTGTAAAGACATGGACAGATTTAACCATTCATCATTCAAACTTTTCAAAAACAGAACATTGTTATCTTCCTTCGACCTAACAACCCCACATTTTTTGCATTTATTGATCAACACATTAAATCTGTTGTAGGTTTGCTGTAAGGTTTCCTCAGGAAGTGCCTTGAAATCGTTGTATTCATTTATACATTGGGTCCTTCTGTTCTTTTGGGTCTTGATACCACCCTCAAGTTGGTTAAGAAGTTGATCCCAGATTTCCTTAGCAGTAACACATGAATCTAGTTCTTGAAATATTTCGTTTGGAATGGCTATAATCAGTAGTCTAACTGCTTTAAGATCATTTTCCATTTTTAGATTTTCCTCATCAGTAAAACCTGTGGTTTTAACTTCATAATGAGCTGGAATCTCAGCAGTAGTTCCTGTTGCGGGTACACGAGGAACAAAAACCATGGGTTGGAATGGTCCATCCGTGACAGATCGCATGAGGTCTTTATCCTTACCATCGAAAAAATTAACCATCCTGATTTTCCACTGAGGATATTCATCTCTCAGAAGAGTAGGAGGTTTTGTTAAAGAGCCAGCAGTATAAATAGCATTTATACCGTTAGCCATTTTGAAAGAAAAAAACAGAGTACAATTTGTTGCAAAACGATTTTCGGCTAGAAACAGAGTTTCAAACAGTAACCAATGGAACAGTAACTTTTGAGAAGATTTTAAGCTAAACTAGAAAGCTTTAAACACAGTTATATGAGCTATGAAGGCTTGGTTAGACTGGTGATAACGCCACTTTTTGGCGTTATTTTCAGTTCTCAAACCAACGAGAATGGCTTGTACTCAAGTAAAAAGGCGGGTATTTTACAGTTTATTGAGCGATTTAAAAGGCGACATTCCTCGGAAATAGAAGCGAAAAAGAGCCCAAAACGAGTCAAAACGAAGCCTAACGGGAGCCCAAAAGCCAAGCCCAAGACCCGCGAACGAACCAGGACCCGACCCGCGAACCAGATCCGACCCAGAAAGACTTCTGCATAGCGCGCGACTTCCCACGCGACTTGCAAGTCGCGTGGAAGGTCACGTATCCCTCTGTTTGTCGAAAATCAGTTTTATAAGTCGGGATTTAGGTCACTTTTTCGGTATCCAACTGACGGCAGACGATTGGGAGCAGTTCGGGGGCGATTTTCAGTGCCACGTGACACCGTTTGGAGCGAAGATCGAGAATCAATCGAAGGAACGTTCAAGACGCGAAGGAGAATTCAGCACGGGAAAAAGGAGTTCATCAATTCATCTTACACCGTTACCACGATCACGTTTACCATGTTTCTTTACACTTTCGTCTCTTTTCCTTTTGTGTTTGAATCCCCCAACATCATGAACTAACTTTAAGATGTTGGGGGTTGGATTGAATTAGGATTGAACATATGATGGATGACGAATGATTTTTATCAGTTTTCCGATTTAATGAATGCATGTGATTTTGTTCTTAATGCCTTTGTGAGCGTAGCTAACTTGCAATTGTTTTTATTGTTGTCAATTATGTTCGAGAGAATCAATTGAGATCTAGAATTAGGAATTACATGTCTAAAGTAAGAAAGGATAGAGATATACCGAGTAAACTTTAGTCTCATAATAACCTACGCTTAATGTGTTATGAACTATATAAGGTGAGATCGAGAGATTAATCTTGTATTTGTTTTCGAAATAAACTTCATGGTAGCTTGAGAAAGCATCATGTTGTTACAAATATAACTGTTGTTACTTGAGAGAGAGCAATGGTTAGATCAAGGTTGAGTAGTCATTAACGAAATTAACTGGTATTTGTCATTAGTCTGATATTCATATGTGAAACCTAAGGATATCCAACCCTCAACTGTTTCTCCATCTGAATTCCAAAGCTGCTTACTAGTTGTCCGGTGTTTGTTGATATTAATTTCTGTAATTAATTAGTTCTAAAACCAATCCTCCAATTTCAACAGTCCAGTTAATAGTTCTTATAGTAATTGTGATATTTAGTTCCTAGTTCCCGTGGATTCGATACTCGTACATCCGTACACTATTACTTGACTTCGACCCGTACACTTGCGGTGAGATTCGCGGGGTGTCAAAACCCCGTGTCAAGTTTTTGGCGCCGTTGCCGGGGAGCTAGTTGCAGCTAATAGCACTACTAGCTATACGCGCTATTAGATTGGACATTTTTATTTTATTTAATTATTTCTTATTTTATTTCATCACTTTGAAAATCTGGATTGCTAAGATTGTTATTTTCTCTTCAGGTGCTAGTGGTTTATGCCAAAGGAAACCCGAGGGAAAGGAATCGAGCCAATCGATCCGGAAATAGAAAGAACCGCTCGTCGGCTCCGTAAAGAAGCGAAAGCGAGAAGAAATCTGAAAGTCGAAATGTCTGACGACGAGAGACCTCCACGTAATGATCCGCCTCGCAACAACCCACCACCACCTCCTGCAAGACGTCCTATGCGGTCGTTCGCCGATCCGAATGTGGCGGCGGCACGCATAGGCATTCAGCCACCCAGAACTGCGGCTAATTATTTTGAGATCAAGCCGAGTACCATCGTCATGGTGCAACAGAATCAGTTCGGAGGAGCGCCAACTAAAGACCCCCATGCACATCTTCGTGCATTTGAACGAATCTGCAATACGATCAAAATCAATGGGGTGGAAGAGGATGCAATCAAGCTGAGGCTGTTCAGCTTCTCTCTCAAAGGCCGAGCCGAGACTTGGACGGAAAGTATCCAACCAGATTCGATCACCACCTGGGCGCAGTTGAAAGCTGCATTTCTTCAAAAGTTTTTCCCACCGAGCAGAACCGCCCAACTAATGGCAGAGATCACCCATTTCTGTCAATGGGATCAAGAAACGCTTTATGAGGCGTGGGAACGTTACAAGGACATGATAAAGAAGTGTCCTCATCATGGAATACAAGGCTGGGTCATCATCCAGACCTTCTTCAGTGGACTCCACCCGCAATTCAAGAACGACATCACAGCTGCAGCGGGTGGAGCATTGATGGATAGGTCTTACGAGGAAGCATGTGAGCTGATCGAGAACTTGGCCGAGCACAGTTTCTCTACTCCACGATCAACCGTAAGAAGAGTAGCAAGTGTCCAAGAGAGTAACGAGCTAAACGAACTGAAAGCTCAACTGGCTGTCATCACAAATAGGCTGAATGGGGGAAATCTTCAAGAACCTGATCAGGTTCAGTTTGTGGCAAACCGGAAGCAACCGAGAAACGATCCTTTCTCGAATACGTATAACGAGGGGTGGAAAAGGCACCCCAATCTTTCATGGAATCAGCCGGGCCAACCACAGTCAGGTAATTTCCCTAACTCTTCTAATTTCTCTAATACTAATAGTGCTTATCGTCCTCCAGGTTTTCAGCAAAGAAACGAGGGACCATCCGGGGAGAAGAAACCGGGATTAGAAGAGATGATGATGAAGTTCATGACGAAAATGGACAGCACAGTCGAGGGATTGACGAACACGGTGAACACAGTCAAAGCAGCCACTGATCAGAACACGGCTGCAATAAAGATTCTCGAGAGGCAAGTGGGGCAGATTTCTGAAGCCCTACAAACCCGACCTCCCGGTACCTTTCCAAGCATGGCTGAAAAGAGGAACCAAGAGAACTGTAGCGCCATTTATTTGAGAAGCGGAAAGGGACTGAATAGAGAACCGTCATCTGAAGAGACCGAGCCCGATAGAGAGAGTTCGAATGAAGAAAAGGAGGTCATGGTTGAAGAGAGCGAGAAGAGTGAAGAGAAGAAGCAAGAAGAAACACCACCGGTCAAGCCGGAAATCCCGAGAGTACCCTACCCAAGCAGGCTGAAAGCAAATAAGGACCAGGTTCATTTTTCTAAATTTCTTGATGTCTTTAAAAAGCTAACCATTAATATCCCGTTTGCAGATGCGCTTACACAAATGCCCTCTTACGCAAAGTTCATGAAAGAGATCCTCTCCAAAAAGAGGGCACTTGATCACCAGGCCACCGTTGCACTCACTGAAGAGTGCAGCGCAATTTTCCAGAATAAGCTGCCCCAAAAGCTTACAGATCCAGGGAGTTTCTCGATTCCTATTCAAATTGGCAGTTTTAATTTCAATAGAGTTTTATGTGATCTAGGGGCTAGTATTAATCTGATGCCTCTTTCTATTTTCAGGAAACTTGGCCTGGGTGAGGTAAGCCCAACATATATGACATTGAAGCTGGCTGATCGATCGATAAGGTACCCATACGGGGTGATTGAGGATGTGCTGATAAAAGTGGGTAAGTTTTACTTTCCTGTCGACTTTGTGGTAATAGACATAGATGAGGACGAAGAGGTCCCGATGATTCTGGGGAGATCCTTCCTGGCTACGAGTCGAGCATTGGTCGATATGGAAGAAGGTGAGATAACTTTCCGGGTAGGCGGTGAGAGAGTAATCTTCAAGTTGTTTGAGAAGGCGGGAGGTCGAAGTGAAGGAGAAGCTGGAGCTGGTCATGGAGGACCGAAGATGAAGGAAGCCGCGAAGAATCGCAAGTGTGGGCGATTTGACCCCGCGGACACTGAGCCGAGTTGAGAACCGCACAGTCGTGCCACGACTTTAAATAAGGCGCTGGGTGGGAGGCAACCCACCAAGGTTAGTTTCCTTTTCTTTTAATTTTTGAGTGTGTTTAAATAATGAAAAACCCATAAAAATCAAAAAAATCAAAAAAGTCAAAAAAATAGCTGAACAGGGACATACGCGGCTTTACACGCGGTTTGCATACCGCGCAGAAATTCGCGGGGCCCTCTTTTGGTTTTCTGAAACAGAGGGTTACGCGGTTTTCCACGCGACTTGCAAGTCACGGGCTAAACCGCGCGAGTCCCGATTGCCCCGTTTTTCGTTTTTCGTGCAGTTTTTGTTTTCTTTAGTGCTTTGTGTGTTTCCTTTGTTGGCTTTGTTTTTCTTTCCCTTGTGTTGCATGTTCTCCCTTTCGTATCCGATTGATGATCAACTGTCAAGAATCCTCCGGCCGGGCAAAACAGGTATGTTCTAAATCCTTCTCTGCTAAAAGAGTGGTGTTGGATGTGTTATTCTATTTCAATTGCACGAGATGCAACAAACCTAAGTTTCACTTAGGTTTGGGGTGCCTCATTTTTGAACCATCTACACACTCGCATTAGACCCTGTGCAAACCTCGGTTTTACCGAGGTTTGGGGTTGGCTTTTATTTGGCAAACCTAGGCCACGGCCTAGGTTTGGGGTGCCCAGTTTAGAAATTTTGGGAGTTCTTTTTGCTTGTTATGTTAATGTCTTACCCGTCCTCTTTATACCTGTAAATAACTGCACAATGATCGAGTCGCGTAACCTACGACTTTGCTTACACATTGGGGACAATGTGTAGGTAAGGTTTGGGGTTGCCCAATCGGGCCCAAGCTTATGCACGTAGATTTCCTGCACTTCTGAGTGTCTAGATCAAAGTAGCTAATTTTTTTGATTTGAATGATTGAGACCGACCATTGTGGGAAGAATTTATGATAGTGACGTGACCGTTAGGGAAGGACTGGGAAAAGACATGACTAGGGACATTAGTGGAGACCACCCGATTGTGAGTTTTGAGCCTAAAGACGTCTTTCATTTCGAGAGATTTATACACGTAATTCTTATACACTTGTCGAATTCCTTGTCGTGAATGTAGAATGATCTCGCTACATTATTGCATTGAGTAGCAAAGACGAACATCAGGATATTAGGTGAGGGTATAGTAGACCATATCGTGTGGACCTTAAGAAATGATTCTAGGCATTGTGTGTTTGTTTTAACCATTTTTAGCTATCGTTTCCCTTTTTACCTTTAGTGTGTATCCATAGCCAGTTTGCAGCCAAACACTCACCTTATTTCTTTCTAAACCCATCATTTACCCTTTAGCCAAAAGCCTTAGCCAACCCTTATCCGAAAGTGTACCAATCGAAAGCAGTAATGAACTTAGAGAGATAGAGCGGAAAAGAAAGAGTTTCGGCCAGTCATGAGAATAAAACGGGTCAATGTGACCCGCGAAAGAGAAAAGAGGACCAATGAAGTCCCAAAAAAAAAACAAAAAAAAAATTGCAGTTATTTAGATATTATCTATAGCATTAAATAAGAGAGTCAAAGCAACTCCAATAGTGACGAAGAAGGCCAAATAAGAGAGCGAAAAAGTATAGAGTTCGGAACTGCCAATGATTGACATGCCAAGGATATTTGAACCTTTTTACCCGTCGTTTCATAACCATAGCCTTAGCCCCATTACAACCCGTGTAAAGACCTTTACCGATATTCCCTGTCTTGCTACTCGATTCCGTCTGAGATCAAGATTTTGGACAATTGTGCGCCTTTCTCTATAGTTGTCATGTAATTACTGCGTGTTCTTGTACATAAACTCCATACACATGACAACACGAGCGATAACCTAGGTTCGAGAGCGAAACGAGAGTATCCCGTGAGGTAGGGTCGAGGCGAAATATTTTCCCTAGCATGTCTGGACTTAGTCTAACCCTAATGTAATCGGAACTGTCACGAGTTCAACTCCCAATAGAAGGTCATAGATCGGACAAATTAAAGAATGAGGCGAAAGTGAGATAGATATTCACATGTATGGGAAATCACCGATGCATCACTTGGTACCGATTGGAATTGTGCAGTTATTATTCTTTCACAGTTTTATGCTTTTATTCTGTTTTTATCGCTAATTTGCTTGGGGACAAGCAACGCTCGGTTTGGGGTTGTTGATAACGCCACTTTTTGGCGTTATTTGCAGTTCTCAAACCAACGAGATTGGCTTGTACTCAAGTAAAAAGGCGGGTATTTTACGGTTTATTGAGCGATTTACACAGGTTATATAAAAGGCGACATTCCTCGGAAATAGAAGCGAAAAAGAGCCCAAAACGAGTCAAAACGAAGCCTAACGGGAGCCCAAAAGCCAAGCCCAAGACCCGCGAACGAACCAGGACCCGACCCGCGAACCAGATCCGACCCAGAAAGACTTCTGCATAGCGCGCGACTTCCCACGCGACTTGCAAGTCGCGTGGAAGGTCGCGTATCCCTCTGTTTGTCGAAAATCAGTTTTATAAGTCGGGATTTAGGTCACTTTTTCGGTATCCAACTGACGGCAGACGATTGGGAGCAGTTCGGGGGCGATTTTCAGAGCCACTTGACACCGTTTGGAGCGAAGATCGAGAATCAATCGAAGGAACGTTCAAGACGCGAAGGAGAATTCAGCACGGGAAAAGGGAGTTCATCAATTCATCTTACACCGTTACCACGATCACGTTTACCATGTTTCTTTACACTTTCGTCTCTTTTCCTTTTGTGTTTGAATCCCCCAACATCATGAACTAACTTTAAGATGTTGGGGGTTGGATTGAATTAGGATTGAACATATGATGGATGACGAATGATTTTTATCAGTTTTCCAATTTAATGAATGCATGTGATTTTGTTCTTAATGCCTTTGTGAGCGTAGCTAACTTGCAATTGTTTTTATTGTTGTCAATTATGTTCGAGAGAATCAATTGAGATCTAGAATTAGGAATTACATGTCTAAAGTAAGAAAGGATAGAGATATACCGAGTAAACTTTAGTCTCATAATAACCTACGCTTAATGTGTTTTGAACTATATAAGGTGAGATCGAGAGATTAATCTTGTATTTGTTTTCGAAATAAACTTCATGGTAGCTTGAGAAAGCATCATGTTGTTACAAATATAACTGTTGTTACTTGAGAGAGAGCAATGGTTAGATCAAGGTTGAGTAGTCATTAACGGAATTAACTGGTATTTGTCATTAGTTTGATATTCATATGTGAAACCTAAGGATATCCAACCCTCAACTGTTTCTCCATCTGAATTCCAAAGCTGCTTACTAGTTGTCCGATGTTTGTTGATATTAATTTCTGCAATTAATTAGTTCTAAAACCAATCCTCCAATTTCAACAGTCCAGTTAATAGTTCTTATAGTAATTGTGATATTTAGTTCCTAGTTCCCGTGGATTCGATACTCGTACTTCCGTACACTATTACTTGACTTCGACCCGTACACTTGCGGTGAGATTCGCGGGGTGTCAAAACCCCGTGTCAACTAGAAAGCAGTAAAACAGAGTATATTATGAAGTTTTTAAAGTCGCACAGACACAATCAACAACAGTGAATCAACCTTGGTAGATTGGATCGTTCGGGTTAAGAAAACCAAAGAAGCTCTGATACCAATTGTAGGTTCCCAGATTCACGTCGTATCATATTAATGGTAGTAAAATAGACAGCGAAAGCATATTAAATAAAGCCATTAAAATGAGTGATTGTGTAAACGATAAGTGAACTATGAGAATCAAATATTGAACAGTAAAATGATAACAAGATCAGATATAAAAGCTGCTCATATATTGATAATGAATCACACCAAGAACAAGTTAAAGTGTGTTCGGAAATCTCATAGGACAACAATATCGTACGGAGGTAGTGCTCGGGATTGCTGCCGTATATGCTTAAACAATTGTGGAAAAACTACTCTTCCCAAAGCTTACAATTGTTGTTCCACTACCTCGTTATTTATAGACCTGATAAAGTGTAGACAGTGTACTATCGTACCCCGGAATGACACGTGGAAAGTGTGTCTCCAATTTTAGGGCATACGTGGAAATTGTGGACACGTGTCTGACACTTAATATTTCCTATGAGACTTAGACTGACAGAGGTCTTCACTTCACCAGAGCTCTATTGAAAGAGCTCTGTTGGTCTTCTTTTAAATACTTGTTCCTGTTGGAAGTCTTCGACAGAGCTCTGTTGAGCTCTGTTGGATCCGACAGAGCTCTGTTGAGCTCTGTTGGTCTTCTTGATGAACACCTTCCAGGTCTTCTGTCTGATCTCTGTTGGTCTTCTGACTTGAACTATTTTCAATACTTTTACATAACAGATACTTGGGGCTAACACACGCTCCCCAACTTGGAATTCTTTCGGCCTTCTTTTCGGATCGGCGTAACTCTTTTGTCGATCTTGAACCGCCTTCGTGTGCTTCCGAATCTCTTTCACTTTATTAGCCGTTTGTTGAACAATTTCAGGACCAGCAAATTGTTTTTCTCCAGCTTCTAACCAACACACTTGAGTTCAACATTTCCGTCCATACAAGGCTTCGAAAGGTGCTCTTCCAATACTGGAATGATAACTATTGTTGTACGCAAACTCCACTAAAGGTAAATGCGTATCCCAGTTACCTCCAAAGTCTATCACACAAGACCTGAGCATATCTTCCAAAGTCTGAATGGTTCTTTCACTTTTCCCGTCCGTTTGTGGATGGTATGCAGTGCTTAAATTTACTCTTGTACCCAGTTCTTCTTGTAGTGACTGCCAAAACCTCGAAGTAAACCGGCTGTCACGATCAGAAACTATAGACACTGGTATACCGTGTCTTGACACCACTTCATCAATATAAAGCTTGGCTAACTTATCAACTGGTGATGCTTCTTTCATTGCTAAGAAGTGAGCACTTTTGGTTAACCGGTCCACGATTACCCAAATAGTATCGTTACCCTTCAACGTCCTTGGTAACTTAGTTACAAAGTCCATGGTTATCTTATCCCACTTCCATTCCAGAATTTCCAAAGATTGTAGACTTCAGTAAGGTCTTTGATGTCCAGCCTTCACTAATGAGTATGTCACGCACTTTTCTACACATTGCGCCACATCTAACTTCATAGTTGGCCACCAATAATGTAGCTTCAGATCATTATACATCTTAGTACTTCCAGGATGTATAGAATACTTACACTTGTGGGCGTCTTCGAGAATTAACTCTTGATTTCCTCTCACCTTTGGCACCCAAACTCGTCCTTGGAACAATTTGACCTCACGACCATCTTCAGTCAGTTGAAGACGTTGTTTAGTCATGACTTCCTCTTTCAGATTTTCTTCTAACAATGCTTCCACTTGAACCGCTTTTATTCTTTCAATCAGACTCGACGTCACATCAATTCTGGCGTTAGTTGGTTTCAAGCACCCACTATATTCCTTTCTACTTAAAGCATCAGCCACAACATTTGCTTTACCGGGATGGTAATGCAATTCACAATCATAGTCTTTAAGTAGTTCTAACCAACACCGTTGCCTCATGTTCAACTCTTTCTGATCAAAGACATGCTTCAAACTCTTATGATCCGTGAAAAGAGTGCACTTCGTTCCATACAGATAATGTCGCCACAATTTCATTTCAAACACTACTGCTTCCAACTCCAAATCATGGGTCGGGTAATTCCTTTTATCTTACTTGAGTTGTCTTGATGCGTAAGCAATCAATTTGCCACGCTGCATCAACACACACCCCAAACCCATCTTTGACGCATCACTATAAATGACTAAGTCTCCCGTTCCTTCCGATAGTGCAAGAATAGGAGCTTCACACAGCTTCTTTTGTAATGTCCTGAAAGCTGATTCTTGCTTTTCAACCTATACAAACTTCACATTCTTCCGAGTCAGAATGGTCAAGACAGAAGCGATCTTTGAGAAATCTTTTATAAACCTCCGATAATAACCTGCCAGACCCAAGAAACTCCTTATCTATGATGCGCTCTTTGGTGTTTCCCAGTTCGTCATTGCCTCTATCTTCGCCGGATCTACTTTGACCCCTTCAGAAGTATTCACATGACCAAGAAATTGTACTTCTTTTAACCAAAATCCACACTTGGAGAATTTTGCGTACAATTTCTCCTTTCTCAGAACATCTAAGACTTTACGAAGGTGGCATTCATGATCGGCTTCATTCTTTGAATAAACAAGTATGTCATCAATGAACACGATGACAGACTTGTCTAAAAATGGTCGACACACACTGTTCATCAAATTCATGAACACAGCTGGAGCGTTCGTCAACCCAAATGGCATCACAAGAAATTCATAATGCCCATACCTCGTTCTGAACGCCGTCTTGGGAACATCTTCATCCCTTACTCGTACTTGGTGATATCCCAACCTCAGATCAATCTTTGAAAAGCATCCCGCATGTGATCCCAGAAACAAGTAAACAATATATAGATCAAGAATCACTTATGTCATCTCTCATTAATCTCCAAATGCAATATACAAAGTGTAGAGAGAATGTCTAAGTGACTTGAAGTAGTAATGTGTTAAGTGATTAGAATCTAACTCTATCTAGGCTATTTATACCTAGACTAGAATTTACATATAATGCCCTTCTACTTGGATACAATTACATTTTAAGCCCCAACAATCTCCCCCTTTGTATCCAAGTAAGAAGAATACAAAATTAGACAAGTTGCTCAGGAGGAAATTATTTCTTCCTTATTCCAAAGATAATCTCGAATCTTCTAAGTGCATTCCGGTATTCCAGTCTATCTTCAATCGCTTTCAGAGCTCTATTGATTAACACTTTCTCTTTATCTTTCAGAGGCACTTTCTTTTGTTCATCAAGTCTTGTCTTTTCAGTCAACCGAATCTTTAACACATTGAGCGTACCATCACAATACTTATTAATTTCAATGAACCTCATAAACTTCTTCTTTTTCTGCCCGTTGTAGTAGATAACCCGAAACTCAGGTTTCTCCAACACAGTGTAAACCGGAATGCTTTGCATATCAGGAAATCTTCTATTGGGCCTCAGAACATTTACTCTAATCTGATTTCCCTCCAACGCCATTTGAAAATCAGTTAAGTAAGCCAGTTTGATCAGATTCTTCATGAACCTCTTCACCGCTTGATAAGCCTCAGACCAAGTCTTATCTTTGTTACGAAGTCTGGCAAGAATATCATACAACCTGAATAAATCTTCACATGTCAAGGATTTGAAGTCATCTTCACTGAAAGACCATTCTCTGCCATCGGTTCGGTAGACTGTAAATCTCGGATACCAAACGTTCAGAATTTTCTCAGAATCTATCTTTGAAATCCTCACAATATCCTTGTATGTTCTAACAAACTTCAGCTCATGGTCTTAGTTTTTCATCAGGTGAAGATACTCTATCTGGTGTGAATGGAGTACAGTTTCATCTTGTCGATCGGTTGAACTTTACTTACAAACAAATCACTTCGGATATCTTCTTGAAATGGAGTGATAATTCCTATTTTGTGCCAACGTCTTTCAATCAATGATTCTATTCCAATTAGCATCTGAAATATTCTCATCTTTCCTTCCGGCAGATGTGGTATGACTGGAACATTAATCACATGATCATCTGGTTTTGGAACTTTAGAAACATCAAGAATATTCTCATCCTCATAATCGGCTCCTCCTGGTTGTACATTAACAGCATCAAATACATCATCGAGTTCCTCCTTTATCTTGATCAAAGTATTTTCAGGTTCATCCTCCGAATCCACATATATAATATCCTGAATTAGATCATCAGCCATCCTTTCCTCTTCCGTTCTGTTATCACTTCCACCAGGATTTTCAACCGTAAGAATGATATCATCCAAAACTCCCAAAACATCACTTTCTTGAACATTATCACCACCACCAGTACCAATTTCTACATCAACAATTTCAGTCTGAGTACCCGAACCACTAGTTTCCCCAACTTTCTGCCTCTTACTCATCTCCCCCTCATGGTGATCAGGATCACGATCTTGATCATCATGCTTACACTTACTGGTTTGGGCTTGAGCACCACAAGATTGTTCTAACACTTTGATACGGTCAGAAAGGGTTGTAAAGCTAAAAAATAGCATTGGTCATATCATAGATTGATTGTTGTAGGGTTTGGATATCATCTTGGGTTGGTAGGTTGGTTTGTTGTTCGGTTGGCGTCTAAAAAGACCAAGTAAATCAACTTCCTCTTGAGAATTATTGTTACCTTGCTCTAATAATCTGGTAAGCAATTGAGATTTAAGCTCATGTAAAGGTAGATTAGGATATACCTTGCTTGGTGGAATAGGCTGAGATGTCGGATCAGGTTGAGCTTCAGCCGCGGTGGATGGAGTTTCCAGAACTGACTTTCCTTTAACAGCTCTGCTCACCTCTTGAGATAACTTTCCAACAATTTCTTTCAATTCCGCAGTCTGAGCTTTGTACGAATTACTCAACGAAGTAATTTCTAACTCCAGCAATTTCATAGAAACAAAGTTATGTGGAGGACCCATCAAAGATCTAAGTTGTTCAGCACGAACCGGTGTAACACCCATACCACTTAGGTTACTGGTTTACATGACAGTCGAAGAGACTGCATGGCCTGTGTTCAACGTTGGCATGGTGTTGATGTTGACAGGACTTCCATCCGATCCTCGTAAAGCACCAACAAATGGCGGCCATACTCTGGGTGTTCCGGTTGGTTCACGAAGAATACCAACGGATTGTGTCACCAACGGTGTTGTGACTGGCGGTCTTTGTGTAGTAGGAAATGAAGTTGTTCCAAAGGGATCTAGACTCAATGTGCGTACAAAAGAAGGCAGTGGCCGGGGCAACTGCCTACCTTGTTCAATTCCAGCAAACACCGAGTGTTATGCCGATAGACTTTGTGTTAATCCCCTGTGAGAAAATGAAACACCAACTTGTTGAGAAGTTGATGAGTGGCCGAGTGGGGTTGTGCATTACATAACTGGGTCCACTATGTCTTTTCAATGTCTTGTGGCGACGGACACTCACCGACAGTAGATGTGGCTACCCGGATAGACTCGGTTTGGATAGGATCAGTAGTTAAAACTTTGGTTGATCCTGTCTCACACTCACCATCTTTTTTCTTTCCATCTCACTCAACCTCACTTGTAATTCCGTTTCAACTAAGTCTCCCTCAGAACACCTTATTTCCCCTCGAGCACCAGAGTTAAGCTCGGAATTAACAATGATCTCAAAATTATTATGATCATCAAGTTGATATCAGAACTAGAACTTGCAGAATAGACATTTGTTGGATCATCTATATCAGCAAAGACATCGTTAGTTTCGTCCTCGGAATCTGAAGATCCAAGACTTTCTTCATCAACATTTGCTCGAGACGACTGACCAGGATCACCCCCTTCTCTACTTCCCCTTACATCATTTTTACCTCTCAACTCACCCTGTTCAGATACCCCAGTTTCTTGAACTCTATCTTTTATGGCTATACCCTCACTCCTCTCACCTAATTGGGTGGCACCCTGGGTAGGCCCCTCCGGTCCTGGCCGGGCCAAAAGTGCATTCTCTTCCTTATACTCACTCACAAATGAATACTCTTGGTCAGCGTAAGCAAGTACATCTTTAGATAATACCATTACACGATCAAAGTGCATATTTTTGGGTAGTCGGAGAGTGCATCCATTGGGCTGGACCAAGTGGAGCATCTTGACCTCTCGGAATTTCTTGGTTTGCATCCATAATATACTGAATAACAATTCGTTCCAGATAAGAACTGCGAAGTCAATCTTTCGGTTATAAACGATGGCATGAAATATCCTAAGTAGTGAAATATTGCATCTGTCAAGTCCCGTATGTTTAGAAGTCATACACCTGTTGATGATGCTGAACAGAGTATAATAGATTCGATACAGATAATTCCTTTTGAAATTAGAAGCACGGACTACTATTCCATCTACAGTATCGTTGTATCCCAGTTGCATTATATCTCGGCACAGATCCTCCTCAGAAATCATATCAGCAAAATTGGTTGAAAACGGTAGATCCAGAACGGTTCTGAGTCTTTTTAATGTCAGCTTTGCATCAAAGTGGTCAACCTTTAGAGTGAAGTACTGATTGTTCTCTGAAACTGGCACAAACTGAATAGTGTACCACGCCTGTTGTAAGTAAATCGCAGGTACAAGTTGTGTCTTTTCAAGAGCAGTGCGGAGCGGATGACCTTTGAGAATTTCAACCAAAATGTGATAGTCCAATCTCATATTTGTGTTGAAAGTAAAATTGTTATGTTTGATCTACAACTTGTTCTTTGGAAGAATAAGATCATCATCCTGATTTCTTGCGTTCACCGATGGACGTGAAGAACGGTGTGATGAAATAACCATATTTTCATCAGACGAATTGCCATCACCATGCTCAAGAATTTGTGCCATTTGATCTGTGTTGGAACATGTTAGATCACTGGGATAAAAGTTGCAAGTAACAACTTTTGAGAAAAATTTCTCAAAATTTCCTAAGTCTGGGATGTTGCCGCACAAAGCATAAAGTCCTAATCGCATGACATTGTAATCACACGACACTTGTGCGATGAAAAATGTTATCGCATAAGGCGTGTGCGATCAAGATGAATAACTGAGTTGTGCGATTACTATGAGTTTTTGAATACACTCTTTGTGCGATAACATTGAGTACTTCGAGACTATTTGAAGTTATCAACCCAGATTCTAAGATAGTGAATGAAAACGCATAAAAATCAAATCCCTATGGTCAATTCACTAACATAAACCTTATCCAATCATGTTTTAGCATAAACACTAACACATTGAATGAATTTGAACAAGAATACCAACTGTCTCTATGGACTTCGACTTTTTTAGACTAAAAATCACATTAGCAAACAATGTAATGGATGAATCTAATAAAAAATGATTGAATCACTAACCTTAGATGATTTTGAATCAAACGCAACAAATAGCAGCAACAAATTCGATGATCAGAAATCGACAGGTTGAGAGAATTAGGGTATGTTCGAGATGTCAGAAAAAGTGAATGAAATTGAAAACCGGTCTATATATAGAACCTAGGATTTTTGTGACACGTGGCACATGATGATTGGTCCAAGGTTTGACCTGCCACCTATCAACTAATCGCATGAAAGATGTGTGAGTAGTTCATCTTCATCGCATGAAGCTTATGCGATGAATGATTCAAAGTTATCGGTCAAAGAACGCCAATGAATAGTAGTTATCGCATGATACTTATGCGATAAGAACTTTGATCGCATGAAGTTTGTACGATGAGGAAAGTTGTCGAACAAGGCTTGTGCGATTAAGAGACTTGATCGCATGAGCTATGTGCGATAGCTTCCTACACTTAGACATTTTTCTAAAAATCTGACTTTTTCCAACATTTCAAAATCAACTTTTCCAAGTTAAAAGATGTCCAACTTTTAACCGGTTCTCTCCAACTATCTTTTTAAAAACATTTTGCTCCCCCTACAATGATACATAAGATTTTCAAAAGTAATTTTCCATCAAGTAGAGTTTGCTTGAAAATTTTGAAATAGAAGACTTACCTTTGTCTTCAATGACTCACATATGATTTGAGCAACACATGTATAAACATGATTTCATGCTCCCCCTTGACAAATGATCAAATATTTTCTTTTCTACCCCTAAACACATGCACACACACATCAAACTGCACAAAGAAACCATGAAGAGATAATATTGAAAAATAACAAGACAAAAGATACAATTTGAATTAAATTTTGTACTCTACTAAAGACATAAACTTTTGAACTAATCATAATAAAGATTCAATAATATGAAAATTATTATTATCAATCAAGATTTTAAGCTTGAATGAATAATAAGAATTTCCAAAGTATTGAATGAATATTATGAATAATCAAACTTTCATGTTCAACATGCCTAGCTTTGAAATCAAAAATTTGAAACATTTTTCATCCAAAGCGTTTGTGAAAAGATCGGCAAGTTGAAATTCAGTAGATACAAAATAAAGCTCAATTGTACCCTTTTCAACATGATCCTTGATAAAATGATACAGTATGTCAATGTGCTTTGTCTTCGTGTGTTGGACCTGATTCACTGAAATAGAAATTGCGGATTTGCTATCACGATAAATGGGAATTTTATCATACTTACAGCCAAAAACCATTAGTTGAGTCTTCATCCACAGAACTTGCGAACACAACTTGCGGCAACAACATACTCAGCCTCCGCCGTGGATGTCAAAACACAGTTTTGTTTCTTTGAAGCTCAGCTCACTAATTTATCTCCCAAGAATTGTACAAGTCCGGTTGTGATTTTTCGATCCAATAAACTTCCACCATGATTCGTGTCAGAATAAGCTGTTAGCTCGTATCCCGTCCCTTTCCGATACCATAGACCAAGATAGGTAGTTCCTTTCAGGTATCAGAAGATGCGCTTGACTGCTCCGAGATGAGATTCATTCGGATTCTCCTGAAATCTTGCACATGAGAGATCCTATCATACCTCGATATGTCCTTAGATATACTTTCTTACCATCTTCATCTGGACCAATCTTGGAACCTAGTGCCATAGGTGTTCCGATTGATGTACAATTCTCCATTTTGAATTTCTTCAAAATATCGAATATGTATTTGGACTGATTGATGAAGATTCCTGTTGAGAATTGATTCACTTGCAATCCGAGAAAGAAATTAACCTAGTCACCATAAGGTCAGAAAACCATGTACATAAAGCAGGGTTATGCGCGCCAAATATAATATCATCTACATAAATTTGTACAGTTATAATGTCACCATCTTCGTGCTTAATGAATAATGTCGTATCGATTTTACCTTTGTCGAAGCCTGTCTCAAGTAGAAAGGTTGAAAGAACTTCATACCATGCACGATTGGCTTGCTTCAGACCATACAAGGCTTTATCCAGAATATAGACGTGATTTGGATGTTCCTTGTTGACGAAACCTTCAGGTTGAGATACATATACTACTTCTTTAAGAACACCATTCAGAAAATCTGTTTTCACATCCATCTGATAGACGGTAAAGTTTTTGTACGCCACAAAAGCTAGAAAGATTCTGATTGCTTCAATTCTTGCGACCGGAGCATATGTTTCATCATAGTCGATGCCCTCTTGCTGGCGATAGCCTTTTACTATGAGTCTCGCTTTGTTACGAACAATTATTCCATCTTTATCCTTTTTACTTTTAAAGACCCACTTGGTTCCTATGATGCTTTTATCCGCAGGTCGTGGAACTAGCCTCCAAACTTTTAACGCTTCAAACTGGTTAAGCTCATGTTGCATGGCTAACATCCAATCTGGATCATTTAGAGCCTCAGAAATCGTTAAAGGTTCAACATTGCTCAGAAAAATCGCAAAGAGACACTCATTTGCCATAGCTTTTAAAGCCGACGAACGCGTCTGAACTAGTGAATTCGGGTCACCTATTATCTGATGAATATGGATGAGCCTTCGTCCGTTTTGTTGAGTATGGGTGTGGAACATACGATGTTTGAACATTGTCAAGAGAAGCATTTGTCTCTTCATCAGCTAATGGTACTTCTACTTCAGCACTCTGAATTTCCGGAGGAATAACAGTAGAAGGAATTGGTTCTCCAGATTATTCAGGTGGTTGCTAAGGAGTAGTTGTAACATTGACTGAAGAACTAGCATTATGTGTTGAATCTTCCACACTTATAGGAACCGATTGTTGTGTAGCATTGACTTTTGGTACAGAACTTACTTGAACAGGAATAGAAACATCAATCGTTGTTGATTGAGTTGCATCTATTTCGGTAGTAGGAACGACGGCGGAAATTGTTGTAGATGCAAATTTCTTCCTGTTAAGAGCATCAGAAGAATTGTAAGTACCAAAGTATTCATCATGTAAATCTTCAAATAAAAAATCAAGATCAGATAAATGAGATTTAGAAGTTGAAGGTTGATCCTGATTCGGTTTTGGAATAGGTTCTGAACTGATATGTCCAGAAGCTAAAATTCCAGTTATCACGAGTACTGAATTCTTTTGAACATAAGCCATCTCTTCAGTTTCATCAAACTTCACATTAACACTCTCAATTATAGTTCTGGACTGCTTCAGATAGATACGATATGAAGCTGCGGAGAAAGAATAACCGACAAAGATTCCATCAATGGCCTTCGGACTGAACTTGTTACGATTCTCTTTGTCGTTCAACACAAAACATTTGCAACCAAAGACACGAAAGTGCTTTATGGTTGGCTTCCGGTTGTTCATGATCTCATAAGGTGTTTTACCAAACCGGCGATGAATAATAGAATGATTCTGAGTGTAGCATGCAGTTGCGACAGCCTCAACCCAAAGAAATAACGGTAGATTCGAATAAGCCATCATTGTTCTTGCAGATTCAACTAAAGTTATGTTCCGTCTTTCCACAACGCCGTTCTGTTAAGGACTTCTAGCCGGGGAAAATTGTTGAGAAATCCCTTTCGATTCATAAAAATCTCCCAAGATTCTGTTTTTAAATTCTGTGCCGTTGTCCGAATGAATGATCTTAACTGATATTTGCATATTATTTTGTGCTGACTTGATGACGTTGATTAACTGGTCTGATGTCTCATCCTTTGAACAAAGAAACTTGACCCACGTGTAGCGTGAAAAATCATCAACAATCACCAACACGTACTTTCTACCACTGATACTTTCAGTCTTCATGGGGCCACACAAATCCACATGTATTAATTCCAATACACTATTTGTTGTAGGTTCAGGTTTCGGCTTATGAGGAATCCTTTTCATTTTACCTTTCTCGCAAGCATCACAAAGATTTTCAGCACCAAACTTCAACACTGGAAGACCCCGAACTAAGTCACCTAGAACTAACTTCTGGATGTATCGAAAATTCAGATGTGACAACCTTCGGTGCCATAACCAGTTTTGTTGAACTGAAGCCTTTGATAAAAGACACACATCACTTTCTGGTTTTACCGCAGACAAATTGATTGTATACAGATTTGACTTTCGCATGCCAACTAAGAGTTCTTTCCCTTCACCAGTTCTGACACAGCACCTTGTTGCTTTGAAATTAACTTCCAAATCTTTATCACAGAAATGTCCGATGCAAAACAAGTTGTGTCCTAGTCCTTCAACATAACTGACCATCTTAATCTTTAACTTGTCTTGTACTATATCACCAAATCCTTTGATTGGAGAAAATTGGTTGTTACCAAATCTCACTCGGCCGCAATCCTTCTCAACAAAGTTTGTTAATGTAAGTCCCATAGTTGAAGCAACAATCAAGAATACTCCATAGAAAGTAGAATAGAGATAGACATGAAGAACAATTTATTGAATGATCTCTATTCATATACTTGAAATATAATGGAGGGAGAAATTGATATACGACTCTCTCAAAACTCACTGTATATTCTCTCAAAAGTCTCAAAGTCTCAAATTACAATGTAAGCCCAAGACACTTATTTATAGTGTCTAAAATACAAGACATGGGCCCAAGCCCATTTAACTTCCCATTAAACTCCCAAAGCCCAAAATACTTATAAAGCTAATAACAACACATTTGACTTTTGTTGACTTTACATGGACTTTATAAAACTTTCTATATAATTGGGGCTTTCTAGACCCAACAATCTCCCCCTAAATTTTATAAAGAAAGCATCTTCAAATGATCTCCCCCTTGATTTCTTTGAAAAATTTGATGTTGCATATCTTCATGCCTTGCAACACTATCCAAGCTCCCCCTCAAAATTTGCTCTTCTTCTTCACAAATTACAACTTTAAAATCGAATCCCATGTGCAATAAGCTCGACTGAAACAACCTCAGTTTATAATAAGGAATTCGTCCTTGAAATTCGAGTTGTATGATCATTAAGCTCAAGAGCTTAATCCATTAAGATCATAGGAAGGAGTGTCTTCATACACTTCAATAACTCAGCTTGGATCCACAAAAAAATAGAAGACAGAACTTCTTTCTGAAAGTTGGGAGAAATATCGTGAAAAACGTTGCTTCGGTCCAGCAGCTATACACTGACTTCGACACAGAATCTGACAATTAAGCACATTGATTCAGAACAAACTCAAAACATGAAAAGTGTTCATCTGTGTCTTAGGAATTCAGCTCATCTGAAATCGTCAAATTTCGAGCTTCGAGGAGGGAGTTATGATCAAAATACGACAGGTGCGCAAAGCTGTTGAAAAATTCTGAAATGCACCTTTACTCAGAAAAATACTAAGTAAAATTTCTGAGAAGACCACTCAGACCTCTGAGTAAGTCAATCAGATATCTGATCCTTAAAGAAATTTTTTTTTTAAAAAAATTCTAAGTCTAAAAGTTCTGACTCTTCACGATAAAGTTCTGACTTTTAGAGTCAGACTTCTGATTAAGCTTCGACAAAGTTCTGAACATTCTGATCCTTCTGAGCCTCATGATCAGATATTTGAATTGCCTTGTAACTGAATAAAATCACTTCAACTTCTGAATAGGCTTAATATCAGTTCTGAACAAATCTGATTAAGCTGAAATTTGAACAGCTTAATCAAAGTTCTGATTAACCTCCGATCATACTTCTGAATTGCCTTTTGTTGAAGTTTTGACTTAACAAGAATGTTCTGTGAAGGCTTAAGTGTAATTCTGATCACCCTTGATCATAGTTCTGAACACTCATGATCAGACTTCTGAGGAGACACCCAAATCTGATTCTAAACAGCTGAAAGTAACTCTGAACTTTAATTTTTGAATGTTGTTACACAGACCGAACAGAGCATATTTCTGCAGTAACATTTGTTTGGACAACAACATGACAGCTTATTGAACCACACATCAGCAAACATTCTGTTTTAGAACATCAAATACAACAACATACTTTATGTTAAGCCAACAACACCAACATTTTGTTTCACATTCTGTTTTAACTTCACTTCGATAGCAAACAACAACTTGCTGTTTTCTGTTTGTTCTTCTCATGGACAACATCAACTTATTCAAAACAGCAACAAGCAGCCCCTACTTGCTTTCTGTTTTGACATATTCGAGAACGTGGCAGCACCAGCAATTTTCAGCATTTACTTGAACTTACTGTTTTGACAGCAAACAGATTCTGTTTTAACAGCAGGTAAACAACTTCTTTTAAGCAAAAACAGCAGCTACTTTTCTGTTTTAAATTAACAAGACAGCAACAAAATCTTCTTTGACAGCAACCAATTATTTCGGCTCAGATTTTCTGTTTTGGACAGCTCCAATCAGCACCAAACTGTTTTGACATCAAGCAAACAGCACCAAACTGTTTTGACAGCAAGCAAACAGCACCAAACAGCAAACTATTATGCGCTCACAACACCGAATAAGCTGTCAAATTTAGACTTTCTGAACTTGCTGTTTTGTACGGCTTTCTGTAGACAGCACTAATCTGTTTTGAGCTCTAATAACAACTAACATAACTCTTCCAATCTTCTAAAATCCAGATTCAACAAAAATAAAATCTGAATTGCCTTTAGTCTCGGATCAGAATTATGAACATTGAATTCAGAAATCTGAATACTCATGATCGAAATCAGAACTTCTGAATTAACACAAAAGTAAACTCTTGAAAACTTCAACATCGAATTCACTTTGAAATCCTCCAAATGAAATAAATGCTCACAAACTTGATTTGATGTAGACGAACAAATCGATCTCCTTATATCTTCTTAGAACAAAGATTGCAGAAACTTAAGTTTCTGATTGATCACTTCAGAAAGTTAAGTTTAGTCAATCGAAGGTCCAAAAATAGTTTCAGATCTGACTTTGAACAATTAACACATCATCAAACTTTTCTCAGACAGTTCATCGAGCATTTGGCGTGCAGAAACTGATATAGAAGTAGATCAAGAACATATAACTTCTTTTCTTCATCAAGAACCATCAAGATCTATAAAATCTTCCTCCAAAACTTAAAATCAATCTTCAAGATGAAAGAAATCACAGAATATTACCTTGAATTGTAGCACACGATTAAGAACGATCTTGAATCACCAAATCTTGAAACTAGATCTTGAAATCTTGAATTGTTGCAAAAATGATCGTATCGAATTAAAATTGATTCGATGTGGCTCTGATACCAATTGTAAGTCCCATAGTTGAAGCAACAATCAAGAATACTCCATAGAAAGTAGAATAGAGATAGACATGAAGAACAATTTATTGAATGATCTCTATTCATATACTTGAAATATAATGGAGGGAGAAATTGATATACGACTCTCTCAAAACTCACTGTATATTCTCTCAAAAGTCTCAAAGTCTCAAATTACAATGTAAGCCCAAGACACTTATTTATAGTGTCTAAAATACAAGACATGGGCCCAAGCCCATTTAACTTCCCATTAAACTCCCAAAGCCCAAAATACTTATAAAGCTAATAACAACACATTTGACTTTTGTTGACTTTACATGGACTTTATAAAACTTTCTATATAATTGGGGCTTTCTAGACCCAACAGTTAACATGTATCTTCGGTCGGTCATATGCTTAGAGCATCCAAAATCCAGATACCATAAATTATTCTTCTGCAAACAACCAGATTAGGCATTTTTAGGTACCCATTTGAAGATGGGTCCTTTTTGGTTAGTTGTGCAAGACACCTTTTTGACAATTGGTGGTCTCTTTTTCATGAAAACATTGGTTTGATTATAAGCATTTGGAACATAATAATAATTAAACCAACAACAAGAACCAGGTTTAGCAAAAAGATTATTACGACCACAAGCAGAACAAAAACATTCCTCATTTGAAAAACTCAACAATTGTTTGTTTGAATAACGCTTGTAAGAATTTACAAGTTGTCGTTTATCATCCGCAACAAATTGTTTCTTATTTGAAAAACTAATGTTTTTGACATTCTGCTTGGTTGGTTAAGTAGTCTTTTGCTTAACCCGCCATTCTTTCTTCATAGCCTTCTCATTCACAAAATGGTCTGAAAAATTAGAAAATTTAGAGTCAGAAGTCTTGGAACAATGAGAAGTGTTTTTCTTGGATTTTCTACTCTTCTTTCTTTTCTTTAAGGGTTTTTTAGAAATGAAGTCATTATGGTCCGGAAGCTTCTTTGAAAAACCGAATTCACAAGCTTTTCCCTTGTCACTAACCTCGGGCTTTGAATTCTCTTTAGAAACAGGGTTAGGTTGAAAATCCTCAAAATCAGAATCATAATCAACATTGTGCACTTCAAAATCCTTTTTAGAAAAAGAATGATATTCAGGAGTAAACCACAATTTGGAAGCAAATTCTTTTCTTTCTTTATCAAAAGCAATTTCTAAATCATTTACTTCTTGAGAAAGTTCTCTTATTTTCTCTTCAAAAGATTGTCTTTCATTTTCAAAAATAACTTTCTCATTTTCAAATTGTTCACTCTCAAGATTGAAAACTTTCTCAAAATCAGACATTTTACTTTCATATGTAAAATTATTTCACTCTATTTCTAAATCATTTTCCAACGTCTTCACGTTCTGAGAAAGTTCACTAATCTTTTCTTCAAAAAGTTTGCTTTTCTTTGCAAAATTTGCTTTTTCACTTACAAATTGATTATGCTTTGTTAGCCCCAAGTATGCTCAATGTAAAAGTATTGACAATACCACAAGTCAGAAGACCACCAGAGATCAAGCAGAAGACTTAGAAGAAAAACAAACAGAAGACCATCAGAGTTCGACAGAGCTCTGGCAGAAGACTTCTTTTGTTCCACCAGAAGAACTGTTCACGCCAGAAGACCTTCAGAGCTCTGGCAAAAGAGCTCTGGTGAATGAAGACCTCTGTGAAGCTCAAGACTCATAGAAATCTCTAAGTGTCAGACATGTGTCCGTACTTTCCACGTCAACCCTAAAAGGACAAAGACACACTTTCCACGTGTCATTCCAGGGTTAGATAGTACACTGTCTTTCACTTTATCAGGCTATAAATAGAAGGGCAGTGGAGCGCACAATTGTAAGCTTTTGGTGAGAATTATTACTAGAATTGTGAGAGCATTTCACTGCACATTCTATTCCACTACCTTTGTACGAATTGTCACCTGAGAGATTTCACAATACACACACAAGAAAGTGTTCTTGGTGTAATTCATATTATCAATATACGAGCAACTTATTTATCTTGATATTATTCTACTGTTCTATATTGTTATTGTTATTCTCTCATTGCTTTATATTTATACACGATCACTCATACTTAAACAGCTTTATATAATGCTTCTGCTACCTTTGATCTTGTTGTTTATATGAGACAAAGTGAATTTGGTAACCTACAATTGTAATCAGAGCAGATTGATTTGCTTAAATCAAATCGATGCAATCTAACCAGGTTGATTCACTGTTGTTGATTGTGTTTGTGTTTAAAGCTTCAAAGTATACTATGTTTCTGTGTTTAAAACCTGAAACTCCTTTGTTACGAGCTTTTGATAAGTATTTAAGCTTTACAGTAAGTTTGAAAATCATCTCTACATTATTCACTGTTCCATTGGTTTACTATTCATCTACTTTTCTGTTTAAAACCCTTTTAAAATCTTTCAAAACTCTCATACTATGTTTTCTGCAAAAATGACAAACAACAATATCAATGCTATCTATACGGTTGGTTCTCTAACCAAACCGCCTACTCTTCTGAGAGATGAATATCCTCAATGGAAGATTAGGATGGTTAACTTTTTCGATGGTATGGATAGAGACCTTATGCGATCAGTCACAAATGGACCATTCCAACCTATGGTTTTGGTTCCTCGTGTACCCACAACAGAAACAAATGATGAGGTTCCTGCTCACTTCGAAGTTAAAACCACTGGTTTTACTGAGGAAGAAAAGCTCAAAATGGAAAATGACCTCAAGGCAGTTAGACTCCTGATAATGGCCATTCCAAACGATATTTTCCAAGAACTAGACTCCTGTGTTACTGCAAAAGAAATTTGGGATCAACTTCTAAACCAACTTGAAGGTGGTATAAAAACCCAAATCAATAGAAGGACCCAATGTATTAATGAATACAATGATTTCAAAGCACTTCCTGAGGAAACTTTGCAACAAACCTACAACAGATTCAATGTTTTAATCAATAAATGTAAGAAATGTGGGGTTGCAAGGTCGAAGGAAGACAACAATGTCTTATTTTTGAAAAGTTTAAATGATGAGTGGTTAAATCTATCTATGTCTCTACAAGCTAACTAAGATTTTGATGCATGGTCTCTTACTGATGTGTATGGCACTTTGGCTGCACAAGAAAAGGATGTTGTCAAGCAAAAAGGAAAATCCACCATTGCAGGCCCAATAGCATTAATCTCTTACTCAAAAACACCCTCAGAAAGGAAATCCAACAGAGATAATGCTGGCAGAGACAAGAAGAAGGAGAAAGTCGTGAAAAAGAAGGGAAAGAAAAGCTTGATACCAGAAAGTGAAGCAGAGGATAGTTCGTCAGATGATGATGCTGACATCAATGCTTTTGCCCAATCTGTTGCCCTAATAACTCAACAGTTTAACAAGAGATTTGGTAAGAAAGTATTTGATAGGAGAGGAAGGTATGAAAGAGAAGATAAAGAAGAGAAGAGAGGATATGCTGCACCGCATCACCAGAACAACAACAGAGCTGCACCAGAGCAGAGACAACAACAGAGATACAATCCACCAGCCCCTCAAAAGCAAGCTGATGCTGCCCAGCCCATCAACCATAACGATGGAAGATGTTTTCGATATGGCAAACTTGGCCATTTCTCTGCAAACTGTAAGGGTAGACTGGAAAAGGACCAGGACTACTACAAGAACAAGTACAACTATAACTTCAGAGAAAGAAGTTATGTAGCAGAGATGGAAAATTGGATCTCTGATTCGTCCTCTGATGACGAACCAGAGCAGGCCAATTTCTGTGGGGTGGCTGTTGATGATGAAAGCTTGGAAGAGATAAGTGACTGGATGACTGGGGAGATACCAGTGAGGTCAACAGAGAAAGACATTTCATTAATGTATTGTGCATTCTCTGCAACAGACTCAAATGACAGAGCGCTGGAGATCAATAAACCCAGTGCCAAGGTATGTACATCTTCTGAATCTAAATCTGACTCCAAACTGGAGATGAATGTGTCATTACTTGCTGAAGAATTTCAACTGTTAAAACAAAAGCTTTCTGAAGAAAAAGAGTTAAGAAAACTAGCTCAGAAAGATTTGTCCTTCTACAAGAGAGAAAATAATCTCTTGGAAATGTAGAAAGAAGAGATTTCCAAAGAAAAATATGAGTTAGAACTTTTACAAAAACAAAAGGAAGCCTCATTTTTTCAGAAATGCAAACAGTTTGAAGAGGTTTTAAAGCAAAAAGCTGAAGAGGTTAAGAAATCAGAGTACGAAAGGCTAAACTCTGTTGCTCTCAAAAACTACTTTCAAAAGGAAAGAGAAGTGTTACATAAATCCCTACAGAGAAAAGAACTTTTGATCAAAAAATACCAGGATGCACAAGATGTGCATATTAAAATCAACTCACAAAAGGACACTTAAGGTCTAGGTTTTAGTGACTTTGATCCATTCACTAGAAGGAAGAAGACATCTCTGTCCTCTACCTTCTGTGTTGGGAAAGTTTAGATGCCTGACGGTGTAATCTCTGGTAATGCTGTCTTTAAAAGAGCAAAAACTTCAGAAGGGTCAAGGACCAAAATGCTACAGTTCAGAAATATCAGCTTTGACTCCTCTGATCACGAAAAGGTTACAAAACCATCTCTAAAGTTTATTCGTGATCAAGGAAAAGCTGAAATCATTATTTCCAACTCTGCCAAAAGCCTTGATCCCAAGGAGATCTTCAACTTTAGTTCCTTCAAGAAGCAGAAGCCTGTTGCCTCTGTGGTTGGTCCCTCTGATATCAAAAATCAGAGTGAACTGAATCCAGAAGCTCCAGTATTTTCTTCATCCTCTGAAAGTGTGAGGACTTCTTTTGAAGAAGATTTACTGAAAGATCTTGAAGAAAACTCAATCTCTGATGCTTTGAAACTTAAACAGAGAAAGTTTAAGACAGGTTCCATCAAAGTTTTGAATCCCACTGACTCCTCAAGAGTAAAGGCTTCTATGAAACCCACTGATACTCATACATCTGCCAGAGCCACCAGAGACTTTCTAGACTCTGATTCTGACTCTGACTCTGAGGTAGATGAGCAGATTTTCTGTGCTCCCAAAACCATTTTGCATAAACCAAAACAGGCATTTGTTGGGTCTGGAGTTGTGAACAATGTCACATCTGTTTCTAAAAACCAATCCAGAATCTCACCATGTCCTGATTTTAAAAACATGGGTATCATAATTCTTTCTTCTGAGGAGTTAGAAGAGAAGAGAAGAGAGAAAGCTAAAAATATTCATGTGAACCATACCTCCGTTTCTTATGCTTATAAACCTATAAGGTTTACTCCAGAACAAAAGGGTAAATGGAAAGTCAATGACCAACCTATCCTTAACTCTGCAGTAAATCAAAGAATAAATTCTTTTTGGTCAAGGAATCTGTTCAAGAAAAAAATGCTAGTTTCAAGAAAACAAATCTGGACAGAAAGTCTGTGAAAACATCTGATCCTAGATTTTCTCAATCTCAAAAGGCATATAATCCCCAAATGTTGAAAAGAAACAACAACATGCATCAATCAACTTCATGTTCTATCAACTGTAACTGCATTAAACTTCTGTTACAATTGCAAAACCATTTGAATGGTCCCCACTGCATTATGAATCAGTCACCAGAAAGGAAAAATACTAAGACTAACCATCAAAACTTGCAGAGAAAATCCTCTCGCACACCATCAAAGAATGGAAAGCCAGTAGGTAACTCAGTTAACACCCCCAAGCCTAAGAAGAAAGGACCCATTATGCAATGGGTACCTAAAAAGAATTAATCTGTCTTGCAGAAGCCTCATGTGCAGATCTGGTACTTAGACTCAGGGTGTTCCAGGCACATGACAGGCAACAAAGAGCTATTGACCTCATTCAAAGATAAAATGGGAGGTGCAGTAACCTTTGGATGTGATGGACAAGGACAGATTAAAGGTTATGGTGTGTTGACAAATGGAGGTGTTTCTGTATCAAAAGTTTCTTATGTTGAAGTTTTAAATCATAATCTGCTTAGCATAAGTCAACTGTGTGATCATGGTTTTGATGTCAATTTTAAGAAGAAATATTGTTCTTTGTTATTTTCTGAGTCTGGTCAAGAACTTCTTAGAGCTGACAGAAAAGACAATCTTTACAAAATGAATTTTAATCCCAATCAAAGTTCTAAAACAGAAAAACTCTATTTAGTTTCTTTGAATAAGGAAGATGCCTGGCTCTCGTATAAAAGATTTGCTCACTTAAACTTTTCAAACCTTGACAAGCTTATGAAACTGAACTTAGTAAAAGGTCTGCCTTCTCTTAAAATCGACAAAGACCATCTTTGTTCTGCCTGTGAATTGGGTAAGCTAAAAAGGGCTTCACACAGAACAAAAAGTGATCACAACTACCCTAGACCTTTGCATATGCTTCATGTGGATCTCTGTGCAAAGTCTGTCTGGCAGAAAGTATATTCTTGTTCTTATAGATGAATATTCTAGATATACTTGGGTTGAGTTCATCAGAGTAAAATCTGATGTCCCAGAAATTCTGATAAATTTGTTAAGAAGAATACAGGTTCTGTTAGGTCTGAAAATCCAAAAGCTGAGAAGTGACAATGGGACAGAGTTCAAGAATGCCAGAATTGACTCCTACCTAACAGAGGAAAGAATATCCCAGAACTTCTCGGGTGCCAGAACTCCTCAACAGAATGGTGTTATGGAGAGAAAGAACAGAACTCTGGTAGAAGCCGCCAGAACTATGTTGGCAGGATCTGTTCTTCCTATCAACTTCTGGGCAGAAGCAGTCTCAACAACCTGTTTTACCCAAAACAGAGCTGTCATTGTTAAAAGATTCAAAAAGACCGCTTATGAACTCATCAACAACCGAAGGCCAAATGTGAAGTACTTTCATATTTTTGGTTGCAAGTGTTACATCTTGAATGACAAAGATCAGTTGGGTAAATTTGACAAGAAGGCTGATGAGGGAATGTTCATTGGTTACTCTTTAACCTCGCCTACAAAGTCTATAACACAAGAACCAGAGTCATTCAAGAAAGTATCAACGTATCCTTTGATGAAAAATCATCAAGTTCCTCTGAAAGCAAATCACCAGAGGGGATACAGATTGCTGAGGAGCCCAGTTCCTCCAAGACAAGAGAAGAGAATATAAATCTGGTATTCAAAGATTTATTTGATGATGAAGATTCCTCTGAAGACATCACCAGAGGCAATCAAGCTCAGAACTCTGTTGAACAGAATTTAACAGGTACATCTCTAACAGGTCCCTCCAATTCTTCACCATCTACATCCCTGTCTACAGGTCAAACTCAGAGAAATGAGAGACAACATTCAGATGAAAGAGAGCCTGAACAAGAGCCATCATCACCCCCTCTGACCAATATTGGAAGAAATTCTCTGTATGAAAGCTCACCTTCTCAGAGCCCGGTTGGTACATCACAGAGCAATGAAGCCACTCTGCAGAGCAGTGCGCCTCAGAGCCCTGGTGCCAATCCTCAGAGCTATGACGCTGACATACATCTTTTCCCATCAGAAGCACAGACTCCACCTGTTGTCCATGCTCCCATGACCAGATGGACAAAGGATCACCCTCATCATTAGATTATAGGTGCTTCTGAAGATGGTGTAAAGACAAGATCTGCAACAATCAATGAAGCTTTCTTTGTGAATTTCTTAAGCATGATTGAGCCAAAGAAAAATTCTGAAGCCCTGGAAGACCCAAACTAGATTGAAGCCATGCAAGAGGAGCTTCTTGAATTTGAAAGAAACAAAGTTTGGTCCTTGGTTCCACTTCCAGAAGATAAAGCAGCTATTGGAACCAAGTGGGTTTTCAGAATTAAGAAAGATAAAGATGGCGTTATCATCAGAAACAAAGCAAGGTTGGTTGCAAAGGGATATTGCCAAGAAGAAGGCATTGATTATGATGAAACCTTTGCACCGTGGATACTACCTTATTCTTTAGGAGATATAAAAATGATATTCTTCTGGTACAGATATATGTTGATGACATTATCTTTGGGTCTACTAGGCAAGAGTATTGTGACAGGTTTGAGGATTTAATGAAAAGTGAGTTTAAAATGAGCATGATGGGATAACTTTTTTTCTTCCTTGGTTTACAAGTAAAATAATCCATCAGAGGCACCTTTATCAGTCAATCAAAATATGTCTCTGATATTTTGAAAAAGTATAAGCTCAATAACTCAAATCCTATGAAAACTCCTATTGCCACTGGTGTTAAATTTGATCATGATCCTCAGGGTCAATCTGTGGATGTCAAGAACTACAGAGGCATGATAGGGTCACTTCTGTACTTAACTGCGAGCAGACCTGATATTATGTTTTCAACCTGTCTTTGTGCTAGATTCCAATCCAATCCTAAGGAATCCCATTTGTATGTTGTCAAATATATCTTTAAATATCTAAAAGGGACTCAATTTTTGGGTCTCTGGTATCCTCTTAACTCTGGTTTTGAGGTTGTAGCATATACAGATTCAGACTATGGAGGATGCAGGAATGACAGGAAGAGTACTTCTGGTAGATGTCAATTGCTAGGAGATAAGCTAGTCAGCTGGACGTCCAAGAAACAAAACTGTGTGTCAACCTCTACAGCAGATGCAGAATATGTTGCTGCTGCCAGTTGTTGTTCATAAGTCATTTGGATGAAAACACATCTCAAAGACTACGACCTGGAGTACAACAAAGTCCCAATTCTCTATGACTCCAAGAGTGCAATAGCAATTACAGCAAATCCAGTTCAGCACTCAAAGACAAAGCATATCGATATAAGGTACCACTTTATCAAAGATCATGTTGAAAAAGGGACAATTGAAATGTATTTTGTTTCAACTGACTTCCAACTTGCTGATTTGTTTACAAAAGCCCTTGATGAAAGGAGGTTTAATTTCTTAATCAACAAGATGGGTATGCTAACCATGTCATCCTAACTCTGTTGAAATTCGTCAGAGCCTTTGATGTTCATCCCAAAGCTCTTACAGAGTAGTTAGGTAGGTTACATTACTAGAGTCTCTGTTGTTAATCTCAGAGCTCTGCCAGCATAATGTTTTCAATATTTTATTTTCCTTGGGTCTCTACTCTGTTTCTTTGAAACTCCTTTGTAAATAATCTTCAATCAAATCTTTCAAAAGTTATGCAAACCAAGGGGGAGCTGAAAAGATAAATCTTTCAAATAAGCTCATCATTTTAGGGGGAGCTTTAAAAGAAAGAAAGCAAGGTTGAGTTTTGATGTCAAACTTATGGTT
This sequence comes from Saussurea involucrata, assembly GCA_033807775.1. Lineage (NCBI taxonomy): Eukaryota > Viridiplantae > Streptophyta > Magnoliopsida > Asterales > Asteraceae > Saussurea > Saussurea involucrata. The sequence continues at coordinate 73,623,763 of CM066327.1, read as the reverse complement.
TGCAACTGGTTTTGAAATTGCAATTGAAAGCCCCGTACGGATCATGTAATGGATAGTCTTTCACAACTTCATTATCACGCATCAAATCAATTCAACTTCACAGTCCAAGATGACGATTTACATTCCCATTAAGGGAGAGCTTAAAAGTCGATAAGCATTGTTTAAGGGGGAGCAAGTCAAATGTTTTTCAAATCTTCATGACTTGACTTGTTGAACTAAAGAAAAATCCTTTTGAAGGAAGGGAAAACCTATTCTGATGAAAACCTTTTTGACTATATCTCTGAACTAACACTCAGAATCGGGTCTCTGGAAGAATTCACCAGAGCCTCTGACATAAACATCAGAACTCTGTGATTCCTCTGAGAAACCTCTGGCGTATTGGTTCTCTGATTATTTTCCCATCAGAACTAGGATTTGCAAATGATTTTAGGGTAAAGGTGAAACATCTTGAGAATCTGGGTCACTTGAAAGAATGGAAGAGGTCACTCAACAAAGGCAAGAATGTGCTGAGAGTTCCAACAGAGCTCTGCCACTTATCTTCCTTATACTCTCTGATATTGGTCATCAGAAGTGTTGGTTATTTATGAGCCTCAACCACATGTCATCCACAAATCTCTAGCCGTGACGGTTCTGTATCAGAAAAGTTGTCAGACCCAAAACCCACGTGGAATCTTCGGATTGGGTAACCAACTGTTAGCTGTTCCCACGTTCTACTGTAGAAAACGTTCCACTATCTGACACTCAAGTGGCTACAGTACCTACGATGGTTATCTAGACACATTCTTTTGAGTATAAATACCCATTTGAATTACCCATTTCATTTCTTACGCTTTGTGAGTTTTCAAACCTTCAAACTCTTCCCTCCTTTGAGCAAATACCTTCTTTGTGTTCTTCAAACCTCCAAACCTGCAACAATGGCGAACCAAGCAAACTCTGCGGAATCGAACATAATCGTACATATAGACCAAATAGTGATCGAACCCTATGAATTTGTACACAACAACTACAGATTCGATGCCAATCCTGCAAACTTTTTACCCATTTACCATGTGTTTGTCGAGTTCTTTCGACAATCTAAAGTTTTCCAAGCCATAACCAAGTTTGACGATGACCTTCCACAACTCTATGTCAAACAATGGTGGACAACTTGCCAGTTTATCCCAGAAAGAAAAGGAATCATAGGCAATGTGGATTCTGGAAGAGAAGGAGGAGCAGGGACTGTTCACATTCGTCCCAAAACTATCAGACGAGTGTTTGGAATGCAAACTCCTATGCAATTAGGAGTTCTTGCATATGAAAAACCCCCCAAAAGCCCATGTTCTTATCGCGTTCATCAAGTTCTTGGGATACAATGCAGATTTAACCAAAATCGAATAGTTCAAAAGAGGCCATTTACCACCAGTGTGGAACTTTATGTTCTCCACACTCAATCGAACACTGACCTGCAAGAGTGGAAGCCAAGACCAGGCCACCACTGAAATCTTGCAGATCATGTATGGTCTCTACTTCAACAGGCATTTTGATTATGCCTCTATCCTGTACAAAGAACTACTAAATGCAGTAAACCTGAAGACGAACACTCTGGCGAAAGGAGGAGTTGTTGGGGAACACGGAAATCTGAAGAACATCAGATTTCCAAGCCTCATAAGCCTCATGATAAGGGAAGCATTTCAGACTCTACAACTGACTCAACAGGGAAATCCAAATCCTGGATGGGTGATGTCGAAGTTCAAGCCTACAATCTTAGGTACGTACCCCAACACCAGGAGAATTCCTCAAACTATGCTTTCTCTTATCCACCCTCAACAAATTTCTATCCAAAACTATAGACATGCTGCCCAACCTCAAGAACCTGAGGTGGGATCCCCAGTATACTTAGGTCCTGAGCCATCATTAGAGTCTAGTAGTCAGGTACAAGTAGAAGAAGAAGTTAACAGACCAGTGGTAAGAGTACCCACAGAGGGGTCTTCCTCTAAAAATAATATGGAGGAGGGAGATAATAATGACAGAGCATCCCCTCTGGAGGCTATCGCTGAGGAAGTTGGGGAAACTACAGAGGATGGAACAGAGAGTTAATTCTCCTCTGGAAGTAGTGAGGAAGAGGAATCTGAGAGTGAGAGCTCTGAGTCTTCTGAAACCCTAGGAGCCGAGGGAAATGTGAGCTTTTAAAAAGATGTTCGAGTGAACACACATGTGCGTTTTCCTAGCCCAACTCCCAGTACAAGCACTCCATCTATCCATGGTGATCTAGACCATATGGATATTGAACCAGAGGTGCACACCTCGAACCCTAACCAGCTTAATCCACCAACGGCAACTCTTCATGCCTCTGGTATGCACGAAACTGGGGAACCTTTTTCGGTAATGATATCCCATCGCCCCAGGATATCGATAGGACCCAAACACACGATGATGCCTCTGTGGCTCATCTTTCTAAGGAGGAACAACTTAGGTCATTGGGTAACTTTCGTTTTACCCGTAGAGATTGCCTAACTCAGAGGCAATATGAAAGCCTAGTTGCACATGGATTCGATTGTCTAGATCACAATGTGAATTCCCATGTTTACTTCAATCTCTCAGATTCTAAGGGTGAGAGAGTTGAAGAAACCAAAACATCTAGAGATGATTCCCCTTAAAAAGAACATCAAGGATAGGGTGGATGTCCTCCCAGAGTCAACATTAACACATCTCTAGAAGGAGGCGCCTCTGTGCTCGAGGCTCAATTGAATCCATGTGTTGGAGACAATGTTACCCCCACCTCTGATAATATCACAAGAGCAGAGCTGTTAGGGATAAAATCGTGTTGAATAGAGGTTCAAGGGCTTATTATGTAAAAGGTGTATTATGGGCTTAATTGTGTAAACGGGCCATGGGCTTGTTAGTTTAGGCCCTTAGTATATAATGTTTAGTTAGCACTGTAATTCTCTCAAGATTATTGAAAGTGAAATAGATGACCAGCTGAAATCATAACGACTGTTTCTACATATTCATTTCTATTGATTGTATGCACTGATCTGGAACTCACAATTGGTATCAGAGCGTACGGACGGTTCAATTCAAGGTGATTCAAAAGATTTCTGGTAAGATTTTTTGTTATTGTCGACTGTGTTCTTGGCTAAAAACTCCACATTTTGACTCAGTTAAAATTGCTCGTTTTCGTTTATTGAACTCGATTAGCATCATCTTTATTAGCGATTCTGCAATTTTTCTCATTCCGATTCGATCTTCTGATTAGTTTTTAAGTCAAATCAAGTTTTTGGTTTTTGGTCACTGTTCATATCAAAAATCAAAATTTTTCTTCAAAATCGTGTTAGTTTGCTTGATAATCGATTATGGTATTGTTATTTTGCTATTTTGGAAGGTTTCTAATCTTTCAGGAAAGATATTGTCAACCCTAATCGCATTCCAGTCGAATATTTGAGTACCAGCCGCAGTTTCCGGACACCAGCCCCACTTTCCGGAACATTGCGTTTCTTTCCGGGTAAGTCTCATTATTCTACTACTTTCCGGACACAATTGATCCGGTAACCAAAAAGTTCCCGGTAAATCAAATTTATCCGCGTAACTCAAAAGAGTCCGGTTAATTGTTTCTTTCCGGACATTGCTCTATCCGGTAACCCAAACCTTCCCGGACACTCAGCAATCCGGTAAGTCTTTCATCCGGTAAATACTTTAAATCTCATTCGGTAAGTTCTTGTTTTTGTTTTATCCGGTAAACTAAGTTCATCTGTTAACTCCCTGTTATCCGGTAACTCACAAGAGCTCAAAAGCTTCTGTGATAGTATTAGTAACTCCTTGAATGAGTATAAACTTATCAATGCTGCAAAAGAGGAGCTGATCCAGAAGGAGAATGCAACAACCTCCCAGAAGTTCACTGATTAGGAAAAGACAAGAGCAAAGGAGGAAGAGAAGCTATACAAAGAAATCTCTGATCTAAAAGCTATAATGGCAGAAAACCACAAGAAATCTATCAACAGAACTCTGCCAGTACCCTCTATCATTCTGTCAGAGAACAATATCAGAACTCTGACAGATATGATCAACAACTCTGTCAAGATTACAATTAAAGAAGCCATTGCACCAGAAGCATCTACGTCCACTCCACTCTCTGTCAATGCTCCTAGACCCAACGATCGCCCGATGACTATCGGACACATGGGTGATTTCAGAAGAGATGTTTTGAGCAGAATGATGACTATTACGTCCAAATTTGTGGGAAAAGCCCATGTCTCAGAAAAACATGTCAAAGAGACTCTGGACTCCCACAAGTTCAATTTTGAATGTCAAGTTGACAAGATCAGAGCAGCGACAACAGAAGTAGAAGAGGTCTTAAAGAAATCAGTAATTATGTTCACTGATGCCATTCGGAATGTTGCATCAAGGAAACGACCCGCAGAAGAGAGCCCTGAGGCTGAACCATCCAAGAAGAAGGGGAAGTTATGCCTATTCCTCATTTCTCATCACCTTACGAAATGGGAATTACAATTTACATTATGCCTATTCCTCATTTCAGGTCAACGGGAATTACAATTTACTTTATGCCTATTCCACGTTACAAATAATGTTAGTGCCTATGGATCCATTACACTTACTAGCATACGTGCATATTTACTCGAACGCACAAAACATTTCATATCATATTCTTATTCTCAATTGTCCCTCTTCCACGACTTAGCACGGGGGTTCCGCGACTTGCAGGGTCTGGGGGCAGTGCCCCCAGAATTTTGAGAAAACTTAACCAGATAACACATCCAGAAATCAGTCCGAAAACTATATCCGAAAAATCCCTTATCCGGAACCCAAATCCGGAACTATCCGAAAAAATCATCCGGAAAAGCCAAATCCGGACTATCATCCGGAATCCGGTAAAAACATCCGGACACTCATCCAGAATCAGGTACATTCCGGATCCAGTACATTCCGGACACCAATCCGGAATCCAGACTCATTCCTGTATCCGGAACCAATCCGGAACTTTTATCTGGAACCTTAACTTTCCGAAAATTTCAACTTCCGAACTATTCGAGTACGACCTCGATTTTAATTCTTAAAACTCACCTTAACCCAATTCTCATTTGATTTCATATCAGTACATAATTACCACGACATTTAGATAGTTTGAAACCAAATATCTTATTCAATTTCAACTGTAATTATATAGAAAAGATGAACTCACATGGAACAAACTTGAGACAGTACAGAACTTGATTTTCCAACTCAGCTTCAATCCTATTCATCAAATAATCAATCAACCTTCCAAATCAAAACACCAACATGAATCGATTTCAGGTTGGATTCAAGAAATTCACAAGAACTCACCCGGCGATTTCGATTTTGTTTCTTCTTCTTTCTTTCCTTCTCTGATGGACACCGACTCCAGTGAAAAGCCAATTGAGATATTACTCAGATACCCAACCGACTCAAATATTAAATATCAATCAACTATCCACTGATGACCAAATTCACCCTGAAGTTCAAGTTTACAATTAGCTCACAACTTTGACAAATTTCTCTTTCAACCCCTTTACATCCAAATATTACATAATGGAAAATTCGAGGTGTTACATGCATACAAACACGTAATAAGTCATGTTGTTGTTATTTGGCCTTATTAAGTAATAAAAAGTATTGTTGGAGTATAATGGTTCTTAATAAGCCTTAGTGGTTCTTAATAGGTTTTAGTTGTTCTTAATAGGTTATAGTGAGCCTTAATGATCTTATAAATCCCAATACATACGACATACAAATATGCAGTACGTACATGCATACAATCATGTAATAGGTCACTATTGGTGTTACTAGGTCTTAACAAGTCATAAAAGGTTTTGTTGGGCTATAATGATTCTTAATAATCTTTAGTAGTTCTTAATAAGTTGTGGTGGGTATTAATGGTCTTATAGAGTCCAGTACACACCACATGCATAAATGCAATACTTACATGCATACAAACACACATAATAAGCCAGCATTGGTATTTTTGGGCCTTAATATGACATGGAGTGTTTTGTTGGGCTATAATGGTTCTTAATAAGCTTTGGTGATTCTTAATAGGTAGTACTGACCTGCATACAAACAGGTAGTACTAACCTGCATACATGTAGTACTGACCTGCATACAAACATGCATATATGTAGTACTGACCTGCATACATGTAGTACTGACCACATGCAAACATGCATATAAGCTTTAGTGGTCTTATCGAACCCAATATACACCACATGCATATATGTAGTACTGACATGCATACAAGCACATAATAAGTCACCGTTAGTGCTATTAGACCTTGATAATTCATAAAAGGTATTGTTGGACTATAATGGTTCTAAGTAGGATTTGGTGGTTCTTGATAGACTATAGTAGGACTTAGTGATCTTATAGAGCCCAATACATACCACATGCATAAATTCAGTACATACATGCATACAAACATATGTAATAAGCCACAATTGGAATTTTTAGGCCTTAATAAGACATGGAGTGTCTTATTGGGCTATAATGGTTCTTAATAGACTTTAGTGGTTCTTAATACGCTACAAAAGCCTTAGTGATCTTGTAGAGACCAATACACGTTACATGCATATATGTAGTACATATGTGCATACTAACACGTAGTAAGTCGCCATTGGTGTTGTTGGGCCTTAATAAGCCATAATAGTTCTTAATTAGTTTTATTGGATTCTATTGAGCCTTAATCGATTTTATTGAGGTTTAATTAGTTCTATAGGCTTTAATAGTTCTGTAGGCTTTAATAAATCTATTGGATTTTAATCAGTTTTATTCGCTTTTAAAGAGTTTTATTGCATTTTAATAGATTTGTTGGTAACATATAATAATAACAATAAAATTTGATAAAATATATTTTTATATCATATCTCACAAATTTATTAGACTTTAATATATATATGTTATTATTTACAATAATATGTCTACTATTTGAACTATTATATATAACTTATATATATAAGATAAATAAATACATATATTTATATTTATATGATATTTAAATTCGTCAAAAAATTTGGACTTTTCAAAAAAATTCCTTAATATTCCCTCTCTCTGTTTTCCGGTTTTCCCCCCATCTATTTTCCTTCTTCTATTTTTCGGTTTCCCCCATCTATTTTCCCACTTCTATTTTTCGGTTTCCCCCATCTATTTTCCCAAACCTTTACAACCCCCCCCCCCCCCCCCCCCCACAAAAATGAAAAGAAAAAAAACTAAGAAACCCTAATCTCTTGTTTCCCACAGTCCCACGCGTCCCTCCTCTGCCTCCCACACAGTCCCACGCCTCATCAAACGAAACCTAGCTAGTATCACCAAACAAAACTCAGTCGACACATAGGGCGTCTCAAAAAAGTCGTCTCAACCCCCATACCCAGAAAATCACTCATCGATGCAACAGTTTCATATGAAAACTCTTATTCTTGATCTTCTAGTTTCAGAATCCAATCGTTTCTCGATGGGGAAGAAACCAAGAGCTAAGAAACTCAATGATGCTACTGATACGGTACATTTTGGCTCATCGATTGTATTATCTTCGATTTTCAACTCTTTATTCCATCTTCGTCATTATGATTTTAAGTTTTTTCCCATGATCGAACATTGAGAAGATGATTTTGAGATTATAGAAACTTCATTTTAAGAAATTACACCTTTTCCACGATTGGAGGTTGATTTTGAACAGACATATGAGTGTTTTTAGGAATCAGTTTCGCTAGGGTTTTTCACGAACCCTAAAAATCTGTTTCTCTCCAAATTAGTTGTTATATATACATTATATGTATGTATGTATGTATATGATTGTGTTAGGAAGTAGTTTTGCTAGGGTTTGTTAAACATTTTCATTTTGGACATCGTTAATACTCTTGAGGATTAGAAAAGGGAAATGACAAGTCAAGAAGCTTGGCATGTTTATGGGGCACTATTAGATTTGATATGCTCAACATCGAGTGTCGAGTATTGTTAGTGTCATATTCAACATATTGTATCAAGTTGAGGGTCTATCAAGTATATTTAATATTTGCCTAGTATAAATAGTTTTCTTCTTGTAACTTTGGCATTATGTCATTCCAAGTACTATTGCATTTGACTCTACATTTCATCATATTGTACTTAGAGAATTTTGATCTAATGAGAGGGATGTGATAGGCGGGTTTACACCCCCCTAATTCTAACCGCAAGTGTACGGTGTCGAAATCATGTAATAGTACATAAGTACGAGTATCGAACACAGGAAACTAGGAACTATGACTATAAGATCTATTAACTGAACAGTCGAAATTGGATGATGGGTTGAAAATCATTTAAAAACTAAGTAAAACTAAAAGAAGACTAGAATCGATTAACGGAAGGTTTTGAAAGAACTTTGATGGAGAAAAGGTTGAGGGTTGGATTTCCTATGGTTATACTACTGATGAACGAATACCCGAATAATGATTATTACCGATTATTTCTATGAACCCTAGTTTGTAAAAGTTCATTGTTATTATTTCTCAAGCAATAACAGATTTTATTTCAAGACTCGTAGGATTTATCTCTCGATCTACACCTAGGGTTTTAAAATACATTAGGTCAAACTATTCCGAGCAGAAAGTGATTCGGCTATCTCTACCCGAATCTCCTTTCCGGCACTTGATTACTTAATCTAGCTTTTAATTAATTTTCTCAAACTTAATCAAAAACCATGAAAGTCAATTGAAGGTGATCAAGCTACAATTGATAATGAAAACTGAATTCAAACGCTTCATAGATCAAATCGAGTAAAAATAATCCTTCGGTTACACGTTATCCATCATAAAAACCATAGTCTTTCCAACCCCCAACATCTAAAGATTAGTTCATGTTGGGGTGGATAAAAACACAAGATAAAGGGTATAAAGTGGTGTATGAAAACATCGTGATCGTAAACGTAAAGAATGTACTAATGAAATCCCTTCTCCCGGCTCTAATCCGCTTCGCGTGGTGAACTCTCCTCAATCGATCCTCTATCGTGGCTCCAAAGTACGTGAAATAACTCTAAAAATCGTCCCCTCGTAGCCTACCGTCACACGTGGCGAAGTGATAACCTAAAATCCGGAAAACACCAACTATAGAAAACGATCCAGAGACATACGCGGTATGTCCCGCAGCTTCAGGCCGCGCAGTAAACCACGCGGCTTCTTGAGATGTCCGGGTCAGGTTTGGTTCGTGGATCTGGGCACGGGTCTTGGGCTTGGATCTCGGGCTTCCGTTGGGCTTCGTTTTGGACTCTCTTTTGGCTCTTTTTCGCTTATTTTTCTCGATGCTCATCTTCTTTCGGATAACCTGCACATTTCACTAGATAAACCATAAAATTCTACCTTTTTGCTTCAACACAAGCCAATCTCATTGGTTTGAGGATCGAAAATAACGCCAAAAAGTGGCGTTATCAACAACCCTAAACCGAGCATTGCTTGTCCTTAAGAAAATTAGCGATAAAATAGAATAAAAGCATATATTAGTGAAATAATAATAGCACAACTCTCAATCGGTACCATGTAATGCACTGGTGATTTCCCATACCCGTGATTGCCTATCTCACACTAGCCTCATCCTTATTCTGTTTGATCTATGGCCTTCCATTATGAGTTGAACTCGTAACTGCTCCGATTACATTAAGGTCGTACTAGGTCCAAACATACTAGCGAAAACATTTCGCCTCGACCCTACCTCACGGGATACTCTCATTTCACTCGAACCTAGACTGTCGCACATGTTGTCATATATAAGGAAGTTATGTACAAGAATACTCGATAATTACATGACAACTCTAATGAAAGACGCATAAATATCCAAAAAGTTGATCTCAGAAGGGAATCAAGTAGTAAGACAGGGAATATTGGTAAAGGTGGCCGTAAACCCTAATCACATTTTCCAGAAGATCATCCAGGTCTTTACATGGGTTGTAATGGGGCTAGGGTTATGGCTAAGAAACGAAGGGTAAGCGGATCAAAAATCTTCGGTGTGTCACCCATTAGCAGTTCTGAACTTCTTGACTTCACTTTCTATCACTTGGCCCTCTTTGTCACTACAGGAGTCACTTTGACTCTCTTATTTAGCTGCTGTAAATACTATCTAACTAACTGTATTTTTTTTGTGGCATCATTGGCCCTCTTTATTTGATTGGGGCGGCATTAGTCCTCTTTTCTATCTTTTGGGTTAAAATGACCCAATTTATTCTCATGACTGGCCTGTACTTTTTCTTTTCTGCTCTATCTTTCGTTGTTCATTACTGCCTTTGATTGACACACTTTCGGATAAGGGTTAGCTAAGGCTTTTGGTTCGGGTTTAATGGTGGGTTTGAAATGAATAGGGTGAGTGTTTGGCTGCAAAATGGGTTGTAGATACACACATAATGGGTCAAAAGGGACGATAGATAAAAATGGGTTAAAGTGCACACAATGCCTGGAATCATCTCTTAAGGTCCACACGATATGGTCTACTACACCCTTACCCAATATCCCGATGGCCGTCTTTGCTATTCAATGCAATATTATAGCGAGATCACTCTATAATCACGATAAGGAATTTGAAAAAGTGTATGCGAATTAAGTGTTTAAATCCCTCAAAATGAAAAACGTCATTTAGGCTCAAATCTCGCTATTGGGTGGTCTCCACTAGTGTCCCTAGTCATGTCTTTTCCCGGTCCTTCCCTATTGGTCACGTTACTATCACAAGATTCTTCCCACAATGTTCGGTCTCAGACATCCAAAACAAAACGTATTAGCTAATATGATCTAACCATTCAGATGTGTAGGAACTCAACGTGCATAAACGGGGGCCCGATTGGCAACCCCAAACCTTGCCCACACATTATCCCCAATGTGCAGGTAAGTGGTACAAAAAGTGACAAATATTGTTGTGCGTTATTATAGTCATCCGACAGAAATAAATAAAACAGTACAGTACAACATCAAGAACATATCAAAACAAAAGAGGACGAAAACAAACCCAATCTACTGACGTGAGGATGATGATGCACCCCCCCGAATGTCGGCCTCTCACTCTCCTCCGGCCTTAGGGCTGCTCTGGCGGTGCCTGTGGTGTTTGTGGTGGTAGTGGAAAACCAGCGTGGGTGAGACGTGCGTCGAAGCCATCCATGCGTAGGTTCATGCCTTGGAACCCAAGATCCATCCGCTCATTCATTCCTCTCATCCCGACAGTCATCTGATCAGCAAATCGACGCATATAAGGAGGCGTGTCGCCACCGTGCTCGACCGCCTCCGCCGGTGATGCATCCGGGTCGTAATCGGGATCACTGTCTGAGGCACTCTCGGACGAGATATGGACTGGCATGGCGAGTCGCTGCCTCTGATGATCTGGATCTTCCCGCCATCTCGCCTCTAACTTCGCCGCCGCCGTTATTTGGTGGTTATATTGCGTCTTCCGGAAGTCCCCTTTGGATGCGGTGAGGTGTCCTATCGGGACACCAACTTCCCTGCAAAAGTGAGTTATAACGCAAGGGAACGGTAAGATACTGTCAAGGGTCATACCTGCATCCAGAATCTCCATCCAGATAATGTGCCCGATATCCATCGGGAGGTTGTTGTGCACGGAGTAGAGGACCTCCGCCACTTGGCTGTCGGTGGTGGTGTTGTGGGAAGAAGGATTTAGGGAGGCCTTGAAAAAAAGCATGACGAAGGCAATGTCAGTGTGCATCTCACTCTTCAAAATATGCTGGTGCGTCTTGTTCCACCCGGTATGTCCATTTCGCCTTAGAGAGGCGGCGATAGTCGAACTCAATTGCTCTCGGAACGCCGGGTGAGGAGATAGACCGTAGGTTATACTTAGTTCAGTCCGGCGTGGAGCATGGAAGTACGCACAAATGTCGGTCGAAGAGATCCAGACCTCTTTGTCAGCCATCTTTACCACATAGCGATCGTGGTACACAGCCGAAAACATACACGCGTAATACTCCTTGACCGTTTCAATGCAATACATGGGAGGGGTTTGGATGAACCTCTCCCAAGAATGTTGCCGTATGATCACCGGCACCCTGGATCTGGCCGGTAGGTCCGCAAGCTTGATGCCACGCTCCCCAAAGGGTTGGCATCCGTTCTCTATCATTTGCGCATGTCGACCGTCTTTATCCGGGTTTTCCTTATCAAACATCCGGCGCTTGTTGTTTGGGTGGATGCGTTCATAATCTGGGAAGGAAATGTGCGTACTCGGATGGTGCCTCATTATCTGCAAAAATAAATGAACTCAAATGAGTTATCTCGCTCATAGCCACCCCAAACATCGGTAAAACCGAGGTTTGCAAAGGGGTAAATGTGAGTGTGTGGATGTTGAAAAGGAAGGCACCCCAAACCTAAGTGGAACTTAGGTTTGTTGCATCTCCTTTCCTTTACGTGTACGCTCAGATAAAACTCACAATTCCCATGCATGCAGATTACCAATAAAATATTTTTTGCTCATGCATTTTGACCAACAGTCACGTCACCACATAATTTCCTAGTGCATACATCTAAAATCCATCAACAGTTTTCACTATTGGACAATAACTCGAACCCCAAACCTAAGTGAAACTTAGGTTTGGCTATGCTTCCACAAAAATTACGGTTAAACCCACAAAAATAACGTAGGGGCTTCATGTTGCCAAGAAATCCCTCACGTAACATTTATGCACAAAAGTGGGAGTATTTCACAAACCACAAATCCTTACATACCAACATTTATCCCCATTTTACTTCCCAAAAATTCCCCATCACAGATTTGAAGCACATAGTCTCACAAAAAGGTACATACCCAGTTGCATACAAGCATAATATCACAATCGAAACATACAACGAGCATGTAATCAAAATCTATGTGTAAAATCAACAATAGTGCACCACAGATGTGATAAATCAAAATCATGGTGAAACAAGCATGAAAAATATGGGGAAGCATAAACAATGGGGGAAAGAGAGAGCACACTTACATCACATAGAAATGGAGACCAAAAGAAACAAGAGTGAGAAACACATACCTTGGTCTTGCAGAATGGAGAAGAACAACTCTGAAAATGTTGAAGAGCTTCTTAAAATTGTGTAGAGAGAGAGAGAGAGGAATTCGAAATGAGAGAGAGAGTAGAAGAAAAGTGAAAGAAGAAAGAAGAAATGACATAAAGTAAAAAAAATACTGCACACGAAACCCTAATTGACCAGGTCTGAAATGGGAAACGCGCGGCTTAACGCGCGGTTTTGAAACCGCGTAGTATACCGCGTGTCGCTCTGTTTCAGAAACCCGTCCAGAGACACCCGCAGCTTGGCGCGCGACTTGAGGTCGCGGCTTAGACCGCGGGACCCTCTGTTCCCCAAAACAATCCAGTGGCTTACGCAGCTTGGCGCGCGGCTTGAGGTCGCGGCTTAGACCGCGTAAGTCTCTGTCCAGCTATTTTTTATTTTTTTATTTTTTTCATTATTTTTATTGTTTTTCTTATATAAAAACACACTCGAAAACGAAATTTAAAAAGAAAACAAACCTCGGGGGGTTGCCTCCCACACAGCGCCTTGGTTTCGGTCGTGGCTCGACCTTCCATCTTTTCACTCCTTCGGGTGGTCCAAGAACGTGGCGTCTGATACCACCGTCTCTCCTCCATAGTAAGGCTTCACGCGATGGCTGTTCACTTTGAAGGTCGCCCCATCTTTTCCTTGTAGCTCAATTACTCCATATGGGTATACCTCATTGATGGTTACCGGACCAGACCACTTAGACTTCAACTTACCTAGAAACAAACGAAGACGTGAGTTAAATAGTAGAACACTCATGCCTGGAACAAGTACCTTTTCACGAATGCACTGATCATGGAATCGCTTGGTCCGCTCTTTGTAGATTGATGCATTTTCAAACGCATCCAGCCGGATTCCCTCTAATTCATTCAGCTGTAATAGTCTCCTTTTTTCGGCTGCGTCCAACTCCATATTCAACTTCTTTATCGCCCAAAACGCTCTACACTCGAGTTCCACTGGTAGATGGCATGACTTTCCAAACACTAGCCGGTAGGGAGTGGTACCAAGAGGGGTTTTGGAATCCGTCCGGTATGCCCACAATGCGCCATCTAACTTCAACGACCAATCCTTCCGAGATGAATTCACTGTCTTTTCCAGAATCTGCTTTAGTTCCCGATTGGAAACTTCCACTAAGCCGTTGGGTTATGGGTGATATGGTGTAGTGACTTTATGCTTCACCGAGTACTTCTTTAAAACCGCTTCCAAATACCGATTACAAAAGTGACTTCCACCATCGCTAATCAGTGCTCTCGGAACTCCAAACCTCGCAAATATATTCTTCCTTAGGAAATTAATCACTACTTTAGAATCGTTTGTAGGAGTCGCGATCGCTTCCACCCACTTAGACACGTAGTCCACCGCTACTAAGATATACTCATTCCGGAACGAGTTCGGGAACGGTCCCATAAAATCTATGCCCCATACGTCGAAGAGTTCGACTTCCATGAAGATTTGCATTGGCATCTCATCCCTCTTGGTTATGTTCCCCGTTCTTTGGCACCGATCACACTTAGAGATGAAGTCGCGAGTCTCTTTAAACATAGACGGCCAAAAGAAACCCGACTGAAGAACCTTTGCCACTGTTCTATCGGTGCTAAAGTGGCCCCCACATTCTAAGGTATGACAGTGGTTTAGAATGCCGGCCTTCTCTTCATCAGGGACACATCTCCGGATCATACCGTCGGCGCACATCTTATACAAGTATGGCTCGTCCCAATAATTCCTCTTGGCCTCAAAGAGAAATCTCTTCTTTTGGTAGGAGTTCATCTGATAAGGCACTACTCCTCCCACCAAGTAATTTACCATGTCTGCGAACCAGGGCTCAGAATGACTAACCTTGAAAAGCTTCTCATCCGGAAACGAATCGTTGATGATGGTCTTATCCTTGCTTTGATCCTTACCTCCCTCAAGTCTCGAGAGGTGATCCGCCACAGTGTTCTCGGACCCCTTCTTATCCAGAATTTCCAAGTCAAACTCTTGGAGCAACAATACCCATCGGATGAGTCTCGTTTTGGCATCTTTTTTGGCCATCAGATATTTTAGAGCAAAGTGGTCGGTGTACACAATTACCTTGGCCCCCACTAGATATGACCGAAACTTCTCGCAAGCATAGACAACGGCTAAGAGCCCTTTCTCGGTGGTCGCGTAATTGAGCTGAGAATCATCAAGCGTCTTACTCGCGTAGTATATCATGTGCATCCGTTTTTCTTTCTTTTGGCCCAACACCGCTCTGACCGCGGTGTCACTCGCATCACACATGAGAGTAAATGGCAAACTCCAATCCGGGGCCGTGAGGATAGGCGCAGAAATCAACTCCTTCTTTAACCTGTCAAAAGCAGATATACAATCATCAGTGAACTCAAATTTAGCATCTTTAAGCAATAAAGAACATAAAGGCTTAGTGATTTTAGAAAAATCCTTGATAAACCGCCGGTAAAACCCGGCATGCCCCAAGAAGCTTCGGACTCCCTTGACGGAGTTCGTGTAAGAAAGATTCTCGATCACCGCGACCTTTGCCTTGTCCACTTCAATCCCCGCTTTTGATACTTTGTGACCAAGCACTATCCCCTCGGTCGCCATGAAGTGACACTTCTCCCAGTTCAATACCAAACTCGTCTCTTCACATCTTTGTGGGACGGCTTCCAAGTGTTCCAAACATGTATCGAATGAAGGTCCAAACACTGAAAAGTCGTCCATAAAAATCTCAATCGTCCTCTCCACCATGTCTGAGAAGATAGCCATCATACACCTCTGAAAGGTTGCTGGAGCGTTACATAAACTGAATGGCATTCTCCGATAAACAAATGTACCATAAGGGCATGTAAAGGTCGTCTTATCTTGATCCTCGGGGGCTATTGGTATTTGATTATACCCCAAATACCCGTCTAAGAAACAATAATACTCATGCCCGGATAACCGCTCCAACATCTGATCAATGAATGGAAGAGGGAAGTGATCTTTCTTTGTCGCATCATTCAGCTTTTGCTAGTCAATACACACCCTCCAACCGGTAACTGTTTGGGACAGAATGAGCTCATTATTGTTGTTTCGGACAACGGTTATTCCACCCTTCTTTGGCACTACTTGGACCGGGCTCACCCATGGACTATCCGGCACCGGATAGATAGTTCCAGCATCAAGGAGTTTTAGAACCTCCTTTCGGACTACTTCTTTCATATTCGGGTTGAGCCGACGTTGATGTTGAACTACTGGTCGGTGCCCTTCTTCCAAATTGATTCTATGTGAGCAAAAGATCGGACTCAAACCTTTGAGATCGGCTATTGTCCATCTAATTGCCGCTTGATGCTCCCTCTAAACTCTAAGTAATTTCTCTTTCTTTTCGGAACTCAATTTGGACGAGATAATCACCGGTAGCGTTTCCTTGTCTCCCAAGTATGTATACTCTAGATGTGATGGCAACGGTTTTAGCTCAAATTGCGGTGGTGTATGCGATGACGGTTGAGACTTTGGAATAGGAGTTCCCAAATCCTCAACCACTGGTCGTTGAGGCCCCTTGTATGATGGTAATGCATTTAATTGCATCACACTTTCACTTTCCGGATCGTCATCGGTACCCATCAAAACATTATTCAATTGGTCTCCAGAAACTTGCATGTCGCACGTTTATCTAATCAAGGAATCCATCACATCTACCCGGTAGCACTCGTTCGGTCCCATGCTTTGCTTGGCTGCCCGGAACACATTGAAGACAACTTCTTCGTTACCCACTCTCAAGGTAAGCTTTCCTCCTTTCACGTCGATTAGTGCTCCTCCCGTGGCCAAAAAGGTTCGGCCAAGTATCAGTGGAATTTCCTTGTCCTCATCCATGTCAAGTACCACAAAATCTACCGGAAAATAGAACTTATCCACTTTGATCAGAACATCTTCTATTACGCCATACGGGTACTTGATGGATCTGTCAGCAAGCTGCAATGTCACGTTAGTCGGTTGTACCTCTCCAAGTCCGAGTTTCCTGAAAATAGACAAAGGCATTAAATTAATACTTGCTCCAAGATCACACAAAGCCTTACTAAATTCAGAATTGCCTATATGAACAGGGATAGTAAAACTCCCTGGATCCTTAATCTTCGGGGGAAGCTTATGCTGGATGATCGCGCTGCACTCCTCAGTAAGTGCAACTGTCGCATGCTTCTCAATCTTCCTTTTGTTAGAAAGGATATCTTTCAAAAATTTCACATATGAGGGCATTTGTGCCAAAGCATCTGCAAAGGGAATGTTAAAATGCAATTTCTTAAAAACTTCAAGAAATTTAGAAAAGTTAAGATCCTCCCTGTGGGCTTTAAGCCTATTTGGATATGGCAATTTTGGTACTACCGGCTTGACCGGTGGTTGCTTTGGCATGGTTGGTTGCTCTTTCTTTTTCTCTTCATCCTTCAAATTCTCCTCAATCACAATATCTTCATTGGCTTCCAACTCATCCATATCTACAATCTCAACCTCTTGCCTTTTGGGCTCGGTTTCCTTTGATGATTCTCGGGTCGGGTCTCTAATCAGTTCCTTGCCATTTCTCAAATGAATGGCCTTGCAATCTTCCCGGGTTTTCCTTTCGGTTTGACTCGGAAAGGTTTCGGGAGCTCGGTTTTGTAGGGCTTCAGAAATTTGCCCCACTTGCCTTTTAAGGAGCTTAATAGACGTCGTGTTCTGATCAATAGCCGCCTTGACTGTGCCTACCGTACCGGCTAATCCCTCGACCGTGCTATCCATCTTGGACAAGAATTTCATCATCATGTCCTCTAGCCTCGGCTTCTTCTCCCCAGATTGTCCTTCATCGAATTTCCGTTTGTTGTAACCTGGAGGACGATAGACATTGTTAGAATTAGAAGAATTGGAAAAGTTAGGATGATTACCTTGTTGTTGTTGGCCGGGTTTCCCTTGCGGTTGACTCCATGAAAAATTAGGGTGCTTCTTCCAACCCTCATTGTATGTGTTCGAGAATGGATCATTCATTGGCCGGTTGTTCCGATTTTTCAGAAATTGAACTTGTTCCGGCTCATTCATGGGTGGAGCATATCCGGCATACCCTCATCCATCATACATGTTGATTGAAGGGCAGATCCCTTCAATTGACTCGTGAGTGCGTTTAATTGAGCCTTTATGGCTTTCAACTCGTCATTCTCTTGCACACTCGCAACTCTTCTAACTGCTGATTTTGGAGTAGAAAAACTGTACTCAGCCAGATTATCGATCAACTCGCATGCATCCTCATAAGACTTATCCATTAGGGCTCCACCCGCTGCAGCTGTGATGTCATTTTTGAACTGTGGGCGAAGTCCACTGAAGAACGTTTGGATAATGACCCAACCTTGTAACCCTTGATGAGGGCATTTCTTGATCATATCTTTGTACCTCTCCCAAGCTTCATGGCATTTCTTGATCATATATTTGTCTCTTGATCCCATTGAGCAAAATGGGTGATTTCAGCCATAAGTTGGGCGGTTCTGCTTGGTGGGAAGAATTTCTGGAGGAAGGCCGCTTTCAGTTGCGCCCAGGTGGTGATCGAGTCCGGTTGGATACTTTCTGTCCAAGTTTCGGCTTAGCCTTTGAGTGAAAAGCTGAACAACCTCTGCTTGATTGCATTCTCATCTACCCCATTGATCTTGAAGGTATTGCATATCCTCTCAAATGCACGGAGGTATGCATGAGGATCTTCTGTTGGTGTTCCTCCAAACTGGTTCTGCTGTACCATCACGATGGTACTTGGTTTGATCTCAAAATAGTTCGCCCCAGTAGTGGGCGGTTGGATGCCTATGCGTGCGGCTGCCACGTTCGGATCGGCAAACGACCGCATAGGACGTCTCTCAGGAGGAGCTTCGTCGCCCATCTTCAAATGTCTTTTAGCTTTTGATTCTTTTCGTAATCGACGGGCGGTTCTTTCAATTTCTGGATCGATCGGTTCGATTTCCTTCCCTCGGGTTTTCCTTGGCATAAACCAGTTAGTACCTGAAATGGAAAGTAAACAAAATTAGCAATCTAAAAACTGAAAGTAGTAAAACAAAATAACAGAAATAAAAATGTTCAATGTAATAGCGCTTATAGCTGGTAGTGCTATCAGTTGCAACTAGTTCCCCATCAATGGCGCCAAAAACTTGATAGGCGGGTTTACACCCCCCTAATTCTAACCGCAAGTGTACGGTGTCGAAATCAAGTAATAGTACAGAAGTACGAGTATCGAACACAGGGAACTAGGAACTAAGTATCACAATGACTATAAGATCTATTAACTGAACGGTCGAAATTGGATGATGGGTTGAAAATCGTTTAAAAACTAAGTAAAACTAAAAGAAGACTAGAATCGATTAATGGAAGGTTTTGAAAGAACTTTGATAGAGAAAAGGTTGAGGATTGGATTTCCTATCGTTATACTACTGATGAATGAATACCCGAACAATGATTATTACCGATTATTTCTATGAACCCTAGTTTGTAAAAGTTCACTGTTATTCTTTCTCAAGCAATAACAGATTTTATTTCAAGACTCGTAGGTTTTATCTCTCGATCTACACCTAGGGTTTTAAAATACATTAGGTCAAACTATTCCGAGCAGAAAGTGATTCGGCTATCTCTACCCGAATCTCCTTTCCGGCACTTGATTACTTAATCTAGCTTATAATTAATTTTCTAAAACTTAATCAAAAACCATGAAAGTCAATTGAAGGTGATCAAGCTACAATTGATGATGAAAACTGAATTCAAATGCTTCATAGATCAAATCGAGTAAAAATAATCCTTCGGTTACATGTCATCCATCATAAAAACCATAGTCTTTCCAACCCCCAACATCGAAAGATTAGTTCATGTTGGGGTGGATAAAAACACAAGAAAAAGGGTATAAAGTGGTGTATGAAAACATTGTAATCATAAACGTAAAGAAGGTACTAATGAAATCCTCTCTCCCGACTTTAATCCGCTTCGCGTGGTGAACTCTCCTCAATCAATCCTATATCGTGGCTCCAAAGTACGTGAAATAGCTCTGAAAATCGTCCCCTCGTAGCCTACCGTCGCACGTGTCGAAGTGATAACCTAAAATCCGGAAAACACCAACTATAGAAAACGATCCAGAGACATACGTGGTATGTCCCGCGGCTTTAGGCCACGCAGTAAACCGCGCGGCTTCTTGCGATGTCCGGGTCAGGTTTGGTTCGTGGTTCTGGGCACGAGTCTTGGGCTTGGATCTCGGGCTTCCGTTGGGCTTCGTTTTGGACTCTCTTTTGGCTCTTTTTCGCTTCTTTTTCTCGATGCTCATCTTCTTTCGGTTAACCTGCACATTTCACTAGATAAACCATAAAATTCCGCTTTTTTGCTTCAACACAAGTTGTTAGGGTCAGTTTATGCTGAATTAAAGTTCAAGGGGCTATCTGTAATTGTTTAAACTGAGTCTAGTTAGTGAACGGGCCGTGGGATTGTTAACCATGGGCCCGCCATATATAAGATTTGTTTAGCCTTTATTTTTAGGCTAGTTGTTCATTTGCTTTCATAATTTGTATTGTAAACTCTCTCAAGTTGAAAGCTAATTGGATGACCAGTTGAAATCATACCGACCTGTTCTTACATATTGATTTCATATTGTTCGTTGCACGGATCTGGAACTCACAATTGGTATCAGAGCAGACGGACAGATCGATTCAAAGTATTCTTATTGAATTCTGGTAAGTTTTTCGAAAAATAAGGTTGTGTTCTTGATTGAAATCTCGTTTTTGATTCGGATTAAATTGCTTCGTTTCGTTTATTGCATTCTGTTAGTATTACTCTTATTAGTAATTCTGCACGTTTTAGCAACTTAATTCGATCGTTTGAGTGGTTTTTAAGCAAATTAAAGTTCAAAAGTGTTGGTTGTGTTCTTGAGAAAAATCGAATTTTTAACCATCAAAACTTGTTGTTTTTGCTTCAAAATCGACTTGGGTAGTGTTATTTTTGTGTTTGGTCGAGTTCCTAATCTTTCAGGAATGATCTTGAGCAACCCTAGTCGATTCTCAAAAGATTTAGAAATCCGAGCCGCTATTTCCGGATACACCAACAGCACTTTCCGGACAATCGCTTCACCTTTCCGGACACGTCTCACTTTCCGGGTAAGTTCACTGATTCTTAATCTTTTCGGGTATAATTGTTCCGGAAACCAAAAGTTTCCGGTAAAGTATTTTATCCGGACAACCCAAAGTTTCCGGTAAAACATTTTATCCGGACAACTCAAGGTATCCGGTAAAATTGATTTCATCCGGAAACCCATTCCATCCGGAAAGCATTTTATCCAGAAACTCTTGTCATTCGGTAAGTCTGTGTTTAATTTTATCACTCGGAAACTCTTGCAACTGGTAACCTAGTGTTGTCCGGAAACTTTGTTCATCCGGATTCTTTCAATCTTATCCGGATACTTCTGTGTTTTTTAGGGTGATTTCAATCTTCCGAGTCATACTGATTTTTTGTCACCAGTAGTCAATCGACCGGTCAATTTTCTAAAGGGTGACTGTTCTACAACAAAGGCCCCAGTTGTGATTAAGATTTCTAAATCTAAACCAGTTTCTCAAACACAATCACAGCTGCGGCAAAAGACCGAGCGATTGCGTATCAAAAATCCTGCTTCCTCAAAAGCTACTGACCATGTTGTTCATGTTGTTTCAAATAAAAACGGCCGCGCTAAAAAGGATAACCAAAAGTGGCTAGCCAAGGAATCTGTCAAGGAAGCATCATCAAAGTCATTTAATACGGTTTTTTATCCTAGAATGAACAAAAACGATTGTGCTTGGAATCATAGGAGTGATTTTGTTAAAAGAGATGTTAATTTTCCGATGAAAATTTACTCCATTCAACAATTGATTCAATTATCGCACGATTGTTTGTGTTGTTCTAGTTGTGGTTGGAATGACTTTGATGATATTAATAATAATGATTGGTTTGGGTCATATCATATATATAATCATACACCCAAACGCAAACCCCGTTAAAACAAAAAGAAACATCATTTACAACGGGGTTCCCAATCAGAGATTAAACCACAGCAGGAGAGAAAACCCATTCCAAAACGGGCTTATCCTACTGCGGTTAAACCGACACCCAAGAGGCAACCTGCGCCGAAACAAGCTCCTCCAAAAGGTGTAAATCCTACACCCAAGGGGCACTCTGTTTCAAAGCAAGTTCCTCCAGGACCAATGCAAATATGGGTACCGAAAATCCGCTAATTTAGTTTTGCAGGACGGTCATGTGTGGTACTTAGACATTGAATGCTCCACACACATGACCGGAAGGAGGGAGCTGCTCACGATCTACAAGGAATAATATTGCGAAGACGTGAGGTTTGTCTACAACGGTGTTTTCCCGAGCTACTCATGTGTTTAGGGGGAAGCATGATCAGCTATCAGGTAAGTTCATTCTACTGTTGAGGGGGAGTGTCAAACACAATTTTTTTTACAACTGCCAGAAAAGTTTTGTAGTGTGTGTCGGCATTCTCGTGTGCACTTTAAATCACACATTGTGCACATTCTGAGGGGGAGAAACATCATTATGTTCATCACTTGAGGGGGAGCGTCACACTGTTTTCTTAAAAGTCTAAATGCTTTTTTCCTTGTGTTGATGTCTCCCAAGTAAATCATACTCTCACTCTGAGGGGGAGCAAGTCAATCCCCATGTATGTTTTGAGGGGGAGCAGGATAATATATGTGCTAGGGTTGAGGGGGAGCAGAAAATCTTACATTTTTTTTCCAAATTGAGGTTTTTCGGACACTTACCCGGTAAGTAACCCACCGGATACCCCAGCTATGCATATACCTGAAGCCTTACCTGCACACGCGGACCCCAATGCGCCGAGTGTGATAACATATAGACGAGAGTTAGGGAATCCCTTGGTCCAGCCAGCGCCGGAGGGACCTTCCCCGGGACATAGAACATGTGAGACGGAGGGAATTGCGTTCGAAAGCGAACCAAGAAAGATTAAGCCGTAAAGATATAGAGGCTTATGAGCGACCCCAACCGAGTGTTACCCGGGTAGCCACATCTGCTATCCCGTCTCAAAAGGTAGAGTCCTGCATGTTTACCTCTAATGAACAACTGCTTGAAATCAAATATTTAAAAGAAAAGCTAGATGTTCAAAAGAGAATCACTGAGAAATACAAGTCCGAAAATGCCAATCTTAAAGAAAAGTGTGCTAATCTTTCAATAGCACCAAAGGACTTAAGGGCCAAAATATCTGATTTGACCTTAAAGCTTGATCAGTGTGTGAATGAGAAAGCAGAAATTGTTTATCAATGTTCTATTCTTCAAATTCAGCACAAGGAGTTTGTCGCTAAAATACCTGATCTTGGAACCAAACTCCATAAAAGAGGTCAAACTGATCAGACCATCCACATGAATAAACCCAAGGAGTTCACTTATTTTAACAAGGACTGGGGAATTGGATACGATAACCCACACTACTTGAAAAAGGGTATTTCCAAAGGACCTACACTGTATGAGTTTGGTTGTCTTGGAATAGCCAAAATGTATCCAGAATATGAGATTAAATGGACTGGTCCTCTTGAACCTGAAAAAGAAGAGGAAACCGAGGAATATAAGCGAAAACACACTACAAAATTGCAACTTCCTTTTTGTTATGAGCCTTTGAATTATTATTACAAGAAAAATCAAAAGACAAATACCTCTCGAATGACTATTTTGACTGCTACAAGGTTGTGACGCCCAATGATTCCTCCAAAGAGGATGAGGTCCAAGCAACCGAACCCAAGACTGAGACGGATGAGGTCAAACTCTATGTTCCCCCTCTCGTCTTGGAAGCAAAAATAGTCGAGTTAGAAGAGTCACTCGAGAAGGAAAGGTCTTGTTTTCAAAAAGAAAAGACCGCGCTTATCTCAGAACTTGAGAAACTCAAATCCGTGAAAACCGAAGTTGTGTCGGAAGAAGGTCAGGAAATCCTTCGGTGTGAAATCAATAAACTTACATTAAAACTGTCTGCCTTGGCAACAGAAGCAATGTACGAGCATACGAGAAATGGTCAACTCCGAGAGAAGCTTGACCTTCTCCGAAATGAAAAGCAGATTTCACCCGAACTTTCCTCCACCTCTTCTGAGACATCCTCGTGTAAAGCTTTCATTAGTAAAATATTTACTCAAGACGGCAAGGAGTCTCAAGATTAAAGTGTGTCAAGGAATTTAAACTCTGATTTTTTCCTAGCTTCCGCACCAAATTCCCCAAAGCACACTATCCTGGATATTGATTTTTCAGAATATATGAACTCCGAAGGCCATTCTGATGAAGAGTTTGAATCGTTCCCCTTCGACAAACCTCTTCCAAAACAAACCGACTTTCTTTCAAAAGCGGTAAATCGCCCGGTCAATTTTTAAAAAGGCGAATGTTCTTCAAAACCCAAGACCCCGGCTGTGAATAAGGTTGCTAAAACTGAGTCGAGTTCTCAAACACAATCACAGCCACAAAAAAAGACCGGTCGATCGAATGACAGACATCCTTCCCACTCACGCTATACTGATCATACCTTTAATGATAAGTCAGATAATAATGGTCGGAGAAAGAGGTTCAAATAAGTTTGGGTGGTAAAAGGATCAAATAAAAGCAAAACGAGTACAAATTCATTTAAGCCAGTTTCGCATGCTAGGACATACAATCACAATCATGTTGCGTTTAATTATTGAACTTCTGTTGAACAAAGAGTAATGTTTCCTTTAAGACTCTATTCAATTAAACAGTTGCTTCAGCTTTCTCATGATTGTATCTGTTGTTCTACATGTGGTTCGAATGATTTTGTTGACCGTAATTATTCATCTCATTGGTACGGTACTTATAGTATCCCCGGTCCTCACTATAATAGGGCATCTAACCTTCAAGGATCCATTAAAGGATGGATACCAAAATCCTACTAATCTGTTTTGAAGGAATGTCATGTGCGGTTTTAATTCCCAGTATTCATTTCACATGACTGCATTCGAATGTTATGCCACATTTGAGGGGGAGTACTATTCTATGAAAGGTAAGTGAACTTCAACTGAATTCAAAGACCGTGGCCATTCATTATGAATAACTAACTTGTGTTTGTTATTCTCCAATTTTAACTTCCATGATTGCCACGTGTCAATTTTTCTTGACTTAGTTATTTACATGTCTCACATATTTGTTGATTTTTCGATGGAAATACACTCGTTTGAATAACTAGTTGTTTTCCAAGTTCTCTATTTCTTGCAAATGATTCCATTCTTATCTGATATATTAATTGTGACTTGTTTTTCACAATTAAACTTTCTGCTCATTGTCTCATTTTTTGCAAATACTGTGCTTACTGAGTCCTTCTGTTTAGCGCTAGATCTTGTTTCTTGAAATTCTCGATTTCAAATAGTTTTTACGACCTCTGATTAACTCGGATCAGAACTCGGACTTAATTTTTATGACTTCTGATTACTTCATATCTGGACTCGATCTTAAAATTTTGACTTCTAAATATTTCAGTTTAGAACTCGTACTACACTGTTTTACTCAACTGTTCTATTCGTTGCATGAAAGGAGTGTTAGGAATTACACCGTTTCCATGGTCTATCCAGAACCGGAAGGACCTACCCAAGAAACACATCCCTTATAGACTATAGTGAGGGGTTTAGATTGATAGATGAGTTTGGAGAGAAAAGAATATGGTGAGGCTGTGACAGGACTTAAAAGAAATATTGGTCCTTACCAAACCGAGTCAGTTATCCGGGTAACCACATAATCTATTCATTCCCGTTCTTTGGAGATGAATGTTGAAACAGACATGGACCCAATATCGATAACTCGTGTCACCCCACCCAGTCACTCAAGTATCTCCCAACAGATGCGTGTTTCATATATTCACGGAGAATTAGCACATAATCTATCTATTCCTCACTCTGAGGTCTTATATATTGAAACAGGAAGACATCAGCTCCGGTCTCCGAACTTCATATTCTAATCACCGAGTCTATTGATTTTAACTTGCGTCCCAAGTTAAATCATTTTTTGAGCCAAATCGACATAATTTGATTCTTTCACACATGCACGAGTCTTTGTGATTCCATTTGCATATCTTCGTGATATTACCGGAACAGTTTGAGAAGATAAATTTTTAAAATTTCTTCAGTGATAACTGGAAGTCCTATCAGAGATTCACCTTTGCCAACTCTGAACATAGGCCACACAATTTTTAAATTGTTGTGATAACAGTTACTAACGTGTTTCTGTGTTAGTTGATTACCCAATGGTTACTTACTGTATTTATCTGGATTTTTTGCTACTCGTCACTATTGTCTTTAAACGTGCATGATGCTCCTGATGCTCCTACTCATCATGAGGGGGAGAAAGGGTACAAATTCAAAGACACCGAATATCAAGTTGAGGGGGAGTTAGCAAAAGCCGAGGGGGAGTAAAGAAGTCCCCATGCAAAAGCCGAGGGGGGGGGTAAGTGTTGACCGATTTTTAATCGAATGATTGATCTGTTTCGAGATCCAAAGAGCTCAAAGTGCATACAAGTGATCAAAGTGCTTACAAGTGATCATCTATTCTCATCGTTTATCAAGTGGCGTTTGCTTCAAATTATTTCCTCCATCAAGCATATTGGTTCTAAAAGTTCTTTTAAAGCTGAAAACAAGTTCAAGAGTTTTATTCAAGAGCTTTATTCAAGGGGGAGCGTCAAAAAACATGAAGAAAAAGCAACATCAATGCGTTTCAAAGATTCAAAAGGAAGAGAAGATCAAGACTTGAAAATTTCAAGACCGATTTTTATTTATATATCTTTAGGGGGAGATTGTTAGGACCATAAATGTCCTACATACTAGAAAGATATATAAATAATTATATAGTGCTTAATTAGATTAATTAATTATTGTAAAAGGCTTAATTGCATTAATTGGGCTTAGTTTAGGCTTAATGGGCTTAAACCTTGTTTGTGTAAAGCCTTGGTATATAAGGCTTTCCTTAACCTTAGAATTAGGTTAGAGATTTCATATAGACCAAATCAGTTTCGAGAGAGAGCAATTGATAGCGATTCATTAGCAATTGATTAGCATTCCTAGAGATTCATTAGAGAGCATATCGTTTATAAATCGTTCATTTACTTTGATTGTAATATTCTAGGAACGATACATTGAATGAATACGAGAGAGATGACAAGTTGAAATCATCAATTGTTCGTGTTGTTTCTTATTGATTTATTGTTACCTGAGCAATCTGGGATTCACAATTGGTATCAGACCGGTCGGATTCTTTCAATCTTATCCCGAGCTGCTCATGTGTTTAGGGGGAGCATGATCAGCTATCAGGTAAGTTCATTCTACTGTTGAGGGGGAGTGTCACACACAATTTTTTTACAACTGCCAGAAAAGTTTTGTAGTGTGTGTGTCGGCATTCTCGTGTGCACTTCAAATCACACATTGTGCACATTCTGAGGGGGAGCAACATCATTATGTTCATCACTTGAGGGGGAGCGTCACACTGTTTTCTTAAAAGTCTAAATGTTTTTTCCTTGTGTTGATGTCTCCCAAGTAAATCATACTCTCACTCCGAGGGGGAGCATGTCAATCCCCATATATGTTTTGAGGGCGAGCAGGATAATATCTGTGCTAGGGTTGAGGGGGAGCAGAAAATCTTACATTTTTTTCAAATTGAGGCTTTCCGGACACTTACCCGGTAAGTAACCCACCGGATACCCCAGCTATGCATATACCTGAATCCCTACCTGCACACGCGGACCCCAATGCGCCGAGTGTGATAACATATAGATGAGAGTTAGGGAATCCCTTGGTCAAGCCAGCGCCGGAGGAACCTTCCCCTGGACATAGAACATGTGAGACGGAGGGAATTGCGTTCGAAAGCGAAACAAGAAATATTAAGCCGTAAAGATAAAGAGGCTTCTGAGCGACCCCAACCGAGTGTTACCCGGGTAGCCACATCTGCTATCCTGTCTCTTCCGTTGGGACGGGGTATTGAAGAAGCCACCGTGGAACCAGCAGCGCAATTGCACAGCCTCCTCAGCCACTCATCCGTCTCTCAATATACGGGTGTTTCAACTTCTCACGGGGATCAAGCACAACTTCTACCGGTTTCTCAATCGGAGAGTACTGGTATTGAAATAAGATACCAGCAGCCCCGGTCTCGACTTCTTTCAGTGCACCATTGAGTCTAGCGCCACTTGACATATTAAATTCTTCGGCTAGGACACAGGATGAGACTCACCAAATCGATGCTCTTCGTGACTCGATCGGAACTTCTGTAGTGTCTCCGCCTTTAAGCGGAACACGAGAATCGGAAGGAAATCCTACCACATCTACCCCTATGCCAACTGTGACCGTAGGTGGCTCTACCTCTGTGGTAGATGCTTCAGCAGGCAATCTAAGTGATCCCGGAGTTACGTTACCCGACGTTGTGTCACAAGGGTCCCTGGACAGCACCCTCAAGGCTGCCCGCGAGGCAATGCAGCAGCGCCTCCCCACCGAGCTCGACAAAATTAAGAGCTTAATCAAAGGTAAAGAGAAGGTCGTCGACGCTGAAACCGCCCCTACACCTCCACCGGCTCCTGTTCAGCCTATCGACTCGGTGGACACCCTAAAGACGATGCTTCTAGCTCTGCTGCTCCAACAATCAGAAACCGACGCCTCAACTGAAACAGACCTGATATGCGTTCTGAAATCCCAGGTCACTGCTCCTTCGTCATCGATCACCACTCGGATGGATAACCTTGACTTGACTCTTAAGGACGTTCAACAAGCGCTTACAACGCTGTCTGAGAGAGTCCGTTCACTCGAAGATACCTGCAAGAGTCAAGCAGGCGGTCTGAAGCGCAAGCACGATGATCAGGATGATCCTGATCACCGTGAGGGGGAGAAAAGACAACGACTAACAGAGACCGCCCCGATCCTCACTGAAACGACTACTGTGGTTCATCAGGAACCCTCAACTGCGGCCACTACAACCGAAGAAGTACCCGAAGCCGAATTGTCGTTAGCCGAGATGGTAATTGATATGGATATTTCAGATGACGAAGACCCGGCGGTTGAAAAGCCTGAGGGAACTACACAGATATTGGTTACTTGTGACACATCAGATAGCCCGATACTGGATTTGATTGATCCAGACTGCGAGACCAACCCGGAGACAGAAGATGCATGGTATGAAAAAGCCGCCAGTGCCGTAAATCTCCAGGTTAATTTGGCCTTCCCTACTGATGAAGATGATAATATAGACTACGACCAGTTCTTGCTTCAGAATTTGTATGGTTCACCCGTTCATTCTGCTCAACCTGCTGAAACTTCAACAAGACCCGAAACTACAACTGCCGATATTCCAACATCTTCTCAACAACAACCGACAGCTTCTGGTCTTCCTCCTCCTCAACAGCAACAGATCCGATGGGAGAAGATCACGATATTTATTCCTCATCTAAAGGAATCCCTAAAAAGGTTGTTTGTTCACAAGATACGCCCAATCGAGCCTACCTTCTACCTTGGTATTTACAGCTCCAACCCGGAATATCAACGCCGATACATAAGCGCAATGAAGCGGTGTTTACCAGTTAGCCAACATCCAGTTAGGAAGTATTATGAAAGTCGTTTATCCAGTTTTCACTGTCCGATGCGAAGACAGAAATGAATGACGATTCTCTGAAGCCGACTTCCAGCACCTCCGACCGTTCGACTTCTATGCTATTCTGAAGGACCTTTGTACCAGAACCATCCGACCGCTTCAAGTAACAAAAACACTCGAAGTTGTTCGTCGATTCCTAGTCCGTTCCATCATGATGTCCTATCTCACGGACTTCCAAATGGCAATCGAGAACAGAGCTAAGAAGGTAAACCTGATAAAGCCCGATCTGAAAGCACCTGAGTTGAAGATGTATCCCGAGAACGCACTGCTTCTGGAACCAGAATTTGGGATTGTCTACATCAACGAATAGAAAGAAAAGATATTTCTGTGCTTCAGTCAGGTAGACAGATGTTGCGACGGCATGCTCTTCAAAGTTCAAGATGCTCTTCGAAAAATCATCTCTTTCGAATATGAAAATCGAAGGCTTTCGTATGTTCCCAATCCGAATGAAACTACTGCTCAGAAAGCCTTAGAAATGGTTGAAGAACGCATCGACTATCGCCGTGCTATCCGAATGTTCGAGGTACACTTTGCACTTCGTAAAAGATATGTCGCAAACTGGCGCCAACTCGAACTTCAATTCAAAGGGGGAGATTGTTAGGGTCAGTTTATGTTGAATTAAAGTTCAAGGGGCTATTTGTAATTGTTTAAATTGAGTCAAGTTAGTGAACGGGCCGTGGGCTTGTTAACCACGGGCCCGCCATATATAAGCTTTGTTTAGCCTTTGTTTTTAGGCTAGTTGTTCATTTGCTTTCATAATTTGTATTGTAAACTCTCTCAAGTTGAAAGCTAATTGGATGACCAGTTGAAATCATAACTATTGTCTTACATCTATTGATTTCATTATTGTTAGTTGCACGGATCTGAGACTCTCAATTGGTATCAGAGCAGAATCGGTTATTTGAAGAATAGAAGAAATCGAACGAAAGAAAGAAAAAGCAAGAAATTCGTATTGAATTTTCTGGAAAAACGCAGCGATCCGTTTTGCCTATTACCGGAGATTGAACCGTCGGATCATCACGATTTTTGGACAGTAGCTCCACGACATTCCGTTTTACATTCTGAACAGTTAGATTAATCGTTCGAGGTCCAGAAGGCATCCAGATTATTTTCGAAATACTGCAGTTTTTCTTGAAGAAAATCGTTCATCAATCGGGTTTGCAAAGTTTTTCGTTGATTTAATAATTCGTTTGTTAGATCTCGATTGTTTATCGTTCTTAATCTGATGTTTATCTGCGTTCATATCAATTCTCAAAGGTATCAATTTTGATTTAAAAAACAGTTCTTGAGTTTTGGTAGTGTTCTTAAAGTTTTGTGGTGATTATTGAAAAAATACGATATACTTTGCTTTGAAATCGATTTGGGTTTGTCTGTTTTTGTGTTTTTTGGTCAAAATCTAACCCTACAGGAGTGAAATCAAGCAACCTTATCGATCCCAGATCCGAATTACAACCACAGCCGTGGTTACCGGACATTATCTCAGGTTTCCGGGTAAGTTGTCCTTTTTTGCAAGAATCTCAATCTTCCGGTAAGTTGTGTTTAATAAGTTTTGGTTGGAAATTTCTGATCGGTACCCGAGTTACCGCACGTCTTGTGATTAAAAGTTTTAACGAAAATTGCGATTTTTCTTAAACGATCGATTTGCAATTTTTTGTGACGTTTGAGATTATTTGCGACATTTTGATCTTATTCGCGACGCTTATTATTTTTTTGTGATTCATTTTGTCGTCTTGGTCTAACTTGGTTTGTTCCCCTTGCAGATTTCACTCTCGAAGATTGATTTCGTTCGTTCGAATTCGATAATCAAAATTTTAATTTTTGGAAACGAATTTAGTTTTTTAATATGTTTCTCAAATTTAAATTTTCGATTCTTCTTCCGCATTTTTCGATTCTTCAATACAACACCGATTAACGATCATAATTTTTCAGGTAACAAATGTCTTATTCATCTCAATCTGCAGCAGCTTGTCAGGTATGCCTACCAGCTCATAATGCTTTCGTTGATAAAATTCAACTGCTTGATCAAAAGGTAGAGTCCTGCTTGATCAGTGTGTGAATGAGAAAGCAGAAATTGTTTATCAATGCTCTGTTCTTCAAATTCAGCACAAGGAGTTTGTCGCTAAAATACTTGATCTTGAAACCAAACTCCATAAAAGAGGTCAAACTGATCAGACCATCCACATGAATA
This sequence comes from Saussurea involucrata, assembly GCA_033807775.1. Classification (NCBI taxonomy): domain Eukaryota; kingdom Viridiplantae; phylum Streptophyta; class Magnoliopsida; order Asterales; family Asteraceae; genus Saussurea; species Saussurea involucrata. The sequence goes on along the minus strand of CM066327.1, from coordinate 73,591,966 downwards.
AACCCAAGAAGTTCACTTATTTTAACAAGGACTGGGGAATCGGATACGATAACCCACACTACTTGAAAAAGGGTATTTCCAAAAGACCTACACTGTATGAGTTTGGCTGTCTTGGAATAGCCAAAATGTATCCAGAATATGAGATTAAATGGATTGGTCCTCTTGAACCTGAAAAGGAAGAGGAAACCGAGGAATATAAGCGAAAGCACACTACAAAAATGCAACTTCCTTTTTGTTATGAGACTTTGAATTATTATTACAAGAAAAATCAAAAGACAAATACCTCTCGAATGACTATTTTGACTGCTACAAGGTTGTGACACCCAAGGATTCCTCCAAAGAGGATGAGGTCCAAGCAACCGAACCCAAGACTGAGACGGATGAGGTCAAACTCTATGTTCCCCCTCTCGTCTTGGAAGCAAAAATAGTCGAGTTAGAAGAGTCATTCGAGAAGGAAAGGTCTTGTTTTCAAAAAGAAAAGACCGCGCTTATCTCAGAACTTGAGAAACTCAAATCCGTGAAAACCGAAGTTGTGTTGGAAGAAGGTCAGGAAATCCTTCGGTGTGAAATCAATAAACTTACATTAAAACTGTCTGCCTTGGCAACCGAAGCAATGTACGAGCAAACGAGAAATGGTCAACTCCGAGAGAAGCTTGACCTTCTCCGAAATGAAAAGCATATTTCACCCGAACTTTCCTCCACCTCTTCCGAGACATCCTCGTGTAAAGCTTTCATTAGTAAAATATTTACTCAAAACGGCAAGGAGTCTCAAGATAAAAGTGTGTCAAGGAATTTAAACTCTGATTTTTTCCTAGCTTCCGCACCAAATTCCCCAAAGCACATGAATACAAAGTGTTCCTCGCCTTCCTCGGACAATGCAAGTCCCACTATCCCGGATATTCATTTTTCAGAATATATGAACTCCGAAGGCCATTCTGATGAAGAGTTTGAATCGTTCCACTTCGACAAACTCCAAACCAAACTGAGTCGAGTTCTCAAACTCAATCACAGCCACGGCAAAAGACGGGTCGATCGAATGACAGACATCCTTCCCACTCACGCTATACTGATCATACCTTTAATGATAAGTCAGATAATAATGGTCGGAGAAAGAGGTTCAAACAAGTTTGGGTGGTAAAGGGATCAAATAAAAGCAAAACGAGTACAAAGTCATTTAAGCCAGTTTCGCATGCTAGGACATACAATCACAATCATGTTGCGTTTAATTCTCGAACTTCTGTTGAACAAAGAGTAAAGTTTCCTTTAAGACTTTATTCAATTCAACAGTTGCTTCAACTTTCTCATGATTGTATCTGTTGTTCTACATGTGGTTCGAATGATTTTGTTGACCGTAATTATTCATCTCATTGGTACGGTACTTATAGTATCCCCGGTCCTCACTATAATAGGGCATCTAACCGTCAAGGATCCATCAAAGGATGAATACCAAAATCCTACTAATCTGTTTTGCAGGAATGTCATGTGCGGTTTTAATTCTTAGTATTCATTTCACATTACTGCATTCGAAGGTTATGCCACATTTGAGGGGGAGTACTATTCTATGAAAGGTAAGTGAACTTCAACTGAATTCAAAGACCGTGGCCATTCATTATGAATAACTAACTTGTGTTTGTTATTCTCCAATTTTAACTTCCATGATTGCCACGTGTCAATTTTTCTTGACTTAGTTATTTCCATGTCTCACATATTTGTTGATTTTTCGATGGAAATACACTCGTTTGAATTCCTAGTTGTTTTCCATGTTCGCTATTTCTTGCAAATGATTCCATTCTTATCTGATATATTAATTGTGACTTGTTTTTCACAATTAAATTTTCTGCTCATTGTCTCATTTTTTGCAAATACTGTGCTTACTGAGTCATTCTGTTTAGCGCTAGATCTTGTTTCTTGAAATTCTCGATTTCAAATAATTTTTACAACTTCTGATTAACTCGGATTAGAACTCGGACTTAATTTTTATGACTTCTGATTACTTCAGATCAGGACTCGATCTTAAAAGTTTGACTTCTAAACATTTCAGTTTAGAACTCGTACTTCACTGTTTTACTCAACTATTCTATTCGTTGCATGAAAGGAGTGTTAGGAATTAAACCGTTTCCATGGTCTATCCAGAACCGGAAGGACCTACCCAAGAAACACATCCCTTATAGACTACAGTGAGGGGTCTAGATTGATAGATGAGTTTGGAGAGAAAAGAATATGGTGAGGCTGTGACAGGACTTAAAAGAAATATTGGTCCTTACCAAACCGAGTCAGTTATCCGGGTAACAACATAATCTATTCATTCTCGTTCTTTGGAGATGAATATTGAAACAGACATGTACCCAGTATCGATAACTCGTGTCACCCCACCCAGTCACTCAAGTATCTCCCAACAGATGCTTGTTTCATATATTCACGGAGAATTAGCACATAATCTATCTATTCCTCACTCTGAGGTCTTAGATATTGAAACAGGAAGACATCAGCTCCGGTCTCCGAACTTCATATTCTAATCACCGAGTCTATTGATTTTAACTTGCGTCCCAAGTTAAATCATTTTTTGAGCCAAATCGACATAATTTGATTCTTTCACACATGCACGAGTCTTTGTGATTCCATTTGCATATCTTCGTGATATTGCCGGAACAGTTTGAGAAGTTAAATTTTTAAATTTTCTTCAGTGATAACTGGAAGTCCTATCAGAGATTCACCTTTGCCAACTCTGAACATAGGCCACACAATTTTTAAATTGTTGTGATAACAGTTACTAACGTGTTTCTGTGTTAGTTGATTACCCTATGGTTACTTACTGTATTTATCTGGATTTTTTGCTACTTGTCACTATTGTCTTTGAACGTGAATGATGCTCCGGATGCTCCTACTCATCATGAGGGGGAGAAAGGGTACAGACTCAAAGACACCGAATATCAAGTTGAGGGGGAGTTAGCAAAATCCGAGGGGGAGTAAAGAAGTCCCCATGCAAAAGCCGAGGGGGAGTAAGTGTTGACCGATTTTTAATCGAATGATTGATCTGTTCCGAGATCCAAAGAGCTCAAAGTGCATACAAGTGATCAAAGTGCTTACAAGTGATCATCTCTTGTCATCGTTTATCAACTGGTGTTCGCTTCAAATTATTTCCTCCATCAAGCATATTGGTTGTTAGCTCCAAATATTCATAATATTAGAAGTATTGAAAAATAGGCTTAAGTATGAAAGAGTTCCACAGAAGCTCTGCGGTGTTCCACAGAAGCTCTGCCGAAGCAAACAAGATCATTCAAGAAAAACCAAGTCCTAAGAAGAATCTACAGAAGACTACTCACAAAGGACCAAAGAAGGATCTACAGAAGAAAGCTCACCAAGGACCAAGCCGCAGAACCTCTGTCACCCTTGACAGAACCTCTGCGATTCATATTGAAGACTTGGAAGATATTTATAATATCTTGCCACTGTTGCAGAAATATCTTACCACTGTTACAGAAATATCTTGCTACTGTTCCAAGGTCCGTTCATCAACTTGTACAAGGCATGGTCCGACAACAAACACGTGTCAAACTCTGATAGGAATCCTTGCAAGTTGATATTAGCGCATTTAATGCATGCAGATTTCCAACTGTTCATGCCATCCCTTCTTTCCTGTAGCATTAGTCCTTTTTCTCTAGAATAGTTCTTTTGTAGTAGTATAAAAGGAAGACTCATGTTGAGTTCTTCCTCATCAGATAACAAGTTCATATACAAGAAAAACACACACACACACAATTAACGTCAAATCTATTGTTAGTGTTCTTCATCAAATACAGTAAACTTTGAGATATTCATCTGTTCTTCATATACTGTTTATTTGATAGTTTGTATTGTTTCTATACAAACATATCTGTTAGTTCTTCAAATACGCTTCCGCAACACATCTTATTTGAACTAATAGATAAGATAATCTTTGTTAATCAAATACGGGAACCAACAATTGGTATCAGAGCGAAGCTTGGTTTTCAATATCAAGCGATCCTCGTTTAACAAGATTATTGATAGAAACATGGTCTGATTTTAACCTGTTATTCATTCCGTCAAACAGATTCTACTTTTCAGCCATTATCGATTTATTCGATATCTGGTAAATCAAGAGAAATTGTTTCTTTAGTTAAAACTCCATAAAAGTGCATTGTTAAGAACTTCCAAACCCAGAAAATCCTTCCAGTTTATTCTCTCGTACTTTTCGTGTCATATCTTCATTCTGAATCTTTTCACTCTTAAAATGACAAGCACACAAAACTTCTTCACAGCTAGTTCATTAACCAAACCACCTTCTCTTCTAAGAAATGAGTATCCTCAGTGGAAAATAAGAAAGATCCACTTCTTTGAGGGTACTGATAAAGAGCTCGTACAATACCTTTATAATCCTCTCCATGTTCCTATGTTAATAGTACCTCGTGTACCTGCGACAGCTGACACTCCTGAAATCCCTGAGCATCAAAAACCTAAAACCAGGGATGGTTGGTCAGATCAAGACAAGGTAAAAGATGAACTCGCGCAGAAAACAAAAAGAATTCTGATTATGGCAATCCCCAACGAACTCTTCCAGTCTTTAGATGCATGCGAATCTTCGTATGATCTTTGGAAAGAACTGGAAAAACAACTTGAAGGGGGAGCTAAAACTCAGAAAAGCCGAAGGGCTCAATACATAAACGAGTATTACGCTTTTAAAGCCCTGACAAATGAATCTCTGCAGACAACATACGACAGGTTCAACTCTTTGATCAATAACTGCAAAAAGTTCGGCATCCACAGAACTTCTGAAGAAAATAATGTCATGTTTCTCAAAAGTCTGAACGAAGAATGGCTCCAGCTATCTATGTCTTTACAAACCAATCAAGATTTAGATTCCTGGACTCTTTCAGACCTCTACGGAACATTAGCCGGTCAAGAGCCTCAAATCGCACAGACAAAGACACTAACCACTGCACCTCTTGCTTTGGTTGGCAAAACTACAGAAGATACAGAGAGGCCAAGGAAAGAAAGAACTACAGAGGAAAAGAAGAAGGAGAAAAAGAAAAAGATGGTGGTAGTTGACAGCGAAGATGAAGAGATTGTGGAAGAAGGAGAAATTACTATGGCATCAATAGCTACATCCTTAGCTCTATTGACAAGAGAATTCAGAGAAAACCAAAAGACTTCTGGTAATGATAGACATGGCAGAGAGAGAAGAGAAGATTGGAATAGAAGGGATCAAGGAAGAAGGGAAGAATCATCTGACCGACAGAGGTCAGACGACAGAAGTAACGACCAACAAAGGTCGAGTGAAAGATACAACAGAGAAAATGACCGACAGAGGTCAGATGACAAGACAAGCTACACACCACAAGAATGCTACAAGTGTGGTAAGCCTGGTCATTATGAAAATGAATGCAGATCGGAAAAAGGTGGTGATCAACAGAAGTCCGACAATCGTGCTGGTAATTCTTCCCAGAACCAAGGTTGCTACAACTGTGGGAAGCCAGGCCACTTTGCCAATGAATGTAGAAGCAGATCAAATCGCCCACAGAAGGACTCAGCTTTTTACAAAAAGAAAGCCGAGTATTATGCTCAAAAGTCACTCATGGCGAACAAAGTGGTGAACAAGGAAGATTGGGAGTCATATACAACCTCTGATGAAGAATTCACCAAAAATGCCTTGTTCTGTGGCATGGCAGACATCAGGTCCGACTCTGACACTGAGGTATCTACTTCAAACTCCACCTCTAATTCTACAGAAGTTGATTTGCTTATAATTAAAACTGAAAATGTTGAACTGAAAAAGACTTGTGATGATATTCAGAAAAAGCTCACTTTTTATGAAAGAGAAGTTAGACTTCTCACCGAAGAAAAAGCAAAAAATTTCAAAGAAAAGGAAGAATTAGAAGCACACTGGAACAAAAATCTTTTTCCTTTAAAAGATAAAATTTCTGAATTAAATACATCTTTAAAATCCAAAACAAAAGAACTTTCAGATTCTGAGAGCGACAGACTTAACATTTTAGCTCTTAAAGAATATTTTCAAAAGGAAAGAGAATTCCTTTGGCAAGATCTACTTAGAAGAGATGTTTTAATTAAAAATTATCGTGATGCTCAAAAGGTGTATGAGAAAATAAATACTCAAATAGGAAGGCGAGGTATTGGGTACAGTGATATTAATCAAGGTACAGAAAACAAGAAGAATAAACCTCTGTCATCTCTATTTACAGTAGGAAAAGTCAACAAACCTAATTTTCCAAACTTAATCTCTGTAAGTAAGAGAGTAAAAGTCTATGGGGAACTTCACTTAAGGAAACCCATGAAGATGATAAATGTGTGGTTTGAAAACACAGACTTATCAGCTTCAACCTCTGTCAAAAGAGGATCCAAACCAAAGAGATATCTGAAAACTCAAGATCAGATAGGAATCTTTAAGTTTGGTAAACCAGAGACTCAAACTCAAGTTGCTTTTGTCTGCACAATAGATTCTGAAAAGAAATTATCTGCAGAAGCACTTGAGTTCAAACCAAACGTTTCAGAAGAAAAAACTAAGAAATATAATTGAAAAATATATAATGGAAATTGGGAAAATAAATATATTGAAAAATCTATATACACCTTCTGTAGATCAAAAACTCTCTGAAGAAATCTTGTCAGACACCTCTGTTGACTTAGAAAGTAATCTTTCAGAGGGAGAAAGCAAGTATGACACATGCTCGGAAACTTCACCCTCTGTCGAAAGAAATAATGATGACTCAACCTCTGTATATGAGGACGACTCATCATCTGACGAATCAGAGGCTGACAGAATAGAAAGGTTTCCTTGTGACACAAAGGTTGTCAAACAAACCTCTGAAGTTCTTAACAGAACTATTTCTCCAAAAGAGAGAAAATCACTGGAATTCCTATCTGTCCAGACTTTATGAAAATGTGCATACAAGCCAAAACCTCTATTGAGCTTGAAAAGTTGAAACAAAAGAAGTTAATGTCCTCTCAAAATCTAAAAGATTCAAAAAAATTAAAACCCTTAAAAATAAAAGAGAAACCAACATGGCAACAAAAGGGTAAATGGACAAAACCTAACAAATCTTTTTCACATGTGACAGTGAAATCAACAGAAGTTCACCACAGAAGGGACTCACAGAAGGCTGCTACAAACAAAGATTTTTGCCAACAATCTAATCTACATAAATCTTCTTGTAATAGGAAGCCATATGCTAGAATAGAATGTAATGCCTCTGTGGCCCAGTTTAAAGCTTTCAATGAAAATTTCAAGCAAATCACCTCTGATGTTCAATACTGTCATTGCTTTGATCTAATGTTCAAGTTAAATAATCATTTCTGTAGTTCAAATTGTTTTCTCTCTGCAGTTAAATCAAATATAACAGAGAAACAAACTGATTCTTCGATAAAAAATAAAATGTATTTCAAGAATGCCAAGGCAAACTTGAAAAATTCTGACGAAACTGGACCCATGTGGATATGGGTACCTAAATCTCTGTGATTGTTTTGCAGAAGCAGTTTGTGCCAATATGGTATCTAGACTCCGGATGCTCAAGGCACATGACTGGCAACAAAAGTCTTCTATCCACATTCCAAGAAAAACAAGATGGTGGATCAGTGACTTTTAGAGATAACAAAAAGGGGCATATCAAAGGCTATGGAGTCATAAAGAAAGAGAATATCACAGTACACAAAGTTGCATATGTGGATGGCCTTAAACACAACCTACTCAGTGTAAGCCAACTTTGTGATACGGGATTCGATGTACTATTCAAGAGAACATTCTGCTCTCTACTAAGTGAAGACACGGGAATTGAACTTCTGTGAGCCAAAAGAAAAGGTGATATGTATCTAATGAACTTCAATGCCAAAAACAAGGACAACATTTGTCTTGTTGCAAGCAAAAGTGAAGAAGCCTGGCTATAGCACAACAGGTTCTGTCACTTAAACTTTCATACTCTAGATAAACTGGTAAAACTTGATTTGGTCAAAGGTTTACCAAATGTTAAATTTAATAAGGATCATTTATACTCTGCTTGTGAAATGGGAAAACTCAAGAGAGCTTCCCACAGAGGCAAAACTGATGTATCTTGTCCTTGACCTCTGTACATGCTTCACGTTGACCTCTGCGGTCCAATCGCTATACAGAGCCTAGGTGGCAAGAAATATATACTTGTCTTAATTGATGAGTTTTCATGATTTACATGGGTTGAATTTGTCAAAAAGAAATCAGATGTTTCATGCATCTTGATTAATCTAATGAAAAGAATCCAAGTTCTCTATGAGTGCAGAATTCTGAAGTTACGAAGTGACAATGGTACAGAATTCAAAAACTCTGTCATTGAAGCCTATCTCACAGAAGAAGGAATATCCCAGAACTTCTCTGCCGCTCGCACCCCACAACAGAATGGTGTGGTCGAACGAAAGAACCGCACGCTGGTGGAGGCTGCAAGAACCACGCTTTCTGCATGTGGATTACCAATGACCTTTTGGGCAGAAGCAATTTCAACTGCTTGCTATACCCAAAATCGTTCAACGATCGTGAAAAGACACATCAAAACTCCTTATGAATTGATCAACAAACGATGACCAAACATCAAGTTTTTTCCATGTGTTTAGATGCAAATGCTTTGTCTTAAACGACAGAGACTCAAGAGGAAAGTTTGAAGAAAAGGCTGATCAAGGCAAGTTCATCGGGTACTCTGCCGCTTCCAAAACCTACAGAGTTTACCTTCTGAAGTCGCACACGATAGTAGAAAGCATCAATGTGTCCTTTGATGATTCATTCCAAAAGACTTCTGAACAACTCAGTTCAGAACTCGGACTAAACATGGAAACCTCTGGCATCTCAAAAACAAATGAAGATTTAGGTCTTCTATTTCAAGAGATGTTCAACAACGACGTTAATCCCTCTGCTGGAACAAAAAGCACCTCTGCAGAATCACCAATAAACGAAGTAAGTATCTCTCTGTCTGATCCATTTAATCCCACGTCCTCTTCTACAAATACCACAGGTACTGAAAATCTAACAGAAGATACGACAACAAAAGATTCTACAACAGAGGTTATCCAAATTCTAACAAATCCAACAGAGGAAGCAACAACAGAAGAAACACCAGAGGGAAGTGAAGATGAAACCACAATACCTACAGAGAAGGAAATCCCAACTTTAATACCCATTCCTACAGAAGCTGAACCATCAACCACTTCAACTACAGAAGTTCAACTTGATGACTCAAATGATCATCTTCCACGAACAACTCAATGGACAAAAAGCCATCCTCAAACACAAATCATCGGTAATCCTTCTGATAAGGTAAAAACAAGATCAGCTTCTGCAAATTTTTGTTTCTTTACCAACTTTATTAGTGTGATCGAACCGAAAAAGATTTTTGAGGCTCTGGATGACCCAAACTGGGTGGATGCTATGCAAGACGAGCTTCTGCAGTTTGAGCGAAACAAAGTCTGGACTCTAGTACCTCTGCCACGAGGGAAACAGGCCATAGGGACTAAATGGGTCTTCAGAAACAAAAAGGATGAAGATGGAGTGATCATTCGAAATAAAGCAAGACTGGTGGCCAAGGGATATCGCCAAGAAGAGGGCATCGATTACGATGAAACTTTTGCCCCTGTTGCACGGATCGAAGCAATAAAAATTTTCTTAGCCTTCGCAGCCCACAGAGGTTTTAAAGTATATCAAATGGATGTAAAATCTGCCTTTCTCAATGGAGAAATTCAAGAAGAAGTATATGTCCAACAACCACCAGGATTTGAAAGCTCAAAGTACCCAAGGTATGTCTATTACCTCGACAAGGCTCTGTATGGACTGAAACAAACTCCAAGAGCATGGTACGAAAGACTTTCCACCTTTCTGCTCAATAACGACTACAACAGAGGTACCACTGATACAACTCTATTCTTTAAAGGTGAAGGAAATGAGCTTATTCTTGTACAAATATATGTAGATGATATTATTTTTGGGTCTACAAATACACAAAAATGTAAAGATTTTGAAAAACTCATGCAGAGTGAGTTTGAAATGAGCATGATGGGAGAATTAACCTTTTTCCTCGGACTTCAAGTCAAACAAACATCAGAAGGAATTTTCATAAACCAATCAAAATATGTCTCTGACATACTTGAAAAATATAGCCTATCTGATGCCTCTGTCATGAAAACCCCAATGGCCACTGGAAATAAACTTTTTTTCAGATCCAAATGGCATCTCTGTCGAGTGCACACTTTATAGAGGAATGATTGGGTCTTTATTATACTTAACGGCCAGTAGACTTGACATAATGCATGCCACATGTATTTGTGCAAGATATCAAGCTAATCCTAAAAAGTCACATTATATTGTTGTAAAGAGAATCTTCAGATACCTCAGAGGGACCAAAAATCTTGGACTCTGGTATCCGCAGAACTCTGGTTTTGGACTAAAGGCATACACAGATTCAGATTATGGAGGATGCAAACTCGACAGAAAGAGTACCTCTGGGAGTTGTCAATTCCTAGGTGGGAAATTAGTAAGCTGAACTTCAAAGAAACAGAATTGTGTCTCAACATCTACTGCAGAAGCTGAATACGTTGCTGCTGCTAGCTGTTGCTCTCAAGTTCTGTGGATGAAAACTCGGCTGAAAGACTTTGGTCACATCATCTGCAAAATCCCCATCTTCTGTGATTCCAAAAGTGCAATTGTCATCTCTGCAAATCCAGTACAGCATTCAAAGATAAAGCATATAGATATCAGGTATCGCTTTCTGAAGTATCATGTGGAAAATCAAACCATCGAGATGCATTTTGTACCAACAGAATTTCAGTTTGCTGATTTATTCACCAAGGCACATGATGAGAAAAGATTCCTTTACTTGGTGGGTAAATTAGGAATGATAAATATGGATTAACCTCTGTAGGTATCTTTATCTTTATATTATACAGTATGTATATTTTCTGTTTTGTTTGTTTTTGTAAATTATTTTTCGTTGTAAATTCTAAAATCTCAATTCTGAAAAATACAGAGATTCTGAAAGTCTCCTCAGAACCTCTGACGATTCTTACAGACCCTATGTTACACGACCTATGTTATATACATTTACTTCTGATTATTTGAACCAAGCATAGGTCAAGGGGGAGAAAAAGAAAACAATCTTGATCTACAGAGGATGATTAGATCAAGGGGGAGCAAAAGAAGACCTTTCTTAATCTACAGAGATTTATAAGTCAAGGGGGAGCTAGGAAGAGATGAAAACAGCAGAAGAAAAGAACATTGCCGGACAAAGAAGAACAAAAAGGTTAGTATCTCGAACAAATTCTTTTTGAAAATAATTTTCTAGGACACAAATTTCTAAATATGTTCTAGAAACATTATTAAACACATTCCAAATAAAATTTGATCAAAAAGAATGTTGAGTTTTCCATTATTAGAAATTTAAGGTCACAGAGTCTCTGCTGAGTCCAACAGAGGTTCTGCAGGCAAAAGCTCTGATCATAAATCAATAATTCTTGGAAACTCTGTCAATCTTTTTAGGTATCAAAATCAAAAAGAATCATCGCGTACAAGCACTGCAACAGAAGTATCCGGTTACAGAGTTCTCTCCACAAGAAAGAACTTCTGTAGACCAACACATGTTTTAAAAAGACTTTTTGCTGCACAAAACCTTTTTCAAAAACAATTTTCTAGGACACCAGTTTTCAAACATGTCCTAAAAACATTGTTAAAATTAATCAAAAACTTGGATGATCAAAAATGTTTATAAATTGTTAGTTATACGAAATTTCTTGTCTCAGAACCTCGGCTGGCTCTGACAGAGGTCCAAAAACCTCTGTAAAGGAGTTTCTATACAAATAATTTATCGATCCTCTCCATGGATTTTTCAACCATTCTTTGTGAAGGTACAACCTACAGAGGCAAGAAAAATAAGATTCTCAAATCACAGAGCCTCTGTCAGTTTTTACTTTAGGCATTTCTGTAACAATAACGGTAACTTTTCTGCGAGTGAGAATCATGTCGAGGTAAAGAGGCCCACGCGCCCAGCATTTAATAAGGCCGCCCACGACGTCTCGTCATAACTGACACTGAGGACGTGTCATCTTTTGAAGAGAAAGTCAAAGAAGAAGAAACTAAGATCACCTCTGTAGGTAATCACAGAGGATGTCGAACAAGAAGAGGAAGATCAGGCTATACCTCTACAACCTCCCTCCCCAATAGTTTATACAGATCAACAGGGAGATTTCAATGCCTTCCTCAACAATCCAGACATTGCTCAAACCTTAGATCCATCAGGATGGGTCGCAGAACCATTGGATCAGTCTACAGAGGCTATGCGCACAACAGAATTCATTTCTGCAGCTCAAGGTACACAAACCATGCACCCTCACGTACGAAAACTCATAGGATCTCATTTCATTTATGATTCCTTAAGAGTAGAAGCAGAAACAGTAGCGCCTACAGAGGAAACCTCAGAAGAAGAGGTAAACATAGACTTTACAATAGAGGAAGAGGGTAGGATAGAAACAGCAGAGGGTTCTGCAGAAAACGATGCCGAAGAAGAAGATGGCACACATCCCCAACCCCCTCCTAGTGCAACCCACATTTTTGATATTGCCGGTCTAGCGGCAGAGGGTATCATTGAAATAGAGCAGCATAGCTCAATCCCAACCCCTCCCAGCCAGCCAGAGGTTACTCTTTCAACCTCTGTGCCTAATATAACCGGGGAAACCATTCCTGGGGAGTCCTCTCGAAAGGACTCACCCATAGTTCGTGATTTATTGCCCCAAATCACACCTGACATCCTTGCAGAGGAATTCGTTTCCTCTGCCACGCACACAACGATAGGGCCAAACCTCCTTTCAGAGAGGAGTAGAGAGCACAATGACGAAGAGACTCTAGACAAGTCTCCAAGTCAACAGAAGGACATTCCAATACCCACCTCTGGAGTGGAGTTGGACTCTGACCTTCACAGAACTTCTGTAGGGGTTGAAACTCATATTTCTCCTCGAGGATCAGAAGGAAATCCTTCCACCCTCAACGTACAAACAGGGGTGACAGAAGGTGTCCAAGGAACAAGGACAAACTCTGGAGACGAATGTGTTCCTCCAGAGGTTACCACGAGTTCATACGTATTAAGGGGTGAGTTCCAAACCCTTGTCACCTCTGTGAACCAAACATTGGAAGAGTTGAAAAGCTCTTTCAAATCTTTTGCAGAAGTTACATCCAAGGCCATCTCAGAACTAAACACAAAAATGGACAACTTGTCCACAGATGTGCAATCTACTCTAGCCCAGATGAAGACTGCTGCCACAACTTCTGCCACCACACCTGCCTCTGCTGCTGCTGATTTTGAAAAAGCTGCAACTTCTGCTTTCAACAACTCGATCAAAATATATCTGGAAAAGATGAAAGAACAAGTGTCATCATCAAAAGCTATTACTCCAGAAGAACTGCAGAAAGCTCTATGACAAGTTCAGGAACAAACAACAGAAGCCACTCTAGCCATAAAGCCCTACCGACTACATGACCAGAGCACAGTTGACAGAACTTGGGCAAAGCATCTTGAATCAAATGACAGAATTTATCAGAGCCTTCACAATAGCCAACGCTTCTTACGTAAAAGACTTCAAAGCTAGTGTGGGAAAGATGCGGTTCAACCCAGAGGCCGAAGTTCAAACTCTTCTTGGTCTCTGTGATGATCTCTGTGCCAAAATGATGGCAGCCGGGGCAAAGAAACCTGGCACTACTTGCAGAGCAGAGGGTAAAGAAGATAAGGGTCAGGATGACTCTGATGATGATGATTCATCAGATCATCCTGAGGGGGAGACACAAGGGAAGAAACAAAAAGAAACAGTTGCAACCAGTCCTCCAATATCTGCAGTACCAATCTCATCTGCACCACCCACCCAAACCCAAACTCAGGAAAAACAACAGAGACCCACAGAGGAAACACCAGCCTCTGTGGAAACCACCTCTGTCCTTGAAAAAGATGTCCCTGAAGTTTAAATCCTGACTTCTTCATCCTCAGAAGAACTTCCCCATTCTCCACCAAAATCCAAACCCAAAACTCACCCAAGAAGAAAATCCATTGCCCACAAACCAAAAACATCTAAACGTTCTGCTACTTATGTCCTAAAAAGAATGGAATTTGTATCCGCTTTCAGAGCTGCAAAACGTTTTGATATCCCTCCACAAACCACAATCGAGCTAACAGAAGAAACATCAACAGAACCATCCCCACCAAAGTCCTCAGAAACTGAAGTGTCAAAAACTATAGAGGCAATCCCCATCAAACCAACAGAGACCTCAACACCCAAACCAACAGAAGCAATCCCACAGAGTCCAAAGCAGACAACAGGTTCTGAGCCTTCCCAAACCAAAAATAAAGGAAAGGGAATCATGACAGAAGAACCATAGAAGAAAACGCAAATGCCACAAACGACAGAGAAGTTGATTAAGAGCTCATTCGATGCCTTTGTCACTCCTAAACCTGAAGACGACTGGGCAACAGAGGGTAGGGTTGCAGAGATAAAACGACAAATGGATGCTCTGCGAAGACCAATACCACCACCACATACACGACATGCAGAAATGGAAGAGGTGGTGTATAGGTACCTTTACAAACAACAATATCAGAACAACCCTATACCACACATCGAAGATCCTCAACTCAGAGCTGACCTTGACAACACCTTCAGCAGAACAAAGCCAAAATCTAGGGCAGAAGTTTTCTTAGAGTCCAAAATTGAAAAGGTAATATACTGCAAATTCTCTCAAACGAGAACCTTTCCAAAGATCAGGTACAACATTTACAAAGTCAAAAGGGAGAACAAGTCCGAAAATCAATTTTCAGATGCCGATATAAGGAACTTGAACCCCTACGATCTACCAGATCTTCTACTTTGGACAAAAGAAAAATTCGACAACGATGCTAACAGAAGGGCCTATCAAGTGTTCCGAAAAGCGATGAGAGAACAGATTCTGCTGTATAGCGTGATAGACTTTCAACTGGGAAGAGATCTTGGAGTCAGAAACCTGAGTCTGAGACCACCAGATGATCACTGCCCACCTTCTGCAATACCCAACTCAATCATAACAACACCAAGGTACGGGTTAGTATATAAGGATCCTGCTGGTCAAGTATGACTTTTTGTGGAAATGGACTGTCAGAAGTATGCAACCAGTACTCTGAACAAGTTCAGATCAATCTTAGAAGAGAACAGAGGTACTGAGCTTATGGATCAAGAATCAGCAGAAAGAATGATCAGAGAAATAGATGCTACAATCGGCTTGAGAGAACTCTGCATCAAATTTTATCACGAGCTTAGAGAAGTGGGATTCGACAACAGAAGTTTCAACGACTTCAAAGATGCAATTGTCTAAATCTCAGTTACTTATCTCTGTAATCTTTAAAAGGAAATGAAATGAAACTTTTGAGGTATTGTTTAACCTCTGTCTACTTTACTTAGCCTAAATTATGCATAAAATCAAATTTTCATTTTTCAATACTTAGGGGGAGATTGTTAGCTCCAAATATTCATAATATTAGAAGTATTGAAAAATAGGCTTAAGTATGAAAGAGTTCCACAGAAGCTCTGCGGTGTTCCACAGAAGCTCTGCCGAAGCAAACAAGATCATTCAAGAAACACCAAGTCCCAAGAAGAATCTACAGAAGACTACTCACAAAGGACCAAAGAAGGATCTACAGAAGAAAGCTCACCAAGGACCGAGCCGCAGAACCTCTGTCACCCTTGACAGAACCTCTGCGGTTCAGATTGAAGACTTGGAAGATATTTATAATATCTTGCCACTGTTGCAGAAATATCTTACCACTGTTACAGAAATATCTTGCTACTGTTCCAAGGTCCGTTCATCAACTTGTACAAGGCATGGTCCGACAACAAACACGTGTCAAACTCTGATAGGAATCCTTGCAAGTTGATATTAGCGCATTTAATGCATGCAGATTTCCAACTATTCATGCCATCCCTTCTTTCCTGTAGCATTAGTCCTTTTTGTCTAGAATAGTTCTTTTGTAGTAGTATAAAAGGAAGACTCATGTTGAGTTCTTCCTCATCAGATAACAAGTTCATATACAAGAAAAACACACACACACAATTAACGTCAAATCTATTGTTAGTGTTCTTCATCAAATACAGTAAACTTTGAGATATTCATCTGTTCTTCATATACTGTTTATTTGATAGTTTGTATTGTTTCTATACAAACATATCTGTTAGTTCTTCAAATACGCTTCCGCAACACATCTTATTTGAACTAATAGATAAGATAATCTTTGTTAATCAAATATGGGAACCAACATTGGTTCTACAAGTTCTTTTAAAGCTGAAAACAAATTCAAGAGCTTTATTCAAGAGCTTTATTCAAGAGGGGGCGTCAAAAGACATGAAGAAAAAGCAACATCAATGCGTTTCAAAGATTCAAAAGGAAGAGAAGATCAAGACTTGAAGATTTCAAGACCGATTTTTATTTATATATCTTTAGGGGGAGATTGTTAGGACCATAAATGTCCTACATATTAGAAAGATATATAAATAATTATATAGTGCTTAAATAGATTAATTGATTATTGTAAAAGGCTTAATTGCATTAATTGGGCTTAGTTTAGGCTTAATGGGCTTAAGCCTTGTTTGTGTAAAGCCTTGGAATATAAGGCTTTCCTTAACCTTAGAATTAGGTTAGAGATTTCATATAGACCAAATCAGTTTAGAGAGAGAGCAGTTGATAGCGATTCCTTAGCAATTGATTAGCATTCCTAGAGATTCATTAGAGAGCATATCGTTTAGAAATCGTTCCTTTACTTTGATTGTAATATTCTAGGAACGATACATTGAATGAATACGAGAGGGATGACAAGTTGAAATCATCAATTGTTCGTGTTGTTTCTTATTGATTTATTGTTACCTGATCAATCTGGGATTCACAATTGGTATCAGACCGGTCGGATTCTTTCAATCTTATCCCGAGTTGCTCATGTGTTTAGGGGGAGCATGATCATCTATCAGGTAAGTTCATTCTACTGTTGAGGGGGAGTGTCACACACAATTTTTTTACAACCACCAGAAAAGTTTTGTAGTGTGTGTCGGCATTCTCGTGTGCACTTCAAATCACACATTGTGCACATTCTGAGGGGGAGCAACTTCATTATGTTCATCACTTAAGGGGGAGCGTCACACTGTTTTCTTAAAAGTCTAAATGTTTTTTCCTTGTGTTGATGTCTCCCAAGTAAATCATACTCTCACTCCGAGGGGGAGCAAGTCAATCCCCATGTATGTGTTGAGGGGGAGCAGGATAATATCTGTGCTAGGGTTGAGGGGGAGCAGAAAATCTTACATTTTTTTCCAAATTGAGGCTTTCCAGACACTTACCCGGTAAGTAACCCACCGGATACCCCAGCTATGCATATACCTGAAGCCCTACCTGTATACGCGGACCCCAATGCGCCGAGTATGATAACATATAGACGAGAGTTAGGGAATCCCTTGGTCCAGCCAGCGCCGGAGGGACCTTCCCCGGGACATAGAACGTGTGAGACAGAGGGAATTGCATTCGAAAGCGAACCAAGAAAGATTAAGCCGTAAAGATAAAGAGGCTTCTGAGCGACCCCAACCGAGTGTTACCCGGGTAGCCACATTTGCTATCCCGTCTCATCCGTTGTGACGGGGTATTGAAGAAGCCAACGTGGACCCAGTAGCGCAATTGTACAACCTCCTCAGCCACTCATCCGTCTCTCAAAAGACGGGTGTTTCAACTTCTCACGGGGATCAAGCACAACTTCTACCGGTTTCTTAATCGGAGAGTACTGGTATTGAAATAAGAGACCAGCAGCCCCCGGTCTCGACTTCTTTCAGTGCACCATTGAGTCTAGTGCCACTTGACATATTAAATTCTTCGGCTAGGATACAGGATGAGACTCACCAAATCGATGCTCTTCGTGACTCGATCGGAACTTCTGTAGTGTCTCTGCCTTTAAGCGGAACACGAGAATCGGAAGGAAATCCTACCACATCTACCCCTATGCCAACTGTGACCGTAGGTGTCTCTGCCTCTGCGGTAGATGCTTCAACGGGCAATCTAAGTGATCCCAAAGTTACGTTACCCGACTTTGTGTCACAAGGGTCCCTGGACAGCACCCTCAAGGCTGTCTGCGAGGCAATGGAGCAGCGCCTCCCCACCGAGCTCGACAAAATTAAGAGCTTAATCAAAGGTAAAGAGAAGGTCGTCAACGCTGAAACCGCCCCTACACCTCCACCGGCTCCTGTTCAGCCTATCTACTCGGTGGACACCCTAAAGACGATGCTTCTAGCTCAGCTGCTCCAATAATCAGAAACTGACGCCTCAACTGAAGCAGACCTGATATCCGTTCTGAAATTCCAGGTCACTGCTCCTTCGTCATCGATCACCACTCGGATGGATAACCTTGACTAGACTCTTAAGGACGTTCAACAAGCGCTTACAATGTTGTCTGAGAGAGTCCGTTCACTCGAAGATACCTGCAAGAGTCAAGCAGGCGGTCTGAAGCGCAAGCACGATGATCAGGATGATCCTGATCACCGCGAGGGGGAGAAAAGACAATGACTAACCGAGACCGCCTCGATCCTCACTTAAACGACTACTATGGTTCATCAGGAACCCTCAACTGCGGCCACTACAACCGAAGAAGTACCCGAAGCTGAGTTGCCGTTAGCCGAGATGGTAATTGATATGGATATTTCAGATGACGAAGACTCGACGGTTGAAAAGCCTGAGGGAACTACACAGGAACTGGTTACTTGTGACACATCAGATAGCCCGATACTGGATTTGATTGATCCAGACTGCGAGACCAACCCGGAGACAGAAGATGCATGGTATGAAAAAGCAGCCAGTGTTGTAAATCTCCAGGTTAATTTGGCCTTCCCTACTGATGAAGATGATAATATAGACTACGACCAGTTCTTGCTTCAGAATTTGTATGGTTCACCCGTTCACTCTGCTAAACCTGATGAAACTTCAACAAGACCCGAAACTACAACTGCCGATATTCTGACATCTCCTCAACAACAACCGACAGCTTCTGATCTTCCTCCTCCTCAACAGCAACAGATCCGATGGGAGAAGATCACGATATTTATTCCTCATCTGGAGGAATCCCTGAAAAGGTTGTTTGTTCACAAGATACGCCCAATCGAGCCTACCTTCTGCCTTGGTATTTACAGCTCCAACCCAGAATATCAACACCGATACATAAGCGCAATGAAGCGGTGTCTACCAGTTAGCCAAGTCCGAACCAAGCATAAGATCACCGAAGTGCTCAACATCCAGTCAGGTCGTATTATGAAAGTCGTTTATCCAGTTTTCACTGTCCGGCGCGAAGACGGAAATGAATGGCGATTCTCTGAAGCCGACTTCCAGCACCTCCGACCGTTCGACTTCTATGCTATTCTGAAGGACCTCTGTACCAGAACCATCCGATCGCTTCAAGTTACAAAAGCGCTCGAAGTTGTTCGTCGATTCCTAGTCCGTTCCATCATGATGTCCTATCTCACGGACTTCCAAATGGCAATCGATAACAGAGCTAAGAAGGTAAACCTGATAAAGCCCGATTTGAAAGCACCTGAGTTGAAGATGTATCCCGAGAACGCACTGCTTCTGGAACCAGAATTTGGGATTGTCTACATCAACGAATAGAAAGAAAAGAGATTTTTGTGCTTCAGTCAGGTAGACAGATTTTGCGACGGCATGCTCTTCAAAGCTCAAGATGCTCTTCGAAAAATCATCTCTTTCGAATCTGAAAATCGAAGGCTTTCGTATGTTCCCAATCCGAATGAAACTACTGCTCGGAAAGCCTTAGAAGTGGTTGAAGAACGCATCGACTATCGCCGTGCTATCCGAATGTTCGAGGTACACTTTGCACTCCGTAAAAGATATGTCGCAAACTGGCGCCAACTCGAACTTCAATTCAAAGGGGGAGATTGTTAGGGTCAGTTTATGTTGAATTAAAGTTCAAGGGGCTATTTGTAATTGTTTAAACTGAGTCTAGTTCGTGAACGGGTCGTGGGCTTGTTAACCACGGGCCCGCCATATATAAGCTTTGTTTAGCCTTTGTTTTTAGGCTAGTTGTTCATTTGCTTTCATAATTTGTATTGTAAACTCTCTCAAGTTGAAAGCTAATTGGATGACCAGTTGAAATCATATCGACCTGTTCTTACATATTGATTTCATATTGTTCGTTGCACGGATCTAGAACTCACACAAGCCAATCTCATTGGTTTGAGGATCGAAAATAAGGCCAAAAAGTGGCGTTATCGGGATGACATCTTCAAGATCATTGTCATGTTGAATGCTTGTTTTGGGATCACAAATGGTATCAGAGCAATGCAATTCACTCTGATTCATATTAGATTTTTCATGATTTGTGAGCTTCTTTGAGTTTTTCATTTTGCAATCATTTTTGATTGATTTTGGTCATTTGAGTTCTTCAAATGGATCAGAGTGTATCTAGGATTGATCAGTGATAGTTTCTAAGTGAATTTATTCCGCAAATTCACATTTCATCGATCCAGATTTGATAGAATTGCTATTTTCGTGAAAAAGTGCTTCTACACTGTTTTGAGAATGAATTTCCCACTTCTATTAGTTTTTGGACAAAACTTCAAGTATTAAACCTGTTCAGAACCTCCTCGCGCACTTCCCTACCAATGTTCATAGTTTTTGGGCTTGTTTTAAGGAATGGACTTAAGAATTGATCTGATATTCATCTTTATCACACCTCAGAGAGTTCATCCTTGTCGTGTAAGAAAGTGTTCAAAGTAATCGCAAGTTTTTATCGCATCCTTATTGTGCGATAACATTTCAAGAGGTTTTCATCGCACACGTGTCGTACGATAATAGTGTTTTATCGCACCCTTCACGTGCGACAACATCGGTGAACAGTGTTTTATCGCATTGCGAGTATTTTTTATCGCGTGGTGTGGTGTACGATAACTTTTAATCGCAAGGGTGTCTCACGATATATCTGAGATAATTTTTATCGTGGACATGGTGTATGACAAAGTGTGGTGTGCGACAAAAACAATGTTTGGGTTAAAAGTTTGTTTTCTGATCAGAGGGTTGCTTTAAGATCATCAACAAGTATTCACAATGACGACTATGGACATGCTAGTAATAGGGTCTAAAGATAAACCTCCAGTGTTGTTCCCGAAAGATTTTAAAATTTGGAAGGATAGGTGTTTAGACTATGTCGAAAGACAAGAGAACGGTGATTATATTCTTGATTCTTTGAAACATGGAAAGATGGGGGATGTGTTTATGGACAAACCAGGTGGAGCAGAAGGGACTCTCGTAAGAACTCTTTGTGATCCTAAGACCTATTCTGGTGATGAGCTTAAAAGGTATAATGCTGGCAAAGCATCTAGGTCACTAGTGATGCAAGCATTGACCAATGACATCTATCTAAAAGTTGACAGTTTAATGCAACCAGAAAGGATATGTTTGATGAGTTGCTTAAGCTATATCAGGGTTCAGATGTGGAGAATCAGATGAGAGAGTCGAATGTGATAAATAAGTATGAGAATTTTAAGCAAAGGGAAGGAGAGACACTAGACAACACTTATGACCGGTTCACAACCATTTTAAATTAGTTGAACAGGTATATGATTACAAAGACCATAATAGAAAACAATGTGAAATTCTTGAGTGTGCTCCAACCCGAATGGAAGAAGTATGCTCACCGAATGAAACAACATTCCAGACTAAGTGAACTACCTCTGCAATATATGTTTGAGACACTCAAACAAGATGAGGATGATGCTGAAGAGAAAAGAGAAAAGAAGAAGAACAAAGAGAAGAAAAATAAGAAAGTGGAAAAGACTGAACAGAAAGAGGAAGAAGTTGAAAGTGAACCAATTGCTCTAATATTAAGAAAATCTGGGACGTATACTGTGAAAAATAAGAGTGTTGAGTTAGAGGATGATGATGGTGTGGATAGTGATGATTTAGACGAGGCTGAGAGCCTAAAACATGCCATGATGCTTCTTACAAAAGCTTTTCAGAAGAGGTTTGTAAAGAAGACTGGGTCCAACAATCAACTATAATCCTCGGGGTCCACGAATTTTGAGCATAAGGATCACATAGAATCTAACAAGAGATTTGATGAGAGAAAAGATGAATTTAAGAAGGTTGAGAATAGAAAGTTCTCTGAGAAGAAAGGAGAAGAGCAGAAATGCTATAACTGTGGGAAAACCGGACACTTCGCAAAAGAGTGCTAGAAACCGAAGGTACGGGACTCGGACTACTATAAGAACAAGATGTTGCTGGCAAAACAGAAAGAGTCTGGGGAAACACTGATGGTGGAAAAAGAGTACTGGTTGGATGAAACAGATGATGAAGACGAGGATGAAACTACTGCTCTGGCCAAGATGTGTCTGATGAGAAAGGATGACGAGGAAGCAGAAGCTGATACAACGCCAGAGACACATGAGGTAGATTCTTTTACAGTTAATCGTTTCTTTAAACAGCAAGAATTCATGCAAATCAAATTAGATGATCTAACTGTCAAACTTAACAAAGCTCATAAAATAATAGATTCTCAAACACAAATAATCATTGAACATAATAAGCTAAGTGATGGTTTGAAAAAGAGTAAAGCTGAATTCAAGGATACTCAAGATTGTTTTCGAAGAAGAATGGATGATTTATCAGAAAAATTAAGGTTTTCAGAAGCCATGAAAATTGAGCTTGAACAATTACTGCATGCTTATAAAGATATTAACATTGAATTGACTGAGAAGGCTAGTAGTCTAGAAGAAAAGTTGTACAAGTTAGGACAAACCGAACAGACAATTCATCTTAACACGCCTAAGAATTTCAGATACTATAATTCAAAATGGGGCTTGGGATATGATAATCCTCATTATTTGAAGACTGCATTAACCAAGTCTCCAACTTTATACCAATTTGAATGGCTTAGTCTTCCATCTGAGGATCCTATGTATAAAATCAAATCGCTTAAAATGGATGGCGAAGACTATGAGGCTGAGGAAGAGGTTAAGAGAAAAACCACTGTTAAAATGCAACTACCTTTTGTCTACGGAATGGAAAATAGGAAGGCTTTGGTTTGGAATTGGAAGCAAACCGTGTCTAATGATTATTTCCAGAGCTATGCTATAGAGAAACCAAAGGAGAGTGAAAAACCATCTTTTGAAGGAAAAACTTATTATCCTCCTTTGGTACTTGAACAGAGGCTCGTACAACTCGAAAGAAAAATTAAGGACATCAGAAATGATGACAAACTTGCTTTTGAGATTGAAATATAAGTGATGTTAACAGTATTTAAAAATGGTTTAAAAGAGATGAAAGAAAAACTTGACGAAATATCTGAAGAGAAAATTTTAAAAGAAAAACATTCTTCAGATTCAGATGTTTCTTCATGTAAGGCGTTTATGGGAAATACTATATTCAAAGGTATGACGATTGATGACCAAGAAGATTATGAATCTTGTGATTTGGAAAGCCAATCGGTCAATAAAATTCCTGAAAGACATTTTCCTAAAGAAAAAAATAAAGTGTTTCGTAAAGGATGTAATGATTTTTGTTAGTGCTAATATGTCTTCAAGGTTTAATGTAGAAAGTCAAATGTCAAAGTCAATGTTATTGTGTTGTTACTGTGTGGTTTATACCTTGTGTGTCTAGGTATAAATAGGCTTGTTTAGTGTTTGTTATAAAAACACTTACACTAACTGTTAAGAGAGAACCTTTAGTGAGAACAGTGCTGAACTCATATCTTGTAACATGTTCTTGATGTAATTGGATGACAAATTCTCTATCTTCTCTATCTTGATTAGATCTTGGTTTAACAATTGGTATTAGAGCAGGATTCGAGATTTAGAGGAGTTTTTCAGTGATCAATCACGAAGATTTTGGTGAATTCTACAAGAAAATTCGATTGATTTTCTGGATTTATCAAGAAAATCTCATTTTCTTGAAATTTGATCAAACTTTTCTGATTTTTGATCGAATTGTTCTGCAAATTGGTTCTTTAGATTCGGATTATTGTTTAGAGCATCTTTAATTCAAGGATAGAGATCTAATTCGAAGGATTTCAAGATCAATTTGGCGATTTTCTGAGTTTTTGTTCTGTTCGTGAAATTCTCTGCTCGTTCGATTCAGATCCTATTTCAGAGGTTTTCAGAGGTTGTTTGTTGAAGATAAAGTGTTAGATTCTTGATTTCGAGCACCACTGTATCTTTCAGAATCAGTAATTTTGATTTTCAGAGGTTTTTAGACGATTTTTTGAATATCTCGCAAGATCCAAACTTTTCGCAACATTCATCAAACTTTTTGCAAGCTTAAGACCCGAGTTCTGAAACTTTTCGCAAGCTTCTTTTGTAAAAAGTGATCTGTCAGATTTCATTCCTTGCCTAAGGCTACTTTTCGCAACCCTTGCTTGCGAGTTTTTCTTTATCCAAAGTCTTGTGGTATTTTTCACACTTCATTGGATTGCCATTCTGATCATGATACTGAGGTTCCTTGTGAGGAAAAAGGTAAAGAAATAAAAGAAACGGCTGTTCAATTTAATTTGAACACCAAACTTCCAGATCACTCTGACTTCTTAATCAAGGAAGATGAACCTAAGAAGAATTTCTTCAAAGGTGAATCTTCAAAGTCTGTTGAGAAAAATCTGGTTAATGATTATTATTCCAAATCCAAATCTAAACAATCATTACCGAAAAAGAAAAAGAAGAAAAATAATCAGATATTTAAATTTTTCCAAGCTCAAAACTCTAAAGCTTATGATTCTTATTTTTCTGGTATTTCAGATCGTTATCTGAGAAACAATTCGAGACTTGAGTGGAGAATAAAGGAGTCCACACAGGATGTGGCCCAGACAAAATCATCCAACGTTGCTTTTAATTCTATGAAAAACAATTTTAATTCTGCTGTAATAAATCAAGTTGTTTGCACTAAACAAAAACTTGTTATTCCATATAAGATTTATTCTATGCAACAATTGATCAATTTAGCACATGACCAAATTTGTTGTTCATATTGTGGTGTGGATATTTTATCTGCAAGAGTGATTATTCTCATTGGTTTGGTTATGATATTCATGGTCCAAAAAGATTTTATTCAAATGGATATCATAAAAGAAGTTTTAGAAACAATGGTACAAAATCCAAACGTGTACCAACTCCTAACCAAAAAGGACCCATTTACAAATGGGTACCTAAAACCACTTGATTTCCTTTTTGCAGACCAGTCATATGTGGTACTTAGATTCGGGCTGCTCGAAACACATGACTGGAAGAAAAGAGCTGCTCAATAACTATGTAGAGAAATACGGTGGTCGAGTAAAGTTCAGGAATGATCAATACTCACCGATTTTGGGTTATGGAGATATAGTGAAAGACAACGTCGGGATAACAAAAGTTAATTATGTTGAGGATTTGGGACATAATCTGTTTAGTATAGGTCAATTATGTGACAAAGATCTAGAAGTCAACTTCAAGAAGACACGATGTTCGGTTCGGACTGAAGGAGGAGATGAACTTTTAATAGGTACAAGAAACTCAAATCTGTATACAATTGATCTATCAAAAATCAAACCCAAAAATGACGTGTGTCTGTTGTCTAATGTGTCTATGGAAAAGAGTTGGTTATGGCACAGACGATTATCTCACATCAATATCTGATACATTCAAAAGCTGATGATAGGTGATTTAGTCAAAGGTCTACCGGTTCTGAAGTTTGAAAGAGACAATTTCTGCACGGCCTGTGAGAAGGGTAAGATGAAGAGAGTTCCTCACCCGCCGAAACCTGAACCGAGCACACACAAAGTATTGGAAATTCTGCATATGGATCTTGGTGGGCCAATGAAGACACAAAGCATTAGTGCCAAACGGTATGTGTTAGTGGTCGTTGACGATTACTCGAGGTATACATGGGTAAAGTTTCAACGCTCCAAAGACGAAACACCCGAGTTGATCATTTCCTTAATCAAAATGCTTCAAGTTAAACTTCAACAATCAGTTCAGACAATCAGATCAGACAACGGGACAGAATTCAAGAACAAAACTCTAGATGATTTTCTCAAATCATTGGGAGTGTCACGTCAATACTCTGCAGCAAGAACACCACAACAGAATGGGGTTGTTGAAAGACGAAACTGCACTCTAGTTGAAGCTGCAAGAACTATGTTGTCATATGCTGATCTTCCATTGTTTATGTGGGCTGAAGCAGTGTCAACGACTTGCTACACATAAAATCGTTCTATCATACATCGACGGTTTGGCAAAACACCATATGAGATTATAAACAACAGGAAACCAAACGTTAATTACTTTCGTGCTTTTGGTTGCAGGTGCATTATCTTAAATGATAAGGACAACTTGAATAAATTCAGCCCTAAGGCAAACGAGGGCGTGTTCATCGGATACTCATCCACCTCAAAGGCATACAGAGTCTACTTCAAGTCTTCAAGAACTGTGATTGAGAGCATCAATGTCAAGTTTGATGAGACGAAAGACATGGCTTCTATGCAAAGCAGTACAGAACCCGAAAAGACTGAATTCTAGCGTCTGGACAAATTCATCCAACATCCACAAAGTCAAACAAAGATCAAGCTTCCACTCCTTATGTGCAACAAAGTCCTCCATCTGAAGCTCAACCCAGATCTAATCCTCCAACCCAACCTGAACGTATCCTACCAATACATGAGCTTAAATCCCAACTCCTAGCTCAGTTACTCAATCAAGGAGATCAGAACGACCCCGAAGAAGTAGAACTTGTAGGGCTACTTAGAAGACAAACCGAGTTACAATCCCAATTACCCACTAGTTCTGACTTCCAACCCCTATAGAAATCGCTTCAGAACATGACCCAAGCCGTGCAAGCAGGCTTCAAATCCCTATCTGACCGGATAACCGTTATAGAACAAACTTGCGATGCTCAAGCCCAAAGTTCAAGGAAACGAAGACTAATGATCAGGATGATTCTGATCAACATGAGGGGGAGAAGAGAGCAATGGTTGACGCATCTAATCAGGCTGAAACTGAAACTGCTGGGGGAACAGATCAGATGGTAAATATGGTACAACAAGGACAGGATGATGATATTGTCCAGGTTGATGAAGTTCTAGCTGATGTTTCACTTACGGTTGAAAAGCCTCAAAGTGGTGACAATAGAACGGTGGAAGAGCGGATGGAAGATGATTTGATAATGGACTACATTTATATTGATTCAAAGGAGGAACCAAAGAGAACAAATGCCCATATAAAAGAGGAATTGGATGATGTGTTTGATACTACCGGAGCTGCTATTATAGAATAATCTAATTCTGATGATGAAAATGATCATCAACAGAATGATCCCGGTGCATGTACTTCTGTGCAAAATATACCTGTAAATACAGATGGTAAGATTAGAGATCCCGTCTCAGATGTTGAAATGAGGTACTATCAGAATCTAATTGACGATGAACCAAACTTTGTTGGAAGAGGGCAGAGGGTAAGAATCTTGACTCTTTTTCAAGAAAGTGTGAGGAAGGATTTATTTGTGAGGAACGTTTAAAGGATTGCCTTAGTGAAACTATATGGGATAGAAAAGTGGTCGGCTCTTCAACAGACATACTTCCTTCACGTTATGAAGAACAAAGACTTGGATATGGACTAAGTCAGGTCTGACAAGAAGATTATGGAGGTTCTGAAGATAGAGTCGAAGAAGCTGCTAAACATCTGATATCCACAATTCACTGTCAAGAGATCCGATGACAAGGAATGGTTTTTCACCGAAGCTGACTTCAAAAGTCTTAAGCTAGATGACCTGTTGAGCTTATATGACATTCTTGCTCGTACCCCTGACAAGAAGATTCAGTGGTCTGCAGCTTTCCAGACAGTCAAGCGTTTTATGATAAATATGGTGAAGTTTTCCTACCTGACCGACTTTCATATGGCACTTGAAGCCAATCAAACCCGAGTTAACCTCCGAAGACCCAACAAACGACTTTTCGATATTCAAGGTATACATGTTTACTCTGTACTTGATAAACCTGAACTCGGAGTTGTGTAATATAATCAGCAGAAGATGAAGAGATTTTTGAGGGTCTCTAAAGTAAACAGATACTGCGACGAAACATTCAAGCTAATTCAGATTCATTTGGAGAGTAAGCTCAGGCTTGATGAAAAGGAGGAAGTCAAGTTGAAGCCGAAAGAGAAAAACATATCAACCAAGCCCTGGAAGCCATCAAAAGCATAAAAGAGTACCGGAACGCACTGAGGAGTTTTGAAATCATTTTTGGGATCAGGAAAAGATACATCGCTCTGGAACAAGCCTAAAATTTTGCTTCCTCAACTTTGATACAAAGGGGGAGATTGTTAGCGCCATATTCAGCATATTGTATCAAGTTGAGGGTCTATCAAGTATATTTAATATTTTCCTAGTATAAATAGTTTTCTTCTTGTAACTTTGGCATTATGTCATTCCAAGTAATATTGCATTTCACTCTACATTTCATCATATTGTACTTAGAGAATTTTGATCTAATGAGAGGGATGACATCTTCAAGATCATTGTTATGTTGAATGCTTGTTTTGGGATCACAAGCATGCTACAAGTTGGTTTATATATGTTGTGCTCAACATCTTTTGTAGGTCAATATCATACAACCAACAAATCAAATTACTTTGCTGATACTTATTTTTAATACTTTTATTTTTTTCAGGGTGTTTTTGATTCTATATCTAAGAGGAATAGCGTAGAAAGTTTAGAGAGAACATGTCAAATGTGTGCCCCAAAATGTTAAATTCAATCACCTGAATCTATTAGTATACACTAGCTTAAGTTTGGTAATGCTCCTAACAAAGTTTTTCCCACATGTTTTAGCAATGGTTGTTAATATAGTCTACCTGAATGTTTTTGCATCTGTTTCTCTTTGTGTTGTGGTCAATTGTATTCAAAACCAAATTCGTAGAACTCTAACAAAAAAGTAAAATGCATTTAACCTCTAATGTAGGTCTATTTTTCCTTCATAGTTGTTTGATTTAAGCGTCAAATGTAAGTTGTTATGTGTTAACCCTCATCTACCCGAAGATGGTTAGTCTTACATCTCGTTGCATTGCAACGGGTACACAACTAGTCATGTTAAGATGCATTAGGAAATGGCTTAATAAATTTCACTAATAGTCACAACTAATATGAAAATGGAGATATATAGGCAACGCAACAAGTATGGAAATCTGCATCACAATTGTTTGTTGTTTTCTAGCTTATGTTGTTCTATAGATCATACCACATATGAAACTCTTTTTGTTGTAATTTGACGTTTTCTAGCCTATGTTTACACCAACAATTGCTTTTTGGTGATTGCTTTTTCATTGATCTTCCCAGGGATTGAACGTCATACAAGTATATATTAGATCTCTACTTGCTGCAATCTGCTTCCATGCTTATCAGCATGTAATCCTCTAATCTCTTGTGTCATTACATGATTATTAAATTGTTAGTAACAAGGACCACATGGAGTTTATAACTTTATGTTCATTCTTTTTTCATCATGACTTAGGTACACATGAGTGACGAGGACGATCTTTGTGGAATTCTCGGCTACAAAGCTTTGAGGATATGATAGCTAGATTATCCCCTCCCCCTTCTAGCTAGTTATTGTTATGTACAAACATTGATTTGTTTATCGAATACCAATTTTAGAAAATTGAACTTGTTATTTAATGTGTATTTTATATATGGGATACAATGTATAGGAAAAATTAATATTAAATTAATATTAAAAAAATCAAGTATTTAGTGACGAATCAGCGACGAATCTATCACTAATAGTGGCCAGTTTTGTAGTGATATCTAAATATATTAACTTGTTTTAAGTGTGTATAAGACAAAATATGCAAATAAAGTATGTTGTCTAAGACGATATATACCTTAGGCAACACGTGCATAAATCGAGTGTTGCCTTAGAGTTTGTTTGAAGCAACATATGTTTTTTTCATATGTAACATAACATGTTGTGTGTTGCTTAAGGAGTTCGTTTAGGCAAACATATGATGTTTTCCTATGTTGTCTATGTTCTTATGCAACATTGAGAAGGCAACACTGCTTAGGCAACATGGGCATGTTGCCTAAGCCTTAGGCAACACATAAACCCCTCTTAGGCAACATTTTTCATTGTTGACTAAGTGACATTTTGAGGTAGTGCACATGTCAATTTCAACATTCTTATCCCCGCAACTTCCAAATTCCAATTTCTTCCCTTGCACCTTCTTTACTTTACTGCTCAAACACTCTGAATCATACAACATAGTTGGTTTTATGACTATAGCATAGATTTTTCCCCTTAAAACACTTTTAACTATTAGACATACCGTTTTATCACCCCTTTCATAATTCTTCAACCTTCTAGCTCACTCTCCTAGGACATCTCTAATCCGACCATTAAAAATATAACATTAAAAAGTGTGGGTTCATTGAACACTAGAAAATATCAACTCCAGACATACACTAAAAAAACACTAAAAATCATCTTTACTATTATGACAAAAATAAACATCTTAATATATTAAACTTTTAATCAATATATATTACAACAGCCTAATATTATATTAATATATATAGAGAGAGAGGCTTACTTTATTGGAGGTGTGTTCAAACGAGAACACTATTTAAGAAAAACACGAAAACGGCCGTTAATGTACAAAATCATACATGATTCACACGATTTGCCCGCGACTTTAATTAAGTCGCGGCCAAAGTCGCTCGCGGCCAATTTTTTGCAGTTAGTGTAAAATCACATGTGATTTTGCAGTTTTTTTAAATAGTTAACGTTCTCGTTTGAACCTTCCTATACTTTATTGACGTTCATTTTGTTTAGTGTTTTAGTGTTGGTTTAGAGATGAAAAGATCAATATTTTTGTATTTTTAGTGTTTTTAGTTGTGGGTTGGAGATGGTCTTAGTCCCTTTTATCACCCTTCTAAGCTTTAAGGAGTACATGCATGCAATAGCAACACTACAAAACAAATGACTTTTACCCGTAAAACTCATACATGGAAGTTTCCGTCGGTAATCACCGACGGATTACCCAGAAAATACCAATGGTTCGATAGAATCTGATGTTGTTCCATAAAATATCAAGGGATCACCCTAAGGATCCCTGGGTAATCTGTCATCAATTTGAATCACCAACCAACTTTTTGACGTTTTGTATCGAATCATTTTTTTTAACGACACATTTTCCATGAAAAAATCCATAGACAAAAGTCTTTTATTTAGTAGTGCAAAGTATCTATTCCTTTTTGAGCTAACTGAAAGATCCATTATTTCTCGTACTCATTAATTGAAAACTTTTTAAATAAAAAAATTAACCCATCATGAAGTTATTTAATAATTTTAAACGTGTTAATGATGGCGTTTTAACAAATTAAAATAGACTCACAAGCTACAGTTTTAGATAAAAATGTAGACAGATTTGAGGTAGGATATGTATGAAAGTAACCATCGTATATTAGGTTTGAGTTAAAGAGAATCCATTATCGCTTTAGGTTTTGTTTGTTGGATTATAATTAGTAGCAATATTGTTTTCTACTTGTAGATGTCCACTATAACCAGCCATCTCGAAAGTGCAAACTGATTTTATTCATACAAGGAACGAAGGTGTTTACTGTCACCCTTGTTCCATCCCAGATGCTCTACCAGTAAACAATCATATGTTCCAAAAGAGTTTGAGTGTGATCATTTTGGTAATTTTCTGCATATGCATGTGGTTCGGTTTTCATGTTGTGATAAGTTCACTCTACCGAAATAAGGAAAGAAAGAAAAAACCAATGAAACGTGAAGCATTAAATATAAAAACATATGTTTTATAGTGTTACTCAAATGAGTCAATAATAATAAGCAAATTAAATTAGGTTTAATATTAAAAACTTGCAAATAAAACATTAAAAATGTAAAGAAAAACAAATGTTGTGTTACGAAAATTACGCATTAGGTCATGACGTGTCACAGGTTGAGATACAAGTCTTATGACATGGCGTGCCACGGCGGCTGTGCGACGAGGAACAATGGATAATACCAAAATATCAAGTTGGTTTATTCGTCTCTATCTAGATCCATAGTTCCATACGATTGCCAATTGATTATTAGCTTTATCGAGATCAAAAGCAAATTGTGCAAGAGGTCGATGCTTACGTGAATTGAATTGCGCAAACAATCCCAATCCAAATAAAATATCTGATTTTTTTTTTTTTTTTTTTTGAAACAGCAGTTTCATTGAAAAGCTAGCGGGAGGAATTAATTACTCTGAAGTTTTTCTTTGTAGTTCCAAAGAAGACAAAAATTTGACAAATTGAGCTATATCTAAGGAAGGAAACTTCCACTTATTGAACAGGTCCGTGAGAGTTGAGACCGTGACCCCTGGATGCCGAAGGATATCACTTGTCAGTACTAAATGTTTTGAAAGTAATGTACACAAATTGCCATTTCCATTTGCCATTGTCGGTAATAATATTTATACACAGTATTTTTTTATAGTAACCATGAATTGAACTTTTGCCTTTTCAGTCATCCAAGAAATTTGACAAATTATCATTACATGTCAAAAGTGAGTCCTTACAACAAGGTTTACTTAATTACAGGTTATATATGTTTCATGAATTCATGCTAATGCATTCCAATTATGCCATCCAAAACGTTCTTAATCACATCATGAAACATGCACTAGCTGCTCCTGAAACACCCTTTAGAACACATAGGAAGATCTGCGGTTGTCACTAATTAGGCATATATGTATATATATATTATATAGAGAGAGATGGAGTCGGGTTCAAAGGAGAACAATATTTATTTAAAAGAACACGAGAACGAAAAAAATTATTATTGATTTTACATTAACGCACGAAAAAAGGACTTTGGCCTCGGCTTCAGGTCCACGTGGCTTTTTTGCGAGTTAATGTAAAATCACTAATGATTTTGTTCGTTCTCGCGTTCTTTTAAATAGTTAATGTTCTCGTTTAATCCTCCCTCTAGATATATATAGTAGAATAGAGAAGTAGATCGATCATGGATAAATCACATGATGATGATCATGAGAAAGAAAAACCGTGTTATCTCCGCCTTCGACTTTGAAACGAGAGCCTTCCTCAAACCCTAGTTGTGGTAACATCTCATATTCCATTTGAGGCATGCTGGAGAGGTGTTGGAAATCACCATATATATGATCAAAGGGAAGATCTTGAAGTGGGTATTGGTCATCATGATGATGATAATTTCTTTCAATAGCATTATCATGATCATAATCATCAAAATTGTCAAAACTAATCATTGTTTGGTGAAGCCAAATCTGAGCCTTTAAGAACTTGACATATTGAATGGCTTCTTCCAGCATGGAAACTGTATCCATGTTTCTGGTGTCACCACCTGGGATCAAGCTTCTCAGAATCTTGAATCTTTCACTGATTCTGTGCCTTCTTTCTCGTGCAGCTACACTTTGTGGATCGGTTGAGAGCTTCACTTTGTTGCTGATCTTGTTGTTTTTCTTGTTCCTCTTCTTCTCCACTTCTCTTCCTTGAAACGCATTGTTGCTTTTGTTGTTTGTTACAAGTAGTGAAGAAGAAGAAGAAGAAGAATGGTAGTTAGGGTTTCTGTAGTGTAAAAAGAAATCCATATATATGTCTTTCTTAGCTAGGATTTTTTACTTCTTAATTGATTGTGTTTGGATTTTTGGGTGTGATGGCAAGTATCACTTGAGAGAATATGAGTGAGAGCTAATGAGGCTTTTTGATGCTTGAACCAAAGGATGAAGATCTATATATAGTGGGGGGACGGAGAAAAGGGATGCGCAGGTTTCAATGTATAATCATTACTTTCGTATATTATTTACAAAATAACCAAGTGTTTGTATTTAATTAAATGAATTAAATTAAAATGTGAAAATGGACAAGAAACTCAAAAAACTTGGAATTTTATGCAAATAAAAAAGTAAAATTATGATTGAAATTTTAATAAAATTTTAAATATAACTAATTCCGGTGGTCTAATATCTAATATATATTAATAAAATACTTAACAATCTTGTTAGACTCATAGTATAGAAAAGCATCGGGTTCATCGAGTTGAGTTGGATTCAAATTACTTTAACCCAATTTCAACCCAGTGGATGCGATTTGACCTAATTTTGTATCAACATTATGTTGGGTTACCTTGGGTTCATTTGTTTTTTTTTAAACGGCAAGAAGGTATCTTCTTCATCCTCTCCTACTGAGTTGTTTAGCACATCTACAGCACTAAATAGATACCCAATGTTTGCACATAGAGTTGGCCAAACACCAAAAGGGTTTGCCCCTCACATAGTTTCGGCAAATCCTCACATTAGAACCATCATTGAGGAACTTGGGTGGGAAAAGTTGTGTGCAGTGCCTCCACATTTCAATGAGGACTGGGTAAGAGAGTTTTATACTGAGATGTCAGTGACCCATGGGGAAGAGCTTTTGGTTAGACAG
The DNA here is from genome assembly GCA_033807775.1 of Saussurea involucrata. Classification (NCBI taxonomy): domain Eukaryota; kingdom Viridiplantae; phylum Streptophyta; class Magnoliopsida; order Asterales; family Asteraceae; genus Saussurea; species Saussurea involucrata. The sequence goes on along the minus strand of CM066327.1, from coordinate 73,557,486 downwards.
ACCCCCGTTTCCTTCTCCGCTGAGGCTTTGAATGATTTACTAGGATTGACACCACCCTTAGAATCTGAATTTGAGAGATTAAGAGGTGGGGTTACGGATGAGGAATTAGAAGACATACTAACCACCCTAGCAAACCCTGGAGCTTCGTGGACCTTGAAGGGTAAGTGTAGAACACTCAGGACTTGTTTTCTGAAGGCCGAGGCTAACGTATGGTTCTATTTTATTCGGCACACATTGAACCCAACTAGTCACGACACCAACTTGTGCATGGATAGGGTGATCCTGCTGAATTGTATAATGGAATGTTATCCTATTAATGTGGGTAAACTAATCTGTGGGTGCATGAGAACTAGCTTGGAGAGAGCCAATACCAGACTACCTTATCCCTCCATCATACATTCACTCATGGCTAATGCAAAAGCCCCTGTTTTGAACACTGACACCTTTTCTAAGGAAAGAACAGTGATGGATAAGCTAAATCTCCAGAGGCTAATGAGAAACAGTGAGGCTGCTGACGCAGTAATTGTTGAGCCTATGGCTGCTGCACTAGAAAAGCTCAGGGTAGAGTTGGTGAAAGAGATGGATAAGCAGGCGAAGGCAATGAAAAAGTTGGTGAAAAAGAAGGTAAAAGAGTTAGATGTGCAAGTTGAGAAGGTTGGAAAGGAAGTTGAGGAGATCAAGAAAGATAGACTGAGATGGGCTGAATACAAGCAGCATAAAGCCCAGGTAAAGGAAGCGTATGCGAGAGGGAGTTCACAGCAACCGATGACAGTACCACCACCCCCGAAGTCCATGTTGCAGTACCATGAAGCTCCTACTCAGCCTGAGTAGGACAGGTTCTGCCATCCTTCCTTGTTGCATGTAAATTAATTTATGTTTTATATTTTGAGGTTTCAGTTTAGGAGTCCAGTTTGAGTATTTGTCTTTGTGAAGTCTTAATCCATGGTCATAGCTGCATAAGCTCGACTTGTTGGGATCTTTTGCTGATTTATGTGTAATTGCTGTTAGTATGTCATGTTTAAACCGTTAAATCATGTGCAGAAAGCAAGTTTGAGGTGGGAATTTCCCATTCTCATCTTTGCTTTTCTGCTTCAATGTTTCTCTTGGGAACTGATTTTCATGACTCTGCTTGTTTTATAATCTGTATGCATGTACCTCTGTTTCACCACTGCCTTAACACGATTGGTATGTACTTATAGCCACAGTAATCTGATGTCTTGTTTGTTTGGTTGTAAACTGCCATCATAGCCCACCTAACAGCTTTCCAACCTGTTAAGACTAAATCATCAAGGGTATTTTTCCTCATAAAGCCAGAAATAAAAATCCCAAACAGACCCCCTCTGCTCCTAATTTCCGTGACAATGGGGACATTGTCCATTTTAAGTTTGAGGTTGGGGTAAGAATTGCCTCACACATCTTGAGGCAAACCTCACAGATCTTTCAGGAGCAAAGTGCTCTTTTGTGCTTAAAGAGTGTCAAAGACACCAAAATATTAAAAGAGACCAATGAGTCCACTCTATTCCTCAATATGAGATGAATGGCAGTAAAATTGTGCCATTGAGTGAACAAAGTGAGGGAGTGGAAAAAGGCAAAGCATCAAAATCAAAGGAAAAGCCGAATGCATACCCAAATTCGAAAAAAAAATTGTATGTCTTGATGATTTTTGTTAACACTAGGAAGGTTCTGGTTGGTTATGAGGGTGTGTTTTTGGGCTAAGATGAATAAATTTAGTTTATGAAGGGCTATTGGCTTCATGCTATGAATGTTGTGAGCAGGTTTGTGCTTAAATAGTGGTTCGCATTATGATTATGGATAAAACAGGGGCTATTTTTTTTAGGTTCTTAGTCTTTTTAGATGCTTGAGTCTTTATTTTGTCTATTTTTGTTGTTTGGGGACAAACAACGTTTTAAGTTTGAGGTTGTGATAGGGTTAGTTTGTTAACCCTATTTTAGCCACTTTTTAGTAGGTTTTGAGTCTGTTTTATTTGCCCAAAGTCTGTAATTAAGTCCTTTTAGTAGCTTTTTAGCATTTTCTGTGTTTTAGGTGTCAAGCATGATTTAATGGTATAAACTCTGTTTTTGGATCTTATTGGGCCTGTTTTGATTTCAGATTTTGGCTGGACACTACTACGGCAATGCTATAGGAGTTGAGCGCAAAAGGAATGCTGTAGGAGTGCCGCAGGATCGAACAGCTGGGCCATTTTTGGGTATCTTATGGAAGAAGCCTCTTTTGATGACAAGGCTGGAGTTGACTTTTTGGAAGGGACATAAAGCTGTTTATAGGACATCAGTCTTAATCTCCTTTTAGTTGCTTAGTCCCCACTCTTCTCCCCTATATATAGAAGGCTTATATGCTCTTGTAAACACAATGCTTTTTAGCTAAAAACACAAAAACTCTCCACAAGTATTTATCTTTTCTCTCTAGTTTATTTACCTCTTAATTTCCAGTTTATTTACCTCTGAATATTCAGAGCTGTGGTCACGAGTTCAGTATTTTGTAGTCAAGCTTTCGGTTTCAAGTATTAATCTAAGTGATTCGAAGTAAGTTCTTTTGTTTTATTTTCCGATTCTCGCAAGTCTCCAAGTTCTCGATATTGTCTTAGTTACTTACTTAAAATCTAAAGGTTCGTGATTTTTAGTTTGGAGTCCTTCCCTCTAAAAACCGTAACCTTTGGTTGTTTAAGTTAGTGTTTCAAAGTTTTAACGGTTTCAAAGCAACAAGTAGTTTTGTGACGTAACTTGCACGACAAGTTTCCATAACTTGGCGAACAAGTTACCTTGGTAGTTTAGTAATTCCGTTTCCTTGCATTCTTAGTTCTTATTATTGTTTTTTATTTTCTTGTTGTTGAAATTCCTGTATTTAATTTCTGTCTTTCCATTTCTGTCATTTACATTTCTTGCAATTTAATTTATGTCTTTCCATTTCTGTCATTTACATTTCTTGCAATTTAATTTCTGTCTTTCCATTTCTGTCATTTACATTTCTTGCAATTTCCTTTCAGTACTTTCCATTCATGTCATTTACATTTCTTACACCTTTCGAAAGAAGAAATCAAGCCATGAAGGGCTAATCGCCTGAGCTTGGGGTGTAAAGCAAAGTTTAGATGTAAAATATGTGTGAAAGTAAAGAGGTGTATTGAATATAACATTGTATCTAACTATTTATTTCAGGTGATTGATCTTACATTGAAGATTGCATTTAATTAATTGACAACTAATTTTATGTATGAAAATGCATTAACATTCAGTGTTAAGGTTAAGGTTAATTAACTGAAATAATAAAAGAAGACTATAAAGAGTTTTAGTGCCTGACAAGTACTATACTTTTACGGTGTAGGATGGTAACACTGTGTTGTGCTAGGATTCACAAAGTCTAACATAAATGATATTGTATCGATAGCACGTTGACCAGTGTGTACTCTTGGGAGGCCGTTTGAACCGATAGTTGGTGCTGTGGCAGTCCTATAGCACTTGTGCTGGAGGACTGGCTGGATGTTATAATACCTTTTTACTCAATCACTTGTTTTCATCTTTATAGAGCTTTGCACCCTATGCTTCTTCTCTAGAATTGATTTTTAGCTGATAACTTAAACCAACCAATCAAACAATCTGTTTTCGAAATCGCCATCTGAAATTAGTTTTTAAAGACTGGACTTTTGAAAGGCTTTCACAAGATTTCCCTGTGGATCGATATCTGGTATTTTACCATTATTACTTGTTACGAGACGATAGTAATTCAAGGTGTATACTTGCACTGAGTCCTATTCTAAGTGAATCTCTAAGGTTGCATAAATCTTACAACAAGTTTTTGGCGCCGTTGCCGGGGATAACTTCGCTGAAAGAATTTCGTTTTAAAGTTTTTAAGCTCTGATTTTTCTACCACCTTTTTGAAAAACAGTGCATGCCCAGAATATTGCACGGAGAACTTTTTCAAATTGATCCCGAGATTGAACGCACTTTTCGACAAAGAAGGAAAGCACAAAGAGCTGCTTTAGCTCACAACTCTCCAATGATGTCTGAAAATGAGTACACCTCGGATGAAGGTGAAAATAACTTCGAATTTGGGCCGGATGGACAACCTAATAATGGACCACCCATCAATAATGGAATCCCTGACATAAATTGGGAAAATTTCGACGATCGAGAAAATCTTGAAAACCTTGGCAATGGAAATCTTGGAAACGGACCCATTCCTGGAAATGGACCAATTCCTAGAAATGGACCAATTCCTGGAAATGGACCAATTCCTAGGCAAATCCCTCGCCAAATTCCTCGTCAGATTCCTGAAAATAGACCAATTCATAATCTTGAAGATGAGGAACAAAACATTTTCCGGCTTGCAAATTCTAAAGACGGAGGTATTATGGCTTATGCTGTTCCTGTTTTAAATCAATTACATTCAGGAATACTAAAGCCTACCCTCGAAACTCATCATTTTGAACCCAAGCCGATAATGTTTCATATGCTCCAAATCAACGGCCAGTACGCTGGTTTGGCACACGAGGATCCTCATTCTCATCTCAGGTCTTTCATGGAGATTACAGATTCTTTCAAACTCCCAGGTGTACAGGATGATGCTTTAAAGCTAAAACTTTTTCCATACTCTCTAAGAGATAAAGCAAGATCCTGGTACAACTCGCTGCGACCAGATTCTATAATCACATGGAACCAAATGGCAGAAAAGTTTTTAAAAAAATATTTTCCACCCACCAGGAACGCTAAGTCTAGAAACGAAATCTGCACTTTTAAACAAATGGACAATGAAGCAGTTCCTGATGCATGGGACAGGTTTAAAGAGCTGTTGAGAAAATGCCCTCACCATGGCATTCCGTATTGCATTCAGCTAGAGACATTTTACAGTGGTCTAGATATCAATGCTAAACAAATGCTTGATGCTACTGCAAACGGATCTTTCACAGCTTGTACCTACAATGAAGGATATGAAATCCTTGAAAAGATTTCTGACAATAATGGACAATGGTCTGATCCACGTGCACTGCCACCTAAAAGAACAACAGGGACGTCAGATTCTGATGCTTACTCAACATTAACTGCACAGTTGGCAAATATGGCAACTCTAATTCAAAATCTAGCCACACCTGTGCAGGCTAATGCTGCTACAGCTATCCCTGGTGTTTTGCCAGTACAGTGTACCTTTTGTGGAGATGGACATTCTTTTGAAAATTGTCCAAGCAATCCAGAGCAAGTAAACTATGTGCAAAACAACCAAAAAGGAGGACCTTTTTCTCAGACTTACAATTCTGAGTGGAGGAATCATCCAAAATTTTCATGGCATAGTCCTTCTCTCAATCAACCATCACAAAGACCACAAGGACAGTCCAATTTTCAAGGACAATCCAATTTTCAACAAAGAAGTCACAACAACCAACAACCCAATTTTCAAAACAGACCATCTTCTTTCCAAAACAACAAGCCCAATCAGCAGGCTGAGTCATCTACTTCCTTGGAAGCAATGATGAAAGGGTTTATGACTCAAACTCAAGCCTCAATTAAAAATCTTGAAACTCAAATGGGGCAATTGGCTTTGGAAATGAAGAAAATATCAGTAGGGACTCTTCCTAGTGATACAGAGATTCCACGTAGAGATGGAAAAGAGCAGGTTAAGGTTGTGACTTTAAGAAGTGGAAGGCCTTTAGAAGAAAATCCCAGAAAAGAACCAGATTCTGCTGCTACAGAACCAGATTCTGCTGCTACAAAACCAGATTCTGCTGCTACAATACCTACAGACCAGTCCTGTAGCACTAATGGGACCAAAGCTAGCGATAAGTCTGTTAATATTCAAGTCATTCCTACTAAATCAGATTACCCCTTACTGTTCCCTGATACACCTAAGAAAGTCCAGACTACCAAAGAAAGTGCAGTAGTGGATGTGTCACACTCTGGTGGCAGTCCTACGGCACTCCTTCAGCCCAGTCCTATAGCACCCTGCAGGACTGAAGAGATTCCAACTGTGAAACCCACACAAGCACCTCTCCTTCACAAGATTGACCCCTCTAGTTCAGTCACTCCTTACATTCCTTACCCCCAAAGGATGAGGAATAACAAGGAAGAAGTTCAATTTAAAAAATTTCTTGATGTTTTTAAACAATTGCACATAAACATACCTTTGGTTGAAGCTATTGAGCAGATGCCAAATTATGCAAAGTTTCTAAAAGACATTTTGAGCAAAAAGAAGAAGTTGACTGAATATGAGACAGTAGCTCTGACTGAAGGATGTAGTGCCTTGTTGTCCAATAAAATTCCCCCTAAACTAAAAGATCCTGGATGTTTCACAATCCCATGTTCTATAGGAGGAAAGAAAGTAGGAAAAGCCCTTTGTGACTTAGGTGCTAGTGTAAACCTTATGCCTTTATCCATTTTCAATACCTTAGGCATAGGTGAAGCTAGACCTACCACTGTCTCCCTACAATTGGCTGATAAGACCATAGCCTGGCCTAAAGGAAAAATTGAGGATGTCCTAGTCCAAGTTGATAAGTTTATCTTTCCAGCTGACTTTATCATCCTAGACTTTGAAGCCGACAAAGATATCCCCATCCTTTTAGGTAGACCTTTCCTAGCCACCGGAAGAACCTTGATTGATGTTCAAAAGGGAGAGCTAACCATGAGAGTACATGATCAAGAAGTAACTTTTAATGTGTTTGATTCTCTCAGGTACCCTGAAGAAAGAGAGGAATGTTCCACTTTGAGCATGATAGAGAATTGGTGTCAAGACAAAAGCTTGGGAGAAATGTTGGGAATGGAGGACTCTGAAAAGGAGGAAGATTTTGAAGATCTGGCACCACCACAGGAAGTTGCTGCTTTTGAGACCCTAGATCATAAGGATAGGAAAACTCTTATCCCATCCTTAGTAGTTGCACCAGACTTAGAACTAAAACAACTTCCCTCTCACTTAAAATATGTCTTTTTAGAGGACCCTGGGAAGTTGCCTGTCATTATTTCATCATCACTAGATCTAGAACAAGAGGAAAGATTAGTCAAAATGCTGAAACTTCACACGAAAGCCATAGGATGGACCATTGCTGATCTCAAGGGCATAAGCCCAACCATTTGCCAACACAAAATCATTTTGGAAGATAAAGACTACTCATCAGTTGAGCCTCAAAGAAGACTCAATCCTGTGATGAAGGAAGTTGTCAAAAAGGAGATTTTAAAATGGCTTGATGCAGGCATAATCTATCCTATTGCTAGTAGTACTTGTGTCAGTCCTGTGCAATGTGTACCCAAAAAGGGTGGGGTAACTGTTGTACCAAATGAGAAAAATGAACTTATACCTACTAGGGTAGTATCTGGTTGGAGGATATGTATGGACTATAGGAAGCTTAACAAGGCTACCCAAAAAGACCATTTTCCGTTACCTTTTGTCGACCAAATGTTAGACAGACTAGCAGGAAAAGAGTTTTATTGTTTCTTAGATGGCTACTCTGGTTACAATCAAATTACCATTGCGCCTGAAGACCAAGAAAAGACCACTTTCACTTGTCCTTTTGGAACCTTTGCATTTAGAAGAATGCCTTTTGGGCTGTGTAATGCTCCAGCCACTTTCCAAAGATGTATGATGTCTATTTTTTCTGACATGTTAGAAAACTCCATGGAAATTTTCATGGATGACTTTTCTGTATATGGGACATCATATGACCTTTGTTTACAAAACCTGGAAAAGAGTCTTAAAAGATGTGAAGAAACGGACTTGGTTTTAAACTGGGAAAAGTGTCATTTTATGGTGAAAGAAGGCATTGTGTTGGGACATCTCATATCAACAAGAGGCATAGAAGTTGATAAGGCCAAATTAGAAGTCATTTCAAATTTGCCTGAACCAACAACAGTCAAAGGTATCAGAAGTTTTTTAGGACATGCTGGTTTTTACAGGAGGTTTATAAAGGATTTTTCAAAAATTTCAAAACCTCTTTGTTTATTGCTACAGAATGACCAAGTGTTTACTTTTAATGAAGATTGTAGAAAAGCTTTTAAGACTTTGAAAGAAGCATTGGTCACAGCTCCGGTAGTAATAGCACCAGATTGGTCCCAACCATTTGAAATCATGTGTGATGCCAGTGACTGGGCAGTTGGTGCAGTTTTGGGTCAAAAGAAAAATAAAATATTCCATCCTGTTTATTATTCCAGTAAAACTCTCAATGATGCTCAAATCAATTACACCACTACTGAAAAGGAATTATTAGCTGTGGTTTTTGCTTTTGAAAAATTCAGATCATACTTGATTGGTACTAAAGTAATTGTTCACACAGATCATGCCGCAATCAAGTATTTGATTTCAAAAAAAGATGCAAAACCTAGGCTAATAAGGTGGGTCTTGTTGTTACAAGAGTTTGATTTGGAGATCATTGATAGAAAGGGTGTGGATAATCAAGTAGCTGGCCATTTGTCTAGATTGGAAAAACAAGACAAACCTGTTTTTAGTGGTGAGATTTGTGAGACATTCCCTGATGAAAGAATTTTGGCTATACAGCATACCAATGCTCCTTGGTTTGCCGACATTGTAAATTATTTAGCATGTGGAGTCATTCCTAAAGAGTTTACTAAACACCACAAGAAAAAGCTCATCTATGATTCAAAGAAATATCTGTGGGATGACCCATTTTTGTTTAAAATTTGTGCAGATCAGATAATCAGAAGATGCATACCACAAGAAGAAATGACATCAGTTTTTCAGCACTGCCATACAGGACCTTGTGGAGGACATTTTGGAGGAAATAGGACAGCAGCAAAGGTTTTGCAATCTGGGTTGTTCTGGCCTACTTTGTACAATGATGCTCATAACTTTGTAAAAAGTTGTGATGAGTGTCAACGAAGTGGGAATATCTCTCAAAGAAATGAAATGCCCCTAAATGGAATTCTAGAAGTAGAATTATTTGATGTTTGGGGCATAGACTTCATGGGACCTTTTCCAATCTCCAATAATTGTGCCTACATTTTACTTGCTGTAGACTACGTGTCCAAATGGGTGGAAGCTTTGGCTTGCCATTCCAATGATGCTCGAACAGTTGTCAAATTTTTGCAAAAACAGATTTTTACAAGATTTGGTACACCCAGAGCCTTGATAAGTGATGAAGGCACCCATTTCATAAACAAGTTGTTAGAGGAGGTTCTTGAAAAGTACAACATTCAGCATAGGGTGGCAACAGCTTACCACCCTCAAACCAATGGTTTGGCTGAGCTATCAAATAGGGAGATAAAAGGAATTTTAGAAAAAGTGGTTAAACCACACCGGAAGGACTGGGCCTCCAAATTGGATGATGCCCTATGGGCCTACCGGACTGCTTTCAAAACCCCTATTGGAATGTCCCCTTACAAATTGGTTTATGGAAAGGCCTGTCATTTGCCAGTTGAGTTAGAGCATAAAGCATATTGGGCCATCAAAGAACTCAACATGAATCTGGATGAAGCTGGTAAGAAAAGAACTCTTCAACTCTGTGAAATAGAAGAGCATAGGAATTTTTCCTATGAAAATGCCAAGTTATATAAAGAAAACACCAAAAAGTGGCATGACAAAAGGATTCTTCCAAAAGAACTCTATGAGGGTCAAAAAGTCCTTCTGTTCAATTCAAGATTAAAACTTTTTCCTGGAAAACTGAACTCAAGATGGACTGGGCCTTATCAGATTTTCAAAGTATACCCTTACGGTACAATCGAACTCATCAATCCAGACAAGGGCACTACTTTCAAAGTCAATGGTCATAGAGTCAAACCGTTTTTTGACCCCACTGAAGCACCACCACAACCATACACGGTTGTTGAGCCTAACGAGTGATAAATAATTTTGTTATATTTATGTCTGTATATATACATAAGATAAACGCAAAAACATTCATATAAAAAATAAAATAAACAAAAATATTTTCTTTTTCATTTTGTAATTCTTGTAGAATAAAAATTCATTTTGGGCCTTGCCCTATTTTGCTGATTTAAATCAAACCCATGTTGAAGCAGTTTGGGCCCATGGGATGTTTATTTTGCAGATAAGAAAACGAAGAGATCGGCCCAGCTACTTGAGCCCATAACCCGAGTCTCTTCGATAACTGTTCAGTCATTTCAAAAGATTTCTGACTAAGGAGTGATAGTCTGCTGTTCATCATCATCCTTTTCCAGAGACTTCGTCGGAAACTAGCATCATCGCCGAATACCATCCCTTCGTCCACAAAGTACGACCTGGTACTCGTTGACTACAGCAAAACCCTAGGTGCAGTACACTTGATCTACTGTTCACCATCTTCCTCGTCCCAATAGTACACCCCATTGTACTATCTTCTCTGAACCCTCTATCGCATACGATTTGATACCACGTACTCCCCTACTCTCGGTTGTAACCCTCTTCTCCACGCTTCATCATTTCTATATTACACCCTCGATAAACCCTAAACATACCATTTCTCTCTTAAGTTCCCATTCCGTCTGCTATCCCCTGTTTAAGCCATCTCAATGGCGAAAACCAAATCCAAGGCTCGCAGAAGAGTGCTCCCTTCTGAAAACCCCAACACCGACGAAGAGCATCCCATTGATGCTACCCCTATTAGCCAAGCACCACCAACCAGGATTTTACCTCCTGTTCCACTGTTCAAACCCAAGCACAGAATAACTCGAAGCAGCGGGAAAATGAAAACAAAGCCAATGACAGAAGAAGAATGGCATGTGATTGACCTCTCCGATAACTCCGATTCTGAGGAAGAAGCTCCACCAACGCAGAAAACAAAGTTTGAGGTGGGAAGTTCAAACCCACTGGAAACTTTGGCAAATGCAGTTCAGGCCATGGTTCGCCCCTTCTCAGAGGCATCGCGCATCCACACATATGGAGCAAACTGCCAAAGTGGCCTCACCAAAGAAGCAGCTTAAAAGAAAGGATGGGAAGAATATGCAGAAAAAGGCAGCCCCAACATCTCTGAAGATCAGGTTATGATCCATCTCCAAACCTGCAAAGAAAGTGCAAAAAGAAAGAAAGAAAGATGTTGCTATGATATTCACAACTGAACAGGGAAGGGAAGTGGCTGAAAAGAAGCAGCAGAAGCGAAAGAGGGGAGAAATGGAAGAACAGAGTGTGGGAGAGACATCTAGCACTCCTCAGAGGATTACAAGACAGAAAGCCAGAAGTTTTCAACAGGACAGCCCTAACACTGCAGTCCTACAGCACTCTTCCAGTAGTGCTGCAGGATCAAAAAGAAAAACCAAGAAGGTATCTTCTTCATCCTCTCCTACTGAGTTGTTTAGCACATCTACAGCACTAAATAGATACCCAATGTTTGCACATAGAGTTGGCCAAACACCAAAAGGGTTTGCCCCTCACATAGTTTCGGCAAATCCTCACATTAGAACCATCATTGAGGAACTTGGGTGGGAAAAGTTGTGTGCAGTGCCTCCACATTTCAATGAGGACTGGGTAAGAGAGTTTTATACTGAGATGTCAGTGACCCATGGGGAAGAGCTTTTGGTTAGACAGACCCCCGTTTCCTTCTCCGCTGAGGCTTTGAATGATTTACTAGGATTGACACCACCCTTAGAATCTGAATTTGAGAGATTAAGAGGTGGGGTTACGGATGAGGAATTAGAAGACATACTAACCACCCTAGCAAACCCTGGAGCTTCGTGGACCTTGAAGGGTAAGTGTAGAACACTCAGGACTTGTTTTCTGAAGGCCGAGGCTAACGTATGGTTCTATTTTATTCGGCACACATTGAACCCAACTAGTCACGACACCAACTTGTGCATGGATAGGGTGATCCTGCTGTATTGTATAATGGAATGTTATCCTATTAATGTGGGTAAACTAATCTGTGGGTGCATGAGAACTAGCTTGGAGAGAGCCAATACCAGACTACCTTATCCCTCCATCATACATTCACTCATGGCTAATGCAAAAGCCCCTGTTTTGAACACTGACACCTTTTCTAAGGAAAGAACAGTGATGGATAAGCTAAATCTCCAGAGGCTAATGAGAAACAGTGAGGCTGCTGACGCAGTAATTGTTGAGCCTATGGCTGCTGCACTAGAAAAGCTCAGGGTAGAGTTGGTGAAAGAGATGGATAAGCAGGCGAAGGCAATGAAAAAGTTGGTGAAAAAGAAGGTAAAAGAGTTAGCTGTGCAAGTTGAGAAGGTTGGAAAGGAAGTTGAGGAGATCAAGAAAGATAGACTGAGATGGGCTGAATACAAGCAGCATAAAGCCCAGGTAAAGGAAGCGTATGCGAGAGGGAGTTCACAGCAACCGATGACAGTACCACCACCCCCGAAGTCCATGTTGCAGTACCATAAAGCTCCTACTCAGCCTGAGTAGGACAGGTTCTGCCATCCTTCCTTGTTGCTTGTAAATTAATTTATGTTTTATATTTTGAGGTTTCAGTTTAGGAGTCCAGTTTGAGTATTTGTCTTTGTGAAGTCTTAATCCATGGTCATAGCTGCATAAGCTCGACTTGTTGGGATCTTTTGCTGATTTATGTGTAATTGCTGTTAGTATGTCATGTTTAAACCGTTAAATCATGTGCAGAAAGCAAGTTTGAGGTGGGAATTTCCCATTCTCATCTTTGCTTTTCTGCTTCAATGTTTCTCTTGGGAACTGATTTTCATGACTCTGCTTGTTTTATAATCTGTATGCATGTACCTCTGTTTCACCACTGCCTTAACACGATTGGTATGTACTTATAGCCACAGTAATCTGATGTCTTGTTTGTTTGGTTGTAAACTGCCATCATAGCCCACCTAACAGCTTTCCAACCTGTTAAGACTAAATCATCAAGGGTATTTTTCCTCATAAAGCCAGAAATAAAAATCCCAAACAGACCCCCTCTGCTCCTAATTTCCGTGACAATGGGGACATTGTCCATTTTAAGTTTGAGGTTGGGGTAAGAATTGCCTCACACATCTTGAGGCAAACCTCACAGATCTTTCAGGAGCAAAGTGCTCTTTTGTGCTTAAAGAGTGTCAAAGACACCAAAATATTAAAAGAGACCAATGAGTCCACTCTATTCCTCAATATGAGATGAATGGCAGTAAAATTGTGCCATTGAGTGAACAAAGTGAGGGAGTGGAAAAAGGCAAAGCATCAAAATCAAAGGAAAAGCCGAATGCATACCCAAATTCGAAAAAAAAATTGTATGTCTTGATGATTTTTGTTAACACTAGGAAGGTTCTGGTTGGTTATGAGGGTGTGTTTTTGGGCTAAGATGAATAAATTTAGTTTATGAAGGGCTATTGGCTTCATGCTATGAATGTTGTGAGCAGGTTTGTGCTTAAATAGTGGTTCGCATTATGATTATGGATAAAACAGGGGCTATTTTTTTAGGTTCTTAGTCTTTTTAGATGCTTGAGTCTTTATTTTGTCTATTTTTGTTGTTTGGGGACAAACAACGTTTTAAGTTTGAGGTTGTGATAGGGTTAGTTTGTTAACCCTATTTTAGCCACTTTTTAGTAGGTTTTGAGTCTGTTTTATTTGCCCAAAGTCTGTAATTAAGTCCTTTTTAGTAGCTTTTTAGCATTTTCTGTGTTTTAGGTGTCAAGCATGATTTAATGGTATAAACTCTGTTTTTGGATCTTATTGGGCCTGTTTTGATTTCAGATTTTGGCTGGACACTACTACGGCAATGCTATAGGAGTTGAGCGCAAAAGGAATGCTGTAGGAGTGCCGCAGGATCGAACAGCTGGGCCATTTTTGGGTATCTTATGGAAGAAGCCTCTTTTGATGACAAGGCTGGAGTTGACTTTTTGGAAGGGACATAAAGCTGTTTATAGGACATCAGTCTTAATCTCCTTTTAGTTGCTTAGTCCCCACTCTTCTCCCCTATATATAGAAGGCTTATATGCTCTTGTAAACACAATGCTTTTTAGCTAAAAACACAAAAACTCTCCACAAGTATTTATCTTTTCTCTCTAGTTTATTTACCTCTTAATTTCCAGTTTATTTACCTCTGAATATTCAGAGCTGTGGTCACGAGTTCAGTATTTTGTAGTCAAGCTTTCGGTTTCAAGTATTAATCTAAGTGATTCGAAGTAAGTTCTTTTGTTTTATTTTCCGATTCTCGCAAGTCTCCAAGTTCTCGATATTGTCTTAGTTACTTACTTAAAATCTAAAGGTTCGTGATTTTTAGTTTGGAGTCCTTCCCTCTAAAAACCGTAACCTTTGGTTGTTTAAGTTAGTGTTTCAAAGTTTTAACGGTTTCAAAGCAACAAGTAGTTTTGTGACGTAACTTGAAGTTTCCATAACTTGGCGAACAAGTTACCTTGGTAGTTTAGTAATTCCGTTTCCTTGCATTCTTAGTTCTTATTATTGTTTTTTATTTTCTTGTTGTTGAAATTCCTGTATTTAATTTCTGTCTTTCCATTTCTGTCATTTACATTTCTTGCAATTTAATTTCTGTCTTTCCATTTCTGTCATTTACATTTCTTGCAATTTAATTTCTGTCTTTCCATTTCTGTCATTTACATTTCTTGCAATTTCCTTTCAGTACTTTCCATTCATGTCATTTACATTTCTTACACCTTTCGAAAGAAGAAATCAAGCCATGAAGGGCTAATCGCCTGAGCTTGGGGTGTAAAGCAAAGTTTAGATGTAAAATATGTGTGAAAGTAAAGAGGTGTATTGAATATAACATTGTATCTAACTATTTATTTCAGGTGATTGATCTTACATTGAAGATTGCATTTAATTAATTGACAACTAATTTTATGTATGAAAATGCATTAACATTCAGTGTTAAGGTTAAGGTTAATTAACTGAAATAATAAAAGAAGACTATAAAGAGTTTTAGTGCCTGACAAGTACTATACTTTTACGGTGTAGGATGGTAACACTGTGTTGTGCTAGGATTCACAAAGTCTAACATAAATGATATTGTATCGATAGCACGTTGACCAGTGTGTACTCTTGGGAGGCCGTTTGAACCGATAGTTGGTGCTGTGGCAGTCCTATAGCACTTGTGCTGGAGGACTGGCTGGATGTTATAATACCTTTTTACTCAATCACTTGTTTTCATCTTTATAGAGCTTTGCACCCTATGCTTCTTCTCTAGAATTGATTTTTAGCTGATAACTTAAACCAACCAATCAAACAATCTGTTTTCGAAATCGCCATCTGAAATTAGTTTTTAAAGACTGGACTTTTGAAAGGCTTTCACAAGATTTCCCTGTGGATCGATATCTGGTATTTTACCATTATTACTTGTTACGAGACGATAGTAATTCAAGGTGTATACTTGCACTGAGTCCTATTCTAAGTGAATCTCTAAGGTTGCATAAATCTTACAACACCAACCAACCAAAGATAGTACAAGAAACACAAGATACAACGAAACAAAGACAAGAAAAGACTTTCCTCGTGGAAATCTCCTTTTCTATCATTTGGAGGGCGCCTCACTCTATGCAAATCAGTGTTAGGAAGTATGGGGTTGTACTTCTTCTCTCTTTTTAAAGCACCTACGAAAGTGGTCAACTTACTTGAGACCATTAGACGCAAATTCTTCTGGGGAGGCTCTATTGAGTCTTCCAAAATTTCGTGGGTGGCCTGGATGAAAGTCCTCGCTAGCAAAGACCATGGTGGCTTAGAGATTGGCAGCCTAAAAGCGAGTAATATTGCCCTCCTTGCAAAATGGTGGTGGCGGTTCAAAACGGAAAAATCTTCGTTATGGAAGGATGTCATCAAAGCTATCCATGGGGAGTGTGGTGGTCTCGATTTTCCTAACTCGAGACTTAGAACGGGGATTTGGTCAACTATAATCTCTATCCGAGATGATTGTGAAAAGCTCAACATTCCTCTAAAGTGTCTCTTTTAGAAACACATCGGCGACGGGAAGACTACCCGTTTTTGGAAAGAAGCTTGGCTTGAAGAGGCCCCTTGGCTACTGTGTACCCTCGATTATTTGCGTTGGAATTATCTCAAAACTGCATGATTGCTGACAGATTGCACAGCTTTGAGACTCGGAGCGGTTTTAATTGGAACTAGAGGCACGTTCCCGTTGTCGGTTCACTTCAGCAACTTCAAATCTTAACTAACAAATTGGTTGATGCTAATTTGTCTTTTTCAGATACAACAGATGGCTGGAAATGGAGTTTAAACCCCGTTTCCGAGTTCACTGTCTCTTCCCTCAGGAACGCACTTGATGACGCCTTGTTGGGAAACTCGGGGATCAAAACGAGATGGAATAAACTCATCCCAATTAAGTTAAATATTCTCAGGTGGCGCCTTGAGCTGAAACGTCTGCCAACTTTGAAAATTTTACGGAGCATTGGTGTGATAGTGCAAAACCAGACCTGCACTGTGATTTTGAAGTCCATATTTTTTGGCATTGTTCGGTGGTTAAGGACATTTGGAGATGCATTACGAGATGGTGGAAAGTACAATTTCCTCAAGGTAATGATCTCAAGGATATTCTTGATTGGGCGAGCTCTATACGACTCTTAGATTTTCCAACAAAATGCCTGGATGCGGTGGTTTGTAGCACCATTTCGGCGATTTGGAAACACAGGAACAATATGATTTACAACAACTCTACAAAGTCTACCAAATACGTTGTTGACGAGATTCAATTGTCTTCTTTCTATTGGGTCAAGAATAGATATAAGAAGCATCAGATTAATTGGATAGATTGGATTTGTAATCCTGCTTCTCCTTTGTAATGGGTTCCTCTTTGCCTCTAGCGCCTTGCTAGTGTGGCTCTAATAAAATTTGTCGTTCAAAAAAAA
The DNA here is from genome assembly GCA_033807775.1 of Saussurea involucrata. Lineage (NCBI taxonomy): Eukaryota > Viridiplantae > Streptophyta > Magnoliopsida > Asterales > Asteraceae > Saussurea > Saussurea involucrata. Next base: position 73,540,792 of record CM066327.1, on the reverse strand, counting down.
ACCGCGACCATCACCATACGAATTGAAACAAACCAGCGTACAAGCAGGGCGACAAGAGAGGTTGCAAGATGCAAACTCATCCAGTCCAGCTAAATCCAATCAGCCACCCGTTTCCCTCCTCACAGCCCAAACGAACAGACCCACAGCCGAGGTGAGCAGGTACCTCCGTCGACTCCTGAACCGCACTCGATCCTCCTGAATGTCCTCGAGCAAAGCTATCACGATCAAAACGGGCACGATAGCCACGACGTCCAATCCGTGGCTAGGTCTTTATCCCTCTTAGTTACCCAATAAAAAAATTGTTTTAGTTTTTACTGGTTAGATTGGCTAGATGATCAGTTCTTTAAACACCCCTAATTCCTAGCACTAATAATAGTTAGCTTTTTTAAGTTCAGTTGGATGAACGGTTATAAGTTAACTTTTTCATTTAGAGTAGCAATTGAAATGGCCAAAACGGATGGGGTTCCATCTTTGGGATTGCTTATTTTTTTTGCTTATGTTTATGTTTAAAAATGCTTATCAACTTATATGGTGATGAAAATGTGTTTTTTAAAAAGTGTTTGATTAGTTTATTGTAGTGTGGAAACGTGATAAGCAAATAAAGAGTTTACTTTAGTGTTTGGCAAATTTTGCTTATATATATAAAATGACCAAAAAAGACATTCTTCTATATTGGGGTATATTGTGTAGGGTTTAACGAGAGCAGATTTGTGTGTCTTTGTGTAGGGTTTAAAAAATTTGGGGTAAAAATGTAATTTGGATAAATAAGTTGATAAGGAGAAGCAAATAAGTTAGTATGAAATAACTTATCAAAAACAACTTACTTGCAGTGAGGAAAAGTCATAAGCATTTTTGTTTTTTTTTTCAATTCAAACACTATAAATAACTTATTTGCGGTGAGGAAAAGCTATAAGCAAATATGTCAAAAAAAAAAATAAGCAATCTCAAACACCCCCTAAATGTAACTAATTATTTAATCAACACCACCAAAAAGACCTACTATTTTACGTGCGAGTTAACGAGCTATATCCTTTTCTAATATTTTATTGAGAAGGTATAAAAGTGCCAAAGTGGTGGTTTAATTAGTTTTTTTTACGGGGTAAATATGCCGCAAGTCGGGTTTAAGTATTGATATACTCAACTTGAACTTAATATACATTTTCTAAACCCGGCCTTGACCCAAAAAACTGTGAGTAGTTTAAAACTAAACTCGACTCAAACACGATTACGATATCTAAACTGAACTCGAGCTCGAATTCGGTTGAAACTCGAATCAAAGTCAAACTCGAACTTAAACTTGAATCAAGCACGAACTTGAGCTCAAATCAAGCTCAAACCACGCGTATCCATTGAAATTTATGAGATTTAAAGTTATTCTCTGATAAATTATAAAACTTAAAAGTGTTCTATTAAACTTTAAAAAACTCAAGGGTGCACCTCAAGTTTAGTCATTAAAAACCATGATACAAACTTTTTTCACTTTCCTTTCTTTATATAACATCTTTCCACTCTTCTTTTACCACCCTTCTTTCAATGTTGGACAACTTTGTCAACACTTTTATAGTTTTTTTTCCTCTTTTCTATTTTAATATAAAAAATTAACAGTTAATATTTCTAGTTAAAAATTGTACAATCTTGTTCAAATATCTAAAAAAAATCGGTATTTGAATATTTAACTTTATTCATATCTTAAGTAAGTATTGGGATTTTAATTTCATGATAAATACATTTCATTTAAGAAATTATTATTTAGATAAGCATTCTTTCAGTTGTATTGTTTGGTATAAAGGATGGAAACTGCTAGAACTCACTAGACGTGAAGTCTAACCCTTTTTATTTGTTGGCTTGTGCATCAAGTTCTTATGGGGTTAGACACTATTGACAATGTGATGAATTGAGTGTTAGATGGAGACTCGAGAATGATCTACCTATTCGATAGGTCGCATTTGGAGATAACAATAGTTATTGGGTTTTAGTAACAATCAACCTTAATCTAGTCTTTATATAAGTTTTGGTTTACCAATGGTTGATGTCAAATCTAGATTTTCTATTCGATGTAATTCAATTACTAATTTGTTGAAAGTGATTTATCGATTCTTTACTTGATGTATTTTATAAAATTTTGATTAGTTGCTCTTTTCATATTTGTAGGTGTTACATTTATTTTTCATAATGGAAAATTATATGTTTAACTCCAAAAATGCAAATCGAACTTCCTTGACGACATATCAAAACTTAGCAAATGATAACCCCCCAATTCTCAATCAATCAGAATCTAAAAAGTAATCCCGAATATCTATTACAAATCAATATATACATATATATATATATATATATATATATATATATATATATATATATATATATATATATATATATATATATATATATCTTTATATATATAAAAGTAAGATCCAATGATAATGATGTGGCACTCTAAGATTTGAGTATTCTATATTTCTTGGATGGAAAATTGTTTTTGTCTATCCCACATTGATGGAGAGGTGGAAAATTGACAATTGATGTTAGGTATATGAAAGGAGGTTGAGGTGTCTATGTTTCAACTCTTGGGTTGGGACCTCTTGGCTAATCCTCTAAAACTTATGTTGTTGGTTCATGTTGGCTAACTCTCCAATATATTATATTAAAAGAAAAACCAAGAAAAATGACTCCGCTTCATAAGATTTTGAGTATTCCTCAAACATCGAAATGTGGTTGTGTTTGCTTATCCCACATTGGTTTGAAGAAGGAAAAGTGAATGTTGAAAGTGTGTTTATAAAAGGAGGAATCTTTATATATATAAAAGTAAGATCCAATGATAATGATGTGGCACTCTAAGATTTGAGTATTCTATATTTCTTGGATGGAAAATTGTTTTTGTCTATCCCACATTGATGGAGAGGTGGAAAATTGACAATTGATGTTAGGTATATGAAAGGAGGTTGAGGTGTCTATGTTTCAACTCTTGGGTTGGGACCTCTTGGCTAATCCTCTAAAACTTATGTTGTTGGTTCATGTTGGCTAACTCTCCAATATATTATATTAAAAGAAAAACCAAGAAAAATGACTCCGCTTCATAAGATTTTGAGTATTCCTCAAACATCGAAATGTGGTTGTGTTTGCTTATCCCACATTGGTTTGAAGAAGGAAAAGTGAATGTTGAAAGTGTGTTTATAAAAGGAGGAATCTTTATATATATAAAAGTAAGATCCAATGATAATGATGTGGCACTCTAAGATTTGAGTATTCTATATTTCTTGGATGGAAAATTGTTTTTGTCTATCCCACATTGATGGAGAGGTGGAAAATTGACAATTGATGTTAGGTATATGAAAGGAGGTTGAGGTGTCTATGTTTCAACTCTTGGGTTGGGACCTCTTGGCTAATCCTCTAAAACTTATGTTGTTGGTTCATGTTGGCTAACTCTCCAATATATTATATTAAAAGAAAAACCAAGAAAAATGACTTCGCTTCATAAGATTTTGAGTATTCCTCAAACATCGAAATGTGGTTGTGTTTGCTTATCCCACATTGGTTTGAAGAAGGAAAAGTGAATGTTGAAAGTGTGTTTATAAAAGGAGGAATACATTCTTTTGTAGCAAATTATGTTGTTGGCTCAAATGAGTAAACACTCTTTTCTTACAAAATACTTTCTTTAAATCTTGAAATGTGGTTAAGTTAACTTATCCCACATTGGTGAGATAAAAAAGAATTGAAAGATGAAAATGTGTATTTGAAAGGGAGGAGTCATTCTTTTCTAGCAAGTCATGTTGTTGGCTCAAATGAGTCTTGCATAATCCATGTAAAAGTGAACATCTCGCTAATCAAAATCATCATCACGAGTAGCTTGCTTCTCGGGTGGCTCGCACCCTAGGTGGTGCGGCTGAGCCAGAGTGGGCTCAGCAGTCATGGACCCCTTCCTTTCTGTTGTTGCCAGCGCTTTCCCGGGCCGAGCCATAATTCTTTATTAGAAAGGGCTAACACTTTTTTTGCAAAAAAAAAATTGAAAGATGAAAATGTGTAAAGCCCGTGTCCCGATACGTTTATTAATTAATTTTAATAATTTAAAATGTTTACCTTTATTTGTTTTTGGTTAGTGGTTTGGTGTCAAAAAGGATCAAAATGTTAGCATACGTGTCGTTTTGGGGTAAATTGGGAGATAAGGTGTAGACGAGGGACTAGTTGCGCATTTCTTGGAAACTTGTGGCATGGGTTTCGGCCCATGCACTCTAGGCCGAACACCCCCCTTTGTGATATCTCGTTGTTCTTTTCTTGCATTCCAAGCAAAACCAAACTTACCCCAAAACCCTACCCTTGTGTGGTTCGGCCGTAGAGGGAGAAAGAGGTCACGAGAAGAGAGAGTTAGAGAAGAACCGAGAGAGAGGGAGAGTGATCGCGAGAAGGAGAGGGTCGAGAGGAAAGGACCAGCGGCAGCAGCCCTCGCCGCCGCTGTCGTCGGAGTGATCGAGAGGGAGCGGTTTGGTTGTGGTGAAGAGACGCCGTCGTGAGGTATGTGGTTCTCGTTAGTCTCATTCTTTTCTTTTCCTTTTCGTTTTTCCGGCGAGACCACCACCGCCGCACGCCGCCGCTGCGGTGGCTGTGGGTGGAGGGCGGTGGCAGTGGGTCACACTCTTAGCGTAAACCCCGAATCGTTGGAGCCGCGAACCGTTTATAAAGTTATCTTTTATGAAAATTTTAGTGTGCTGTCCAGTTTTCGCGCGACCATAACTTTTCCTTCGTAACTCCGTTTGAGCCGAAACTGGCGCCCACGGTTCAAGTTCAGGGTCGAGCACGTTTTCCGTGTTTTAGAGGAAAACTAGTTCGGTCTCTAGCTGGGCGAAAAAGTGGTCGCAAGTTCGGTGTTTCGTCATTTTATGTGAAAATTAGTTTTCTGTCCAGTTCGTATTTCGGCCATAACTTTCTCGTCGTAACTCGGTTTGAGGCGATTCTGGTGTCCACGGTTCACATTCTGTGTCGGACACGTTTTTCGTGTTTTAGCGAAAGGCTGGTTCGGCCCCTAGCTAGGCGGAAAACTTCTGTTTTTACAGCAGGTCGGTAAACCGACAGTGTTGTAATCTGCCACTGTTTGGTCATGGTCATAACTTTCTGCTCGTAACTCGGTTTGGGGTGAAATCGGTGTCAAAAGTTCCCTTTTTGAGTCTAGAAACTTTTCTGTGTTTCGTGCAAAACCCAGTTCAGGACGTAGCATGGGTCGATTTGTCGTTTTATACTGAAAGGTGCTGAATTTCGCTGTTCCAGAAACTGTTTTTGTAAAATCCGTAGTAAATTGTAGAAAAATCGTTAGGAGGCGTATAATATGTCCTTGGAACCCTAACTCAGAGTATTTTCTGGTAATGAAATAATATTGGGAATTTTCTGGGTTTAAAGGGGTCGAAACAGGTCCCGAACAGACCTGTTTTGGGTGAACGGAATTTAGTTTTAGTGACGGTTTAAGCGTGTGTCGTGTCATAGGGTCCGGGTCTCGTATTGACACGTTTTAACATGCGTTTAGGTGCTGGGAAGTGACCGTAATTGTGAAGATGGAATTGTGTTATTAAGCTGGGCGCGCAATCGAGGTGAGTTCTCTCACTGTGTAGTTAGGGGTTGTATGCATGTCATAATAGTTTGTATGTACTACTGTCTTTGTGGTGTGAACTAGTTGTTTGTGGTGTGTAATATTTGATTGTTTTGAATGCTTGGTATAAATGTGTTACATTACAATTCGGTGGGACCGAGGCCTCGATGGTACTGAGGTGTTGGGTTACATTACAATTCGGTGGGACCGAGGCCTCGATGGTACTGAGGTGTTGGGTTACATTACAATTCGGTGGGACCGAGGCCTCGATGGTACTGAGGTGTTGGGTTACATTACAATTCGGTGGGACCGAGGCCTCGATGGTACTGAGGTGTTGGTTACATTACAATTCGGTGGGACCGAGGCCTCGATGGTACTGAGGTGTTGGATACATAATTACTTGTAGGCGTTTACTCGTTTTATGTAACTGTGATGTTGTTGCTTATGTGCGGATAGGGGTGATGTGTATATAATTCCTATCTGCGCATGTGTTGGAATTCACTAAGCTTCGTGCTTACCCTTTTCCAATAAACTGTGGTTTCAGGTACGGGCGGCTCCAAGGCGTGACGAGTACACACTGGCGCGCGGGAAGAGATGGTTGCTTTATGATTCTAATAATTAAACATTTATTCCGCTGGTTTTATTTTATAAAGATATTAATTATGTGTTTGTAAACGAAACGTTGGGATCATTTAATGAGTTGTTATCAATGAAATGTTTATTTTAAAATTTAAATTTGCTTGTAATTTTTGGGACGTTACAACTTGGTATCAGAGCACAGCTTGAGTGAATCACACACACCTCGGTATGTTTGATCTCAAGTTTGCGGCTATAAGATTCCTTTAAAATCGTTTTAGAAAATAAAAGGAAGGAAAATTCTGTTGAGAACGGTGATTGGAGGCGCAGTGTGTACAGTCAGCCGGAGCCAAAGGGGAAAGGTACGGTACTTAGTGTTTTATTGCTTTCTAGATCATAGAGTGTGCATGCTAGATTGCCTGTTGTGGACACTATGTTGTATGTTGAACTACTTGCTATTAGGAATTTATGCTAATTATGATAGGTTACTAAGTGGATGCCCTCTAAGTTGTATGCAGTAAGAGGTTTATAGCCTTAGAATATTCGATTTAGTTCTATTGCGCAACTCTTGTTTGAGTCCAACCGTTCTAGGATAGAGTCTTGTATTCGACTGTCTATTTATTTCGCACTGCATATAACCGGGTATTCGCGGGGTCACCCGTTATAATTAGTAGGGATTCGGTAGTAGCAAGGGTAGTGGGATAAGAGGAAATTCCTAGGGAACTAGGAAGGGTGGATGTATATATATGCTGGTGCGGGCATATGGTTAATTATATATTTAATTGTTGTTGTATGATCGGGGTGACCGATGGTATATTAAGTATACATTTGTGGCTGTCTGATCGGGGAGACCGATGGTTTTATATATATACAGTAGTTGTATGAGTTTGCCTGTTTAGGATATGTTCTTGAACTGGCATGTGTGGATTAATTATTTTATGTATATAGTTTCGGCGAGAAACTACTTGGACCCTCGGGATGAGACTCGGAACGAGCAATGATAGGTGTGGAAGGTAGTAGTAGAGCTCCTACTACCGGAAGCACAAGATCAATGCTCGAGCCGGGGAAGTCACGAGGAATCCAAGGAGTTGGGCGTGAGTGTTGTTAGTGTGCGTTGTTATGTGCTAATAACGCGTTGTATTATCTACCCTGAATAGCCGTCACGAGGAGAGACAAATGTAGTAGATCCCCTGGTACATGTGTATACTTGACTTGCTTTGAGGTGATGATCGTTGGGGTAGTGATGAAGGTTCTAAACTAGTAGTCGTTGGGATAGAAGGACGTGTCCAGTAGCAATCACTTGGGGTGACGATAAGGATGTGGTTTGTTTTAAGTAGACCATTTCGGGTCAAAAAACTGGCATTTGTGCTAGAATCATAGGCTTTTGAGCCGACGTTGAATTGAGGAAAACCCGTAAGGTGATTTGATGTGATTTCCCAACTTGCCTTAAGAGATTTAAATGCCCGGATGACGATTGTGGATCGGGAGTTTGGAGGGATATGAGTCGAGACGTTGAATGCCAAATGAGTCATGCACGAAGTTATTTTGAAAATAGGATTGCAATAACTAATTTTTGTGTTTCCAATCCTTATATGGATTGTGTTTTGAAACTTTGGGAAATGTTTAGCACACACACAGGATTTCGAATTATAGTTTTGAAAATGCTTGAAACCGTTTTATCACGGGAGTTGAAAACTTTGTAAAAGATTGTTTCATTTGATTATTTTCCAACGGTTCTTTCGGGTACGATAATATCCGTGTTTTGTGGTAGTTAAGATGTTGGGTAAGTGACTACGGCTTGAGACTCTAACATTGGAACTCCTCCACATGTGTTAGAGTTGAGACGGAAAGTTACATTCCACGATGTCTGTTTAAAGGCTAATTTAGTGATTTGTCTAAAATGAGTTTGGAATTCTAGTGTCGCTTAACTTTTCGTTCGAGAGTTTGTGTTACTAAGTGTTTATTTTGCAAATAGTTCAGTGTGTGGATTGATTCATGCGTGACATAAGTGATGCATGGAGGAATTTTGGTAACATTTCATAAGGAGTTGTTTAATGCGCTTTTTAGTCAGCTAAAGGTTTTATTGACATTTTCATGAAAATGCGATTTATCGACTTAGGGGTATGCATACTGGGGTAACCTTTGTTCTCGGCATTTTGATGAACGAGTCGTGCAAGAAAATGCTTTAGTTCCTTTTTGTCGAAATGAAAGACCATTTGATCCAAGGAGTGTTTTAATGTTGTAAACATCATGCATACGATTACAATGTGTTATATTTTGGAAATATAAATGCGTAGATTTTTGATATTCGGTTAATTTAGAATTACCGTTCATTTTTTTGGGAAATTAAAAACTTTTGCTTTGGGGGAAACGGGTATTTTGAGAATTTTCGATAAATACATTTTTTTAAACTATAAGGTTTTGACATTATATGCCCCAAGTACGAAACTTGAGGAAGTGTTACAAGCTTGCATGCCTGCCCCCAGTTTGAGATTTTACGAGGTTTTTAGTCGATATTTCCAATTATTAGAAGCGGACTGGTTTCTGTCTTCAAGTTTGCAACTTACACGAGACAATTGTGTTTTAACAAAAATATATTTGTAAACCGTGTCATCGTTTTGTGTGACTAGCTGACGCGCGAAAAATTTGTGGCGAACCCTGTGCCACGTCATTTTATGATTAAAAAGAGGAATTTTTGAATCAAATGTCGTGAAACTTAATTTGAATTATGTGCACACCTTTGTCGCACCCTGTTTAAGGTCAAGCGGTTACTTTAAGTGCACGTCATGAGTCAATCCATACTGGAATCGAGGCGGTTCATTTTAAAGAAATTGTGTGTTACGCTTGTGTTTGTGTGAGTAAACTGAACTGCAATGGAACGATTTTCAACATGATTTTTCCTATGTGGGACGGGCGTGTTCAGTTTTGCGTAACTATCGATCAGGTAATAGTAGTATTATTACATACGATCTTTTTGAGATGAAAATCCTGATGTTGAAAATATTTTGTAAATGATTTTGTAAACCATTTGGGGAAATGTGCTTTTAAGTGTCATGTGTCATTTCGAGAATTTTTTAGGGTGTGAGTCCTTTTGGAAAAAAACTCTTTTGTTTAACTCGTATTGAGTCTGAGACTAAGGTTGATTTCAGAGTATTGTTTGCTTAAACTTTGTTTAAACGCATTTTCCGACCTATGGGTCTAGCAAGCGTGGAGCATTTTGCTCGGTTTTGACTTGGAGTTAGTCATGGGCCAATTGTCCGGTTTTAATGGCTCGATGTGGAGTCTTGTTGATGGGTTGTTTTTGTTGCACAGTTTTGCATTTATTGCACGTTGAGTATTTCCATGTTCGGGTGAGTGAGTCATTCCGGGATAGGCATGTTGTTGGTAGGCTGTTTGCTTTGGATCCTTAGACACGTTAGTCAGTCGTTGGTAATGGTCGGTTGGGTATCTCGGGGTGGGACCCCGGTATTCATGTGCTTTAACCTAGACTTTCCAGTAGGTACTAGGAGGATATAGTTGTGGGCACTTACCTGGGAGGTAGTTCCGGTGTGCTGGGTCTTGAGGCGTTACCTGGGAGGTAGACGTCAAGGTGTATCCTCGATACGGTGTGACTTGGCTTCGTAGAGCAAGTGTGGATGATACGTCGACGGGGGAAGGTAGGTATCCCACGCGCGTTAGTACTGTAGGCCGAATAGTATCGGTTAAGGGATTGATGCCCTTTGTTATTAAGAGAATAAATGCGTAGAACCTTTTGAGGTAAGTGGTATATTTAGGTGTCGACTTTTGGGCTTGAGGCCAAACACCTTTAGTATAATCGGAGAGTTGTAGCCGATTTTAAGATAATCGTGGTGATGGTAGTAGTAACCCTGAAATGATCACTTGTGATGAATGGTTGTGGTGGAATGATCTACGTGTGTGTTAGTGATTTGGTAGTGGGGGATATACAATCTAGGTTTTGATTACTTTATAATCTTAATATGTTGGTATCATCTTTTGCCGTCACTTGGGAGCTATTTGGCAGTTGTTGAATGGTTTGGTGCACGATGATTAAGTCGTCAGAATGATTAAGAGGATCTTATAATATAGTGCAAAATGAAATATGGTTGTTTGTTAACTGTTCAGAATTAAATTTAGAGCATTGAATGGTTAAGGGAGACCCAAGATACAAAATCATTCAGAGGGTTTTAGAACCATTAAGAGACATACATTTTTTCCTACCAAACAATATTCTCCTCTTAGTGATTCAACTGTTGCCTCTTAATGGAACTATTAAGAAGTAAACAAACAGCCCCTTAGGCTAATATAATAATTTTCATGTGACACTTACTAATTTTTTTAGTTTATGTTTTGTAGGTTATTAGACACACTTAACATATCCTTAAATAATTAACATAAGGTGTTAACAGATAAAAAAACACAACAAGGACGGTACATACACATATATCTCAATCTTGCATATTAATTAACTAATTTGCACACACACACACACACACACACACACACACACACATATATATATATATATATATATATATATATATATATATATATATATATATATATATATATAAAGGAAGACTATTTTGCAACCCACAAAAAGGTTGCAACCCATGCAACCCTCATCCAAACTGTCCATTGCATTTGAATTTTCATTGATTCTCTAAATGAATTTACATGATTTTGTCGAATTTCATTGAATTTCTACAAAATATGTCAATGCACATAACGGTTCATGCGATGTATGGATAAGGTGATACTTTCATGAATAAGTATGCATTTCATGACATTTAATGAAATACTATGCATTGCATGAAAGATTATGTTAGATCTGAAGTTTTGTCAATAAACCAAGTGTTGAAGATCTGATAAGAAGACTCAGATGTTCTGAGTAGAGAAGTCAGAGGTCTGACTGTGAAAGCTCAGAAGTATTGATAAGAGAAATCAGAAGTATGGGAAGAGAAGTCAGATGTCTGAGTTAAGGAGTCAGAAGTTCTGAGAAGCGTTATCAGAAGAATGTTCAGAAGTTCTGAACTACCTGTTCAGAACTTATGACGAGATACTTTACTTAGTATTTTATAAACTAATTAGGACACGTGTTATGTTCTTATTAGTCTTTCTTGTTTGTACTGTAGCTTTAAGATGTCCGTTGCAGTATAAATAGTAGTTAGCTCTACGTTGCTAACTGATTGATTTTTCCCGTATAACTTTGTATTCATTCTTTGTAATCTTTGAGATTCTCTCTCTCTTAGATCTGTAATTCTGTTCATCATTGAATACAATTGGGCTTGATCATACAAATTCTCAATTACTGGTTTCTACATTGATTGTAAGATAAGATCCAGAACTTACAATTGGTATCAGAGCTAATCAACAAACAAATTCGTTCAAGATTGTTATCGCGAAGATCGATTGATCAATTTCTTGAAGATTTCTTGATTCATTCAAAATTCGATTCCGCTGCTAGGGCTAGTTCTTGAATTCTTGGCAATTCTTGAATTACCTGTTACATTTCGATCAAGAAACTCGAATTTGTCTTTCTGTTGAATTTTCTTACAATCACGTCTTCTAAAGAATATCTAGCCATGGGATCTGAAACCAAACCGCCTGTTCTTATACCAGAAGAGTATCAGCAATGGAAAATCCGTATGATCCAATTCCTAGACAACATTGATGAAAATCTTATGATCTCTATTCGAGAAGGTCCAATTGAAGTGTACATCGATGTTGCTGCAACTCCTGCTACAGAGACAACTCCAGAAATTCCAGCGACCAAGGTGAAAAAGAGTTATTCCCAATACACAGCTGAACAGAAGAATAGGCATGCTATTGACAAAAGAGCAATTACTTTGATGACTTTGGCTGTCCCAAATGAGGTTCTTAACAGGATTGACAGTGGATCATCAGCTAAAGAAATGTGGGACGAATTGGAAAGGCAGATGCTAGGAACTGTGAGATCTATTCAGGCAAAGTTAAATCAAAGCATAAATGCTTATGAAAGGTTCAAAGCAAAAGAGTCAGAAAGTTTGACACAGACATACAGTAAATTTTGCACTATTCTAAATGACTTGAGAAGAAATGGACTGAAGAAAACGAAGTCAGAAATAAATTACAAATTTCTGAACAGTCTAAATTCAGAATGGTCATCATTTGCCATAAGTCTGCAAATGAACAAGGATATGTGTGAAGAAGACTTAAATGATCTGTTCTGTGTTCTTAATCAACATGAAGATTCTGTCAAGTTAGTTGTGGAAGAGAAGAAAAATGTTGCTGATCAGTTAGCATTCTTATCAAAGTCCAAAGCAATCAAAGCACCCAAAAAGACTGCATATCTATCAGAGATACCTAATCTGGAAGAATCTGACAAGGAAGAAGGATCAGAAGATGATGAAGATATCAAGATAATGGCTGAGAAACTAGCTTTGTTGACAAATACTTTCAACAAAAGGTATGGGAAGGGTAGATTTCAAGGAAAGTATAAGAGAGTTGGGAGTTCAGATTATAAGAAGAAAGAAGACAGAGAAGAAAATAAGTTTGAAAAGAGAGTAGAGAGAAGTGAAGAAAACAAAGAAGAGAAGGATGAGAGAAAAGAAAAGAATCTGTGTTTCAAATGTGGAAAATCTGGCCACTATGCTAAGGATTGCAGAGTTAAAATTGTGAAAGACTATGAGTACTACACCAAGAAGGCTCAGCTTGCAAAGAAGAGAGATGATAAAATTGCTTTGTTGGCTGAACAGGAGAATTGGTTGTACTACACTTCTGATGAAGATGATCATATCAACTTTCCACAGATGCAGAGCTATATGGCAAAAATGAGAAATGAGGATGATTCTGATTTTGAAGATGCTGATTCTGAGTCATCTGCTGAGGTACATTCTTCACTTGAATTAGAGTTAATGACACAGATTGGTGAAATGAAAACTGAATTTGCTAATCTAAGAAAACAGATAAAAGGAGAAAGAAATTTGGTTAACAAATTCAGAATTGAAAAAGAAGTAATAAAAGAACAATATGAAGAATCTGAGGCTGAGAAACAGAAAGTTAAAGATGAAAATTCTGAATTGATGAAAAGGCTTTCTGAACTAAAAGTTGAGTTTTCAAAAATAAAGGATGAAAAAGGTGATTTACAAATAAAATTTGATATGTTATTTGAAGAAAGAAAGAATTTATACACCAAAATTAAAGAATTAGAAGATCTGAATTTGAAAAGGGGTCAGACTCAGCAAACACTAAATCTTTTATTAAGCAATGTTAAAGATACAAGATTTTACAACCCAAAGAAGGGATTGGGATTGGAAGAAAATGTCACTTTAAAAAGAGCTCCAATAAACTTGTATGAAAAACTTCAAGTTTCTAAGCCAAAAATCCCAGAAATTGTTGAAGTTTTCATAAGACCTGCTAGTTCTATAACAAGTTCTGACAATTTGCAAAGACCAAACTCTAAAAAGTCAGATGAGAAAATTTTTGAGTCTAAAACAGAAAAGTCAGTTGGTTCAGAAGAAAAGGTTAAGAAAGAAATTTCTAAACCAACAGATGAGAAGCCAAGATACAATGATACTAAATTCAAGTATGATTCTTTAAATGTCAGCTACAAAAATAAACAACCAAGTTTTTCATATCATGACATTGAGAGCATATTTGACACAAGTAAAAATTCTGAAACAGTCAATCAGAAGTCTGAAACTTCTAGTCAGGATTCTGAACTTTGTAGTCAGAACTCTGAGTCTAAAGATCAGACATCTGAGTCTGTAAATCAGAACTCTGACTTAGGTAGTCAGAAGTCTGATTCAACTGGATTTTCTGAAACAAAATCAGATGAATTTTTGCAACTTGAAAAGAGATTTAATCTTGTGAGTCAAGAACTTGAGGACTTAAGGAAAGCTTATGATGAACTTGAAAATGATTTTTGTGAGGTGGATATTAAACTTGAAGAAGCTTTGAAAGAAAAGAATATTTTTATTCAGAAAATAACAGAGCTTGAAAAACTGAAGACTGAGTATGATCTTTTTAAAATTAATGCTTCAAGAGAAAATGATAAATTCTTTAATGAATCAAGTACATATGAAAAAGGTGAATCATCCAATTCTTCTAACAAAAAGAACTTGACTTTTTCAGAAAAAGAAGAAAGCAAAAGGAAAGATGATCTTGCAAAGTTGAATGATCTGAAAAGGGATCTTGAGAAGCTTAGAATGAAATCTACTTCTGAACTCAAAGCTAGAAATTCTTGTAATAAGGGCAATTGTACTCTGAACAGTATCAATAAAAATGAAATGACCTATGTTTCAGATTTATTGTCACTTGCAAAGAAAAATCTTGTTTGTGTTAGATGTAAAAATGATTCATTCCAATATTCTCATAAATGTCAAGTCAAAATAACTTCTGTTTCATACATAAGAAAAGATATTCAGAAAGTTTCAGTTCCTCAAAATACAGAAAAGAAGAAAATTTCTGTTCCTCAGACTCAGAAGAAAGAAAAGATAAAAGAAAAGAAAGTTGAAAATATAGCAAAACCAAAAGTTACAACTCTCAAAAAGAATTTGAACAAGCTTGTAAGCAGAAAATGTTCTGACTTCATAAAAGTTCAAGGAAAATGGTGTTTGAAGAAAGATTTTGAGTGGAGAGTAAAAGGTACTAATGTTAAATCCAATGACAAAGCTAACAAAGATGGACCCATTCCAAAATGGGTACCTAAACCTAACTGGTCCTTTTGCAGGGCTGTCATGTGTGGTTTTTAGATTCAGGAGCTTCAAGACACATGACAGGTCAGAAGTCTTTTCTATCAAACTTCACAGAAAAGGCTGGAGGAGCAGTAAACTTTGGAAATAACAGCAAAGGACAAGTCAAAGGTTATGGGGATTTAACTAAAGGGGATCTGACTATCCAAAAGGTTTTCTATGTTGAAGGATTACATCATAATCTTTTCAGCATAAGTCAGTTTTTAGACAATCTTTGTCAAATTAAGTTTCAAATAACAGGTTGCATGATTTTAACTGAAAATGATGTTAAAGTCTTCTGGGCCAAAAGACATATGGACTTATTTGTAGTTAATTTTTCAAAATTGAAAACATTAAATACAGTTTGTCTTTTATCAAAATCAACTGCAAATGAATGCTGGCTTTGGCACAGAAGATGTTCTCATCTGAATTTCAAAGATCTCAATAATCTCGTTGCAAAACATCTGGTTAAAGGCTTACCAAAGCTTAAATTTGAAAAAGAATCATTATGCTCAGCTTGTGAAATGGGCAAGATGAAAAAGAGTTCTCACAAATTAAAAATGGACTCATCTTGCAAAGCACCATTAGAAATGATTCATCCTGATCTTTGTGGTCCAATTTCAGTTCAATCTATGGGAGGAAAGAAATATATGCTTGTGATTGTTGATGAATTCTCCAGATACACATGGGTTGAGTTCCTAAGAGCTAAGTCAGAAGCTGCTACTACATTGATAAATTTTATCAAAAGGATTCAAGTTCTCTTACAACTTCCAGTTCAGAAAATCAGAAGTGATAATGGAACAGAGTTCAGAAATGAGACTCTTCAGAATTTTTTAGAAAGTTCTGGGATTTCTCACAATTTTTCTGCTGTCAGAACTCCTCAACAAAATGGTGTTGTTGAAAGGAAGAATAGAACTCTAGTTGAAGCTGCGAGAACAATGCTGGCTTATGCAAATCTTCCTATTTTCCTATGGGCTGAAGCAATTGCAACTGCTTGTTTTACACAGAATAGAACTTTAATCAATAAGAGATTAAATAAGACTGCTTATGAACTGATAAATAAAAGAAAACCATTAATCAAATTCTTTCATGTTTTTGGTTGCAGGTGCTATGTTCTTAGAGACAGAGAAAATCTTGCCAAATTCGATAAAAAGGCAGATGAAGGATACTTTGTGGGTTATTCTTTAACTTCCAAAGCATTCAGAATCTACAATAGAAGAACCAAGAGGATGATGGAGAGCATAAATGTAACTTTTGATGAAGCCAGAATGCGGACTTCTGAACAAGACAGTTCAGAACTCATGATGAACAAGACAAAAATGACTTCTGATACAAATTCTAATCCTATTTGTTCAGAACTCAATTTACTGTTAAAGGATGCTTTTAGTGAACTAATTCCTGATTCTTATGCAGAATATGAAAACCCAAAGATGGTCAAAGAGATGAAAAATAAGACTCCAGAAATAGTTCAATCAACTGTAATTTCTGACAAAGGTCCATCAGAGGAATGTCCAAATCTAATAAATACAAGTGGTGAAAATTCTGAACCTTGTAATCAGAATTATGATTCTTGTACTCAGAACTCTGAACAATTCACTCAGAATTCTGACTTCATTAATCAGAACCCAAACTTGGATATGACTCCTATTCATACATCAGAACAAGGGGACAGTTCAGAATTACAAGCAATCATTGATGAGAATGATGCAAACAACAATTATTCAGAGATTGATGTACTCCCTAGTGCAAATAAATGGACTAAAAATCATCCTATTCATCAAGTAATAGGTGATCCTTCAGCAGGAGTAAAAACCAGATCAGCTACAGCAAATGAAGCAATGTTTGCTGGTTTCTTGAGTGTGATTGAACCAAAGAAAGCTAATGAAGCCCTAGAGGATCCAGACTGGATTTCAGCAATGCAAGAGGAATTGCTTCAATTTGAAAGAAATAAAGTTTGGAGACTCATTCCAAAGCCTGAAGGTAAATCTATTATTGGAACTAAATGGGTGTTCAGAAACAAAAAGGATGAATCAGGTGTTGTCATCAGAAACAAGGCAAGATTGGTTGCTAAGGGATACTGTCAACAAGAGGGAATTGATTATGATGAGACATTTGCACCAGTGGCAAGAATAGAGGCAATCAGAATATTTTTGGCCTATGCTGCACATAAAAACTTCAAGGTGTATCAAATGGATGTCAAATCAGCCTTTCTAAATGGCAAACTTAATGAAGAGGTGTATGTCCATCAACCTGAAGGTTTTGTTGATCCAGAATTCCCTGATCATGTTTATATTTTAGACAAAGCTTTATATGGTCTAAAACAAGCACCACGAGCCTGGTATGACACTCTTACTAAACACTTGTTAGGTTCAGGATTCAAGAAAGGTAAGATTGACACAACTTTGTTTTTAAAGAAACAGGGTGATGATTTGATTCTGATTCAGATTTATGTTGATGACATAATATTTGGTTCTACCAGTCCAGAATTATGTGATAATTTTTCAAAAATCATGTCATCTGAATTTGAAATGAGCATGATGGGTGAGCTGAATTTTTTCCTTGGTCTTCAAGTCAAACAATTACCAAAAGGTATTTTTATAAATCAAGGAAAATATGTCAGAGATATTCTGAAAAAGTTCAAAATGTCTGATTGTGCTTCTATGAGAACACCTATGGCAACTAACATAAAGTTAGATGCTGATCTCAAAGGTGTTTCAGCAGATATCAAACTCTATAGAGGCATGATTGGGTCATTACTTTATTTGACTGCAAGTAGACCAGATATCATGTTTTCTACCTGTTTCTGTGCTAGATTTCAATCTAACCCGAAAGAATCACATATGTTGGCTGTCAAAAGGATTTTAAGATATCTCAAAGGAACACCTGATCTAGGTTTATGGTATCCAAAAGAAATTGACTTCAAATTGACTGCTTTCACTGATGCTGATCATGCAGGAAGTAGGTTGGACAGAAAGAGTACATCTGGTGCTTGTCACTTTTTGGGAGATAAAATAGTGAGTTGGGCATCAAAGAAGCAGAATTGTGTGTCCACTTCAACTGCTGAAGCAGAGTATGTTGCTGCTGCTGCTTCATGCTCTCAAACATTGTGGATGAGAACACAACTCATGGACTATGGATATCAGCTTAACAAGATTCCCATCTATTGTGACTCAGAAAGTGCAATTGCCATTACTCAGAACCCTGTTCAACATTCGAAGACTAAACATATAGATGTGAGGTATCATTTTATAAAGGACTATGTGGAAAAAGGAACTATAGAGATGCACTTTGTGCATACAAAGTATCAATTGGCTGACTTGTTCACAAAGCCTCTTGATCACAAAAGGTTTTCTTTTCTCATATGTAAAATAGGAATGCTTAATCTGCCTAATTGAAAATATTTTTTTCTTAAAAATGCTAAATTTTTCTAAGTAAAATTGTCTGAGTAGTGTACTCAGAACTCTGAGTCTTAAGAATCAGAATTTCTGAGTACTACGGTCAGAACTTCTGAGTCTTGAGGTCAGAACTTCTGAGTCTTGAGGTCAGAGATTCTGAGTCAATACATTAGCAATCTAGCTTTCAAAAATTTATTTTTGAGAAATAAAAATACTTTAACTGTGTGGATTATGCTTCTTCTATTATCTTTTCATCTCATCTTTATGTATCATTAATAGTCAAATGCATGCTTAAGTCAAGGGGGGGCATCAAAATTCTTTTGGAAATCATTTTGTGATGCTTAAAAGATTTGCTTTCATTTTCCATCTCTGATTATTCTAAGAAGAACAAGCTTTTCATGATAAATTTTGTTGTTATTCAAACTATATCTGAATTAAAAAAAATTTCATATTCAGATATAAGATTTTAAATGATTTTTTAATTCATCATAATATGAACAGAATTTTGATGATAAAAAGTGTTTCTATCTGTTCAAACCTCTTCTGAATAATCAAAATGTTTTATATTTGTCAGAAGTTGATTTTAAATGACATTTTGGTTACAAGGTAAAATTCTTCTGAGAAGAACAATCAGATATCTGGTAAAGAAAAGTCAAAACATCTGAGCGTGTTATTCAGATCTTTGATTTGAGTCAAAATTCTATCCACTAACACGTGTCAGCTTCATATTTGTTTGATTATGCCACGCATTTCATTTAAATCCTCTGTGGCATTTCAAATGTGTTGACTCCGTTATAACATTGATTTTGCTTTTCCGTTAAACCTTTCAACTTCGCGGATTTTAAATAGGTCTTAAAATCCCTATTTCAAATCTTTTCAAATTCCAGAGCGAAAAGTGAGATACGAATCAAATCCAGAGTTCTTTGAATTTGTTTTTTCTTAAATCATGTCTAGAATTCGAAGGAGTGGTCAAATTTCGCTACACTCTACAAAATCGATAATGGATTCATCTGATTCGGATAATGATGAAGTACAGAATAGAGCTGTAGAGGAAGAAGCAATAAGAAATGATGGAGAAGATGAACAAATGGATGAATCTGAAGGAAATGCGGATGAGGTAAACGTTAATATTGAACATGAACAGAGTGCTGCAGGTTCTATTATGTCAGATAGACCTATTTTAGTGGAAAGAATCGTTCCTGAGAGTGAATGGCTGAAATTATCTGAAAATAACTGTGTTATATTATTTGAGGAAAGTCGGTTTAAACCTGAACACAAAATTATCATGGAGTTATTCAAACACCATCCGTACAGAAAATGGTTTACACGAAGTAAAAATGTGCCTGTTCAGTACATACAACAATGGTGGAAACATCTTAGGTTAGAAGATAATAAGTTTATGTCTGAAATTGGAGGAGTGACATTTGCCTTATCTATCTCTGCACTAAGAGAAATGCTGAATTTACCAGAGAAAGATGATGTACAAAGAAGGACAGATTTTGAGGACTCACCCTTAACAGAGGAATTAATAGCAGAGTTTATGAAGTTGGGATACAATGAAGGATTGAGGACTCTCAGTTTGTTCAGAAGAAACAAATTACCACCTATTTGAGCTTGCTTCTTTCATGTGGTAAATAAATGTGTGTCAGGGAAGAATAGTTCTGCTGATCAAGGTTCTAAACAAATTCTTCAGATCTTTCAGGGTTTAGTGAAGAATAGGCATTATGACTATACTTTAATACTTTGGGAAGACATGAAGAATACATTTGAGAAGAATCAGAAAGCAATTCAGAAGAAAACAAAGGATGCTCCACTGACATACATTCCTTATATAAGGTACTGGCAAATTGTTATTTGGTATGCCATGCAGGAAAACAGAACAATCTCAAGAAGAACAAATGAAGAGCATGGTCCTACATTTTATTTGGGTAAGATGACCTCGGTAACAAGACTTGAAAACTATCCTAATCATAAACTATTGCCAAAATCACTTAGGAATTATATTCCAAGGGAGAGTGAGGTTTTAAAAGCTTATTGCACCTCTATGGGAATTGAATTACCTCAAATCCCTACCCAAGAGGACCAACCTGAGAAGAGAGGTGAGGGGTCTAGTCGAATTAGAGAGGGGGAGGATGTTCAGATGGGTGAACATTCTGAGAGACTTGAGAGGGAAAATTCTGAGAGCTTGGTTAGATTTGGTGAGGAAAAACAGAATGAGAGTGATGAGGATGAGAGATTGTCAACAGAGGTTCAAACAGAAAGAGATGCCTCTGAACCAGCTAATCTTGACCAGGTAACCACAAATGCTATTGGTTCACATCTCTTGGTGTCCAATATTGAAACAAACACCATGGACCTAGTGGTGGATCTTGAACAACCCATCCATATCCACTCAGAAGCATTTCAACATGCTACTGTTTCACACAAATCCGGGGAACCATCCCAAACTCATTTGGAGGGAGGTGATAAATCCCAATCTATTTTTCAACACATTGAGTCTGAATATCACAGTCCTATTCATATTGAGCCTGAAATTCCTTCTGACACTTGCACAAATCAGGAATTTCGTATTCCTGAAACAACATTCATAGACATACCTAATGTTGGGTGTCGAGGATTGGATGGAAGTCCTGGTGAGGTGAACATTACAAAAGCCTCATTCAAACGTACATCTGTTGTACAAGATGACTGTGTGTTATCTACAGGCCATGAGCCCTCTGGGCACATGAAAACTGGACCATCTGTTGGTTCAGGTTCACTGTTAGAAACTTCTGAATTTGAAAAGATTCAGAAACAAAACAAGGAGATGGGGGAAAAAGTAGAAAATTTGGAGAAGAAGGTAGAGGATTTGAATGATGAGATGTCAGATTTGAAAGTTGTGTTGGAGAAAAAGTTGATTTCTGTTGAAACCAAAGTAGATGATGTAAAGAAATCCTTGGATTCTCACAAAAAGGAGATCATGGATATAATGTCTGGTTTTCAAAAAGATATGTTAAAACAAATGCAAGGTATGCAGGAATCTATACTGAAAGCACTGAGTGTATCATTGGCTTCTACTTCAAAGCCTCTTGATCCTGTTCCTATTGCAGAAGCTGAACCTGAAGTTACTTTTAATCAGAACTTGAAAAGAAAGTTTGATGATAATGAGCCTCATGATCATCAAAAGGGGGAGAAAAGACAAAGGTTAAGTTCTGATGATGATATTGGCATAGAAGATTTTGAGATGGCAGATATGCAATTAGCTAGTACAAAAAGTTCAGAAGATCAGACACAGGAAAATTTAAAGGCAATAACTCAGATAGTTCAGATTGATAGCTCAGATACAGAGGAAATGGAGTTGGAAAGTACAGATGGTGGTGATTCAGATAAAACAGAGGAATTGAACTTAGACATAGAGATGGAAGGAAACTCAGATGAAACTGAAGCTATTGAGGAATCTGTATTGAGATCAGAAAAGACAGTGGAAAGTGAAGTGGTCAACATGTGTACAGATATTGTGGTGTATAACAAAGAAAATATGACGGATTCTGAATTAGAAGAAAGGAGATTAAGTGAAGAGTTGATCAGAAGGATGCATAATAATTTAGTCAGAGCTTTGAATGTTCAAAAAGTTCAGCAAGGAATAAAAATGGTAAGACCTATTGATCTAATGGGAGAAGAAGACAGAACTGTGAATTATACTCAGGATTTTGAAGATGATTTTAGATTTAACTTTTGTGATGAGTTAAATACAGAAGAAGAGTATGTGAAAGTGAAAGACTACTTTATGCCTTCTGAGTATGTATTCAGAAAACCAATTGAGATCCCAAAGATTAACTTGCAAAGACTAGAAGAACCTGTATGTGATTTCATTCTAGAGTTAAGTGATGTGCCATTAGCCAGACAATTTCATGATGATATTTTTCCTGAGGAAATATATGATAATCTCTACTACACAGAAGGAGAGTATGAGCTTTTGGAAAGTAACGTTGATGGTTTTATGGATGACAGAGCTCAGATGGTCTACTCAGAAGCTTCTAACAGGTTCAGAGTTCCTGACTCAAAACTGCATATTCAGAAAAGAATTGAGAAAGTTCTGATGTTTCAACAAGATGAATTCAATGGTTTAATGTTTGTTAGAATGGAAGTACTGAAAGAAAGAAATACAAAGGTTTCCATGTCTACTTTTGATTTTCACAGATTGACTCTTGATGATCAGATCTTTCTAGTCAAGTTCTTTGCCAGCACTGAAGAAGCCTTGATAGAAATTGAACGCAGAAGACTTCTGGGTATCTATGTCAGAAATATATGCTTGTATGACTTCCAATTAGCTATTGAAGAAAGAAAAGAGAAGTGTAATCTGAGTTCTCCCACAAAGAAAGCAGAAATTGGTTTGCATTTGAAGGGATTTGTGAATGAAGGAATGGAGACAGAAGGGTTCACATATATAGTTCACGAAAGGCTTGAATTGTTCAGATTAAAAGAGTTGGTGAAGTACAGTGATGCAACTCTGAATTGGTTATTGATTAAAATGGAAGTAAGTGTGGAAACTGAAAGAGAGAGTTTAAAGAAGAGATGTATAAACTGTGTGAAGAGGAGGTTGGATCTTAGAAGAAAAATCAGAAACAGTAGTGAATGGTTGCTATCTGAGGTGAATCCCAAAAAGATTCTACATAATGATTTTGTGTTTCCTGCTGAGTATGAAGTGAATGAAATTCTGTCAGATGAAGTTGAAGAAGTGCATAACACAACATCTCAAAATGTGCAGATAACTAGTTTTGATCAAGCTGAACAGTCTGAACCCAAAGAAGATGAAATATCCATTGATCTAAATGGATACTTTCTTGAATTTGATTTGCCTGAGTTCTTCAAACCAAAAGAAGTACAATTCTTGGATGTGTATTATGATAGACCTAAGGAGACTCAGATCTGGTTGGCTGAAAAATCAAGATGTCTTGGCAAAACAAAGCAAGCCGTTTACTCAGATTTTTTAATTACTGGAATCAGAGAATTGAGGGTTAAGAAATTCAGAAACATGGAGTACTTATCTTTTGAAGTTCTGAGAGAAGATGGCAAGGTTTATTACTTTACTGATGCAGATTTTGAGAAACTATCAGTGGTTGACTTCTACAGATTACACAGCTTTCTATGCTTCAAAGAGTCGAGCAAAGACAGAAATGAAAGGAAGGCAAGAAGTGTGGTAATTGAGGCCATGTTCTACATCTTAAGGTGGCACTGTTATACAGATTTTCAAATAGCTTTGTACTTACAAAAGTCATGTGTTTATCTGGCAAATCCCAACACAGATCATGAACAGAAAAAGGAGTTAAAGACTGGAAGTGTTCACAAATATCCAGATTTTGGAGTATTTTTGAAAAACAAAAGTGGAAAGATCTTCTTCAGAGCAAAGGAAACTGCAAAATACTGTTCTGGAACTTTAAGAATCATAAAGCATAATTTGGAGAAAAAGATGCTGAAAGTGAAGGAAGCAAACATGACTCAAGAAGTAATCAATCAGCAAGTTGAAATTATTCAAGAAATCATTGACAAAATTGATAAGAGGCTTAATCTGAGAAACGTGCTACTTCAGAAAATTGTTCTTGCTCTGAAAGAACTGGATGATGCAAAGTTTAAGTTTATTTGACAAAAAGGGGGAGATTGTTAGATCTGAAGTTTTGTCAATAAACCAAGTGTTGAAGATCTGATAAGAAGACTCAGATGTTCTGAGTAGAGAAGTCAGAGGTCTGACTGTGAAAGCTCAGAAGTATTGATAAGAGAAATCAGAAGTCTGGGAAGAGAAGTCAGATGTCTGAGTTAAGGAGTCAGAAGTTCTGAGAAGCGTTATCAGAAGAATGTTCAGAAGTTCTGAACTACCTGTTCAGAACTTATGACGAGATACTTTACTTAGTATTTTATAAACTAATTAGGACACGTGTTATGTTCTTATTAGTCTTTCTTGTTTGTACTGTAGCTTTAAGATGTCCGTTGCAGTATAAATAGTAGTTAGCTCTACGTTGCTAACTGATTGATTTTTCCCGTATAACTTTGTATTCATTCTTTGTAATCTTTGAGATTCTCTCTCTCTTAGATCTGTAATTTTGTTCATCATTGAATACAATTGGGCTTGATCATACAAATTCTCAATTACTGGTTTCTACATTGATTGTAAGATAAGATCCTGAACATACAAATTATTGCATGAAACCATTAATCATTGATGCAATTCAGTTATCAATCAAGTGTCTACCTGATGAATGAGGCTAAATGAATGGTTTGGATGAGGGTTGCATGGGTTGCAACCTTTTTGTGGGTTGCAAAATAGTCTTCCTCTCTCTCTCTCTCTCTCTCTCTCTCTCTCTCTCTCTCTATATATATATATATATATATATATATATGTGTGTATGTGTGTGTGTGTGTGTATCTTGTACTATTCGTAACAAAACTATTGTCGAGATACGCAAACTAATCACTTTTACAATGCATTCATTTAAAAACAATTATCGCCACCGCGCAACGCGCGGTGACCAACACTAGTATATATTAAAAGAGAAATCACGGGTGTTGACTGCCCTCTCTTAAAGCTTAGAATCCTATTTTTCTATTTTCTAATTTTTTGATTCTTTAAAAATGTCTAATATAAGAAAAAGACCATGTCGTCCCTATATAATAAATGTGGGTTCATTATGCATAATGAGAAATCAAATAACAATGCTTAAACCATTAAACCCTTTGAATTAGAGTAGAAATGTAGAAGATGAGAATTCGGTACACTTTCTCTCTTGGAGGCCACTCTCTCTCACACACACACACACACTTAGTGGCTATACTCAAATGACCTCACTCCTCACAAACCCTACAAATAGGTATTTATACCTTTGACCAAACCTAATTGATACTTGACTTTGACTAATATTGTCACCTTTACAATAATACTAAATATTGAATACATTGCGTACTAACAATCACCCCCTATGGATTCAAAATTTAAAAAATTATGACGATAGTCTTCAGCTCTTTAATCTTCAGAGAAGCTTTATCTTCAAGAATCCACTTTGGCGGCTTTAATCTTCATTTAGGCTCTATAAAGTCAAATTGTCAACAAGTCTTGAAACACGAACTTCAAATCTGTGTAAGGTTGATCAAAGTCTTCAAACAAAATCTTTTTATCTTCTAATCACTGATCTTTGCAGCTTTGACATTTGGTAAATTTCTTCAGTCTTTGAATTATGAACGGGATTTGAGGTTTCAACGGGCTTTGATCTTTAAGACATTCTTGAATAATCTTTAAGCACGGTCTGTCTTTGTATCTTTACGCATTTGATCTCTCGGAAACACTTTATCTTGAACTTCTTTGACTTTGGCAAATATCAACTTTGACTCTCGGAGATTGAAATATTTGAATTATCTCCCTCTTTTCTTCTGTTTGACATTTCTCCCCCTTTTTTATGATTGTGAGCATCATTGTCATCATAATGTATGCTCCTCAAAAATATTCATGAAATATTTGAGCATTTGAACGTTGAAGATTTCTCAAAACAAGAATATTGAATGAATGAAATGAATTCGAAAGACTTGTTTGAGAATCTGACAATGTATCAATCAGATCAAATATGACAGATAAACATGTAAGGTTTAAGGTATCAAAGAATTGAATCTTGTTTATATGAACAAATATAAATAATCTTTGAATGAAATGGTTATGCTCTTACGCTGAAATGAATATGATGCTCAACAATATTGGAAATTCAAACAGGAGTATTACCATCGAAACATTGTTTCGTTTTGAGACATGGTAATAACAAAGTCAAAAAGAAGCTAAACCGATGTGTATGAATACTTGAAAGTATATATAGACAAGATAATACGCAAGTATTAATCTTTGGAAACACACGGTCAGAAATAATGATGTCACAGTCCGAGATATACATGAAAACATTTAAAAACACACTTCTAAAATTATAAAATCTGTTTGAATTAGAGAAGTGGTTTGAACATTTAAGAATACATTTTTCATGCTTGAAAGTCGTTCTTCTTTCAAACAATCTCAGATTGAGTTCAGAAGATAATTACAGTGCTAACATTTAAGCTCCCCCTCAAATTATGATCGACTGATTTAAAATCGGATAAGCTCCCCCTCAAAATCTGTAAAGATCTTAATTTGACAACATTAGCACATGTAACCATCAAAGTATAATTTTATTATTGTTATTATTATTATTATTATTATTATTATTAGAGATTAAGAACGAGTCCTGATCTGATATGATCATAAATTCAGAAGTCAAGCACATTGAATGTTCGGGTTCTAAACTGAAGTGTTTAGAAGCCATAAACATAATTGAAGTGCAGGTTCTGAACTGAATTATTCATAAACCATTATCTCTTTGAAATCTGGATTCTAAACTGATGTGTTTAGAAGCCATTAAACATCATTGAAGAGCGGGTTCTGAACTGAATTATTCAGAAACCATAAACTCATTGAAATTCGGGTTCTAAACTGATGTGTTTAGAAACCATTAACATGTAGAAAGATATATCAATAAGCCCAAAATATATCAAGAATATAGAAATTCTCTCCCACTGAAATTATGCAAATAGTTCAGCATAGGTACTCTTCTTCAAATCTGCATAATTCTCTTATGTTTCCCAGTCATGTGTATGGTATAGTTCTGACAATCAGCACCACACATGATAAACCTGCAAAACAGATTAAGTAGATTTTGGTACCCAACGGAACTTGGGTCCTGGCTTGTTATGTACAGTTTGATTTGAAGAAATATTGTAAGTACCATACCAGTACTGAACATTTTCTTTCTTAACAAAATCATGAGTTCCACAATAAGAACAACATATTTGCTTTTGTGCCAACCTAATCAAATGATTTGCAGAATAAACAAGATTAGGTTTAACAAAAGACTTACCTTTTGGAGCGTTGTTCTTCTTGTTCACCTTAGGTGGAGAAACAGATGACTTTGGCACATCTTTTTCAGGTGAAGAACCTTTCACTTTCCAAACCATCTTAACAGGCTTGAAAATTGGAATATCTGAACTTGTAGCAACACGGTAATCAAATTTCTTCTGTAGATCAGATTTGATCTTCTGCTCTTTCATAGCTTCCGTTGCTAAAGCATATAATCTCCTTGTGAGTTTTGAGATTTCAGCCTGAAACATCTTTCTTTCATCTGAATAGACATCTTTAACACTTTTTGCTTGAAAATCGTCAACTTTCTTCTTTTCAAGTTCTTTTCTTTCGATGTCTAATTCTTTCTCCAGGTTAGATATTTTCAATGAAAGCTCAACAATCTTTGTTTCAGAGGATTTTCTTTTGGCATTAAAATCTACCTTTTCCTTCTCAAACTTTTCCTTTTCGAGAAATAAAACTTTTTCAAAATCTGAGTTTTGCTTGGAATGTTTTATGCATCGAAGCTCGATAGCTTTCTTTTCCTCAATACATTTATTTGAAAATTCAGAAAATTTCTTTCCAAGGCTTGCCTTTTCATTTTCAAAATTTGTTCTTTCTTTTTGAATATCATCTCTTTCTTTTGTCGTCACATGATCAAGAACATATATCTTCTTTGTTAGCTCAGCGTTCTTTTCCTCTAAAGAAAGCATCAGATTTGCTTTAGATTCACAATCACAATTCTTCACATCAGCTTGTGTTTTCAGCTCATCAAATGTTTGTATATAATAAGTTTATTTTGTTCTGCAATTTGAGCCATATATTTAAAATTATCGCTCTCAATTAGGCTAGCTCTTATACTTTCTTTTTCAAGTTCTTTTTCTAAATGGTTTATCTTCTGAGAATCACACCACCAACTTGGATATTTCGACATTGTTATCTGAAATGTTAAAATGTCGGATCGTTAACAGATACTTCGTGAGAAGTAGAATTTGTGCGTTTGAACGATCAGAAAAAATTGATTAAAGTCAGAAAAATATTTCAAAAAGTAAAATTTGAAAAACAAATTGTAAATTTGTCTACCAAAAATTAATTTCGAAAAATTAATGCGGAAAACTGGACTTTAAATCGATAAACCTGCAAAACATGAGAAAAATATGTCAGTTACGTTTAATTGCATGCAAAAACTGATAAAATCGACGAAAAATGAAAAATAATGAAGAAAAAGGACTAAAACTGACAACTTACGAAATTAAATGAAAAACAAGGACTAAAAGTGTAAAATACTAAAACTTGACAAAAATAAGGACTAAAAGTGACAAATCCTAAAGTTAAAAACTAAAAAGACTCAATTTGACAAAAATAGAAACTTAAGACTCAAGGGACTGAAAATGAAATAAAACTAAACTTAAAACTATAAGGACCAAAATTGACACAAACTAAAACTAAAACTCCAGGGACTCAAAGTGATAGAAATTAAAATTCTAACTATAGGGACTCAAAGTGACAAACCCTGAAACTTTAAGTCCAGGGACCAAAACTGACAACCTAAAAACTAACTAACTGACTAACAAAGAAACTAACGGAAGGACTAAAAATGTAACGAACTTAACGGAAACATCTAGCGGAATTGTTAACAAAGGTCAACTAACGTAACTAACTTTGAGTTAACGATTTTAGGACTAAAAAGAAATAAATCTAACAAAAAGTAACGAAAAAGGACCAACAATGTAAAGAATTTAACGGAGTACTAACGGACTCCGTTAGTACTGTTCTCACGTTCAAATCGAGTTTCTTTCGATTTCTTTACGTTGTTAGATCACCAAGTAACAGATTTTCACAATAAAATCAATATTATGCAACACAAAACCATCTCTTCGTTGAAGAACACGTTTCTCCGGCGAGAAACTCAAAACTCCGGCGATGCGTGACTTTCCGGTTGGTTGCGACAAAAGGTTATCGCAACTGAGTTGCGATAAGAAAGTTGCGACAAAACTGATTCTTGCGAGTAGCGACAAGGAATGTTGCGATCAAGGGCAGAGCCAGGATTTATGTTAAGGGTGGTCCTAAACATCGCCGAAAAATAATGAGAAATTTGTTAAAAAAATTTGAAAGGAAAATTCATTAAGGTTTTATGTATCTAATGAAACAATCGACTTACAACTCCAAATAAAAATGTGCACATAATATAGGATTGATTTTCAATACGAAAAAAGGAACAGTCTCTAAACAATATTTATATACAGAGAAAACACCTTCATTTTTGTGTTTTTATGTTGGGTAGGAGATAAAATCATCTTATTTTGTGTTTTTGCTATTGGACATGCCTTTAAAACTCCTAGAGCGCACCATGATCGCAACCGACCTTCTCGAAGTTATCATTGGTCAAAATAAAAAATGGGTTACAATAAGAGATTAAGAAAAAAAAATGTAGGGTTGCTAACTTGAAATGGATCAATGAGGATTTCAAAAAAAAATTATATATATATATATATATATACACACGAGACAAAGTAAAGAAAAGAGTGAAATTTGGATGAATTTTAAAAAATGATTAGGAAAAAGTATTGTTTAAAAGAGAAAATTCTAATAATTCATAAATTGTATTATGTTATAATCATTAGAAATTAAAAAAAAAATTATACGCGAGAGAGAGAGAGAGATGAATACATGAGATGACTGATGAGAGTGTCAACACTTGTGTCTTGGGCTTTTAGTTTTATAGGCTATGGAATTTTAGAAAGGACGGTGGGCCTTTAAAAGAAAGCAGTATCTGTCAGATGCTGGGCCATAATAAAACATTTAAAATAAAAGGTTCAGGGTGGGCCAGTGCTGATACTGGGCCAGTGTTGGCTTCACCCTTGGTTGCGATAACAAAGAGGTTGCGATAGTTATTAACTCCGGTGACTAAAACCGTTTTTCCGGCGATGAAATGCAGAATCCGGCGAAGAAAACCCAGATTCCGGCGAACCCTTTCAACACATGTATCTCGTTGTTTTCTGGCTTATTTTCGATTCCAAAACTTGCAGAATGTTCGAAATTTCACAATGAATGGATATGTGGAATCAAATTCGAGTAAAACATAGCAAAAATCCAGATCGATTAAAGCTTTATGAAATCTTCGTTGAACAAGCTGTTGAACCAAAAAAACATGAAAAACTCAAATCTGATTCAAACTCGACGATTTTATGCTTTTTAATATGCAATCTTAGTTGAGATAGTCCTATCAACAACAAAACAACAAATCATAACAAAAACTTCATGAATCCTTTTGAATCGATTGTTATTTTGCTAAAACTTCTATGAACATGAAACTGTTGACAAAAAAAAATTCACTGATTTGTTGATGAAAAATAGTTTTATAAATCGCTTGAAACAAGTAGAATCAAAACTACAATGGATCCAAAACTCAAACGATTTCCAAATTATATGAAAATTTTCAATAAAATCTTAAAAACCTCAAAAACCCATCAATTTCTCAAAAATTGATAAAAATCTCTGAATGATGCACAAATTCACCTCTGTTAAGCTCTGATACTAATTGTGATCCCAGAACAAGTAATCAAATCATATATGAATCAAAGGGGGCCATCTCTATATTCAATGAATGATAATCACCAAGTACAATATGCAATCTAGAGAGCAAAATGTGTATGTGTGTGTAATTAGATGAAATGTAAATGGATGACCTAATTAGGAAAGCTAGAAAATGTAAATGGATGACCTAATTAGGATGACCTAATTACCAAAACATAAGATTGTTTTGGTAAATTAACATACACCTTCCACCTCTAACTCTTCATATGCTCATTGTAACATTTCTAACTTCCCTTCTCTTAAATGTATCATGTTAACCTCCAACTTCTCATATGCTAATAACCTTTATAGTTTCCCCTTCTATAAATTGTTGCTATATCTTCCATACATCTTGCAATATAGATTAAGCAAATACTCTTCAATGTAAGTCTTTTTCATTGTTCTTGTGTGAGGCTAAACAATCTCCCATGAAACTTCGTGCCCCTCTAAAGATTTATCATTTTTTATCGTGTACTAAATACACCAAGTGGATCTACTTCAACACCAATTTTCTATTGGATCATGTTTCAAGTATGCAAGAAGAGCTATTTTAGTTCGTTTATGCATATTAATAGTTTCAATACTCGGTAAGAAAATAATTTTTGGGTAAACGTGATTTGTTGTATTAGTTGAGAGTGTCAATGTTATATTTTTACAAACCTTTAGCATTTGAATCCCTTATTCAAATGTGCGTCGCAAGGTATTCCACAAATACTACACATTTAGTGAAATCAACATTGAATCAAAAAGATATGTGATGGGAAATACTACTTCAAATCTTTTATGACACGGATGGAATAATAAGAGTTTAAACTACTTTTCAAAGGCTTGAAGGGATACTAATTTGAAAAGAGTTTAAACTGCATCTGACGGCCTTCTCATAGTTGTTCCACATATTGCAATCCCTTTCTCATTCTTCAACAACCAATATCACCTTAGATTCTTCAATAGCATAAGTAAATGAATTTACCACGAAGAAGAAAACCCAATTTTTGCTTCCCTTTTTAATGTTTTTTTCTTTATATTGAAGGTTTTCTTTGGATTTAAATTTTTAATCCTATATAAGTGTTGTATTATTTGATTGAATTTGTTATTTATGTTCTTGATATTCATTCAAATGTTCTTGATGGGTTAATTTTAGAAGATGAAGATTCGACAAAAAAATAACTACAAAATGATATGAAGGATAAAATATTTTAAATGTCCTCTGTTTAATTGGAGTTAATGAAAATATTTAACGATTGTTAGTTGGTGGGACAAATGTAAAGAGATTTCGCAAACGTGGATAACAAATTTAGAATAAAGGAAGTTTATGAATGGACAAAAGTGAAAACTACTCTTATATATATTCCTTACAATTATATTTTATTCCTTACAATAATATTTGTAACAATTATAGCACAATCAATACTGATCATGAATGCAAATTTGGTAATATCATTTAGAATATGTTTATAAAACATCTCTAATGTTAATTTTTTTATTAGTAAATAAATATTGTTTACGAACAACCGTGTGGAAGTTAAAAATGTCAAGGTGTCTACTTTGGATGATAATATTGAGATTCATACTTCAATTGGTAGTAACACCCAAAATAAAAGAACATGTTGATACTTAGTTAACAAATGTTGTTTATGGTTCCGGAAAAAAATAAATGGTTACCATGGGTAATTTCCTAGAAAAACTATGTATAAAGTAGTTCATAAAAATTAAAATTGTATTTTTTGAAAATTAGAACTGGGTACTCAACTCTATTGTTCGACTTTTCAAGTTCAAGATAAATGTACTTTGTTAAATCAATAGTGTTCACAAAAAATGAAGATGACATTTGCATGCATACCTTATTAAAAATACGATATAAATGGTACTTGAATCAAAAGAGTTTCCCGTCTTTTGCTCTAAAACATGTCAACCAAAAGAAATCGTTATCATTAACTATGTTACATATTTTATTTATTTTAATTACACGGTCTATGACGGAGGTGGCTATATGGTCATGAAATTATATTTTAAAAAAATCTTTTAATATATTGTGTTTTTAATTTATTGAATTGTTTTTACCCTATTCAATTGACTAACTTCATATGATGGTTATATAGTTTTATTTTAGGTGCAACTTATTTCAAAACAAGTTTAATAAATTATGTTGCAAAACAAGCATAAATTACATTGGAAAAATTATTTGTGTTGGGCCAAAATAATTCTTAATACTGCATATACATTTGCCACCACACATTTTTGTACATATTTAATTTCAATATTGGAACATTACTTTTATACGTGCGTTCAGTGTTTTACATTGTAAACATACAATCACGATGCCAGATACTAGTTGTTGTAAACATACAATCCTCGTTTTGCAATTTAATCTTAAACTAGGTCAAGTTGGTCTAGAAGAACCCCACGAAAACAATTACTAAAGTTTTACTAAAGTTCTATACTATGATTCAAATTCAACGTGGTATACAATTATAATAGGCAATATATCCTCAACTAAACATATATCATTCAAGGGTCTCCTTCTTTTGTTAATTTTTTCATGTATTGCATATATGCACATCGGGGCATTGCATATATGCACATATTACAATTGCCTGATGTGCATATATGCACTGCTTAACAAAAGAAGGGGACCCTATCATTCAATGCTAACACAAATAAATCAATATATATATATATATATATATATTAAAGAAGAAATCATTAAGAGTGATGTGACACATTGTTAGAATAAGATTTGTCTAAAGAAAATTTCTCATTGTTTTGAGTTTTTAAATATTAAATAAGTTAAAGACTATTTTACCCCTAAATGAAAATTTTGTATTTTATTATAAGAAAGCTTCTTTGGTAATTGAACGTTCACTTTAATTAGCTTTAAATTTCACACTACATAACTTCCTAGAGATATTATAAAACTCTTTTCATCTTCCATATACTAATTAAGAAAATCTACAATAAATGATTTGGCATATTGTTACAAAATGATTCTTTATAACGATAAATTAAGTTAATGACTTTATAAAATGTTAAATAAGTTAAAACATTTTTCTACTCGTGAATGAAAATGTGTTTGTCATTATTCTCTCCAAAATAATAACAAAATTTTGAAGCCAAAGATATCTTTAATTGAGCAACTCACATTAGTAGTTCACATATATTTAAAGGTAAAATATGAAGTTTTTTAGGTGGCACTTTGTGGAAGAGTTATTTCATTTTTTTTAGAAAATGTTAGATTTTTTTTTAATTTTGTTTGTTTGTTATATTAATTGTATTTCATTAACTCATAAATGTCCCAGACCTTTCGGTTTTCTATTCCGTTTTTTATCCCGTATATATATTATATCTCATTTAACGTTTTTTTCTTTTGTTTTACGGAATCCTCCATCATATTGCAAACTACATGTTAGCTCCAACTTCTATGTTTAAAGAAGTATTGAAAAATAGGCTAAGTATAAAAACATCGACAGAGCCTCTGCCAAGACACCAAGAGATGACTCTACAGAAGACGTTCTCAGAGGACAAGGCCACAGAGCCTCTGTCACACTTGACAGAGCCTCTGTGGTAGGAAGACTTAGAAGACTGAAGATAATATGAAGATCAAGACAAAGAAGATCGTGCCTCTACTGTACGAAGATCCTGAAGATCGTTCGTACAAGGCGTGCCCTGCACACTCCACGTGTCCACCTCTGATGGGTTGCAGCCTTTGCAGAAAATGGCGCACTACATTAACGTTGTACCTTATGGTATTCCACGATGTTGTCTTTGTATCCTTAGTACTTCTTGTCTCCCAGTTGTCCCCTGTAGAATAGTATAAATAGAAGGCTCATGTAGAGCTCTTCTATTAACTTTGCACAACTTCACACACACCTGATTACAGCTGTTCTTATCATTTTACACACCATTACAGTGTTCTTGGTGGCTTATATAGAATCAATATAAAGTGAATCTTTGAGTTAATCTTTTGTTTATTAATACTTTATTTGTTTGATTCTGTGTGAAATTTCTACCGAACATCTCTTTAGTTCTTTAAAACGCTTCCGCATAATCATTTGTTCGAACTAATAGAGATTAATATCATTGTTGAGTAATATCGGGATCAACACTACACAATCAAATGTCTAATCAAGATGAAAACATTTTTTTCTTTTGTTTTTACAGGATTCTCCATTATATTGCAAACTACACAACTGAATGTCTCATCAAGATGTGTTAGGGCATTATTGTAGTTATCAAGACAATATTACTTTCACATGTAACTTCCAAGTAGAGGCATGGACTTGTCATGCTCTACTATATAAGGAAGTCCCTTTGTAATATTTCACAAGCTTTTGAGTCATTTGTACTTTCACTCTCAATATATGAATGACATATTCTCTCTCTACATTGTGATTACATTTCCTAGATCGAGGGAACAACATTTGGTATCAGATCACAGACAGAACATTCAAACAGATTTTTGATGGATTCTTGAAAGATTTTTTGGATTTTTGATGGATTTTTTAAGAACTCGCAATCACTGTTCATCCATTTTTTTTGAAATTCTTCAATTTTGATCAATTGGATCGAAACTTGTGATCACTGTACTCGTTTTATCATTCTGAACATGATTAGTCCAGGAATCGAGACCTAATTTTAAATTTCAAGAATTTGAGGGTTTTTCACGCTTTTGTTCGAAAAAGTTTGAATTACTGTTTCTCGATCGAATTCATTGATTTTGAAAGAATTAGAGGTTGGTGATAACTACAAAAGTGTTCGTAATCACCTTTCAAACAAATCTGCAAAGTTTCATTAAAATTGAACAAGAATTGAAGATTTAATGGATAAAAGTTTGATTTTAAGTGAAGAACTCGCAATATCTGATGAACTTGCAAGCATGATGAAGAACTCGCAAGCATCATAAGTCAAGAACTCGCAAGATTTGAAGAACACACATCAAAGAACTCGCATTGTGTTTGTTGCGAGTTGTATAGAATTCGTACTTAGTTTGTTGCGAATAGCTCATTGTTCTTATCAAGTTTATTGCGAGTCGTGAAGAACTCGTATCTGTTAGTCAGAACTCGCATTCCGTTTGTTGCGAGAAGGACAAAGCTCGCATCCCATTAGTTGCGAGTAGTGAGGAGTTCGCATCCTGTTAGTTGCGAGTTGTGAAAAGTTCGTAGTCGTTAGTTGCGAGTTGTTGAGAGTTCGTATCAGGCTGTTGCGAGAAGTTCAGAACTCGCATCAAGGCAGTTGCGAGAAGTTACTCTTCATCACAGTTTGTTGCGAGAAGTATACTGACTGTAGTGTGTTGCGAGAAGTGAGTCAAAACAAGAAGTTTTTCAAGCTTTCCAAGTGTTTTTCATACATTCTGTTTGATCTTCTGAAAGATCCAAATCTAGTAAACTATAAAGATGTCTACAGATTTATTGAGTATGGGATCGAAATCGAAACCTCCAGTTCTCCAAACCGACGAATATCCTCAATGGAAAAAGAGGATGATACAATTCCTGAATAATCAGAACAGAGATCTCATAAAGTCAATCACAAATGGACCTCATAGACCGTACATCATGACAGACCCTGTTACAGCAACACAAACAACTCCTTACATTGCACCGAGAAAAATCTACAAGGAATATCAGTATTTCAATGAAAATGATAAGGAGTTGATGGCAATAGATGAACAAGCTTTAACCTTCTTAACCATGGCTATCCCTAATGACATCTACAACCGTGTAGATAGTCGAGATTCAACGAAGGAAATTTGGGATGAATTGGAAAGGAAACTAGAAGGTTCACAAAAGTCTTTGAGGACTAAAAGGAATCAAAGCATAAATGCCTACGAAGGTTTTGGACTAATTATAAAATGTAAACTTCATGGTAGATTTGGTCTATTGCTGAAAGTTGATTTATATTTAAGGTGTGAGCCGGCTAATGAATGGAGAAAAACACCTCCATTGGGTTTCCTGAAGTCGGTCTAGTAAACTGAGAAGAAAGAGGCAAGTTGAGTTCAATTGGTAAGGATTTCATGGTTTGATTGATGAATCCTTTTCAAATTGATGATTATGTGTTGATGTAATTAGGATATCGATTCAGTTGCAAGAAAAGATTGGAAGCGTGTATCAATATCAGATTTCTTCATACAGGTGAGTTCATCTTTCTTCCATATAATTACAGTTGAAATTGAATAAGATATCTGGTTGCAAACTGTCTATATGTTTTAGTAATTATGTATTAGAATGAAAACGATTGGGAAATTGATTGGGATGAGTTTTAAATCGAAAAATCGATACCTAGTTTGAATAGTCTGGAGGTTGAAATTCCCGGAAAGTTAAGGTTCCAGATAAAAGTTCTGGATTGGTTCCGGATACCGGAATGAGTCCGGATTCCGGATGGTTGTCCGAAATGTACCGGATCCAAAATGTACCGGATTCCGGATGAGTGTCTGGATGTTTTACCGGATTCTGGATGATAGTCCGGATTTGGCTTTTCCGGATGAGTTTTCCGAAGGGGGAACCCCCGTGCTAACTCGCCGAAGGGGGACAATTGAGAATAAGGGTATTATATATTATTTGGGATTCTTAGCTTTGAGAATATGATATGAAACGTTTTGTGCGTTCGAGTAAATATGCATGTATGATAGTAAGTGTAATGGATCCATAAGCATTAGTATTATGTGAACACGTGGAATAGGCGGGGCGCTAATCGTAATTCCCGTGGATTTGGTAAATGCGGAATAGGTCGGGCTCTAATGGTAATTCCCATTTAGTGTTATTATGTAATGAACGTGGATTAGGCCGGGCTCTTAATGGTAATTCCTGTTGAGTTGATAAATGCGGAATAGGACGGGCTCTAATGGTAATTCCCATTTAATGTTATGATGTGATGAACGTGGAATAGGTCGGGCTCTTAATGGTAATTCTCGTTGATTGAAATGAGGAATAAGCCGGGCGCTTAATGGTAATTCCCATTTCATGTTATGATGAGAAATCGTGGAATAGGCGGGGCGCTAATCGTAATTCCCTATTTATGTTGGAAGGTAAGGGATAGGCTGAGCGCTTAATGGTAATTCCTACTTCCACTTCAAGAAATAGGCATGACGCTAATTGTAATTTCTTGACGTGAGCAATGATCTAGAATCTGTGGGATTCGTCGTAGCGCTCTAGAATATGAGACTATGACCTACTTTGTGTTTGTCATTCTCATGTAATCGGGTAAGATTCCCGGATGTTATATGTACGGTAAGAATGGTGGTAAATCAGGTTTGGTTACATGCTTTGCTTGACATTGGTTTTAAAGATTATAAAGAGTTGATTTGGGAAAACTATATGTTCTCACTAGGCGTAAGCCTAATCGTTGCAAATTAAATTTTCTTACCAGGTATTAGCTCGGGAAGGGATTCAAAAGGGATGAGCGTCAAAGAATGCCAGAGTGATGCTTTTGGTTTTGTGTGTTGATCATGGATTAGATTAGTTGGTAATTATGATAACTTGTATAGGTTGAAACTCGTCGTGAATTCTTCGATGTAAATGAAAGTTTGAAATTATAGTGGCGAACTCTGGTAAATTTAAGGTTTAAATTTGTTGTGAATTTCAAGGTGTTTCATTATGTGAGCTATTTGTTGTTACTGATGTGTTGTGTTTTTTTTTTTTGCAGAATTTTTTATCGTCATACCAGTGTTCTTCCTCCATAAAATCCATGTAAGAATGGTTACATTTTATTTTATTATTTCTGTTGATGAATGTTTTTTATTCCATGTTATTATATTTTGTTAATTATTGTTACATTTGTATTTTTGTGTGTGATATGTCATATTTATGTGTTTCTCTATAGAGTTTTTTTATTGTCCATATTAAATGTTATTTCACCATTAACTTTTTCGGTTTACAAATGTTACATTTTATTTTATGATTTGTGTGAGTTGTTGTTATGATAAATGCTTTTTCTTTTCAAAGTTTCTTCCCCACTATATATTTCATTCATTTATGGTTTTTCATCCCTCATTCTTCGGAAGTTATTTATGTTGTGTGTGTACATGTTCTTTTTATGTGCCTTTTTATTTTGCATAATTTTGTTTTACCAATATTGTTGTAGTTATTCAATTTTTACTTTTTGTTTCTTGACAACATATAGATTTTGATCAAATGTGATCTATGTGAAAAAAAATTATTATGAATTTTGTTCTCCATCTTTTATACTTATAGAGTTTCGCAATTTGTATTTATTATGTCATTCTCTGTATTGTAGCTATTTATGGAAATCAATATATATATATATATATATATATATATATATATATATATATATATATATATATATATATATATATATATCATGTGTGTGAAGGTGGCGAGATTAAAGACTTGATATGAAAAAGATAGATTTTTGAGTAAACTCTACTTTTGGTCCTTAACGTATAGTGATTTCTTTGAAACAGGGACCTATGGTTTCATAATTAGACTTTTGGTCCTCATGGTTCTGATTTTGCTCTGAAACAAAGACCTTGCCACTAACTCCGTTAAAAAATTCAGTTAGAGGCAGGGGTATTTTCGTCCTTTCATCATTTTGTCCCATTTTTGTAATTCTATTTGTTTCTTTTTGTTTTTTTTTTGTAAAAAACATCAAATCAAGGGACCAACTTGTAATTTATATCTATATATATGTATATGTTTATCTGTCTGTAATGTATATATACACAACACACCCCACCCCCTCCTCTCTTTTTTCACCCCAGTTTGATAATCCAACGAGTGCTTGTTCCAGTTATTTTTTTCATCAAGTTTTGTCTAAAAAATTTAGTTTTCTGTAAGAATTATGTTAAATTATTGTTCAGTAGGGTGCTGAATAAATCTGATAAATGACTACTTTCCAATTTTTACTTCTTAGTTTATGTTAAACATCTAGTAATAATCGGACTTTAACAATGAAAGAGGCAACACTCAACTATTGATAAAACGCCATTGTTATAAAATTGAGACATGGTGTTTATTGGGGGAACTAAATGGAAGAATGGATATGCAACTTGCAGGTTTAAGGGTGTTTTTTCATTGTTGTTGTGGGTTTGGATGATCGGAAGGGATGACCGGAGGTAAGGTAACAGTAAAGTGGGGGAGGGAGGAGGAGAAGCCGTAGAGGATGCGGGAGGAGGATTGTCGCCGGAGATGGAAGTGGGGAGGGAACCGTCGTTTTGTAAGGGAAAGGATGGAGACCGCCGGTGTTTGGCCGGAATAACATGGGACGATATCAAAGTGATGAGAGAGAACGTGGATGGCCTTCACCAGAAAAACGTGGGACGATGTCAAAGTGTTTGGCCGGAAAAATGTGGATGAGGTATCTTGGCCGGAAAGATGTTTCTGTGTATACACAGTACACACACACACACACACACACACACATATATATATATATATATATATATATATATATATATATATATATATATATATATATTCAAGTTAATTACAATTTGATCCCTGTAATTTGATGCTTTTAAAAAAACAAGAAAAAACAGAAAGAGTTGCAAAAAGGGAAGGAAATCTGGTTGGACAAAAATACGCCTGACTTTAACGGTCGTTTTTTAACGGAGGTAGTGGCAAGGTCCTTGTTTCAGATCAAAATCAAAACCATGAGGACCAAAAGTGTAATTATGAAACCATAGGCCCTTGTTTCAAAGAAATCAATATACCTTAAGGACCAAAAGTAGAGTTTACTCTAGATTGTTTTTATATCTTCTATATTTATATATATAAAAGTAAAACCTTAAGATGATGATATGTCACAATGAGAATCCAGTATTCATCAAATGGTGAATTGTGGTTGATTCTTCATTGTCCCACATTGGTGACAAAAGTGGAAAGTTGGAAATGTAAGTGACTATATAAAGGATAAGTAAATAGATAATTTGTATTTACATGACAAAACATTTCATGTAATAGTTAAACATTTCATGTAATAGTTAAACATTTCATATCTTTAAATCTTTAAATAGATAAAAGGAAAACCCAAAAGGTAATGAGTTGGCACCATGAGAGTTAAGTATTCTCAAATAGTGGATTGTGGTTTAGTTGTAGCTATCCCACATTGGTAAGAAGTTGAACATTGGAATAAAGATGTGTGTATAAGAAAGATAAATGTGATGACATTATGTCAATTCCTTAAGATGATGACATGGGTTTGATTGATTCTTAATTGTCCCACATTGGTGACAAAAGTGAAAAGTTGGAGGTGTAAGTGATTATATAAAGGATAAGATATGGCTTGAACATCCATCCAAAATTTGATCCACTTTTGGGTTAAATAGTTGTTTTTTATTTACATGACAAAACATTTCATGTAATAAATAAACATTTCATGCAATAGGTAAACATTTTATATCTTTAAATCTTTATCTTTATATATATATAAGTCAAACCTTAAGATGATGACATGGCACAATGAGAATCAAGTATTCATCAAATGTTGAATTGTGGTTGATTCTTCATTGTCCCACATTGGTGACAAAAGTGAAAAGTTGGAAATGTAAGCGACTATATAAATGATAAGATATGACTTGAAGATTGATTCAAAATTTATCCATTTTTGGGTTAAATAGTTATTTTTTATTTAGATGACAAAACATTTCATGTAATAGTTAAACATTTCATATATTTAAATCATTATATTCTATATGTTAGCACTAGATCTATTAGATAAACAACAAGTCATCCATTGATCTTGAGAATCTTGAATTACATATGAGTTGATAACTTTCTCTCTCTAGATTCTCTCTCTAACTCTCTCTAGATATTACAATTACGCTTCTTGTTTTCTAATTACTTGCTTGCTTACATGCTTAACAACTAAGCAACCTAACCTATTTATACTAAGACATTACAACACACTAAGGCTAATTACATTGACTTTCTATTTAACTACTTTGACTTTGACTTTTCTATTACAAGACTTTTACAAAGACTTTCACATTAAATCTTGAAGACGATAAATGCCCTAACAGTCTCCCCCTTTGGATTCAATATTTTAAAATAAAATATAGCAGCAGTCTTCAACTCTTGATCTTCAACATTTTAACTCTGACCGCTTTAAACTTTGAAGCTCTGACAATCTTCAAATAGCTTTACAATCTTCAAACTTTCATCTTTGAAGAATCTTTAGTCAAACCTTAAAAGTCTTCGTCTTTCTCTTTGAAAAGTCAGTCTTCTTGAATACAATCTTCAACAAATTTTCATCAAGTCTTGAACACGAATTTTAGATCTTTGCAACTTTGATCTTTGCAATTTTAAAATCTTTGAAGCTTTGAAAGCTTTGAAGCTTTGAACTCAAACTCTTTAAGCAGTTTCTTGAACTTTGTATCTTCATCTCTTAAATGAACGTTGAACAATAACAATCTTTGAACGTCTTTGAACATCGAACTCTCTCGAATCATCTCGAAACATCTTCTTGACTTTGACAAAAATCTTCTCTTTATCTTGAAATTGAAACATTCAAATTATCTCCCATTTTCTTCTATTGTTATTTATCCCCTTTTATCTTTCATTGATATATCTCTCCTTTTTTTCAGTAGGTTATTTCTCCCCCTTTTTGGTGATTGTGAGCATCATGATCAACAAAACTTCCATCAATTTCAGCATTGTCTTTTTCACCACGTAACAATCTCCTCCTTTAGATATGGTATAGCCGTCAATTCCAAAAGATATATATCCGAATCTTTTCAAATTTAGATAAAAATGCAGGTGGTAACCCTGAAACAACATATGAATCAGTTAAAATGCTTGTAAGTAGCACGGAGCCACTCAGTACAACAGATGTACTTTGGAAAAGAGCTTTTTGATGTTCACTCCCCCAGGGCTTCCATTCAATCATCGAAAAACAAAAAGGAATTTCTATGAACGTTGTGACAAGAAAACATATTCCTTGTGTGTACTTGCATGCGTTAGAAATGATTAAAGCAACTTATGCTTTTTCAGGCTCAAATTATGTAAACTGTTGAGACAGCAACAAGTTTTCCACAGACTC
Organism: Saussurea involucrata; assembly: GCA_033807775.1. Lineage (NCBI taxonomy): Eukaryota > Viridiplantae > Streptophyta > Magnoliopsida > Asterales > Asteraceae > Saussurea > Saussurea involucrata. The sequence continues at coordinate 73,498,090 of CM066327.1, read as the reverse complement.
AATGTGCATGATTGACGTGCGAAGGTGGGGCAAACTTCCTTCTTTTTCAATATCCAAACCTTCTGAATGAAGATTAGATAGATCATATGTTGCGTCCCCAAGAAAAATTGAAACATTTCTTTGTTGAGAAAAAAATGAGTAGCTGGTGGGGCTAAAGCAAGATTTGGCATTGGCTAATTGCCTGTTCAATGATGGTCACCAAAGAATGTAAACCAATCAGTAATGTGGCTGCCCGGCTCAGAAATTGGTTGGTGCAGAGTTCTCGTATTCTTTTAACTTTGTTTTCACACCCTCTTTCTGTTTTTAATCCGCTCACTTCTAACCAAACTCTCATTTACATTTTACCGCTGAGCGCAATGAGGTTGTTCAACTGGATGAACTTCCTCCCCCACTCTTTGATGTAGACCCGTCACCCCTCAGTCACTCAAGGATAACCTCTTGGGTAGGAAACACGGGTTAGCGTGAATCCATCGAAGTACAATAATCTCACACTGACCCCATGAAATTTTGACCTAATAATTTTGTGTTGTTCAACAGTTTAGATGTAACATCCCAAAAACTTCAACACACATAACATAGATAAATAATCCCCAAATCGGGTCCCAATTACATAAAAGATTCATTACACAAACATTATGAGTCCTGAGTTATCCAAAATTTGCAGCGGAATAATCTATCCACAACCGAGAGATCTGTCTAAGCAGTACAATGATTTAAACTATAGTGTTCCTCGCTAAAGCCTCCTTCTCTATGCTCAAGCCAACTCTTTACCTTTGCTCGAAGCACCACTAGTGCGCTTCCCTGAAAATGGTTTAGTTTTGAAAAAGCGAGGGTTAGACCAAACGGTCTAGTGAATTCCCTCCAAAAGCGGTTTTAACAACAAGTATAAAACATTTCTTTAACAAATCATGCATCTCAACATAAAACTCCAAACATGGGTACTTTCACAGTGTTCAAGGATTGCACCATCTAGAACCACGATCGGGGCCGAAGCAGACTCCCCTCTCGCCTCATATCGGGGGCCAAGCAGACTCCCCATTACCCGAATAGGAAGGAAACGAATTCCATCCTACCGATTCATAACAAACTCCCAAGGGATCATCAGATCCCGAGGTACACTGATCCCACTGTGCAACCCGACTCCACATAGCATATACACATAGGTAACAATAAATCACAAAGCGAGAATTTTTTTAAACAGTGCAATCATGCTAAATAAGCTTTTCTAAAACATACTTTCATGCGAGAATTTATATAAGCTTGTAAACAAATCATACTCGTAAAACATGCCATGATCAGTAAAACATTTTACGTCTCATTCCACGTAAAAAGGATAAAGGGAACTCACCTGATTGTAGTGATTACCTACGCACACGTTCCTATCCTTTGAACAAGCCGAAACGAACCCGAACACCTAAAGCATGCCAAAATTCTTAGTAAACTAACTGCCCGGACAAAACTGTCGGACACTCAGACTGTCCGATAACTATCACTTCTCGGGTCCTCTATCCGGATTGGTATCCGGTAACACTATCCGGAAGGCTTATCCGGAACGCTATCCGGAAACACTATCCGGAACATTTTCCGGAACCCTCTATCCGGTAAAACCTTCCGGGATCTACCCGGACACTTACTACCTGGACACACTTGTCCGAAAACTCACACCGGATGCCTTATCCGGACACCAGCTATCCGCTACTCTTACCCAGACACCTGAACTATCCGGGTGAGGCGATATCCGGTAAGCCGAACTAATAAACCCCAAATTCCCCAAAAATCGATTAAAACATGAGGTTAAGCCCAAACTTTGCTAGATACATCATTAGGCATGTATTTACATTGAAAAACTTCCATTTATTTCATCCTTGATGATCTTTACCCATTCCAAAACAAGAAAACTTCCCCTCATTTTCTTTTTGAAGAAGAACACAGTGAAATTGATGGTGTTTAATAACTATCATAGCCCAAAACAGTACAACAATCATTGCTATAACCCAAATAAGAAAAGAGGATTCAAGGATTTACCTTAATGAAACCCTTCCTAGCCGATTCCTTCCTTCCTTCTTCTCGGTTCTCTTTCTCAGCCGTAAAACACCAATTTGTGGAATGTTTAGGGATTTGTTCCCTTTATATACTTCCCATAAATTGCCCTTTAGTCCCTCATAACTTTTCCCTTCTTACAATTTGGCTACAAGACTTTCAATTATCAAATAAATATCTGGTTGTTACAATACTCCCCCCTTAAAAGAATTTCGTCCTCGGAATTCCTTGGTCGAAAAGGTGCGGGTACATTGCCCTCATCCCCGAATCTAACTCCCATGTTGCTTCTTGACCTCTGTGATAACGCCACTGAACCTTTACCAGGTTAATTTCCTTGTTCCTCAATTTCTTCACTTAGAATCCGAAATGGCTTCGGGCTCTTCCCCGAAACTTAGTTTTTCGTCTACTCGCACAACTTGTAATGACACAATCATATGGTCCTTCAACCCACGCTCTCATAATAGAGGCATGAAACACCTCACCTATCCCACATATCCATAAAACATACCCATTCTATAAACCGATTCTTCAAATCGGAGTATCACTACAACCGACTCAATAAAATGTGGCTCAATCCTCTTTCCTTTCGCCATACCCCATTTCAACATCCAAACTCAACCAAACCAAACCAGACCAAACCAAACTGAACCAAACTAAACCGAGTTAAACCAAACCAAACCAAGTTGAACCAAGCCAAACCAAACTGAACCGAGCCAAACCAAACCAAACCAAGCTCAACCAAACCAAACCAAACTGAACCAATACCTTTGGCATCGAACCGACCCCCGACTTAGGTTTCACGATTCGCACTTCCAAATTTAACAACTTTGGTTCCAACTGATCTTCCAAGCACCTCTGTATAAGACCACGACTTTCTTAGGTTAGGAATACTCACATAATGTACTTGTAGCCCTTCCGACCATTTATACTAGATATAAAAGTAACACCTTAGGCCAACACCCCGACCAACCCTACTAGTTAGAGTTTGCTTTGTCCACAAGTCTGGACTCAAGGCTCTTAAAACACGTCTCATCACGACTTTCACATACCGTTTCACTTCCTTAAAGAAGAAATTTCACCGAGTGTTTGCAACAATGACATGAATTCTTTACTAACATCGGCAACAACCCAATTTGCCAATCTTAGCACCAGGTCAAACTTGAACTTTCCAACCCACCTTCCTATCACGTTAAGCACCTAACACAAAAGTATTTCTTTCCTTCAAAACACATTGACCACTACGTCCTCTTTCCATACTCGTACACAACTAACCCACCATCCAGGGTAAGGAATAAAACACCTTGAAGTTTTACATTCGCCTTTTCACTACATCCAACAGACGTCCAACTAAAAGGAGCGGCCACGCCTACTACAAACTATTCAAAGTAACACATTGTTGAACCCTACCCTCACTTCGGAATAGTTAACATCCCAATACTTATTCAAATCTGACATTCTTACACTTTGTGTGTCCCGTACAACCACTTATGCCATGCCTTTCCGAAGGTATAGATCACATTCCTTTAAGGAAAGATTCATCGACTCATACGAGTCTCTCCACACCTAAACCAAGACGTACACCAAAATGTCCCCCTCTCATTACTACACGAGTAGTTCCAATACTCGTCATTAGTACCGCTTTAAACATTTCTCCACCCATATGGTGTCAATACCACCCTTCTCACTATTAGTTCTTCCACTTGTTTGAACATATCGTCCGAACCTCCTCTTGCTAGCCTAGGCATTGCTCGCCTATCCGCATCCACTTCATTCCCAATCATTCCAAGCATGACAACCACACTTGTGTTACCAAGCCCAACCAACGGTTTCACCACCGTTCTAATTTGAGATAATCAACCAAGTCCTCCTGTAATAACATTCAATGTTTCTCATTTCCCAAGTAGGGTCAACCTGCTTACCAGAATTTCTTCGTCGGTCTTTTATTGATCCCAACACGAACTCACTCAGTGACTCATGCAACTAAAACACTTGGTTCCTCTCTTGGGTAACCACCAACCACCGTTTTCTGGCAATAAACATATCATAACCCTCAGCTTACAATCCATGCATCCCAACTACATGCTTAATACTTTGTACTCTCACCCACAACATCAGACCGCTGACCAGGTGCTTTCGGCCATTTGCACACATATCAATTCTTGCTTTCATTTTCACCTAAGTTCATAATTAACCAAGCCTATCTCACGACCTGCTTGTCTCTGAATTTAGACAAACCACAACTCGCGATTTCATGTGCTTGCTCAAATATACGTCCCTCGACAGACCATTGCGAGCTCCACGAAAGTCATCCCAACGACAAGGCACAATCTCTTATAAATTGATTCTCCAAGCACCAGCTTTGTTTGTGCTGCCTACCTCCTTCCTATACAGGTCACCAAATCCCTTAGAGCACACCTAGCTACCACAATTGCTTCACATTCGGCACACCTACACTAAGTGGCCTAACCGCTCACCACATATACATCTCTCCCGACAACCATTCATTTCCTTAGGTAAATTTCGTGAAATAACCGCATCATAATTTCTTCTCACATCTCAGTCTCCACATGATGATCTCAAAACTTGACACTTTTAACAGTCACCCCTTCAGCATCCATAGCTAACACGGTGAAGTTTCCACCATCTCACCGGTACGCAAAGAGTCCCAATGGAACCTACCGTTCCCAACACATCGTAACTAAATTTGTGCCCTACGGTCCGTACTAGCTAAGGAATAAGACTCGTATGGTGTGTAGTCTAATTATAGTACCATTCACCACTCTGGCTCATATCTAAAAGCATTTCATCAGGGCACATTATCTACTTATTAACATGCTACTACTAAGAGTTTCTCAATAGTCTTCGGCTTCAACATGTGTATGCCCGCTCCACGGGAAATCACATCACCCATTATCCAACATTAACAAGTTCAATACCCAGGACTTCCACTGTTTCCCGCTCTCCTTTAACTGAAACACTAAGGTCGTAACCCGACCGAAATCAAATCAATTGAATAGTTTCCATGAACCCCTCCTTGTTCTTAACTTTGCCGTCCACTACGACCTACAGAGTTCATAGCCTTCATGCATGACGACACAACGATTTTAAATTATTTTACACACTTGAAAATTCGATAGATACCATAATGAGAAACAAATTGGCATATACATAGCACCTCACTACTCAAGCCAAAACGTAAACACAACAACCCTAAGGTCGCTCACATTCTACCACAAGATAATTCACGACTTAGTCAACCGAACCAGTATTGACCCAAATAAAACATGTTTAATAAAAAATTTATAATACGATTTAAAACCTCAGAACGAAATCACTTATATGGAGCGAGTTAGTCGGCTCCCATACTCTTTTGTATGTTAAAAGTACTAATACTCATTTTGGTTATAAAACTTTTGCGGTAAACGTTTTCGTGACTTTCACTACAGGGTTTACCATTACATGGTAAAATAACTCACATATCACCATGCTCAAAATACCATCGTGTGTTGTAAACGAGTTTATCTTTTCTTTAAACACATGCTCGCGCATGTCGACTCATTTTCCAAAAAAACAAGGAGTTCGTTATGCTTTAAAACATTCTTAACACAATAGAAATCCATGTAAATCATTTAAGAAAGACACCATGCATGAAACTAACTTTGCGATGAAGGTTATTCACTCTAACAAGATCCAACATTACTCCAACAAGAACTTATTGTCGACACCCAACTTTTGACCATCGGTCGCCTTCTCATCCTCATATCCACTTGTGGTACAGTTGCTTCACAACCCTTCAAATTTCGTATAGACCAAAGATCCACAACCATGCGATTTCAAAATTTAATCTTTAAGGTCGAATAACGACCGGTTAACTCGTGTCCTACTCACACATACGTTTCGATGCATCACTAACATCTTTTCTTCACAAATCTGGCCACTACCCCGCTTGACTAACAGTCAAGGGCTCGTTTTCTTCACTCGTTTACATTTAAAGCTTTCAAGGTTTCCGTCACAGTTCTCATCCCAACTGGTCGACCCATAAAACCAAGGAATGGGGACTCACTAGAAACTAGAAGCTCATCCTTATATCGTCTTTCAACCTCTTTTGAACCCAGAGTTTCCACTCTTGATCGGTTCATCACCGCTTCGAACCACACTCCTTCTAGAAAGTGCCAACAAATCTCTTTATGAACGACCTCACGCATTATAACAAGGTCGTACGCATCATAACGAAACCATGTTACCATCACAGTTACATTCCACCTTCCTCCAAGGACTGCCTTAACCATAACAACCTATCATAAAGTACAAGAACTGGAACAACCACAAACAATCACCACTCAACTCAACTTCGCAACATAAGGCAATTCGAGAACATACATGTACTTGTAAATTCGCAGCTACACTGGCCAGGTGTAATTAAATTTACCATACACGACAGTTCTCATTACCCTATTTTTCTAGCGCACCTAGAGTGATCTTTCTTAAAGGCATCATATATCTCGGTTGTGTCCCTCAAATCACATATTAAGTTTAGGCCCGTCCGGTCACCTAAATCCCGTAAACTATGGCTCTGATACCATTTGTAACATCCCAAAAACTTTAACAGACATAACATAGATAAGTAATTCCCAAATAGGGTCCCAATTACATAAAAGATTCATTACACAAACATTACGAGTCCTGAGCTATCCAAAATTTACAGCGGAATAATCTATCCACAACCGAGAGATCTATCTAAGCAGTACAATGATTTAAACTATAGTGTTCCTCGCTAAAGCCTCAATCTCTAAGCTCAAGCCAACTCTTTACCTTTGCTCGAAGCACCACTAGTGCGCTTCCCTGAAAATGGTTTAGTTTTAAAAAAGTGAGGGTTAGACCAAACGGTCTAGTGAATTCTCTCTAAAAGGGGTTTTAACAACAAGTATAAAACATTTCTTTAACAAATCATGCATCTCAACATAAAACTCCAAACATGGGTACTTGCACAGTGTTCAAGGATCGCACCATATAGAACCACGATCGGGGCCTAAGCAGACTCCCCTCTCGCCTCATATCGAGGCCCAAGAAGATTCCCCATTACCCGAATAGGAAGGAAACGAATTCCATCCTACCGGTTCATAACAAACTCCCAAGGGATCATCGGATCCCGAGGTACACAGATCCCACTGTGCAACCCGACTCCACATAGCATATATACATAGCTAACAAAAAATCAGAAAGCGGGAAATCTTTATAAATCGTTGAATCATGCTAAATAAGCCTTTCCAAAACATACATTCATGCGATAATTTATATAAGCTTGTAAACAAATCATACTCGTAAAACATACCATGATCAGTAAAACATTTGACGTCTCATTCCACGTAAAAGGATTAAGGGAACTCACCTGATTGTAGTGATTTCCTACGCACACGTTCCTATCCATTGAACAAGCCGAAACGAACGAACACCTAAAGCATGTCCGGTAACTCAGTAAACTATCGGACACTCAGACTGTCTGGTAACTATCACTTCCTGGGTCCTCTATCCGGAACCTCTATCCGGATGAGTATCCGGTAACACTATCTGAAAGGCTTATCCGGAAACACTATCCGGAACATTGTCCAGAACCCTCTATCCGGTAAAACCTTCCGGGATCTACCCGGACACACTTGTCCAGAAACTCACACCGGATGCCTTATCCGGACACCAGCTATCTGCTACTCTTACCCAGACACCTGAATTATCCGGGTGAGGCGGTATCCGGTAAGCCGAACTGATAAACCCCAAATTCCCCAAAAATCGATTAAAACATGAGGTTAAGCCCAAACTTTGCTAGATACATCATTAGGCATGTATTTACATTGAAAAACTTCCATTTATTTCATCCTTGATGATCTTTACCCATTCCAAAACAAAAAAACTTACCCCCATTTTCTTTTTGAAGAAGAACATAGTGAAATTAATGGTGTTTAATAACTATCATAGCCCAAATCAGTACAACATTCATTGCTATAACCCAAATAAGAAAATAGGATTCAAGGATTTGCCTTAATGAAACCCTTCCTAGCCGATTCCTTCCTTCCTTCTTCTCGGTTCTCTTTCTCAGCCGCAAAACACCAATTTGTGGAATGTTTAGGGATTTGTTCCCTTTATATTCTTCCCATAAATTTCCCTTTAGTCCCTCATAACTTTTCCCTTCTTACAACTTGGCCACACGACTTGCAATTATCAAATAAATATCTGGTTGTTACATTAGCTTGAACAACTATGAATATCATAATATGAATAACATTTTCATCTGATTGTATGCTCCACAATAATAATCATTAATATTTGAGCATTTTAACTTTGAAGATTTCTCAAAACAAGGATAAATAATGAATGAAATGAATTCGAAGGACTTGTGTGAGGATGTGACAATGTATCAATCAGATCAAATATCATGAATGATAATCATAAAAGGATAGGGTATCAAAGAATTGAAATTTGTTTATATGAACAAATATAAACAATCTTTGAATGAAACGTTTAAATTTTCACGCTGAAATGAATATGATGCTCAACAAAATTTGAAGTACAAACGGGAGTATTACCATCGGAAAATTGTTTTATTTTAAGACATGGTAATAACAAATTCAATAATAAGTTGAACCGGTGTGTATGAATACTTGAAAGTATAGAAAAGATAATACACAAGTATTAATCTTTGGAAACACACGGTCATAAATGATGTTACGGTAATCCGAGATCTCCATGAAAAACTTTTAAAATCACACTTCTAGATTCATACAATCTATTTAAGAATAGAGAAGTGGTGTGGACATTTAAGAAAAAACGTTTTTCATGCTTGAAAGTCGTTCTTCTTTCAAAAAGTATGAGATGAAGGTCAGACGATACTTACATTCAGACACGTTTGAGTTCCCCCTCAAATCATGATAAGATGATTTAAAATCTTATGATCTCCCCCTTAACATGTGCAAAAGATCTTTTATCTTGACAAAATTTCGCAAGTAACAAGACTTGGATTAAAATATCCTTAATTATTAAAACGAGTTCTGAATTACCAGGATTGAAGTAAATTCAGAAGTCATGGTTGTTGAAGAACGAGTCCTGATCTGATATGATCAGAAGTCAAAATCTCTTTGATGTACAGGTTCTGAACTGAATTATTCAGAAGCCAAAAACTTTTATACTCCCCCTTAAAAGTACAGGCACTCTTCTTGAAAATTCTACACAACTTCTTTTCTGTTTTCCAGTCATGTGTGTGGTATACATTGCACAATCAACACTACACATTATGAACATGCAAAACAGATTAAGTAGATTTTGGTACCTAACGGAACTTAGGTCCTGGTTTGTTAGGTGCAGTTCTATTCGACGAAATCCTATAAGTACCGTACCAATATTGAGCATAATCTTTATGAATGAAATCATTAGTTCCACAGTAAGAGCAACAAATTTTCTTTTGAGCTATCCTGATTAATTGATTTATAGAATAAACTAAATCAGGTTTGACAAAAGATTTACCTTGATATGCATTGTTCTTCTTGGCATTTGAAGTGGGAACCGTTGACTTCGGAACATCTTTCTCGAGAGATGTGCCTTTCACTTTCCAAACCATCTTTACCTTGTTGAAAACTTTGTTATCTTTAGGCTTAGAAGAAGTATTATCTTTAGGCATAGAAAAATTATTATCTGAATTATCAAATAGAGGATTATGAAATAGATTGGAAGGACAAATCTGATCGATTGAAAAACTTTTTGTTTTTGAAGAAACATTTGCGTAAAATGAACTTGAAGCTGTTTTAAAAGAATGCACAGAATCAGTCGAGTCATCATATGGAGATTGAACAATAGTATCCAGGGCTGGCAACGGGTAGGGTATGAGTAGGGTAAGGGTTAATCCGTTATGCAATCCATTTAAAATAGCGGGTAACGAAACGGGTAATTATCCATCTCATAAAACCCTTATCCATATCCTACCCTACCCATTAAAAATACCAGGTAACGAAACGGGTAATGGACAAATGGTAAAACAAAATTTTATTTTAAACTATAATTGATATCGTTAAATCTCAAATATATAAGTAAAACATAAGCTCATAAATGTAGTTACTATTTTATATCTAATATGTATATTAAACATTTTATTATTTTCAAAGAATAATCATAGTATAATATTAAAAGAAATATAAAACTTATAAGACTAACACTTTTCATTATATTTGTTTTCTTGAACCCGTCTTGTTTCTCGTTTAATTAGCAATTCATCATGAAATCTTTTACTCGATAAATATAAAAAATAAATAAAAGTACATATTAGTATTCGACAACATTATAAAGAATATTATTAATATATAATTATGTAAATATATTCCCACTAATATTTAATTAAATATATATATATATATATATATATATATATATATAGGGAAAAGTTCAATAGAGAAGTGCAAATATTTAGAGAAATAGAGAAGTAAAAAAACACGGGACCGTTCATATATGAACGTTCATATATGAACGTTCATATATAAACGTTCATATATAAACAGTCATATATGAACGTTCATAAATGAACGTTCATATAACAGTCATATCTGAACGTTCATATGAACGTTCATATATGAACGGTCATATATGACTGTTTATATATGAACGTTCATATATGAACGGTCCCGTGTTTTTTTACTTCTCTATTTCTCTAAATATTTGCACTTCTCTATTGAACCTAAGGCTGTATATATTTATGTATATATATATTATTGTAACGGGTAACGGGTAATGGATAACGAAAAAAACCGTTTATCCATACCCTACCCACTAAAATTTCGGGTAAACGGGTAATGGATAAAGTTTTCTTTATTCATACCCTTATCCAACGGGTCGAAACATAACGGGTAACGGGTTTACCATTACCCATTGCCAGCATCTGGAGTAGCTTGTTCAGATAACTCAACTTTAAAGTTTATGTCTTCAAGTGCTTTAACTTTGTTAAGCAAAACATTGCTTTCCTCAAAATTTTGATCGTATTTTCTTTGAAGTTCAGATTTAACTTTCTTCTCTATCATAATTTCAGCAGATAAACCAGATAAGTTCTTTGTCAGCTTCTTTATTTTATTTTGAAAAAAATTTATTTCATCTGAATAAACATCTTTCACACTTTTTATTTTAAAATCTGCAACTTTCATCATTTCAATCTCTTTTCTTTTAAATCTATTTCTTTCTCCAAATCAGATAATTTCAATGAAAGCTCATTACTTTTTCCTTGAAATGTTCTTTCAGTTTCAAACTCAGATTTCTCTTTCTCAAAATTATCTCTGTCAATGATAAAAACTTTCTCAAAATCTGAAATTTGTTTTGAAAGTTTTATATTTCTAGTCTCACAAGAGAAAAATTTTCTTTTAAAATCATTTCTTTCAGATTCTAAGATCTTGTCTAAACGAATCTTCTGATCTTTTAAATATTTTCTTCCCAAACAGATCGTTTCTTTCAGCTCAGCATTTTCACTTTCCAATATTGTTGCTTTTTCTTCAAGCTTCTTCATCTGAGCAAAAGAACGTAATTTTTCAAGAATCTGAGTAGCTTCAAAATTTGAAATTTTACCTTTCAGATCGGCATTTTCTCTTTCACAAGTTTTCATGTTCCCTTGAAGCTTCTTCATATCATCCTGAAGAGTTGAATTCTCCTTCTCTTTTATGGCTTCAATACTTGCAATTTTGCCATTCAAATCTTTTGTCTAAGATTAAAGAGAAGAGACTTTATTTTCCAATTTAACTTTCTCAGAATTAAGCTTTGTATTTTCATCTGCGCTTTGATTAAAAAAATTTAAGTATTTAGAATACAAATTATCAAGACGCTTCATCTCATTTTAGCTTCAAAAAGAGTTCATTTTCTCTCTAGGTCATATGAATCATACATCTTGATAAAATCCTGAAAATTTTCAAAATGAAGAAATCCGAAATATAATATAGAAATAAAGCCAAAAATACTACCTAATAGAGTGATCGTCAAGAGAAACTTCGCTTAGAAGTTTGAATTATGTGCACACTCGAAAAAATATAAAATCAGAGAAACACAATTAAAGTCAGAAAAAAATTTCAAAAAAAAATCTAAAAAACAACTTATAAATTTGCCTTCTAAAAATTAATTCTGAAAAATTTACGCGGAAATATTGAACTTTAATTGGCAAACCTGCAAAACAAGAGAAAAATAAATAAGTTACGAGCAAAAGCAGGTAAAATAACAAAAAAATGACACTAAAATGACTAAAATATGAAAAATACAATATATAGGGACTAAAATTGACAAAAATGAAACTAACACGAAAAATAAGGAGTAAAAGTGAAAAAATTTAAGACTCGATAAAAATAAGGACTAAAAATGACAAAAAATTAGAAACTTAAAACTCTAGGGACTAAAAAAGTAAAATCTAAAAGTTAAAAGTCTAGGGACCAAAAATGACACAAAGTGAAACACAAACTACAGGGACTTAAACTGCAAAAACTCTAAACTACAAACTATAGGGACTGAAAAAGTAAAAAAAACTTAAAACACTAAGTATGGGGACCAAAACTAAAACAAACTAAAATACATACTGCAGGGACTACTACTGACAAAATCTAAAACCCTATTAACCGACTCTAACGAAAAAGGACAAAAAATGTAAGAAACTTAACGATTCCAAAACAAATGTATCTGAGCAGCTTGGATTCACCAAATCTCAACCAAAATTGAGATCAAAAATCAATATCGAATGACTTCAAAAATGTTCCTGTCGACTTGCTCAAATTCAAAAACCACTGATTTCTTGCTGAAAATTACTTCTAAATGTTGCAAAATGTTAGAAATCAACAATCAAAACAATATGTGGAAGCAAACTGAATCAAATCACACTAAAAACTCAAGATTGATCATCATGTTCATGTAGAACATCGAAGAACACACTGTCAAATTTCCACAAATTCAAATTCACTTGTTTGATGCTGAAAAATAAATTTGTAAGTTGTAATATGTTTGAAATCACATATAGAAACAATCTGAGAGCAAAAATCAATCCAAAAACTCAAAATTTTGAAAGATTTTCAAGAAAACTCCAAAAACTTCAATTTCTTCAAAAATTGACAAAAAAAATCTTCAAATCGGTGCACAAAATTCGATCTCCCAAAGCTCTGATACCAAATGTTAGCACCAGATCTATTAGGTAAACAACAAGTCATCCATTGATCTTAAGAATCTTTAATTACATATGAGTTGAGAACTTTCTCTCTCTAGATTCTCTCTCTAACTCTCTCTAGATATTACAATTATGCTTCTTGCTTTCTAATTACTTGCTTGTTTACATGCTTAACAACTAAGCAACCTAACCTATTTATACTAAGACATTGCAACACACTAAGGCTAATAACATTCACTTTCTATTTAACTACTTTGACTTTGACTTTTCTATTACAAGACTTTTACAAAGACTTTCACATTAAATCTTGAAGACAATAAATGCCCTAACAATATATTATATATATATCTTTATCTTTATCTTTATATATATAAAAGTAAAACCTTAAGATGATGACATGGCACAATGAGAATCAAGTATTCATCAAATGGTGAATTGTGGTTGATTTTTCGTTGTTCCACATTGGTGACAAGAGTGAAAAGTTGTCCCACATTGGAAGTGACTATATAAATGATAATATATGGTTTTAAGGTTCATCCAAAATTTGATCCATTTTTGGGTTAAATACTTATTTTTAATTTACATGACAAAACATTCCATGTAATAGTTAAACACTTCAAATCTTTAAATAGATAAAATGAAAACCCAAAAGGTAATGAGTTGACACCATGAGAGTTAAATATTCTCAAATAGTGGATTGTGGATTGGTGAGAAGTTGAAATATTGGAATAAAGACGTGTGCATAAGAAAGATGGATGTGATGACATTCTGTCAATTCTTATAGAGTTGTCTTTGGAATAACCAATGGTATTTGAGGTGACATTTTGATAATGAAGTATTCCCAATTGGTGGATTGTGGTTGAGATTAAGTTGTCCCATATTGGTGAATAATTGAAATATTGGAATAATTAAGGTTGTAAAGAAAAGAAGGATGAGATGTCTTTGTGTCAACTCATACTCATAAAGTTGTCTTATTTTGAGTAACCCTCATTTTGCAAAAACAAAAATCGTATAAAAATCAATTAGGAAAATTGATCATAAAAAACCACATATATATATATATATATATATATATATATATTAAAGGAACAACGGTAAGATTTGAGTATTCTCAAATATTGAATTGTGGTTGAGTTTTGGCTATCACACGTTGATGATAAGAGTCAATATTTAGAAGATAAAGTATATAAAATTAGAACATGTCATGCAAAATTAAAAATAGGTTGATGATTGTTGGAGTAATGTTTGATTATACAAACATCAATAAATATATTTATATAAAACAAAGATATAACATGTCATGGCATGGCATGAAGCCATAAGATTTTAGTATTTTCAAATAGTGAATTGTGATATATTAGAAAATGAGAGTGTATATAATAGGAGAATGTGTCATTGAAAATTAAAAATAGATTAATGATTGTTAAAACGAAGTTTGTTTACAAACACAATTAAACAATCAATAAGGTACGACCCAAAAGCCATAAGATTTTAGTATTTTCAAATATTGAATAAAACAATGTATTTATATACATAAGAAATAACCAAAAGAATTTGAGGTACCATTATGAAATGTCTTTTGATCAATATCTCAATAGATATTATACAAAAAATAACATAAATATTTATATAACATATGTATATATAAAAATAGAAAAACCTTTATGTTTTCTATCTTTCTTTATTTATATGTATAAAAGAAATGACCAAGGGTATTTGAAGTGACATTGTAAGATTTTTTTATTCTCAATCTTGCATTATGGTAGTGTTCTAGTCATCCCACGTTGATGAAGGAATGCTAGATTGGAGAATGAAATGGACTACAAGAAATGATGAAGGAAAGTTGTATATAAATTTGAAATGAGTTTGGTAATCCTACATTGATAAGAATATTAACATTTTTATGAAACATGTTAACATGCATTGGCAACAAGAGAGGATTCATGTTTGTGGCAACTCATAGAGTTCACTAATTTTAGTCAAACCCTTTTTGGAAAAAAAACTCTTCAAACCATTCGTACCAACAATAGTCATATGGTTGTGCGGTGTGTCGTTTAAGTTCTAAACAGTATAACAACAAAATTATTACCAATAAATCTCAATTTATTCGTAACAACAAATGGTAATCACTAAATGAAAATAAACCACTTATGGAAATGCATTTTTCGTTTTAAATCATATCCAATTAGTATTAACCGAAGAATTACCTTTTATCTTAATGAGGTCAAGTAATTCCTTAAAATATTTCTCGCTACCGCGTAACGCGCGGGGCCCACACTAGTATATATTTAAAATAAAACCTACAAATGACGACGTGACACAATGATATAGAAGTATTCTCCTAAAGGAATTTTCTCATTGTTTTGAAAATTTTAAAATACCAATAAGTTAAAGACTTTTCTACCCTTAAATGAAAATAGCGTGTTTCATTATAAGAAGGGTCATTTGGTAATTTTATTCCCAATTTAATTAACTTTAACCTCAAACTATCCAACTTCCTATAAACATTCATTTTAATCTCTCCATCTCTCCATCTATTGATATCTCAAAAAGTAATTAAGTAGGATGCCAATAGACATAGGATTTTTTTTGGCTCCACAACGATAACAAAATTTTTCAAGTTAGATATGTCCTCGATTTTTTTTACTTTACCCTATCAACAAATTTTGATGTATTATCTCGCATAGCGATGCAACTGTAGAACATTTCTCTTTTCTAAATGTAACACCTTTTCACTTTCGATTTGATTAAATGTAAAATATTCATTAGAATCGAATCAATACAATCATGAATATATATATATATAAATATAAATACATAAAAATCAATGTGAAAGATGTGTTGGCTATAAGGTATCGAATGACACAATGAGAATTTAGAATTTTCTCAAATAATGAATTGTAGTTGAGTTTTGTTTATCCCAAGTTGACGATAAACTGAAATATTGGAAGAGATAATTGAGTATATGAAAGGAGGAGATATGTCTTGGAATATTGGAAGGGTATTAACAAATGTACAGTGAGAATTTAGTATTCTCAAGTTTTGAATTGATTTGTAGTATCATAACATTTTCATATCTTACTTGACGTGTGTTTTGATCATCGCGCAACGCGCGATATCGAACACTAGTGTAAATAAAATAAGGGAATAGATGACACCAAAGATTCTTATGTGAAACACCAAAAAATGGAAAAAACCATGAATGAAGGACGCCAGGAATCTATCCATGCACTATCATTTTGATGATGTTATACTTGACATTTACAACCACAAATGGCAAAATGATTCATCTTGAAGATAAATTTACAGTAAAATGTCCTAATAGACATAATGAAATAGAAACTCTAGAAACTACTTTATTCCTAACATTGGGTTCCTAAGCAACCTGGTGTTCTAAATCCTCATTATAGGGAAATTTACTCAAATAGCCAAACCCACGACCAGAAGTGACAAAATAGCCAAAATCTCTATCGGGTCGTAAAAATAGCCAATGGGTCCGCACTCTGACCCGACTCGATGAGTGCGGACCGCAATTGGATCACAAAAAGACAAAAAAAAGAGTTTCAAAATGGTAGGTCCGCACTCGGACCCGACCTGACCCGGTGCGAACCGCACTCGTTGCCACGTGTCGCCTGTTGGGTGAAAACCTAATTAGGGTTTCAAGTGGGGTCGCAATTACGGACCTGGGGTCGCAAGTTCGGACCTGGGTCGCATGTGCGGACGTGTTGTTTTTTTTTCTCCTTATTTTTGACGTACGTTTGGGGTGCGCAATTGGGTGTATTTTTCAAAATTAAGAACTCATTGTAGATGTTCAATGGTTGAAGAGCGACTATCATTTCATACTATATCCCATCCCTTGAATTGTGTATATATAATGGTGGCTACTTTCACTGATGAAGAGCATATTGTCTGAAATCAATTTTCCTATTGTGTAGCTTTTTCTCTCTGTTTTCTTAAAAATGAGTTTCTTACCTGATAAAATTAAGCTACGTATTTTGGTTGGGGTTCTTGGCAACAGATCGGGTCGGAGTGGGAATATGTTTCCGCAATCCCGATGGTGCGAGTCATGGTGTCAACCAATATTACACATTCTAGGTTGGTTACCTATGTTCAACGCAAATGTGGAATTAACACGTATGTTGGTATGCTAGAATAGCGTACAAATATTCTGGCCAACTTTATGAGTTACGAGACACTAACGATGTCCAAGGTTTCATGCGATCTTCTGCGGCTGTAATAAATCCGCCAACACTTTATGTGTATGTCGATCTTGCGGGCTTCGGCACAAGCAATGTTGGTGGTGGTTCGAACAGCGTACGGGAGCCGGATGTGTCTGTTGTTGAGGAGAGTCAATCTTCTTCATATGTGCCTCATTTTCAGTATGAAGATGAGCATGTTTATGGGTATAATAATTGTTTTTCTTACTGAAGATGATTATGGTGTTAGTGACTATAACCCCGAATTTGTTCCGGAGACCGAAGAACCGATAGAAGAACGACATGTAGAAGAAGAAGAAGATGACAAGTCCTATGTTTACCGTTTGGGTATTCCTGGTATTGATAGCGATGAAGAAGACGATGAAGAAGATGAAGAAGAAACCAGTCCTATTAAGTCATATATGGTGGAATAAATGATTTCTTTGGCCAACCTCCTCCCCTTCCAGATAGGGATGACAATTTCATAACACCTAACCAAGAGCCCGTAGCTTATAATCGTAGTACCAGAGTGAATATGGGGGATATATTCGGCACGAAAGACGACCTGACACTCGCCCTCGGAAGAAAGTTCGTTGAAGAGGGTTACGAGTATAAAGTGGACATATCTTAAAATACCCGATTCGAAGTGACGTGTAGGGATGATAACTATGATTGGCGTGTGTATGCGATAAATCTCAAAGATACCACTATGTTCCAACTACGCAAGTTGAATGACGTACACATTTGTTCAAGGACCCATATGCATCCTAATTACCGTAACGCCAATAGAAGAGTATTGGGTAATATAATCATGCCTAAAGTACAGGATGGAAGCCGGAAAATCCATGGATCCGACATTGTGAAGGACTTTTAGGAGCAATACAACGTAGTATCTCGTATTTGCAAGCGTGGCGTGCAAAAGCTTATGCGCTAGCCTTGGTGCCGGGCGACCCCCACGATTCTTATAGGCGACTCCCTGGGTTTTTCTATAATTTGGAGCTTGGTACCTTTTCTCGAATACAGAGAGATATTACAGGACGTTTTGAGCTTTGTTTTTATGCCCTTGGTTGTGCGATATATATTATTTCCTTGTAACCTCTTAAATAGTCTACATTTTCATTATACTATAGTATTCTAACGTTTTCAGCATAACTTTTCCCAGATCCGATCGTTTACGAGCTATTTGCGCCCGGTCATTATAATAGACGACGCTCATTTAAAGGGTCCTTACTTGGGCACAATGTTCTTAGCCGTTGTTATGGACGCCAATAACCAAATTTTCCAGCTTGCTTTCCGAGTTGGTAGGTCTGAGAGTGGAGAGGCCTGGACTTATTTTTTGTCCAACTTGAAGCAATGTATCGGCGAACCCAAAGGGTTAGTGTTCGTGTCCGACAAGGCGGGATCAATACACCAAGCTATCAATACGGTGTACCCACGTGCCTATCATGCCCTCTGTTACCACCATCTCATGATGAACATGAAAACCAAGGATAATAGGATCGACCATAGGAGGACTATGTTTTGGAAGGTCTGTAAAGCGTACATGGTGCATGACTTTGAAGTTAGAATGGCAGCTCTACGAGGCGTTGTACCTGTGGGAGTCCAAGTTTTGGACGATGTTAGGCCAGAAAGATAGTCTAGGGCCCATTTTCCTGGAATTCGTTACAACATAATGACTTCAAACAGTGATGAGTCTGTCAATGCACTGTCCCGTTACGCTCGGAGGTTACCTATCGTGTCCCTCATGGATTACATTCGATCAATTCAACAAGACTGATATGCAAAGCGTCGGAACAAAGCATGTTATCATATATACCTATATCAACCTACATAGAATCTACTTTTGTTACAAATAACTCAAAATATTTTCAGAATGTTGACTATTTGATTTTCTGCAGCTAAATGGGTAGATGTTCTCACACCATACGCAATAAAAATAGTTTTAAGGAGACAGATGAAGTCAGCGAGGTTTACTGTCCATGAAATTGGTCATGGTTTATACGAAGTTTGCGACATGAGTAGGGATGCCAAGGTGGCTTACAATAATTGTAGTTGCGCTTGTATGAAGTGGCAGATCTCCGGTTTACCTTGCAGTCATGCAATCGCCGTTGCAAGACATCTCCGGTGTACAGCTATCACCCACCTGGCGCTTGGTTACTTTACGATGGCTAACTTTAGAGCAACATACTCAGAGGTCATACATCCGGCTGGTCCTCCTGAAATGTGGGTTGTTCCAGACACACCAATTATGACCCTTAAACCTCCGTTGTTGCAGAAACGCGTTGGTAGACCGAGCAACCACGATCGTATCCCATCCCGTGGTGAGGATCCGACACCGAGAAGATGTTCTCGGTGTAAAAGCGGACATATTCGGTCAAACTGTCATAATGATTTTCCAGTGAATCAAGGAGCGTCTGGTAGCCACAAACGTCAAAGAGCATCCGATAGCCGCCAACATCAAAGAGCATCCCGTAGCCGCCAAACTCAACCAGAGGCGACTCAGGAAACCAATTACGGAAGTGCTAGACATCATACTTTCGATCTAAACATTGATTTAAACGAGTCAACCTGCTTGAAGTCTCAATTTATGGTTGCTATGTTCAATTGTGTTTCAAGCAACTTGTTTTAAGTTCACTGTTGATTTCAATCTACTTTGTTGTGTCTGTTAAGTGTTCTTGTGTGTAAAATAAAGTAAACATGAAAGCTGCATTTTATTGATACTCAAAAAGCATGGAAACTAATATAGTGGAAGAAATCTACTACTACGAGTAGATATTATGCATTTCAACGATCCAGGCAACCTTTTCACCGATCACCTCCTCCATTCCCGTGTAGGCTTCTTTGTGCTCTGCTATTTCTTCTTCTAGTTCACGAATCTGTTTATGCACATCCCGAAGCTCGACTGAAAAGGCCTGCAAGTGCGAATGTGGGTAGGCCTGCAAGTGCAAATGCGGATGCGGGTAGGTTCGCAAGTGCGGATGCAGATGTGGATAGGTTTGTAAGTGCGGATGTGGGTAGGTTTGCAAGTGCGGATGCGAATGCGGGTAGGTTTGCAGGTGCGAATGTGGATCCGTGTGGCTATAAATACTCTCGTGGAGTGGTGGAGAATTTAACGATCACCGAAGCATCGGGTTCATTGGTCTCATGGTAAAGAAGAATTGCTACTTCTTCTTCTTCTAATCGATTGAAAACTCTGAATTATAAGAAGAAGAGGTAGTCATTGAATTCTTCTTTACCATTGTTAATGCCCAAAATCGCCCAAAAGAACAACTTAAGGTTGATGTGGAATTTAACAACTAAAGAAACGTATCTCAAGACCAAGAAACACAATCGCAAGGAAAAATAAACAAGACAAGATATTTGGTGACGCGGAAAACCCCAAAACAAGAGAAAAAACCGCGGTCGACTTGTGAGAGTCGACGGTGCACTATAGTCGCCAAACAGGGGCGAAAATCCTTGCGTTACAGGTGTTTTGTGAACAACAGATTACAAAGGAATGTAAAAATTGACTTAGTCGTGTGTAAACGTCGTGTGTCATGTGTAAATCGTGCGAAAAACTATGTTGTCGTGCTGTTCGAACTGTGGTCGTGCAAAGCTTGCGTCAGTGATATTCGTCCGAATTTTGTGTAAATTGCTTAGAAATAGATGGAGCAGATGTAGAAGATTCGTGGTAGCAGATCAAAATTATATCCCTTTTTCGGTTGCAGAGCAGGTCCTTTTATAGCTTTTGCTGGCCATTAAATGAGCCTTGATGGCATACTTTGTAACCGCTGTCGGGCTTTAAATGCCATTGATGACTTGTCCGTTTCTGGCCGTTTGCACCATGAATGCTCGTAGACCTGCATTAATGAACAAAAGAAAACGGGTTTGACTGTTAACGGTTAGTGTAATCGTACGACCGTCTTAAGTCTCGTACGTCGGTCGTACGGAACGTACGACCAGCATAATAACCGTACGACCGATTATACGTCTGTGAATATCATGTAAGACCTTATCTTAATACAAGCGTGGTCTTATGGAAATGGTATCTGAGTTTTCTACCGTCGTTCGTGAGGTGTGATTTTTTACCCAAACAGTTTGCCCCCAAAATTTGAATTTTAGGCGTGAAATTCGAATTTTAAATCTGAAGAAGTGGTTTGCCACGTGTCGCATGTGAAGAGGGTATGGTCGGATTCCAACCGTCTCAGTTCGTTTTGGATTGGAGGAAACTAAAAGGTCGTGACGTCACGACGGCGTGTCAGAGGCGAAAGGACGTTTAGAGGACAGGTGTCGTCCATCGGCATGGTGCATGCGAAAAGGCGTTTGACAGATGTCAACCATCCAAAGGGTCGACCTGACACGATCTTTGCCATAAATAGGACGATTCAGGGAATTGTTTTCTTCTACGCTCACAACACATTTTCGAGAGAATTTCTTTGAGAGAGAGAGAGAGGATTTCTTCTTATCATTCGATCGTTCTAGGTTTTTAGACATTTTAAGGTACAATCTTTTACCCCTCTTCTCATCATGCGAATAAAGTCGATAGTCAAGAAGGCTTCTCCGTATAAGGACCTTATGGACTTATACTTAACACAGGTTTCTGTGCCTGACTTTTCCGTCTCCTCCGAGCCAACGAGCTCTTTTCAAGAGAAGGAGGAGGTGGAATCTTTTAGGTTATTGGCAGGTATTCCCGCCAAAATCCGACTATACACTCCCGACCAACTTAGACCGGCGGAGTGTCTAAGAGGGTTCTTTGTTTTATACGAGTACCCTTTTAGAATAGGATTCAGATGGCCATTTACTTCCTTAGTTAGGGACTTTTTAGGTATTTCGACCTGTCTCCTGGTCAGATTCTGCCCGAATTTTGGCAGATCTTTCAGGAGATCGATCGGATCACCGGTGGTTGGGATGTCCCTTTCACTGTGCGTTATCTACTGACGGCTTTCGACGTGAAGTCGGATGACTATCACCGTTATAGCCTAACCTCTAAGCTGAGGGGTGGACAGACTTTGGTCCCTGATACCCAAGTTCACAATCGTGGGTGGAAGGCCAAATATGTCCTTGGTCGGGTGCGGACGCTTGGTCGTGTCGATGAGGATACTTCCTGGGTCGCGTCTGGATGGAACACCAGTGGTATAAATTATTTTATCATGTCATATGATTTTGACGTTAGTTCTCTTTTGCTAACTCATGTCGCCTTTGTTTTCAGATATTGATTTTGCTAGGTTTGGTCCTGCTAGCTGATTCTTAAGAAAAGGTTGCGAGACTCATTTCTTGTGGGGTTGGGGAGTTATTTAACTCTCCTAGTCGTACGACCGTCAGCACTTCAGAGGCTGAAGAAAGAAGTCCACGAGAGACTTCAACAAGTAAGTACTTATGAATCGTAGGTCTTTTGCTTTGAGTCGTACGACAATATCTGACACTTTTATTTTTTACAGGCGATTCTGATATGCAGTCTGCCTCGGGAAAGGCGAAGAGAGAAGCCCAGCTAGCCTTAGCTAAGAAGGCCCATGAGCTGAAGAGGAAGGATCCTCCAACTTCGGGATCGGAGGTTCGGAAGAATACTAAGTCGGTTCCCCCAAGGGAACCGTCGTCGACGGGTGGAGAGCCATTAAAGGCCTCCACTCCTGAGAAGGCGAAGACGTCTTCAGACGTGCCAAGGACGATACCGACGACGTCTGGGTCGTCTACTGTGGAGGAGAAGGGGAAAGGTCCTCAGACTGAGGGATCCCTTGAAGTTACGACGATGAACTTTCCGTTACCGTCAGACTTCTTGTTGGACGACGTCCTGGATAGGGCGAAGATTTTCCCTAACTTGGGAAAATTCCTCCTCCCAGCTTTCAAAGATCGCTACCGTCGCGCTACCGTGGACGAGACAGGGTCTCACATCGCATGCATGACCTTCCTGGTGAGTTGTCGTATGTCTCTTCCTCTTTTAGTAAGTTTAGACTTACCTTATATCTTTTCGTGTGACTGGAGGCGTTTCAGGCGTCGTTATGCCTCTTCGGCCAACTGGAAGAGCTCCAGAAGGTCGAACCTTGCATCGCTGAGAAACTCCAGCGAGCGCAAGATGACGAGCATAGAGCCCGAGAGGATGAGCGGGCGGCTAAGGCCAAGGCGAAGGCTCTCTCCGTTCAAGTGTACGATCTCAAGAGTCTCTTGGAGACGTCGTTGATGGAGAAGGAGGGGCTCTAAAATCGTCTCAAGGAGGCGTTGGAAAGGGCCTCTGCTTATGAAGCAGAGGTGACGACGACTAAGGCATCCCTCGCCGTGCGCGAAAAACAGGCGGGGGAGCTTAAGTCGTCGGTTAAGGCTGCTGTGGCCAAGACGGGGCCTTGGAGGAGAAGCTCCTCTCGTTTGAGGCGCTGACCCGTCTGAAGGTCAGGGCGGCGATTATGCGCCGTCACCTGCAGGGGAAAAACCCTTTGGCTGGCGCAGAGGCCGAAGTCGCATCCTGCCTTGAACACGTCGGGATCAAAGAGGATCTCGACGAAGAGGATAGGGTCGACGATAATGACTCCGCGGAGACCATGACGGGTGGTGCGGAAGACGAGGGTGGAATCAACCAGGTCCGTCAATGAACTTTTATAATTTGCATTTTGTTCTAGGGCGACCGTTGGTGGTCGTGCCTTGTCTTGTATTACTTTTGGATTTAATACAAGTATGTCTTTCGTTATACCATCGTGTACTTTACTTTGTTGTAAATAAACAAAATAAACTAGTATAGAAAGCGATCGTATATTTATACGACATATAAGTCTGGAAGTAATCGGGCGACCAGGCCGAATAAATGTTCTAAGTATGGAATTCAAGTCATAAGACTTTGGTTTTGATTCTCAGTTTAAAGAACACTTGTGATGGTCATAAGACCTGTTGTAATGAATCACAAGATTCTTTTTGTGATACGTAAAGTCTCAGAGACTTTATTTGCTTACGATGCGGGTCGTAAGACTGACATCCGTGCGATCCTGCGAGCCTGCAATATAAGGTTCAAGGGTGGTCGTTGGTTTGACCAACGACCCTCCGATGCTTAAGTCAGTAATAGTTTGTCGAAGTGAAATAAGAATTTAAAAGTAGTACTTTTTAAAATGTACTGCGTTCCAGCTTCGTGGGATGTCTTGGTCGTCGAGCGTCTGGAGCCTGTAAGCATCCTTTCCGACGACCTCATATATTCGATAGGGTCCTTCCCACTTAGTGGACAACTTACCTGCATTTGTTTCCTTAGTGTTCTGGAACACCCGTCGTAAGACATAGTCACCTTCCTGAAAGATTTTAGCTTTAACATTCTTATTGAAATGTCGCTCGACGACTTGTCGTTGAGTCGCCATCCTGACTAGAGCAGACTCTCTTAGCTCTTCAAGAGCATCGAGGTCGTAGCTTAGGTCTACCAGATTATGATCGACGGACGTATGTCTCGATGTCGAGAGCTGCACTTCAATAGGTAAAACGGCTTCGCAACCGTAGACCAGTGAGAACGGTGTCTGTCCTGTCGATGTTCGGGGTGTCGTACGATTAGCCCATAGGACCGATGGGAGTTCTTCGACCCACTTCCCTTTTGCGGCTTTAAGTCTTTTCTTAATTGAATTGATAATGAACTTATTGCTTCACTCCGCCAGACCGTTAGACTGGGGATAATGTGGGGTTGAAGTC
This sequence comes from Saussurea involucrata, assembly GCA_033807775.1. Classification (NCBI taxonomy): domain Eukaryota; kingdom Viridiplantae; phylum Streptophyta; class Magnoliopsida; order Asterales; family Asteraceae; genus Saussurea; species Saussurea involucrata. Next base: position 73,473,067 of record CM066327.1, on the reverse strand, counting down.
GTAAGTTTGATATTACGGTCCTCACAAAATCGTTGTGTACGATCACTTATGAACTGTGAACCGTTGTCACGCACGATTTAGGAAGGGATTCCGAACCTGCATAGGATGTTAGTATGGATAAAAAAATAACTTCTTTATCCCGAATCTGGGAGTAAGCGGCTGCTTCTATCCGTTTAGAAAAATAATCTATAAGGACTAACAGAAAGACCTTCTGCCCTGGGGCAGGAGGTAATTTGCCAACGATGTCCATTCCCCACCTCATGAAAGGCCATAGAATTAAGGACGCGTGTAATGGTTCGGAGGGTTGGTGGATCATACCTGAATGTCGTTGACATGCATTGCAGCTTTGGACGTACCTGGTGGCGTCTTGCCTTAATGTCGGCCAATAATAGCCTTGTCGTGAGATACGATTTGCAAGACTACGACCACCTGAGTGGTTTCCACACTCGCCATCATGCATCTCCTTTAAGATATTTTGTACCTGTTCGGAATTGTCGATGCATCTTAGGTTTAGACCCGTCGATGAGCGTCGGTAAAGTCTATCGCCAATGATTATGTACTTTGATGCTTTGAATCGAATCTTGCGAGCTTCCATGCGATCTTCGGGTAGTTGATCGTGCATAAGGTAATTTTTGATGTCAGTCGACCAACTATCTTCGGTGCTAAGAGCACAAATTTCTTTAGAGTCTTCAATGGACGAGGTCGCTAAATGGATCATGGGAATAGCGTCGAATGACGAGTTATTAAGTTTTGATCCAAGGTTAGCTAGGGCATCGGCTTGAGTGTTTTGATCTCTGGGGATTTGCTCGATTGAAAATGGATCAAACATTTTGGATTTATCCTTGGCTATCTTGAGATAAGCCATCATCTCGGAATCTTTGGCTGCGAACTCCCCATTCATTTGGTTCACGACCAGTAGGGAATTGCTTTTGACGTGAAGCCCGACTGCCCCCAAGTCGTGAGCCATATTCATGCCTACGATTAGAGCTTCGTATTCCGCCTCGTTGTTAGTAGCTATGAAACTGCATCGTATGGAGTACACCATCTTGCCCCCTTGTGGTGATTTTAAGACGACACCAAGACCTGCTCCTCTAGAGTTTGAGGAGCCATCGACATGGAGTATCCAAGTCGTCTCGCTTATAGTCGCCACAGTACAAGTCTCGATCTGTGCTTCTTTTTCTAGTTCGGGACTGAAGTCAGCGACAAAATCAGCCAAGACCTGTGACTTTATTGTTGTGCGAGGTTTAAAGTCGATATCGTAGCTACTGAGATATATACTCCATTTCCCAGTCGTCCTGATAGCTCAGGTTTTCTCAGGACCGACTTAAGAGGAAAACTTGTCACGACAATAATGGGATGGGATTCGAAGTAGTGTCTTAACTTCTTTGCTGCTGTGACTAATGGCAGAAGTAATTTCTCCATGGATGTATATCGGGTTTCTGCGTCCAATAGAGACTTACTGACGTAGTAAATCGGCAGCTGCTGTCTGTCGTCCACTCTAGTTAAGACGGCACTTACTGAGTGAGGACTTACGGCGAGGTACAGTTGTAAGGTCTCGTGTTCTTTTGGTTTCGAAAGTAATGACAGAATGGCCATGTATTCTTTCAATCGCTGCAATGCTTGCTCATGATCGTTCGTCCAGTTGAAGCCTTTGTTTTTTCTCAAGACGTTATAGAATAGACGACACTTATCCGATGATCATGAGATGGAATGATTTAAAGCGGCCACACAACTCGTGAGTCGTTGGACCTCTTTAAAATTTCTAGGCGACTTGATATTTATCAAGGCCTTGATCTGATCCGGGTTTGCTTCTATGCCTCGCCGTATGACCATGTAGCACAGGAATTTTCCGGCGCTGACTCCGAATGAACATTTCGTAGGGTTTAATTTCATCTGATATTTTCGTAGGATGTCGAAGGATTTCTTTAGATGATCGATATGATCGATCGCCTGCTTGGATTTGACAATCATATCGTCAATGTAGACCTCTATTGTGTCGCCAAGATGCTCTTTGATCATCTTGTTAACCAATCGCTGGTATGTCAAACCTGCATTCTTCAAACCAAAAGGCATGAATTTATAACAATAGATGCCTTTGACTGTCATGAAAGCAGTCTTCTCTTGATCTTCGCTATGCATCAATATCTGGTTGTACCCAGAGTACGCGTCCATGAACGTCAGGAGTTCATGTCCTACGGTCGCGTCGACCATAGCATCGATGTGCGGTAGTGGGAACGAATCTTTAGGATAGGCCTTATTAAGGTCTGTGAAGTCGATACAGACGCGCCACTTCCCATTCTTCTTTTGTACGACCACGACATTGGCTAACCAATCGGGGTATTTGACTTCCCTGATCTTTCGGGTCTTAAGCAAATTGTTGACCTCATCGTTGATCAATTTGTTCCGCTCAGGGGCGAACTTTCGACGCTTTTGCTTTACTGGTTTAAAAGATGGATTGACGTCCAGCTTGTGGGATATGACACTGGGGTCTATGCCCACCATATCCTCGTGCGTCCGAGCGAAACAGTCAGCATGTTCCTGCAAAAAGGAGATTAGTTGATCCTTTATGGCAGAATCTAATGATGCCCCCACGAAAACAGTCTGATCAGGCTTATTCTGATGCAGGATGACTTCTTCCAGACGATAGTCACTTGAGGATTCAGGGGTGTCCTGGATCTGCGATTGCTGCACTACAGAATCTGATTGGGCTGCCATTATCCTGGAAACAACAAAAACTTTTTGAAATCGTCAGAGCGATGTATGTGATGGTCTGAGATTTTCTCTAGATGGGGTCCCACGGATGGCGCCAAACTGTTAATGCCAAAAATCGTCCAAAAGAACAACTTAAGGTTGATGTGGAATTTAACAACTAAAGAAACGTATCTCAAGACCAAGCAACACAATCGCTAGGAAAAATAAACAACACAAGAGATTTGGTGACGCGGAAAACCCAAAAACGAGGGAAAAAACCGCGGTCGACTTGTGAGAGTCGACGGTGCACTATAGTCGCCAAACAGGGGCGAAAATCCTTGCGTTACAGGTGTTTTATGTACAACAGATTACAAAGGAATGTAAAAATTGACTTAGTCGTGTGTAAACGTCGTGTGTCGTGTGTAAATCGTGCGAAAAACTATGTTGTCGTGCGGTTCGAACTGTGGTCGTGCGAAGCTTGCGTCAGTGATATTCGTCCGAATGCTGTGTAAATTGCTTATAAATAGATGGAGCAGATGTAGATGATTCGTGGTAGCAAATCAAAATTAGATCCCTTTTTCGGTTGCAGAGCAGGTCCTTTTATAGCTTTTGCTGGCCATTAAATGAGCCTTGATGGCATACTTTGTAACCGCTGTTGGGCTTTAAATGCCATTGGTGACTTGTCCTTTTATGGCCGTTTCCACCATGAAGGCTCGTAGACCTGCATTAATGAACAAAAGAAAATGGGTTTGACTGTTAACGGTTAGTGTAATCATACGACCGTCTTAAGTCTCGTACGTCGGTCGTACGGAACGTACGACTAGCATAAAAACGTACGACCGAATATACGTCTGTAAATATAATGTAAGACCTTATCTTAATACAAGAGTGGTCTTATGGAAATGATATCTGAGTTTTCTACCGTCGGTCGTGAGGTGTGATTTTTTACCCAAACATCCATGAGATCAATGAAGCCTGATGTTTCAGTTATCGTTCAGTATGTACTTTTATGTCTGTTCCAGTTGTAGATCACCATGCTGAGTATGTACTTTATCGCTTTCTAGTTGTAGTATCAAACGATAACCGTTTATGTAGCCTTCATTTTTGACATGGTGAAGGAGAATTCAATGGCTACTTCTTCTTCTAATCAATTGAATAATCTGAATTATAAGAAGAAGTAGCCTTTAAATTCTCCTTCACCATGTGAACAATGAAGCCTGCATTAACGGTTATCGTTTAGTATGTACTTTTATGTGTGTTCAAGATGTATATTAACTCTTTCATAAGTATGTACTCTATCTTTTGGTAATTGTAGTTTTAATTCATTCCTTTTATGTTATTGTGCATTTGGTGTAACTGTTGTGATGTTGATGGGTGTAAAGATATATGCAATAAAAGGTTATACAAGTTTTAAAAGTTAAACACTAAATAATAAAAAGTTATACAAGTTTTAAAAGTTAAACACTAAATAATAACAAGTTCTAAATATGGTAAAAGTGGAGCTATTGATCCACCCTGAAGGACCAAAATACTTCTGCCATGTATCTCCGCCAAGCCGTGATATCTGTCTGGTAGTCAACACGTCGTCCATTAGCCAACTCTATAAAAAATCGGCACGCGTAGGGACCACAATCGTCGTGCGCACCAGTCTGTTGGGGAACATTTGGTGCATAACTCCATCTGAACTGCGTCGCCGCCTGGTCAGCTCATGTACGGTCTCAGATGGCAGTGAATACGAACGGGATAGTTTCCTCGAATGTCTTCATCATCTCCTTAATTCATTCTCCCAAGTGCGGGACCTGATAACTGTCATATAATGTCATGACCATGGAATTTAGACAGAACTCCCTGACCAACCAACGAACGTTGGCGACGCAGATGGGAAAAAGAACCTGAAAAACATAAAGTTAACATTAGTTTGATACTATAAATTCATAATGGTTTCTATGTTAGAAATATGGAAAAAAAATTACATACCGTGGTCACATCCCTTGACCAAGACGGAAATCTATCAGTCTCAAACATTGACCCGTTGACTTGATTAAGTAGGCCAGGTATATCCCCTGCCAACATCCACGCCCACCAGTCTGGGATGACAGCTGTCCATTTGTTGGTTGGAGCACGTGAAAAAAGCATCATTCAAACCCACCCCTCGATATGCTATAAATAAACCATAAATTGATAAGCTTGAGTCATGTGTTTGTAGTATTCAAATTGTAAGACTATAATAACATATTAATGTACTAACCGGCTCTTCAAACCATCTGTCGTCTGCATGGCCCAATAGTTACCCCCACCACACAGGTGATATATCACGATGGGGTACACAACTAAGCCTTAGAGTATCGGGCAAGCCGCCGTTGGGGTATAGTTGCTCAACTGCACAAGAAGTGGTGGAAGGAGCACTCGTCGATGCAGTCGGCAGCCTACTGGTCCCAGTCGGACACGGTCTAATGGGGGTAGTAGGAGGAGGCTGCGTGTACGGACACATATTCCATCTCGAAGGATGCCGTACGCGTGCCCCCTGCCAAGGGGCTCCTGCATCTGACGTGGGGTTAGGTCTACGGCAGGAGTGGTGAACATCCCTCCTTGGCCAAACGAGGGTGACATGCCCATGCCAGGTTGATGAAACGGTGACATGCCCATGCCAGTTGGATGAAACGGCACATCCATTCTCTGTTTAATGAAATTGTTATAAACCCAAAAGAATGTCAAACGAGTAAAATCAATAAAACATAATAAACACGTAGATTACCGAGCTGACCATCCCCCTCAGATGGGGGCAAGGACCCACTGGGAGAAGGCAACTCATTAATCCATTCTCCTGTCCCCGGGGTAAAAGCGTATGGTTGTGATGACAGTTGCGTACAAGTACCAAAATGTTAAACGGTGTTAATAAGTTTGCATACTATATACCTAGATAAAATGAAATACTTACATGCCACTCTTGCATTTGATGGTGCATCTCCTTCATGTCATCGTGAATCCAGGTTACGTCGTTCTTCCAGGTCTGTATCCCCTCAATATCGGTCCACAGACTAGCAACCTGGCCCTCAACCCTACCAACACGTCCCTCAAGCCTAGTATAAGCCCGATGCATCGCACTCAGCCGAGCCCAATTCTCTGAATAAGGGTCATCGACCGACATCTCCCAAGGGGGAATATCTGAGAAAAAGGTGGGTGTTGGAGGCCCAAATTCGTGATGATACTGGGCCCCTGATCGTATCCCATGTCACCAACATCGTGCTCCAGTCATCATCGTCGTCGTCGTCGTCGTCATCGACATCGTCATCGTGGTCGTCCTCGTCTTCGTCATAGTCATCATCGTCGTCATCGTCAGGGTCACCACCGCCTTCACCATGGAAAAACCTCTGGCTGGACTTATACCACCACATTCCCTCCTATTCAGCTTTCGCGACAAGTCTCGCGCATGGATGGTCAGCCGGCTAATATATTCAAGATTTGACGAAATATTAGAATTTAAGGGGTTATTTTCATTCATATTTCCAACTTTCTAAAAGTACTTACCGCGCCGTTGTTAATGCCAAAAATCGCACCAAAGGGACAACTTAAGGTCGATGTGGACTTAAACAACTAAAGAAAGAATCTTTCGACGAGACGTGCGACGATAAATAAAATAAAGAAACAAGGGATTTGATGACGCAGGAAAAACCTCAAACGAGGAAAAAACCTGCGGACGACCGTGGGTGTCGTCGATGCACTATGGTCGCCAATCAGGGGCGATGTCCTTGGATACTGGTGTCGATCGTACAACGATTACAATACAGATGAAGAAAATGCTTTGAAATGTAAAGTACAAGTGTTTGAACGTAAAAACAGATGTTTGTCGTGTACGAAACAAAGTGCGAACTGTTGGTCGAGGGCTGTTGTCGTGCGTCGAGAGCGATACTTAGAATAATGGTTCTTCACTTCAGGTGTTCTTGAATATTGCTTCGGTTGTTAATCGCCGGATATTCGATGATTTGAAATGTTGATTGAGCTTGATATTTATAGTCTTCGCGTCCTTAGCTTCATCCATGAATGCTCCTTTAATGGCCTTAACGGTTGGAAACGGTCGCCGGAGTAATGATCTTCGTCTGTTACGGTCGTCGGCTGTTTAATGATTGCGTCGGTTATAGTCGTTTCTCCTTAATGACTTTTACTCCTGCATTAAACACTTAATAAACGGTCATGGTTAACGTTAGCTTTGGTCGAAGTCGCACGGTTCTATGCGACGGTCGTGCGGGACGGGCGACGCTATGGTCGAGCGTCGTAAGGAACTCTCGACTTCTCTTTTATGAGGGACGACGATGGTGTTCTGGGTCTTTGTCGAGACCTTATCTTAATACAAGATATAGTCCCTAATCATACGTCTTACCTGTTCTGGTCGCGGTCGAGCGACGTGATTTTTTGCCCAAACAGTTTGCCCCCAAATTTTGAAAGAAGGATGGAAAATTCGAGTTTAAATTTTGTCAATCAGACGCGTGAGAAAATAAGGCAAGGGAAAATTGCCTTTAATCGTCTTGGAACTAGACTAGTCCGCTTCTAACTGAACGAGAAGTCGAAAGAGGAACGAGGCCGTGACGTCATGCTGACGTACGATGATGCTTACCAGCTGTCGAGGACAGGTGTCGAAGATCCGGGCGGGCATGTGAAATGACGGGGATGCGCGGCGGTCATCCAGGGATTCGATTTGATGCGATTGTTTGTATAAATAAAGATCACGACGGATCTTTTCTTGCTATACTTCGAAGTGTTTCTTTGGGAAGAGATTTCGCCTTGATTCCTTTCCATTCTTCGTCCGAACTTACTCGAATCGTTGCAAATCTTCGTCCTAGTAGAGATTGTTCGAGGTTTAGAGCGTTTATATAACGCATTGCTCTTCCGCTTTGGTTTTTATCGATCGTCTCCTTCGTTTGATAAACAATGTCGATTGAACCAGAGAGTTCTATCGTGAGTCAGGAGGATTTAGATGCCTTTAGGCGTCTAGCGAAGATCCCTGCGGAAGTAGAGTTAACCATTCCAGGGGATATACGTCCTGAGGATTGTCCCGAAGGATGCTTCGTTATATATGAGTATCCCTTCAAAATAGGGTTTGAGTGGCCGTATTCGGTTTTATCTAAGAATTTCATGCGATATTTTGGCCAGTCACCAGGGCAGTTGATGCCCCAACTTTGGCGGGTTTTTCTGGTTATCGAGCGATTGTCTGCAAAGTGGGATCCACCTATGACCCTGAATGATTTCTGGTTGGCTTATCATGTTAAGAGAGACAAGAATTGGCGTTACAGTCCGTATTCCAAGTTTAAGGGTGATCGTACCCTGGTTTTAAATACTGCGGTCAACGACCGTGGATGGAAGAAGAGGTACGTATTCGTGCGTACTGACTCGCTTGACATCAATAGCAAATGGATTTGTCCTGACTGGAACATGGGAGGTATGCTTTTTCGATATATGTCACTGTTTGGTTCTTCCGCTTTCTATTTACTCATTGCTTTTCGTCGTCTTCAGAGATTCAGTACGTGGCAACCAGCGGCCGAGGACGAGGACGCGATGGGAGATTCTGAAGAAGAGGGAGAGGAGGATGAGAGGGAAGAAGCGACTGGTAAATGTACCGTAGTACGCTTCATGTATTTCCTGATCAGTGCCGACCAAGAGGAAATTGGTCTCTAGGGCGAGAGGGGAGCAGGTTATGTGTGCCCTTCGGGGTGAAAATGTTTCGACAGCTGGGTCGAGCGAAAAGAGAACCCGGAGGACAGTCCTGAGGGAACCGTCGTCTAGGGTTGATAACTCACCGGGAGTTCTTCTGCCTAAGGAGGCGAGGGCGTCATCTAGCCGTTTTGGCGTAACGGACGCGACACCAGCAAGTTCTGCGCTTCCGGCGACTGTGACGAAGCCGATGTCCAAAGTGTCGATCCCAACGTCTGCTGACAGGGGCGAGGGATCATCGGCCGAAGTTATGACGGTCAATTTTACATTGCCGTCTGACTTTATGGCGGATGGTGTCCTAGACGGGACGACGTCGTTCCCTCATCTGGGGAAGTATTTGCTCACGTCTTTCGGGGAGCGTTTTCGTGGAGTTCCGGCCGGAGAGATTAGATCTCAAGTTGCCAGTCTGGCATTCAAGGTGAGTGTCAATCTTTCATGACTTGGCTCGTTCGTTTAGTCATCTAATATTTTCTTGTGTTATTTTTCAGACATTCCAGTCGTCTTTGGCATTACACGCTGGGATGTCGAAAGTTGAAGGGTTGATGGCGTCTGCCCTTGAAAGAGAAGATGTGGCGTTGGAGAGAGAGAAGGCGGCTTTAGATAGGGAGAGGTTTGCCTTGGCGCGTGCTGACAAGCTAGCCATCCAGCTTTTCGATGCTCAGTATGAACTGCAGGGGATTCGTGCGGGAGGAGTGGCAGATGAAGGCCCTCGGGTCGGGACTTCGAGCAGGGATACGACTGATGTTCCCCCTGCCGTCTAGAATTTTCCTTTCCTTGTTTGTTTTACCATTCGACCAATCAGGGATCTAGTATGTATATAATGGTTTACTTAATGAATATATCTTTTGCTTATGCTTTATTCGAATCACATTTGATTATAAAGTCGAACATAAGATACATATGAAATCATGCGACTAAGGCGCTCATTGTAATACGATAATAAGAACGTAAAACAAATAAAAACACGCGATTAAAGCATCCATTCAGGGTATAAAAGCTAAGAAACTTAGATGTAAGTTATTTAGGCTTTGCGATTGTACGACGAGATCGTACGAGGAATTTGCGTCGTATGCCCCTGTGGAGGGATGGTCAGGGAAGAAAATCCTGATTGTTTAAGTCGTGCGATTCTGCGAATTTAAAGTCATCTAGTAGACTTAATGATTACTGCCGTGCGATTCTGCGATAATCTGTCGTGAGATTCTGCGATAAAACGATGTCGGGGGTTGGTCGTTGGCTAGCCAATGACCCTCCGATGCTTAACTCAGTAAACGTTTTGTGAGAAAAAATCGTATGAAAAAGAGTTAGAGAACGTACCTTTTCAGACTCTCTCTATTTGCCCCCTGTCATTTATTACCTTATTCTTTTTGGGAGGAAAAGACAGGTTTTAAATGACAGAACGACACGGCGATCCTGTCGAGAGCTTGATCTTGTAACTTCAGTTTATTTCCGCGGCTTCAAGGTAGACTTGTAGCACTCACAGGCGACTTTTGGCTCACTCTTAATCTCCTGGATTCCCCATGGCGTAGGGAATTTCAACATTTGATGATACGTCGAGGGAACGGCTTTCATATCATGGATCCATGGTTGTCCTAAGATGATGTTATAGGCCGACGCACAATCGATGACACTGAACTTGGTCTGCTTGTTGACTCCTCTGGCGTAGACGGGCAAGATTATCTCTCCGAAGGTGCTCGTCGCTTCTCCATTGAAACCGACCAAAGTCGTCGAACGTCGGGTGATTTCCGAGCGATCGATTCCTATGGCTTTGATGGTGTTGAGAAAAATAACATTTGCTGAGCTACCCCCGTCGATCAAGACTCGACGCGTTAGACAGTTACCGACGCGTTACATTTGCTGAGCCGCAAAGGTCGACGTGGTCGAACACAATCTTCATGGCTTCTAGCTCCAAATCTCCTTTGGGTCTAGACGAGCGAGGAATAGGCCGATCATCGGGCGCCTGACTAGCATGACGCTTGGCCGCTGAATACGTCATACCACACATATCTGAACCACCGGTGATGCAATTGACGACCTTCGCATGCTCGGGGGTCGTCGTTCAATGTCCGTTAGCTGAAATAGCGACATCGTCGATGATATCTTTGAGATTTCCTTTCGGAAAATGATATGCTAGTTCCTTCTTCAATGCGATACAGTCGTCTGTCGCATGACCATGATCGGCATGGAAGTCGCACCACTTTGATTTGTCTTTCTTAGCATCGTCCAGGTCGGACTTCTTTAGCCATCGAATGGTAGCTTGGGAACTTTTCAGAGCTTCGACTAGGTCCTTAGCGGTCCCTTTGAATTCGTAAGAGGATATCTTGGGGTAATGAGTGAACTTAGTCGCGGTCTTGGCTTCTGCTTTCGTCTTGAAACGAACATTTGAAATTTGGCGCGCGGGCTCTATTCTGGAACCAGCCTTTGTCTTGAACTCTGGCTTTCTGACGCCTAACGACTTCTTGTCGTCAGTGTGCTTGCGACGAATAGCGGCATCATCTTCGACCCTCATATATGCTAAGGTTCGAGCTTGGACGTCTTCGAAAGTCTCTGGGGGATACTTGGTCAGATCGATATATAGACCTGAACTATCGTCTAGATCACGCTTATAAGCTTCGATCGCAGTTTTGATGTCACAATTGCGGATACTGATCATTTCGGCATTGAATCTATTGAAATAACTTCGAATAGACTCATTGGTCTTCTGCACGACATAGTACAGATCACTAGTCTGCTTTTCCGTCTTACGACTGCTGGCGAATTTCCGGGAGAATTGGTTGACCAATTCGGCGAACGACCCGATAGATTTGGGTTTGAGATTGATCAACCACTGGAGAGCTGGACCAGTGAGAGTCGCCCCGAAACTCTTGCACATGCATACTTCCTGGTACATGTGTGGAATCGCGATCGTCCACATGAGCTGCTTATACTGCGCGACATGCTCGGTTGGATAGGTCACACCCGAATACTTGGGAGTGAAGGCAGGAATGTTATACTTTTTTGGGACCTCGACGGTGGCGATCTCGTCGATGAAGGGTGATGCCTGATACCCCAAGCGAGGCTCGACGTCGACAGGCACGGCTGCCCCAGGCAACTTGGCGAGCAAGGACAGGACGCGCTTATTTTGGTCTTCTAACATCTTCAAACGCTGGGCGACGGGATCGTTAAGATCAGGATTTGCCCTGTCGAGGGATTGGTCCCTGGACTAGTGCCATTACCATGCGACGAACCATTGGTGTCCCCGTTGAATGGAACAAAATATGGCTGCGACCCATAGTGGAATTGCTGCGGTCCATTCTGAAACGACTGGGCGCCACCTTGCAATGGTTGGGATCCATTGTTCAAGGGTGGTGGTCGGATGTGCTGAGGGGGAATCTGCCCAGACTGGGGATTCAGAATGAACGGACCCGACTGCTGACTCTCCATGAATGGACCTGGATGTTGATTCTGCGCGGACGGGCCTGGTCCCGGACCTGGATTCTGGATGAATGGTCTAGGACCATTCTGGGGTCTAAAAGGATTCCTTAGCCGTGTGATCTCCTCAGCTGCTCTGCGATTCTGCTCTGCCTTTGCATTGAGTTGATTCCTGGCAACCTCGAGCTCCTGATACATCTGAGCGACGGCTTGCTGCGGATTTCCAGGGGCTGCCATTTTCCTGAAACAGAAAATAGAAGAAAATCCAAGAAACTATTAGTAGAATGCACGTTCGTCGAGGATTTTCTCTAGATGTAGTCCCACGGATGGCGCCAAACTGTTAATGCCAAAAATCGCACCAAAGGGACAACTTAAGGTCGATGTGGACTTAAACAACTAAAGAAAGAATCTTTCGACGAGACGTGCGACGATAAATAAAATAAAGAAACAAGGGATTTGATGACGCAGGAAAAACCTCAAACGAGGAAAAAACCTGCGGACGACAGTGGGTGTCGTCGCTGCACTATGGTCGCCAATCAGGGGCGATGTCCTTGGATACTGGTGTCGATCGTACAACGATTACAATACAGATGAAGAAAATGCTTCGAAATGTAAAGTACAAGTGTTTGAACGTAAAAACAGGTGTTTGTCGTGTACGAAACAAAGTGCGAACTGCTGGTCGAGGGCTATTGTCGTGCGTCGAGAGCGATACTTAGAATAATGGTTCTTCACTTCAGGTGTTCTTGAATATTGCTTCGGTTGTTAATCGCCGGATATTTGATGATTTGAAATGTTGATTGAGCTTGATATTTATAGTCTTCGCGTCCTTTGCTTCATCCATGAATGCTCCTTTAATGGCCTTAACGGTTGGAAACGGTCGCCGGAGTAATGATCTTCGTCCGTTACGGTCGCCGGCTGTTTAATGATTGCGTCGGTTATAGTCGTTGCTCCTTAATGACTTTTACTCCTGCATTAAACACTTAATAAATGGTCATGGTTAACGTTAGCTTTGGTCGAAGTCGCACGGTTCTATGCGACGGTCGTGCGGGACGGGCGACGCTATGGTCGAGCATCGTAAGGAACTCTCGACTTATCTTTTATGAGGGACGACGATGGTGTTCTGGGTCTTTGTCGAGACCTTATCTTAATACAAGATATATTCCCTAATCATACGTCTTACCTGTTCTGGTCGCGGTCGAGCGACGTGATTTTTTGCGCAAACAGCCGTCACATGCAAAATGTCACTAATATGGCCCCGGTTGAGGACCAGTCTCCTATCCCAACGAATTCCCCTAGGAACCCTGTCTCGCTGGTGGAAATACCTAACCCCACGAGGAAAAGTCTCTAAAATCCATACCTGTGGAAAAACAAATGTTACGCCTACAAACTCATTAACAAATGTAGAAATATTTAATATTGTGGTAACTAACCTTGAACGCATGAAGAAAGGTCGTCATCATCATCTTCGACCTCTTTTCAACCCGACGGTCTATGCAACCTTTCATCTTCTTAAATGTTGCCTCCCAGATGTGACTGCCCCATGGAAATCGGTTCCAACTCCGAAAATTCTCTATCAAGATAAGGACGGTGGCCGAAACAGGCAAATGACGCTGTCGACCAAGGAAGAACGAATCCACCATCAATATCAATGATACTCGGACAACATCCTCGTCCGAGTAAAGGTCTCCACCATCGTCGCGAGAGAAGGATGAAAACACAACACTGGCCATGCCAATGGTCACTTTTCCATCCCCAAAAATCCTATAAATAAATCCCCGATGACTAACTACAGGGAGGATCGGTGTTGGGCCAAAAAGGAGTCCCGTGATAAGACATAACTCCTTTGGGCCATACCTAAGAGTGTGTACGTGCCAATTGTAAAACAATGCATCCCCCCGGTGACCATATGGGGGGTACCTTGAACCGAAAAAGGGTATGACAAAGCAAAGGGTCCCCAGTAAAGTCCTCCATATCCACCCACGCACCAAAACAGGTGGTGCAGAAAATAGCTAGCCTAGCCTCAGTCAACTTTAGTTTTATGTCTATCAACACTGTAAGCTTTGACTTAATTGTCAAAGAAACACTATCAAATTCCTGCGTATATAAACTTTCAAAATTTAGGGGCCCAATATGTAAACTTATAAAAAACATAATCAAGGAAATTCATGGCGCTAGTTGCCTAGAAAGTTGGGTGAAAACCCAAGTATAGGGGCCTAAAGTGTTAATTTTCAAAGTTTAGGGACCTAAATCGTCAATTTTTCAAACTATAGGAGAACAATCCGTAAATTTCTAAAAACAAAATGAAGGAAATGCATGGGGCTAGTTGCCTAGAAAGTTGGGTGAAAATCCAAGTTTAGGGGCCTAAAGTGTCAATTTTCAAAGTTTAGGGACCTAAACCGTCAATTTTTCAAACTATAGGGGCCCAATCTGTAAATTTCTAAAAACAGAATCAAGGAAATGCATGGGGCTAGTTTCCTAGAAAGTTGGGTGAAAATCCAAGTTTAGGGGCCTAAAGTGTCAATTTTCAAAGTTTAAGGACCTAAACCATCAATTTTTCAAACTATAGGAGCCCAATCTGTAGATTTCTAAAAAACAGAATCAAGGAAATGCATGGGGCTAGTTGCCTAGAAAGTTGGCCAATTTTCCAAGTTTAGGGGCCTAAAGTGTCAATTTTCAAAGTTTAGGGACTTAAACCGTCATTTTTCAAACTATGAGGACCAAATCTGTTAAATTCTAACATAACAGACACAAACTACAAACTTGGGCTCGTTCATTACAATGTTGGCCGAAAATCAATGTTTAGGGGCCTAAAATGTCAATTTTCAAAGTTTAGGGATCTAAAGTGTCAATTTTTGGACTACAAGGACCAAATCTGTACATTTTAACACATGTGAAGCGAAATTTATTTTATAAACTATTGTTATTTTTGGAAGAACAATACATAAAACAATAATTACCATAAAACATAATCATCAAATACTATTACTTTTCAACACAAATCCAAAATACTTAATGGGGATCAAGACTTTGAATTTGAAGAACACAGTACATACTACAAGACCACAATGCATACATAAATAAATTACAAACAGCAACAAAAAGTAACACAAACGAAAGAATCAACAAAAACTAACAATAACACGACCTAAGCCCGCAATCGCAACGAGTGCGGCTCCGCAGTCGCAATGAATGTGGATGCGGCGCTGTAAAATTTAGGGTTTAGGGTTTTGTACTGAAACCCTTAAAAAGACGTTTTTTTGGCGAGAAAATAACTTATCTCGTCGGCCATTGCGGATGTTTGACGACCTGGAACGAGTTTTCCGCTTCTGTTGACTTCACGTGGACACGAATCCGCAACGAGGCGTGCGGGGTGGGGGTGGGGGGCCGATTCTAGAAAGGGTTATAAAAAATAACCAAGTGGGGTTTTAAGGGATAATATTGGGATTGTAATTTTTTGTCAGGTCCGCACTCGCACTTGTCAGGTCCGCATTCGCACTCGCCCGTTGCAAGTACGGACCAGCCATCTCAGTCCACCTCAGATTTCTTCTGTTGAGCCTCTTCTCTCTTGTTGACACGTGTCCAAGTGCGGTCCGCACTCACCGGGTCGGGTCAGAGTGCGGACCCATTGGCTATTTTTGCGACCCGGGAGAGTTTTTGGCTATTTTGTCAAACTTGGTCGTGGGTTTGGCTATTTGAGTCAATTTCCCCTCATTATAGCATACCCGGTCTTCTGTACACGATTGTGAGCAGTCCCAAGATTGTAGGACCACCACTGCAAATGTTGTACCAAAGCTTAAGAATTCCATGGGGTTTTCTTTTAATAAATATTTGAATATCAATACAATTTAAACACTAGCAAAAATTATAATCAATAGATCACTCTTTAATTCATTGATTCTAATAACTCTTTCCATTTTCTCTGTTTCTTCATTAATTAAATAGAGCATTGACAACGGGGGAGATTTTTCATGAGACTTTTTTTTGTAATAAAATGGACCCAAAGCTTAGTTGATTAAGTAAAATTGTTTATTTTAAAGTTTATGGACTCACAAGAAAAAATACATTTCAGGATTTCAATGGAATCCGATGGATTTAAAATGATCAGTTCTGTTGATTAAACTTCATTCTGACGTTTGATTTACCCAAGATTAACTCTTTCTTCAGATTTTCAAATCTATTCAACAATTTTCATCTTTCAGGAAACTCTCCTTTTGCGTTTAACACAAAAACCTTCTTTATTTTAAGAATCTCCCCATATAAAGAATTTCTTCAAAATAATTATCTGAATAAGTTCTATTCTTCATTAAACAATCTCCTTCAAATCTTTAAAACAACAATCTTTTCAAACTAACGATCTTCTGATTTAGCTCTGAAAAATCTTCAAATAGTCTTGAACAAAACTTTATCTTCTGTTTTGAAATAAACTGCTTTGACTCTTGTAATAACCAAGTTTCAATTTAAAGGAACAAAAGATGTGTGAGAGGAAAGTGGATTTTTGTTACATGAGGGACAAAAGTGTAAATTGTGGAAAGAGGGTATAAAACCCTAAAATATGGACACAAAACCCTAGGCATTTGTCAATTTGGAGAGCGGTTGTGTATGTGTGGGAGCAAGGGAAAGAAATCAAGCTATCACTTACGATTTGGGAAGAAGTCAAGGAGAGTGTTGCATCAGGGATAGCCCTAACATCAAATTTTTGAAGGTAAACTCCTAATCTCATGCTCTTATCGCGATTGTGAGTGAGTTCCACTTAGTTCCACTTAGTTCTACATTTGGTCGCACCAAACATGGGACAGGTGTGTCCTGTCCTGTCCTGTCCCATGCTGTCCACCCTACCAAACGCACCCTTAAAGAGTTTCTAGAATAAGAGAGGACTTAATCGAAGTTTATGTTGATTGAGAATTTGATTCTGTTATCTAGTAATAACATAATTTTTCTTGCAATCGTTCCTAATGTTTTCGGATAGTGTACATCGGTTTGGGTTGAATTTTGAACACTTGGAGTGAAATCAGCGGACGTTATGCGTAGTCCGGAACTTGAAGAATCCGAATCCGAATGAGTTTTCCGGGAGTTAAGAGTCCGGATGTGTTTCCGGAATGAGGAATCCGGCTGGGTTTTCGGGAAGGGTGAGTCCGGAAACCGGTTTTCCGGAAGCGAAGTCCGGATTAGTGCAGTCCGGAATGAGATCCAGAAAAGTGAGATCCGGAACCCTGGTCCGGATTGGGGAAGTCGGGTTAATCAAGGATCAATTTGGGGAGTGTTTTCAGGAGTACCCTCGAGTGTCAGACATTTGACTTATCATTCTCATTTTCCTTTAAATCATAGGTATCCCACCTAGAGATCTGAAGCCTAAGTGAGAAGTCTCGAGCAAGGACGACATGTGAGTTTTTCTAACTAAATACGTATTTTAAACGTGTTTTCAGGAGTAAGGAAATGGATATGAAATGGTATGTTTATATTACATGAAAATGCGTGTTTGGAAGTTAACTTAAAATGTATGCATACATTGTTGATAGATTTGTATTGGCTAAGTCGGGGGGTGTGTCCCGCCAGTGCTCACACCGAGGGGTGTGTCCCGTTTATGCCATGGGAGGAGTGACCCAGTAAGGCAGTGTGAGACTGACACGTCATCACTTCCGAGTGACTTCAGTGTGCCACTTACATGTGTGATTTTACGTGAAAGCTTTTGTTTAAAGTTGTTGTTTATAAATGTTATGAAATGTTTGAATATTTGAGATTGAAACTGTTGCCACTAGAGGGAGCTCACTAGACCTCATGGTCTAACCCTCGCTTTTCCAAACTAAAACTTTTCAAGGAAGCCGTTAGTTGGAAGCTTTGGGAAGGGCAAGGAGAAGAATTTAGGCGAGGATGCCTAGGCTATAGCTACTCCTATTATTTTTGTTGAACTTTTTGTTTACATTCTCAGTTGTGTATAGGTTGTTCCGCAAACCTAGTTTTGAGACAGTTGTAATCAATTAAATTTTGGGGCCATTTTGGCTGGTTGATTTAAGTTTAATGTTATGCTATGTTTTGGTTTTGGGGTTGTTACAATTGGTATCAGAGCCATAGTTTAAGAGATTTAGGTGACCGGACGAGCCTAGACTTAAATTGAGGGCGTTGTAACGACCCGGTTCCCAAACATACATCAAATAACATATATTGCATAACATTGTTTCATAACAAAAGATACATCATATAACATGTATGGTCCCTTAGTCTTTACAACCATAATAAGTATTTCATTACAAACTTTTTGCTACTTAATTTACATTATAACTAATAACAAAGTTATAAATACAAAATACTTCATGATCTTCAAAAGATAAGTCTTCCAAAAGTTATTCACAGTTTACCCTTTTCACTTGCTCTTACTTGATCCACGACTTGGTATACATATTTTTAAAATAAAATGAGGGTTAGACCTAGTGGTCTAAGTGAGAAAATCTATGTCAGTTTAAAATCATTTAAACATACACCATATACATAACACAATTTGAATACCAATTATGACTCATATGCATTGTGTACTTTCCTGTCTCATGGCCATAATAGTTGGTTGCGAGCCAACTAATCATTTTACTCCGCTGCACTAATATACAGCCAACTCCGCTGTCCCTCCGTACAGCCAAACTCCATCGGTCATAAGCCCGGCCAACGTGCACTCGTGTAGTGTAATGCTCGTATAAATATAATATACACCTCAATATATCATACTTCATACATATGCACATTATTACACTATTTATCACATTCTCAATCCACATATATGTATTCCAGTTTGAAAACATTTTAAAGTAAAACTCACCTGTTTGGTTATCAAAACGCCTCCAAGCTTTTCTCAAAACGATTCGATCTTTCACCCAGAATTCACAGAATCTGAAACAATTTAAATACAATTATCTCTTTACCAATTGAACTCATATGACTTACTAGAAGACTAAGAACTCTAGATGAATCTATCTAACTCTTATCCTCAAATGTTTCCCCCAAACACGAACTTAAGTCGAGTCCACAGTATTTCCAGTCCTCATTCATACTCTATTCAAGAGTCGACAAAACCAAAGTTACCGGATACTCAAAAGTATCTGGAATCTCAAAAGTGACCGGACAACCAAAGTTTCCGGACACCATGAACTATCCGGAGAACATACTTTCCGGATATACATTTTACCGGATAAGTGAATCTTTCCGGACAACATATTCAATCCGGATGACATCCGGAAACCAAAGCAATCCGGACACCATCCGGTATCTAATTTCAATCGGAAACTATAAAAAGAGAAACTTATCGGATATTTGACTCGTCCGGATACCTTAGCACAAGGGTTTCCGGATACTCCAACTACCGACCACTATCAAAGAGGAACTACCGGACACTATCAAATTCGTCCGGAAACTTCGATCTGTTCACTAAAATTCCTACCCAGATATCGATTGAAACCCATTTCTTTCAAACCAAATATACAAGTGCTTTGTAAATGAGTTTTCTAACCTATTCCAAACATCAATTTTATGCTTAAAACAGTTTTCATAAGAAAAGTAGAATGAACTCACCTTATGGAGATAAAACCCACTTCTCTTGCACAATCAACTTTAAATCAAACAACACCCTTGATTATATCAGTTTGAATCCTTAATTTGCATCAGAATCTGCTCTTCTTCTTTCTCTCTTCTTTTCTCTCTTCTCTCTCTTGCTGTGAACAAAACTCACACACACACACTTTTTAAATGAGAGACACCTCATTCTTCAAATGAAGAAATGGGGCGGTTTGTGGTGATGTGTTTAATCACATTTACCAAACAAACCCCAAACTTCAAATAAATGGCAAACATACCCTCTAACTTTTATAATAACCTTAAAGCTTACCCCTTAACTTATAACTCCATAAAATACTTAACGAAACTTAACTTATAAAACTAACCCCAAACCCACCTTAACTAAAATAATAAAAATTAAATAAACCAACAACGTACTTGGTTATTACAACATCTCCCCCTTAAAAGAATTCCGTCCCGGAATTCGGTTAAGTGAAAAGATGTGGGTATTTAGTTCTCATTTCTGATTCTGATTCCCAAGTAGCATCCTACCCTTTATGGTGTCTCCACTGTACTTTTACTTGCTTGATCTCCTTTCCATTCCGCAAAACTTTAACTTTACGGTCAACTATAGCTTCAGGTTCCTCCACAAAGTTCAACTTTTCATCAATCTGTATATTTGGTAGAGAAAATGCTTGCTCTGGTGTAACCAAACCCTTTCGGAGTCTTTGGTAGTTTCATGATGAAGTCGGTAGTAATCTGATCCCATTTACACATAGGTATTTCTAAACGTTGCAACTGACCAAAAGGCTTTTGATGTTCAATCTTTACTTTCTTACAAGTAGAACAACCTTCCACATGCTGAGCAATACTTCTTTTCATTCCCGGCCACCGGTAACATTGTCGTAGATCTTTATACATCTTATGCGTACCTGGATGAATAGAGAAACGAGATTGATGAGCTTCTTGAAGTACTCGATCACGTAAATTACCCAGATGAGGTATCCATATTCTATTTTCCAGACACAGTAACCCACGATCATCTTTTACGAGTGATGCTGATATACCACTAACCGTTCTGGTTTCAAGTGTTCTTCTTGAAAGGCTTCTACTTGACACTTCTTCAATTCGTCAAAGATGTTAGGTAGAAGTTCAGCTCGTAGTGCAATGGCTTTTATTGTTCCACTCCTTTCTTGACGACTCAGTGCATCAGCTACTACATTCGCCTTTCCCGGATGATATAGAATTTCACAGCCATAGTCATTCACTAATTCTAACCGTCTTCTTTGTCTCATATTCAGTTCTCGCTGGTCAAAAAGATGTTGGAGACTCTTGTGATCAGTATAAATTTGACATCTAGAACCGTATAGATAATGTCTCCAAATCTTTAGCGCGAAAACAACTGCTGCAAGTTCCATGTCGTGTGTAGGATACTGTCGTTCATAATCCTTCAGTTGACGAGAGGCATAAGCAATAACTTTCCCACGCTGCATTAGTACCCATCCCAATCCTAGTTTGGAAGCATCACTGTAAACAACAAAGTCGTTGGAACCTTCAGGTAGTGACAGTATCGGCGCGCTACAGAGTTTCTCTTTCAATATTCAAAATGCTTCATCCTGTTCTGCTTTCCAGGCGAACTGTATATTCTTTCGGGTCAGCTTGGTTAGAGGCGTAGCGATACGAGAAAAATCTTGTATAAACTTTCGATAGTAGCCGGCTAAACCCAGAAAACTTCGTACTTCAATTGGCGTTCTCGGCGGTTCCCACTTTTCAATTGCCTCTACTTTCATCGGATCAACTTGAATGCCTTTTTCTGAAACTTGTGCGGAAGGCAGTTTTTTTAGAACGTCTTCTTATTTAACCTTTAGTTGATGATAACCAGATCTTAGATCAATCTTGGAGAAATAACAAGCTCCAACTAATTGATCAAAGAGGTCATCAATTCTGGGAAGCGGATACTTGTTCTTAATCGTACGCTTATTTAGTTCCCGATAATCGATACACATTCTCATTGACCCATCTTTCTTTTTCACAAACAAGACTGGTGCACCCCACGGCAAAGTACTGGGTCTGATGAAGCCCTTATCAGAAAGATCTTGCAGTTGCGTCATCATTTCTTTCATCTCTGGAGGTGCCAGTCGATACGGTGTACGGGCAACAAGAGCGGCTCCAGGAATCACATCTATACCAAACTCTACTTGTCTAACGGGCGGAAGACTATTCAAGTCTTCTGGAAAAACTTTCGGGAATTCACAAACAACAGGAATATCTTCCAACTTATTCTTTTCTAGCTTAGTATCTATCACATAAGCTAAATAACTCGGGCAACCTTTGTTGACACACTTACGAGCTTTTAACATAGATATAAGGCAAGACTGATGATTTCTACGATCAACATAAATCACTACCGGTCCCCTCTCAGGTAATACAACATTAATTAACTTCTTATTGCAAACAATACTAGCCTGGTGCTCGGCTAACCAATCCATTCCCACTACCACATCAAACTCAATTAAAGTCATAGGAATTAACTGGATAGGTACTCCACATCCATCTATATTTATAACACATCTATCAAATACCTCTCTAACCGATACTTGATTATCATTCGCAGTTTCTACCATTAAAGCGTGATCTAACATTTTAGGCTTTAAATGCATATAAGCAGCAAATGAAGGAGACACAAATGATCGGTTCGCACCGGAGTTAAATAACACTTTAGCACTTGTAGAGTTTATTAAAAATGTACCTGTAACCACATCAGGAGTTTCCTCCGCTTCTTGCGTTGTCATTTGAAAGGCATGACCCCTTGCTCTTGGTAATTCTGGCCTTTGTACTACCGGCCTAACACCCGTTGGTCTCACTGACGTACCACTCTGCTGTACTCTCCACCGTGGACAATCAGACTGAATGTGATCAGGAGAATTGCATGAGAAACAAAATCGAGTTACCCTACAGTCTTTAGCAATATGGTCGGTCTTTCCACACTTGTAACAAACTTGAGGGTCAACTTGACAATTTCCTTGATGAATACGGTTGCATTTTGGACAAGGTCTTTCCGTTGGTCTGAAAGATGGACGACTATCAAATCTCGGAGCTTTGGACTTCTTTATCACCAGCATCCCTCCCTTTATCTCTTTCTACATTTTATGTAGCATCCACTGTGGCTGAGAAAGTATCGGTTCCCTTAGCAATTACTAATCCTCTGATCTCTGAATTTAACCCAAAGATAAACATTTCCATTTTAAGTGCTTCTGTAGCAACATAGTATTCGGCAAAGCGGGACTTCTCTAGAAAACGCGCAGTGTAATCCCGAACTGATAACTTTCCCTGTTGCAGATTCATGAACTCTTCTTCCAGTTGTCTAACGGCAGCTTGAGGACAAAACTGCCTTTTAAAAGCTATGGCAAATTCTTCACAGGAAAAAGTAGAATACACGTCTAGTCCTTTAGAAGTAATAAGAGCTTCCCACCAATATAACGCATCAGCCTTCAGCATCGCGGTCCCATATAACACTCTATCTTCATCGGCACATTTGCTGGTTTTAAAGATAGCTTCTATCTCTTTTAGCCACCTCATAGCCTTCACCGGATCTCTATCCCTTGACTAGGTTGGAGGTTTGCAACTTAAAAACATCTTGTAATCACACTTCTTGGGCACTGGTGTAACAATAGGTGTAACAGACGTCTCTCCTTCCAAGATAGGATATGGTATTACAGTTTCGGTATGACGAGTACGGTCGAACATAGCTTGTATACTAGATTGTAATCTTCCCATTTCTATAACCAAATCATCTCTGGTAACAAATTCAGTGCCTTGCGACTGACTCTACCTCCAGTTCTGCCCCTACCTCATTCTCCACCTCTTCCCCTTGTCCCGATTGTTGGATTCGTTCTATTAGGATTTCCTTCTCCCTCTCTATTCGTACGTCTAGTATTGTTAGCTTCAATCTTCCTAATCGTAGAACTATTTAGAAGTAGTGAAAAATAGGCCAAGTGAAGAAAGCCTCTTACAGAGGCTCTGCCGAACTTACCGAGAGATCAAGGTCAAGAAGCTACAGAAGCTACAGAGACGTCCTACAGAAGCTCTGTCATACGCGCAAAGAAGACCAAAGACTCGGAATCCGGTAAAGACTGATCTACAAAGGACCATACCGCAGAACCTCTGTAACACTTTACAGAGCCTCTGCGGTCCTCATTAAAGACTTGGAAGATATTTATAATATCTTGCTACTGTTCCTGGACCTGTTCATCAACTTGCATGGCAACGTACCCTGTCCAACTTCAACGTGTCAAACTCTGAGTGGACTCAATAGGGCTTAGTACATAATAGACGTCTGCGGCATTTAATGCAATACTATACGTACAACTATTCATGCCGTCCGATCAATAGTAGCTTATGCTTTATGGTCCCCTTGTAGTAGTATAAAAGGAAGACTCATGTTGAGTTCTTCCTAATCGAGAATCAAGAGACAAAAACATCACAAGAACACATAGCTTATACACTTTGAGAGTCATATCTGTTTTAAAGCTTTGCTTACTCACTGTTCTTAAATCTGTTCTTAATATAAATATATTCAGTAAACTTTGAGATATTATTTCCTGTTCACTGTTTATTTATATTGTGTTCTAAATCTATCAAACATATCTGTTAGTTCTTCAAATACGCTTCCGCATCAAAACATAAAGTTGAACTAATAGATCTGACAATCTTGTTTAAACAAAACGGGAACCAACAATTGGTATCAGAGCATAGCTCGATTTTTAAATATCAAGTGATCCTCGTTTGACAACATTATTGATAGATTTATTCTGTTTTTAACCTACTCTTCATCATAACTAAAAAGGTTTCTGTTTTCCTATCACTCTTTGATTCATTCTGATAGAAACCATTTTTCCAGGTTAGAACACCAGTAAAGTAATTCTAGATATTAGTTATTACCCAGAAATCCTTCCAGATCTTCATACTCATAAATCTTTCATCATATTATCCTTTCTGAACCCCTGAAAAACTCTTACAATGACAAATACCAATAACTTTTTCACTGCTGGCTCATTAACCAAACCTCCTACTCTCCTTCGAGATGAGTATCCTCAATGGAAGATAAGAATGGTTCATTTCTTTGAGGGTACTGAAAAAACTCTCAAACAATATCTTTACAATCCTCCTCCGGTCCCTATGATAACTATGCCACGTGTACCAGCTACTGTTGAATCTCCTGAAATCCCTGAACATCAAAAACCTAAGCCAAAAGGAGAATGGTCAAATGAAGATAAGGCAGAAGATGAAGTTGCACAGAAAACAAAAAGAATATTGATCATGGCTATCCCCAACGAACTTTTTCAATCCTTAGATGCATGCGAAATAGCGCACGATCATTGGAAAGAATTAGAAAGACAGTTGGAAGGGGGTGCTAAAACACAGAAGAACCGAAGGGCACAATACATAAATGAATATCATGCCTTTAGAGCCTCTGCAACAAAATCTCTGCAAACAACATACGACCGGTTCAACTCCCTCATAAACAAATGCAGAAAGTCAGGCATTCACAGAACCTCGGAAGAAAATAACGTCATGTTTCTAAAAAGCCTGAATGATGAGTGGCTTCAATTGTCTATGTCTTTACAAACAAACCAAGATCTAGACTCATGGACACTCTCTGATCTCTATGGAACACTAGCTGCACAAGAGCCTCAAATAGCACAGGCTAAAACACTAACCATTGCACCATACGCATTGGTTAGTAAATCATTAGAGGCTACAGAAAGACCGAGAAATGAGAGAGCAACAGAGGAGAAGAAGAAGAAGAAGAAGAAGATAGTGATGGTTGATAGCGAAGAAGACGAGCTGATAGAGGAAGAGATAACTCTTGCGTCATTAGCTAAATCATTGGCTCTATTGTCAAGAGAGTTCAGAGGTAACCAAAGGAATTCTGGAAATGACAGATATAGCAGAGACAACCAGAGCGGTAGAAGAGATGATGGAAGAAAAGAAGAATCGAGTGACCGACAGAGGTCAGACTACAGAAATGATGACCAACAGAGGTCGAGCGACAGAAACTACAGAGGAAATGACCGACAGAGGTCAGATGACAAGGTAGGCCACACACAAGAATGCTACAAATGTGGTAAGCCTGGTCATTACGCAAACGAATGCCGAACAGAGAAAGGTGGAGATCAACAGAAGTCCGACGATCGAACTAGAAACACCTCTCAAGGTTGTTTCAACTGCGGCAAGCCAGGCCATTTCGCAAAAGAATGCAGAAGTAGACAAAATCGCCCACAGAAGGACTCAGCTTTTTACAAAAAGAAGGCTGAATATTATGCGCAAAAATCCCTAATGGCGAACAAAGGGCATTCTGAAGCAAACAAGGAGGACTTCGAGTCAGACTCTACCTCTGATGATGAATTCACCACCAATGCCCTGTGCTGTGGCATGGCAGAAGTCGACTCCAACACTGACACTGAGGTATCCATTTCAAACTCTACCTCTTGTACTAAATCTGTAGATAATGATTCAATTAAACTTAACATTGAACTGATTGAACTAAAAGAGATAAATGAAAGCATTCAGAAAAGACTCACCTTTAATGAGAGAGAAGTAAGGCTTCTCACTCAAGAAAAAGGCAAATTTTTTGAAGAAAAGGAAAGAGTAGAAAAATATTGGAGCAAAAATATAGATCCTTTAAAAGGGCAAATTTCTGAATTAACCTCTGCTTTAAAAATCAAAACAAAAGAGCTTTCAGTTTCTAGGAGTGAAACAACTGACATAAGAGCTCTCAAAGAATACTTTCAAAGAGAGAGAGAGAGGTACTTTGGCAAGATCTTCTAAGAAGAGAAGTTTTACTTAAAAACTATAAAGATGCACAGAAGGTGTATGAAAAGGTAAACTCCCAAATAGCAAGACGAGGTATAGGGTACAGTGATATTACCTTAGGTGTTGAAAATAAAAGACTAAAACCTTTGTCCTCTCTATTTGTTTTGGGAAAAACAAATAAACCAAATTTTCCAAACTTACTCTCTGTAAGTAAAAGGGTTAAAATCTCTGCAGAACCTCACTTGAGGAAACATACGAAGATGATCAATGTGTGGTTTGAAAACACAGATTCATCATCTTCAGCCTCTGTCAATAGAGGAATCAAACCAAAGAAATATCTGAAAACACAAGATCAGATTGGTATCTTTAAGTTTGGTAAACCAGAGACTCAAACACAGGTCGCTTTTGTCTGTATGATAAATGTCGAAAAGAAATTATCTGCAAAAGCTCCTGAGTTTAAACCCATCTTTTCAGAAGAAAAACTTAAAGAATCAATTGAAAAAGAAATTTTGGAAGTTTTTAAATCAAATGTTTTAGAAAATCTCTATACATCTTCTATAGATAAAATTCTAGCTGAAGATATCTCATCAGAAACCTCCGCTATCTATGAAAGTTATTCTACAGAGGAAGAAAGCTCGTACGATACATGCTCAGAAAATCCAGCCTCTGTTGAAAGAGATGACTCAAACTCTGTATATGAGGACGATTCATCCTCTGACGACTCAGAGACTGATTCTAAATCAGGGATAGTTCACTGTGACACAGAGGATGTTAAATTCTCCTCTGAGGTTCTTAACAGAACAATTTCTCCAAAAGAGAAAATCACAGAGATACCTATCTGTCCAGATTTTCTCAAAATGTGTATACAAGTCAAAACCTCTACAGAGCTTGATAATCTGAAAAGGGCCTCTGAAAATCCTAAAAGCTCAAAATTTTCAAAACCTTTAAAGAAAATTAAAGAGAATCCCACTTGGCAACAAAAAAAGGGCCTGAAGCTAACAAATATTTTTCCTCTGTGACAGTGAATAAAGATGTTCACCACAGAAGAGACTCACAGAAGGCAGGACCTAAACAAGACTTTTGCAAATAACATTCTAGTATTCATAGATCTTCTTGTAATAGGAAATCTAATGTTAAGAAAGAATGTAATGCCTCTGTGGTTCAGTTCAATAAATTCAATGAAAAGTTCAAACAAATCACGTCTCATATTAAATACTGTCATTGCTTTGATCTTATGTTCAAATTGAATAATCACTTCTCAAGTCCAGATTGCTTACTCTCCACTAAAATTCAAACTCCAAAGTCAGAACCAAGAGAGAAACAATCTGATTTTTCTACAAAAGATAAAATGTATTTCAAGAATTCTAAGGCAAACTTGAAAAATTCTAACAATATTGGACCCATATGGATATGGGTACCTAAGTCTCTGTGATTGTCTTACAGAAGTGGTTTGTGCCAATTTGGTATCTTGACTCCGGATGCTCAAGGCACATGACTGGCGACAGAAGTTTACTATCCACGTACAAAGAAACACACGATGGTGGATGTGTAACTTTTGGAGACGACAAGAAGGGACACATCAAAGGCTATGGAGTCATACAGAAGGAAAACGTCTCTGTATACAAAGTTGCATATGTGAATGGCCTTAAACACAACCTACTCAGTGTAAGTCAACTCTGTGATACAGGATTCGATGTGTTATTCAAAAGAACTTTCTACTCTCTGCAAAGTGAAGACACAGGAATGGAACTTCTGCGAGCCGGAAGAAGAGGTGATCTGTATCTGATGAATTTTTGTTCCAAGAACAAGGACAAAGTTTGCCTTGTAGCCTGCAAAAGTGAGGAAGCCTGGTTATGGCATAACAGGTTCTGTCACTTGAACTTTCACACCTTGAATACAGAAGTTAAGAAGTGACAATGGCACAGAATTTAAAAACTCTGTCATTGAAGTCTATCTTTCTAGAGAAGGAATATCACAGAACTTCGCTGCCGCACGCACTCCACAGCAGAACGGCGTAGTCGAAAGAAAGAATCGAACGCTCGTGGAGGCCGCAAGAGTTATGCTATCAGCATGTGGATTACCGATGAACTTTTGGGCAGAAGCGATTTCTACCGCTTGTTATACACAGAACCGTTCAACCATTGTGAAAAGACACCTCAAGACTCCTTACGAATTGATCAACAAAAGGCGGCCAAACATCAAATTTTTCCGTGTGTTCGGATGTAAATGCTTTGTTTTAAACGACAGAGATTCCAGAGGAAAGTTTGAGGTAAAAGCTGACGAAGGCAAATTCATTGGATACTCTGCCACTTCCAAAGCCTACAGAGCATTCCTTACAAGGTCTCGCAAAATCGTAGAAAGCATCAATGTTTCTTTTGATGATTCATTCCAGAAGACTTCTGAGCAAATCAGTTCAGAACTCGGACTTAAAAGGGAAACCTCTGGCATCTCGCAAACGAAAGAAGACTTAAATCTTCTATTTTTAGAGATGTTCCACGACGACATTGATCCCTCTGTTGGAACAAACAGAGCTTCTGAAGAACCATCTTCCAACGGTCAAAATCCTACAGGTATGACTCTAACTGGTCCAAATAATGCTTCATCTTCTTCTATAAATACTACAGATGCAAATGTCGAGGTAGAGACCGCAGAAGATGAAACAATAAGGAAAACGACCACAGAAGCTGTTGAAAATCAAACTTCACAATCCACAGAGGATATAGAGGACCAAGTCTATACGTCCTCAGAGGAACAAACTCCACCACCTCTCATACCAATCATTCCACAAGCTGTAGGATCAACTACAAAGGCACGCACTACTACAGAGGCTATACAAGAAGAAGAAGAAGAAGAAGAAGAAGCCTCTGAAGAAAGATTCGATGACATTGGTGACCACCTTCCACGCACAACTAAGTGGACAAAAAGCCATCCTCCAAGCCAAATAATCGGCGAACCTTCTGACACAGTAAAAACCAGATCTGCCACTGCTAATTTTTGTTTCTTTACAAATTTTATCAGTATGATAGAACCAAAGAAGATTTCTGAAGCCCTAGATGACCCAAACTGGGTAGACGCCATGCAAGAAGAACTTCTGCAGTTTGAGCGTAATAGAGTATGGACTTTAGTACCTCTGCCACGAGGGAAACAGGCCATTGGGACTAAGTGGGTCTACAGAAATAAGAAGGATGAAGATGGAGTGGTCATCAGAAACAAAGCACGATTAGTGGCCAAGGGATATAGACAAGAAGAAGGCATAGACTACGATGAGACTTTTGCCCCTGTCGCACGGCTCGAAGCAATAAGAATATTCTTAGCCTTCGCAGCCCACAGAGGATTTAAAGTTTATCAGATGGACGTAAACTCAGCTTTTCTCAATGGTGAAATCCAAGAAGAGGTTTACGTAAATCAGCCACCAGTGTTTGAAAGCTCAAAGTTCCCAAGGCATGTATACTACCTTGAAAAGGCTCTGTACGGACTGAAACAGGCTCCAAGAGCATGGTACGATCGACTTTCTACCTTTCTTCTAGTCAATGGCTACGACAGAGGTACAACATATACAACCTTATTCTATAAACGTAAAAACAGTGAAATAATGCTTGTACAAATCTACGTGGACGACATAATTTTTGGGTCTACTAATACAGAAGAGTGCAAAAGTTTTGAAAAACTCATGCAGAGTGAGTTTGAGATGAGTATGATGGGAGAATTAACATTCTTCCTAGGACTCCAAATCAAACAATCATCAGAAGGAATTTTTATAAATCAGGTCAAATATGTCTCTGACATTCTTTCCAAGTATAGCCTCTCTGATACCTCTGCAATGAAAACTCCAATGGCTACTGGAAACAAGTTATTCTTAGATCCAGATGGCATCTCTGTAGAATGCACTCTTTACAGAGGCATGATTGGATCTCTGTTATACTTAACTGCAAGCAGACCTGACATTATGCATGCCACGTGTCTTTGTGCACGTTATCAAGCTAATCCTAAGAAATCACATTATGATGCTGTTAAGAGAATCTTTAGATACCTAAAGGGGACCAAAAATCTTGGTCTCTGGTATCCACAGAACTCTGGTTTTTGTCTTAAAGCCTATACAGATTCAGACTATAGAGGATGCATGCTCGACAGAAAGAGTACCTCTGGGAGTTGTCAATTCCTAGGTGGTAAACTAGTCAGTTGGACCTCCAAGAAGTAGAATTGTGTCTCAACATCTACAGCAGAAGCTGAATACGTTGTTGCTGCTAGCTGTTGTTCTCAGGTTCTGTGGATGAAGACTCAGCTAAAAGACTACGTCCACATCCTATTCAAGATACCCATCTTCTGTGATTCCAAAAGTGCCATTGCCATCTCTGCCAATCCAGTGCAACATTCAAAAACCAAGCATATCGATATAAGGTACCACTTCTTGAAACATCATGTTGAATACGGTACAATCGAGATGCATTTCGTGCCCACAGAATATCAACTCGCGGACTTATTCACCAAAGCTTTAGATGAGAAAAGATTCAATTTCTTGGTGGGTAAATTAGGAATGATCAATATGACGTGAAAATCCTCTGTAAGTATAGCTTATCTTCTGTAAATATGTGTATAAATATATTTCTTTATTTTATTACTATGATTGATTTCTTTCTGTATGTAAATTCTCAATCTTAAAATAGTTCTTGATATCACAGAGCTTCTGTGGGTCTGCTCAGAACCTCTGACGACCCCTACAGAACCTCTGGTAAACATGACCTATGTTCAATGCAAAACTTATCATTCTTTGATCCAAGCATAGGTCAAGGGGGAGCAAAAGGAAATTACTTGATCTACAGAGGTGATTAGATCAAGGGGGAGCAAAAAGGGACCCTGAAATGATCTACAAAGGTAAATCTTTCAAGGGGGGGGGGGGGGGCAAAGAAGAGTGTCGATGAATCTATATCAACAGAAGTCAGACATCACTGCCGAGAAAAGGAGAACCAAAAGGTATGTCTCTCGTACAAAAGATTTTTGAAAATAGTTTTCTAGGACACAAATTGTCAAATATGTCCTAAAAATACTGTGAATAACATGTCAAAAATCAAAAGATCAAAAAGTTTCATAAAATTCGAGTTATGAGAAATTTAAGGTCATAGAGCTTCTGCTGAACTCAACAGAGGTTCTGCAAGAAATATGCTCTGTGATCGCAAATTTAGCCTCTATCGATCTTTTGGAATGCTATCTCGGAAACCGAATACACACACCATGACCTTCTCGAACAAAACTTTTTTCATAACAGTTTTCTCGGACACCAACTTTCAAATATGTCCGAAAAACATCTCTTAAAACAGATCAAAAATTGGATGATCAAAAAGTTTAATAGAATTTTAGTTATGAGATTTTTTCCCTGACAGAGCTTCTGCAAGTTCCAACAGAGCCACAAAACCTCAGAGTAAAAATTATTCACTAAAATCCTATCGATCCTCTCCAATGCCTTTACAAATGTTTTGGTTAAAGAAGAACCTACAGAGTCATGATAACAATGAGATATGAGGCATGAACTTCAAGTTTTTCAAAATCACAGAGCTTCTGTAAACCACAGAGATTCTGTCAATCTGCAACTTGGGCATTTCTGTAATAATAACGATTACTTTTACTGAGAGTGAAATTCATATAGCTAAGAACAACCCCACGCGCCTAGCATTAATGGGTCGCGCACGACGTCCTGTCATCGTCTGACATGGCCTACGTGTCTCTTTTTCATTGGGCATACATGGAACGTTTTCTATGGAAAGTTGAACCCGCCGTTCTAACTCGAGTACGGATTCCAAATATTTATCCATTGCCATATATTTTTACTCTTTCGAATTCTACCATTTTACACTCATATAAAACCCAAGCTTACCTTCTCATAAAACCTTTACAAACTCTCATTCTTCTCCGGCGAAACCCTGCAAAAGCTTGCAAGAATCTTATTCTTCTTACCAAATGGCTTCATCTTCTCAAGTTATCTCCCCTACACACTCTCCGGCGAACTCACCAGAACATTCACCTGCTCATTCGGAACATTCAGAAAACCCCCATCTCGACAAAAATATTGAACAAGAAGATTCCGGTGACACAGCTGACTTTGCTCCGACCACACATCTTCAAAACTTTATAGCAAAGGATCATTTCGAAAAGGTACTGCCAATCAAATCAAACAATTGCTACTTGGTCCCCTCCCCCACTGCTTTCGGCGAAGCCCATGCCCTTCTTCTAAACATCATGGAAAATCATGTCGTCTTCCCTTTACTTTCAAGAACCCCAAACAAAATACCTGTTAGGTATTTGAACCAGTTTTGGCAAAGTTGCCGATATGATAAAGATGATTCTCTTATCAAAGGGTACATCTCCAAGCCTGACAAATCTGAGCATTTGGAAATCAAGTTTAATAGAACGATGTTCTCACTTGAGTTCAACCTACCAACAAGGGGTCTTCTTGGACTGAAGAGATATGCAGAACAACCAACAGACGACGAGCTCTGTCGTTTTGTAGAAATGCTTGGGTACAACACCCAACTTAGGAAGAGAAATGACTTCCGCAGAGGCAGACTACCACCTCTGTGGAACACCTTGTTTTCAATCCTCAACAGATGCCTTACAGGGAAGATAGGCAGCATTGACCAGAGCTCGCATCAGATCTTAACCATCATGTATGGGGTCTACTACGATCTCCCACTCGATTACTCGACCATCATGATGCAGGAGATAATCAATACGATCGACAGAAAGAACAACACCAGAAGGGTAAAAGAGAACGATCCTAAGTTTCTACCACCTCTACAATTCCAAAGGATATTGGGAGTCCTGTTCGAACCTCTGTTGATAATACAGAACTGGCCAATGGAAGGGCCGACTCCCAAACAGTTCCCAATGAACAAAAACATCCCCACCGATCATATAGATGGCTACACCCACTGCAGACCTCTGTCAAAGAAGCTTCTGAATTATGCCACGAACAAAACCCTTAAGTTAGAGTATATACGCGATCATAGGACACCAAAACCGAGCCCGGTGACACCCCCGCGTTTAGGTGTCCCCCTAGGAACAAAGGTTGTAGAACCCCTCTCTACAGAAGCGAAGAAGCAGAAACTAGCAAAACACTTGGCAATCCAACTTAGTTTTATGGCCAAACGTGACGAGCTCGTATCAAAGAAGTCTTCTTCGAAAACCTCTGCCTCTACCCCAAAGACAAAGAGGAGGAAAACTGCAGAAGGCACCTCCACAAGTATTGCAGAAGATCAACCTTCACCTCCTCATGCCACAGAAATTGACTCCACTGCTCCTCCCTCTTCTCCAGAACAGAAGAAGAAAAGAAAATCGAAAACCACTGAGGAAGGGGCACCAAAACCAAAAATAAGGAAGACCAAAAAGAAGCTTGATAAATTGGTTACCATCGCAGAAGAGGAAACTGCAGAAGAAGGAACTGTAGAAGAAGAGGTCGCAGAAACCCGGGTCGAAGAAACTGCAGAAGAAGAAGTTGCAGAAGAGGGATATCAATCACCTTATCAATCCCCAGATCGATTCGCTCATCAAGGAAACTTAAACGACTTTCTTCAACACCCTGACTTTGCTAACACCCTAAATACAGCTGGGTGGAATGCACCACCACTTGACCACCACACCACAGAAGAACAAGACTTCTCTATCTCTGGCATTGACACCAATCTGCAAGAAGATGATCAAACCCTCAGAGATCAATCATCTGAAACCCCTAACATTCTACAGAATCCCTTCATCTAACAGGGAATGGACGTCCACAGAAGGAGTCCAAGCCAAGCTTCAGAAGAAGGAATAGAGGAAATCAACTTGTCAGATGTTGAAACTAGGGAAAGGCTTAGGCTACAAGCAGAAGCTCTGTGGAACAGAGATGAGGTTAAAAAGGCCTTAGATAGAATCGGAGAAAAAGTAAAAGGGACAGAAAAAGATGCCGTAGAAGTAGAAGGCACTCATCCTCAAACCCCTCCCAGTGCAACCCACACTTCTAACACCGCAGGTCTAGCTGCAGAAGGTGTTATTGAACAAGAGCAGCACAGCTCGACCCAAACCCAACCCATGAAAGAGTTGCAAAGCTCTTTCACATCTTTTACAGAGACAACATCAACGGCCTTGCTAAATCTGAACACCAAAATGGACAATCTGTCCACAGAGGTGAAATCCGCCATCACAAAGATGAAGTCTTCTGCTCAAACAATTGCCACAACTACAGCCACTTCTGCTGCTAAAGATTTCGAAATAGCCGCAACATCTGCATTCAAGGAATCAGTCAAGCATTTCCTTGAACAAATGAACAAGCAATCCAACAAATCAAAGGGCATTACACCTACAGATCTACAGAACGCCCTCAAACACGTACAAGAAGAGGCAATGCGTAACACTACAATGATGCAGCCAAAAGACTACATGACTAGTCATCGTCTCTTTCATTACTGCAAATGCCAACTACGTCAAAGAATTCAGAAAAAGTGTCGGCAGAATGCGCTTCAACACAGAGGCAGAGCTTGCAACTCTAATCGACCTCTGTGATGATGTATGTGCGAAGTTGATGGCCGCAGGAGCAGAACTACCAAAGAAACCCAAAGCTTCCTGCAGAGCAGAGGGTACTTCTGATAAGAGTCAGGATGACTCTGATGATGACCATCCTGGTCCATCAGATCATCCTGAGGGGGAGAATATAAGGGATAAAGCTACGACCAGAGGACTACAAGCTCCACCAATCGCAGCAGAACCAATCAGCCAAGCCCCTCCACAACAAACCAAAGATCAACAAACTCAACAGACCACAGAGACAACACCCATCTCTGTGGAATCAACCGCTGAAGAAACCTATGTACCAGAAGCTCAAAAGACCACAGAGGCAACACCCACCTCTATGGAATTCCCTACAATGTTTGGAGTAGATGTTCAACATCTGTCATCCTCCACAGAAGAAGGTCTTCCCTCCCAAACTACAAAACCAAAAGAAAAACCCCAATCCATCCCAAGAAGAAAGTCCATTGCCCACAAACCAAAAAGAGCAACGACCTCTGCTTCTTCTGTTCTAAGGAATATGCACAAAACAATGACTGAACGAATGGCGCAGAGAGAAGAAGAAAGGCACAGGTTCACATTAGCTTTCAAAATGGCAAGAAGATTTGATATCCAACCTTCACCAACAGAAACCAAGCTCACAGAAGAAGTCACCAAAGAACCTCCAACAGAGGTTACAGAGCAAATCAAGACAACAGAACCAACGCCACAAAAGTCCCCTCAAACACAAGTGTCAAAACCTACAGAGGCAACCCCCATCATTCCAACAGAAGCACCAACAACCAAACCTACAGAAGCAACAAGTTCTGCACCTCCAAAAGCCAAAGACAAGGGCAAAGCAATAATGACAGAAGAGCCCAAGAAAAAGAAATCATTGCCCAAGCCTACAGAGAAATTGATGAAGAGCGCCTTTGATGCCTTTCAAACTCCAAAGCCTGAAGAAGAGGACTGGGCATATGGATTGAAGCCTATGTCAGACATTCCTCTATCAGGAAGAGCTGCAGAAGTTGTTAAAAAGATGGAAAGTCTCAGAAGACAAGTACCACAACCTGGTCCAACACAAGAAGAAATGGAAGAAGTGGTATACAAATACCTCTATAAACAATCTTTTCAGACCAATCATCCAACAGATCATGTGACAGATCCAAAGATCAGAGAAGATATTGACAACGTCTTCACCAGGACAAAGCCAAGAACCAAAGCAGACGTCTTCTCAATCCACAAGATCAAAAAGGTAATCTTTTGTAGATACTCCTTCACCAGAACCTATCCAAGGGACAGGTACAATATTTACAGAGTCAGGAGGGTAAATAATTCAGAAACCACCTTCGCTGATGCTGACCTAAGGAATCTGAATCCCTATGATCGACCTGACCTTCTGCAATGGAAGAAGGACAACTACAACACAGAGCCAAACACCAGAGCCTATCAAGTGCTGAGAAAAGCAATGAGGGAAAGCCTTCTGATCTACAGTCTGACAGACTTTCAGCTGGGAAAGGATCTTGGTCTCAAACATCTGAACCAACGACCACCAGAGGATCGCTGCCCACCTGACGCCGTGCCCAACTCAATCATTACAGAACCAAGGTTCGGGTTAGTATTTCAAAACCCACAAGGCGAAGTCAAACTTTTGGTGAGCATGGACTGTCAGAAGTACGCAACTAGTACTCTGAACAAGTTCAGAGAAAACCTTGTAAAATACAGAGATACCGAGCAAATGGATAGAGACGCTGCAGATACCTTCATCAGAGAGATTGATGCTACAATACGCTTAAGAGAACTCTGCATCAGTTTCTACAAAGAGATAAGAGAAGTCGGAAGAGACAACAAAAGTTTCAACGATTTCAAAGACGCCAAAATCTGATTCTCAAACAACCAATCTCTGCAAACCATGTTAAAGTTTATCTCATTGTACTCAAATGTAAAATGCCTCTGGCATATCTCTGAATGAAAGAACTTTCGAGGTATTGTTTAACCTTTGTCTTATCTAACTTAGCCTAAAAATACTTAAATGTCAAATTTTTATTTTTCACTACTTAGGGGGAGATTGTTAGCTTCAATCTTCCTAATCGTAGAAGTATTTAGAAGTAGTGAAAAATAGGCCAAGTGAAGAAAGCCTCTTACAGAGGCTATGCCGAACTTACCGAGAGATCAAAGTCAAGAAGCTATAGAAGCTACAGAGACGTACTACAGAAGCACTGTCATACGCGCAAACAAGACCAAAGACTCGGAATCCGGTAAAGACTGATCTACAAAGGACCATACCGCAGAACCTCTGTAACAGTTTACAGAGCCTCTGCGGTCCTCATTAAAGACTTGGAAGATATTTATAATATCTTGCTACTGTTCCTGGACCTGTTCATCAACTTTCATGGCAACGTACCCTGTCCAACTTCAACGTGTCAAACTCTGAGTGGACTCAATAGGGCTTAGTACATAATAGTCGTCTGCGGCATTTAATGCAATACTATACGTACAACTATTCATGCTGTCCGATCAATAGTAGCTTATGCTTTATGGTCCCCTTGTAGTAGTATAAAAGGAAGACTCATGTTGAG
Organism: Saussurea involucrata; assembly: GCA_033807775.1. Lineage (NCBI taxonomy): Eukaryota > Viridiplantae > Streptophyta > Magnoliopsida > Asterales > Asteraceae > Saussurea > Saussurea involucrata. Next base: position 73,435,817 of record CM066327.1, on the reverse strand, counting down.
TTCTTCCTAATCGAGAATCAAGAGACAAAAACATCACAAGAACACATAGCTTATACACTTTGAGAGTCATATCTGTTTTAAAGCTTTGCTTACTCATTGTTCTTAAATCTGTTCTTAATATAAATATATTCAGTAAACTTTGAGATATTATTTCCTGTTCACTGTTTATTTATATTGTGTTCTAAATCTATCAAACATATCTGTTAGTTCTTCAAATACGCTTCCGCATCAAAACATAAACTTGAACTAATAGATCTGACAATCTTGTTTAAACAAAACGGGAACCAACAAGTACCACTTGCCATTCTGTAGATTTTCACAGGGTTAATATACACATAAGCATATACCCCATATAATAAGGTATCCTGGTTCAAACATGTACCTGTAAGTTCATGATTACACTGGCCAAATGTTATTTGAAATTACCTTACATGATGTTCCTTCTACCTTTTATATTTAGCATCCCAAGGTTCTAAAATAATAGGGACATCCTACTTCACATGCAGTTTAAGTCTAGGTATGGATCCGAATACCTAAATCCCTTAAACTAGGGCTCTGATACCATCTGTAACGACCCGGTTCCCAAACATACATCAAATAACATATATTGCATAACATTGTTTCATAACAAAAGATACATCATATAACATATACGGTCCCTTAGTCTTTACAACCATAATAAGTATTTCATTACTAACTTTTTGCTACTTAATTTACATTATAACTAATAACAAAGTTATAAATACAAAATACTTCATGATCTTCAAAACATAAGTCTTCCAAAAGTTATTCACAGTTTACCCTTTTCACTTGCTCTTACTTGATCCACGACCTGGAATACATATTTTTAAAATAAAATGAGGGTTAGACCTAGTGGTCTAAGTGGGCAAATCCCTGTCAGTTGAAAATCATTTAAACAGACACCATATACATAACACAATTTGAATACCAATTATGACTCATATGCATTGTGTACTTTCCTGTCTCATGGCCATATTAGTTGGTTGCGAGCCAACTAATCATTTTACTCCGTTGAACTAATATACAGCCAACTCCGTTGTCCCTCCGTACAGCCAAACTCCATCGGTCCTAAGCCCGACCAACCTGCACTCGTGTAGTGTAATGCTCGTATAAATATAATATACACCTTAATATATCATACTTCATACATATGCACATTATTACACTATTTATCACATTCTCAATCCACATATATGTATTCCAATTTGAAAACATTTTAAAGTAAAACTCACTTGTTTGCTTATCAAAACGCTTCCAAGCTTTTCTCAAAACGATTCGATCTTTCACCCAGAATTCATAGAATCTGAAACAATTTAAATACAATTATCTCTTTACCAATCGAACTCATATGACTTACTAGAAGACTAAGAACTCTAGATGAATCTATCTAACTCTTATCCTCAAATGTTTCCCCCAAACACGAACTTAAGTCGAGTCCACAGTATTTCCAGTCCTCATTCATACTCTATTCAAGAGTCGACAAAACCCAAAGTTACCGAATACTCAAAAGTATCTGGAATCTCAAAAGTGGCCGGACAACCAAAGTTTCCGGACACCATGAACTATCTGGACAACATACTTTCTGGATATACATTGTACCGGATAAGTGAATCTTTCCGGACAACATATTCAATCCGGATGACATCCGGAAACCAAAGCAATCCGGACACCATCCGGTATCTAATTTCAATCGGAAACTAAAAAAAGAGAAACTTACTGGATATTTGACTCGTCCGGATACCTTAGCACAAGGGTTTCCGGATACTCCAACTACCGGACACTATCAAAGAGGAACTACCGGACACTATCAAATTCGTCCGGAAACTTCGATCTGTTCACTAAAATTCCTACCCAGATATCGATTGAAACCCATTTCTTTCAAACCAAATATACCAGTACTTTGTAAATGAGTTTTCTAACCTATTCCAAACATCAACTTTATGCTTAAAACAGTTTTCATAAGAAAAGTAGAATGAACTCACCTTATGGAGATAAAACCCACTTCTCTTGCACAATAAACTTTAAATCAAACAACACCCTTGATTATATCAGTTTGAATCCTTAATTTGCATCAGAATCTGCTCTCCTTCTTTCTCTCTTCTCTCTCTTGCCGTGAACAAAACTCTCTCACACACACTTTTTAAACTTTGGTTGTCTAAATGAGAGACACCTCATTCTTCAAATGAAGAAATGGGGCGGTTTGTGGTGATGTGTTTAATCACATTTACCAAACAGACCCAAAACTTCTAATAAATGGCAAACATACCCTCTAACTTTTATAATAACATTAAAGCTTACCCCTTAACTTATAACTCCATAAAATACTTTTTTTTGCAAGAAACTCCATAAAATACTTAACGAAACTTAACTTATAAAACTAACCCCAAACCCACCTTAACTAAAATAATAAAAATTAAATAAACCAACAACGTACCTGGTTATTACAGGCGTAGAAATCACAACTGAGAATTAGGAAAGCGTTAGGAGAGCACTATATCAGGAATGAGAGTAATAGGGTAGCGAGGACAGTTATGTAAGGTAGGTTCGGTATTTCACCTGGTCAGTGTAATTGCGAACTTACAGGTGCATGTATGTGCTTCCTTTGCCTTATTATTCTAAAGTTGTGGTCCTAAGTTGTTTATTTTGGTATGTTACAGTAAGCAAAGATGTCGGGGCGAACACTAAGAAGTAGGTCGGTACCGGTAGATGAGGAAATCCTTATGGAGGATGGGCCGGTTGATCTCCCAAGGCAGGCGGCCACACGTGGGAGAGATGGAGGTCGTGGGAGAGGAAGGGGATGGGCACCCCGACGGGCTGCCACCCAGGCTGAGGGAACAGGTGTGGCGACTCGGGGAAGGAAAAAGGCACCTATTGTTCGTAGGGCATGGAGTATGGAGATCCCTGAGGACCGTGAGTTGTCTCAGCAGGAGAGCACGACATCGGTAAGGGGAAGAAACCTGACAAGGGGGCGGGGTCGAGGCCGCACCCAAGCTTTCGTAACTGAGGAGAAGTTTATTGCTGAGATGGGCAAGTTGCAAGAAACGCTGCAAGCATTATTGGAGAATCAGGTTAAGTCTACGTCGGAGGGACGAACCAAAAGTGGAAATGAGACGAAGACTGAAGCGTCTAGCTTACCTCCGACTGTAGTGGGAGATCATTCACAGTTGACTCCGTATGTGGCTGAGGAATCTAAAGCAATGAAGGGATGTACTTTTAAGACTTTTGCGTCATGCAAATCTCCTTCTTTTAGCGGAAGCGTAATCCAGTGATGGCTCGAAGGTGGATTCGGGAAATGGAATTGTCTTTTGATACCAGTAAGTGTGCTGAGGGGGCAAGGTACTGTACGCGATGTTGATGCTGAAATTGGATGCTATATTTTGGTGGGACATAGAAACTGGCGGGAAAGGGTCAAAAGTGGCCAAGACAACTACGTGGGAATCTTTCACCAAAAGATTTATGACTTAGTTTTGCCCAGTGGCAGCGGTTAAGAAGTTTGAAGAGGAATTTCTGGGCGTTGGAACAAGGGACGATGTCAGTGCAGGAGTATACATCTAAATTTATCGAGAAAGCGCGATTCGCGGAATTGTATGTGCCTACTGAGGAGAGGCGCATAGAGAGGTACATTTGGGGACTAAAAAGCAGCGTGAGAGAATTGGTTCAGGTGAAGGATCCTGCTACTTTTTAAGTTGCAGTAAATACAACGGAACACACAGAGTAGGAGAAGAACAGATAGATGACAGAGAAGGTTAGGGATAAACGGAAATGGGAAGGGCCGAATCGTGAGGTTAAGAGGGTGGACGCTCCTAGACCCGAGCTGCGGGTGGGACCGAGAGTGGGAGAGAAACCGTGTGGAAAATGCAACATAATGCATAGAGGAGAGTGTTTGGCTGACAGAGAAGGGTGTTATAAGTGTGGGAAGATGGGGCACATGGCGAAAGATTGCCATAGTCCGAGGTCATGCTACCAATGTGGTTCGCTCGACCACATCAAAACGGACTGTCCACAACTGAAGAAGGGAATTACTGGTGGTTATGGATGGAGCATCAAAGGAAGGGGCAGAGATAGGAGGGTGGAGCCAGCTCGCGCAAAGGCAAGGGCGTTCCACATGTCTGCGGAAGAGGCGGTGAATATGCCTGATGTGGTGACAAGTACGTTTCTTGTTTGCTCGACTTTTGCTAAAGTGTTGTTTGATTCGGGTGCAAACCGTTCTTTTGTGTTGCCAAACTTTGTTCGAAGCTTGCAAGTGAAACCCAAGAGGTTGAACTTTGGGTTTGAGGTAGAAGTAGCGGATGATAGTCGAGTCTGGGTGAAGGATGTCTATGAGGGGTGTAGCATTGACATATATGGTCATTTGTTTCCGTTACGTCTATACCCAATGGGGATGGGAGAGTTTGATGTGGTAATAGGAATGGACTGGTTAGCTGATAACGACACTAATATCGTATGTAATAAGAAGTTAATTCGTGTCACTTTGCCTGATAAGAAAGAAGCGGTGATTTATGGGGACCGTCGGTATAGGAAGTCGTGTTTGATATCTATGAGGAAAGCTAGGCGATGTCTGGGGAAGGGATGTCTTGGGTACTTAGCGTATGTGTTGGACGCTAAGAAGGAGAAGAAGGGAGTGGAGGATGTACCTATAGTAAGTGAGTACTCGGAAGTGTTTCCGGATGACTTGACGAGTCTGCCCCCAGATCGTCAAGTGGAGTTTAGAATAAACTTGATGCCCGGGGCGGCACCAATTGCGCGTGCGCCCTATCGTTTGGCACCAGCGGGGATGAAGGAGATGATGACACAATTGAAAGAGTTGCTTGACAAGGGCTTTATTCGCTTGAGTTCATCGCCTTGGGGAGCGCCGATACTATTCGTTAAAAAGAAGGATGGGTCTATGCGGATGTGTATAGAGTACCAAGAACTTAACAAGGTGACAGTTAAGAATAAGTACCCGCTTCTGAGAATCGACGACCTCTTTGACCAGTTGCAATGTGCGAGCTATTTCTTGAAAATAGATCTGAGGTCGGGCTACCATCAACTGAAGGTGGGAGAGGAAGACGTGCCTAAGACGGCCTTTCGCACCAGAAATGGACACTACGAGTTCTTAGTTATGCCATTTGGGCTGACTAACGCCCCGGCTGTATTCATGGACTTGATGAATAGAGTGTGTAGTTTGTTATTCGACAAGTGCGTGATCGTCTTCATTGACGAAATCTTGATCTACTCCCGATCCGGTAAAGATCACGAGGAGCACCTTCGGGCGGTTTTGGAGTTGTTGAAACACGAGAAGTTGTATGCTAAGTTCTCAAAGTGCGAGTTCTGGTTGAGAGAAGTTCAGTTTCTAGGTCACGTGGTGTCGGCGGATGGTATCAAAGTGGACTCGGCTAAGATCGAAGCAATTAAAGGTTGGGAGCCGCCAAAATCGCCATCAGAAGTAAGAAGTTTTCTTGGGTTGGCGGGCTACTACCGGAAGTTCATTCAGGACTTCTCTCGAATAGCCACACCGTTGACCGCTTTGACGAGGAAGAACGTCAAGTTCATTTGGACCGAATCTCAGAAGGCCGCATTTGGGAAGTTGAAGGAAAGTCTGTGCAGCGCTCTAATTTTGTCGTTACCAGATGGATCTGAGGGGTTTGTAATTTACAGTGATGCATCCAAGCTTGGGTTAGGGTGTGTAATGATGCAAAATGGAAAGGTGATCGCCTACGCGTCTCGATAGATGAAAGATCACGAGAAGAACTACCCTATGCACGACATGGAGCTAGCGGCGGTGGTGTTCGCATTAAAGATATGGCGACACTACTTGTATGGAGTTAAGTGCCAGATCTACACCGATCATAAGAGTCTTAAGCATCTCTTCGATCAGAAGGAGTTGAACATGAGATAGAGGAGATGGATGGAGCTGCTGAATGATTATGACTATGAAATCCTTTACCACCGGGTAAAGCGAACGTGGTGGCTGACGCGTTAAGTCGAAAGGGGAGAGGTGAGCCGACCAAAGTGGTGGCTTTTCGGGTGGAGGCAACTTCAAATCTTCTCGACGAGATTAAAAAGTTTCAAGAAGTAGCAGTGCTGAAAGAAAATGTGAAGAGTGAACGAATAGTCGGGGTGGAATCCTCGCTAAGTGTCAACAGTAACAACTTAAGATGCTTAGGGAACCGAGTGTGGGTTCCTAAGTTGGGGAAACTGAAGGTAAGTATTTTGGAAGAAGCGCATAATTCGCGGTATTCAGTGCATCCAGGAACGAATAAAATGTACCGAGATTTAAGGCAGTTCTATTGGTGGCCCGGAATGAAGAAGGACATCGCTCACTTTGTGGAACGATGTGTGACATGTTTAAAGGTTAAAACCAAGCATCAACGACCATATGGGGAACTTCAATCTTTGGATATACCAGTGTGGAAATGGGATAACATCACCATGGATTTCGTCACTAAATTACCAAGGACTCCGAAGGGCCATAACGCGATATGGGTGATTGTGGATAGTCTCACCAAGTCAGCGCATTTCCTTCCAATTAGAGAATCTGATCCACTGGAAAAGTTAGCAAGGTTATATATTAATGAGATCATGTCTAGGCACGGGGTGCCGTGATCTATTGTGTCCGATCGGGATAGTCGGTTTACATCGTCGTTCTGGAGATATCTTCAGCGAGAGTTGGGCTCGCAATTGAAGTTGAGTATAGCTTACCATCCTCAGACCGATGGACAAAGTGAGAGAACCATCCAAACATTAGAAGATATGCTCCGAGTCTGTGTAATAGATTTCAAAGGATCGTAGAAGTGCACTTGCCTCTGATAGAGTTCTCGTATAATAACAATTACCACGCGAGTATTCAAGCGGCGCCATTTGAAGCTTTATACGGATGCAAGTGTCGGACGCCGTTATGTTGGAACGAGGTAGGAGAAAGACAACTAGCAGGTCCGGAATTAGTCCAAGCGACAACTGGTAAAATAGAACTAATCCGTGAGAAGATGAGGATCGCTCAAGATCGACAAAGGAAGTATGCAAACAAAAGGAGAAAACCTATCGAGTTTCAAGTCGGCGACAGAGTGATGCTAATGGTCTCGCCTTGTAAAGGCGTGGTTCGCTTCGGAAAGAAAGGGAAGTTGAGACCAAGGTATATGGGGCCCTTTGTCATTATAGAACGAGTTGGAGCAGTAGCCTACAAGTTGGAGTTACCGGAAGAATTAAAGGGGGTGCATTCAACGTTCCATGTTTCAAATTTGAAAAAGTGTTTAGCTGAGTCGGATGTAGAAGTACCATTAGAAGACATCTGTGTAGATGAAAGGTTGTCGTATGTAGAAGAGCCAGTGGAGATCGTGCATAGTAAAGTCCAAAAACTGAGAAATAAGGAAATCAGATTGGTAAAGGTTCAGTGGCGGTATCATAAAGGACACGAGGCAACTTGGGAAGTAGAAGCGGTCATGAGATCCAAGTACCCGCATCTTTTCGACAATGGGATTTCGGGGACGGAATTCTTTTGACGGGAAGGTATTGTAATAACCAAGTTTCAGTTTAAAGGAACAAAAGATATGTGAGAGGAAAGTGAAATTTTGTTACTTGAGGGACCAAAGTGTAAATTGTGGAAAGAGGGTATAAAACCCTCAAATTTGGACACAAAACCCTAGGCATTTGTCAATTTGGAGAGCGGCTGTGTATGTGTGGGAGCAAGGGGAAGAAATCAAGCTATCACTTACGATTTTGGAAGAAGTCAAGGAGAGTGTTGCATCAGGGATAGCCCTAACATCAAATTCTTGAAGGTAAACTCCTAATCTCATGCTCTTATCGTGATTGTGAGTGAGTTTTCATGTTTAAAGAGTTTCTAGAATAAGAGAGGACTTAATCAAAGTTTATGTTGATTGAGAATTTGATTCTGTTATCTAGTAATGACATAATGTTTACTGCAGTCGTTCCTAATGTTTTCGGATGTACATCGGTTTGGGTTGAATTTTGGACACTTGGAGTGAAATTAACGGACGTTATGCGTAGTCCCGAACTTGAGGAATCCGAATTCGGATGAGTTTTCCGGGAATTAAGAGTTCGGATGTGTTTCCGGAATGAGGAATCCGGATGGGTTTTCGGGAAGGGTGAGTCTGGAAACCGGTTTTCCGGAAGCGAAACCCTGGTCCGGATTAGGGAAGTCGGGTTAATCAGGGATCAATTTAGGGAGTGTTTTCAGAAGTACCCTTGAGTGTCAGACATGTGACTTATCATTCTCATTTTCCTTAAAATCATAGGTATCCCACCTAGAGATCTGAAGCCTAAGGAGAAGTCTCGAGCAAGGACGACAGGTGAGTTTTTCTAACTAAATACGTATTTTAAACGTGTTTTCAGGAGTAAGGAAATGGATATGAAATGGTATCTTTATATTACATGAAAATGCGTGTTTGGAAGTTAAATTAAAATGTATGCATACATTGTTGATAAATGTGTATTGGATAAGTCGGGGGGTGTCCCGCCAGTGCTCATACCGGGGGGGTGCCCCGTTTATGCCATGGGAGGAGTGACCCAGTAAGGCAGTGTGAGACTGACACGTTGTCACTTCCGAGTGACTTCAGTGTGCCACTTACATGTGTGATTTTACGTGAAAGCTTTTGTTTAAAGTTGTTGTTTATAAATGTTATGAAATGTTATGAAATGTTTGAATATTTGAGATTGAAACTGTTGCCACTAGAGGGAGCTTACTAGACCTCATGGTCTTACCCTCGCTTTTCGAAACTAAAACTTTTCAGGGAAGCCGTTAGTAGGAAGCTTTGGGAAGGGCAAGGATAAGAATTAAGGCGTGGATGATTAGGCTATAGCTACTCCTATTATTTCTGTTGAACTTTTAGTTTACATTCTCAGTTGTGTATAGGTTGTTCCGTAAACCTAGTTTTAAGACAGTTGTAATCGATTAAATTTTGGGGCCATTTTGGCTGGTTGATTTAAATTTAATGTTTTGCTTTGTTTTGGTTTTTGGGTTTTTACAACTCTGAAATTATCTATTTTTTGTCTTCAATCATTCTCTTTAATTTTTCACAACTGAAATACAATACTTTAAATTTTTCCAGCATTTGATCACGAATCTTTGACTTTGATATCATCTCCTTTTTATATGTTTAATCAAAATTACGAAACTATCTTCAAATCAAATCACCGTCTTAAACATGATAATTCAACAAACTTTGTATCTTATCCATGTACTTTGTCTTCTACCATTCTTATAAATTGAAACATTCAAATTATCTCCCCCTTTTGGTGATTATGAGCATCATGATCATCAAACTTTCTTTCAATTACTGATCAACACAATCTTGTTAACTTTCAGTGAACTTGTGATCTCCCCAAATCTTCTTGAACAAAAGAATCATTCGTCAATTCCAAAATATGGTTCTGAATCTTTTCAAACTTAGAATGAGTTGTAACCCTGAATCAATGGATGAAACAGCTAATAATGCTTGTAAAAATCACGGAGCCACTTAGTACAAAGAATGTACTTTGGAAATGAGCTTTTTGATGTTCACTCCCCTAGTGCTTCCATTCAATCATTGAAAATAACAGGAATATCTATGAATGTTATGATAGAAAAACATATTCCTGATATGTATGTGCATGTGTTAGAAAGAATTCAAGCAATTTGGGCATGTGTAAATTGTTGAGACACAACAAGTTTTCCACGGACTCAGTGTACATGATTGAAGCGCGAATGCGGGGCAGACTTTCTTCTTTTTCAATATCCAAACCTTCCGAATAAAGATAGTTTATGTGTTGCGTCTCCATGAAAAAATGAAACATCTCTTTGTTGAGAAAAGAAATGAGTAGCTAGTGGGGTTAAAGCAAGAGTTGTCATGGGCTCACTGTCTTTTTCAATGAAGGTCACCAAAGAAATGTAAAGATGTGGGTGCCCCGACTAAGAAGTGGTTAGTGATGAGTTCTCTTATTCTTTTAGCTATGTTCTCACACCCTCTGTCTGTTTTTAATCTTCTTACTTTAAACCAAACTTTCATTTTCATTTTACCGCTTAACACAATGAGATTACTCAATCGTATGAGTTGTCTCTCCACTCTTTGATGTATGAACCATCACCCCGAAATCACTCAAGGAGTAATTCTTGGGTAGGATCCACAGATTGTGGTGATACCATAGAAGTACAGTATGATCTCACATTTTCCCATGAAAATACATCCTAAAAATACTTTGTCTTGCCCAACAAAAGATATGGTTCTTTTGTATACAAACTAATGAACAAAGAATCTCAACAATAAAAGCATATTTGAATGAATGCTCTTCAGATATATCGTTATTATTAGCATGATGATTTCTCAAAATAAGGATATTGAAAGAATGAAATGATTTATGTACACTTGTTTAAGAATCAGAAAGATCAAATCAAATATGAGATATAAACATGAAAGGCTAAGGTTCATGAAAGATTGAAATGTTTTCTATATGAACAAATATAAACAAACTTGAATGAACCGCTTAGTTTGAAAGAATATATTTGATGCTCATATCAAAAGGAATACAAACGGGAGTATTACCACCAAAAAATGTTTTTTTATGAGACGTGGTAATAACAAAGACAATAAGAATTTGAACCAGTGTGTATAAATACTTAAAGGTATATAAAAGATAATACACAAGTATTAACTTTGAAACACACGGTTAGAAACGATCATTAGAATAGTGATATGAAAACGTTTAAAATCTAATTCTAAAATCATAAAATATGTTTGAGAATAGAGAAGTGGTTTGACCATTTAGAGAAATAGTTTTATACTCGAAAGTTGTTCATCTTTCAAGTAATCTTAGATTTAGAACAGAAGAAACTTATGTTTAGTACAGATTGAGCTCCCCCTCAAATCATGATAGAATGATCTAAAGTCATATACGCTCCCCCTGGAGTCGTTGAACAAAATCTGCACAAACATTAAGAATAATGTGAGAAATATCCTTAAATAGTTAAAACAAGTTTTGAATTACTAGTCATTGAAGACCGAGTCCTGATCTGAAATGATCAGAAGTCAATTTGTCGATAAATCTGTATAGCCCCCCCTACAAATATTATCATATTACATTTAATTTCCTGACAACCAAACACTTTTTGAGCAAATATCTCCTTATCCTTTGAGCTAGCCGAACTACACGTCAAGGGCGTCAACCAAGCACTTGATCAAACCTGATGATAAAAAAGTAGGTTTAACCAATTTAAAAGGTAACAAGTTACCTATTGTTATAATGGGTCGATTTTTCAAAGTAAAATGCCCTAATAAGAAATAATCTAAATGTACATTTTGTAATAAGGAAAAAAAATGAAAGTACAATACTATAATAAAAAATTATAAAACTAGGCTGTTATTTCGTGCATTTAGTCCAAAAATTTATGACAAATTAAAATGAACCATATCTATTTTTATCCTAATACATTACAAAAATTGGTAAAACAATAAAAATGAGGAATTTTGTATTGGTCAAAATAGGTGGGTCCCACAGCCATTTTCGCCATTGGCTAAAGCCTTTGCGAAATTCTACATGTCGACGTTGGTTTTCTGGGCGGTGTCAGCAAACATTGTTGGATGCACTCTTTGTTGGTACGAGCCCTAGGCCCCCAACAGAACCATCAAAATTCTCAAAAAGGCTATTAAAATTGTCTCTTTAGTAAATTTTCTTATTAGGACCCCAACCGGAAGAAAGGAAGGCCCCAAACCTATATCTTGATCCTAATTTTTAATTGGTCAATTGCTGCACACACATTTACGGGTATAAACGAGTCAAGCTTCTAACCAACTACTTGAGTTTGAACTCGTTTATCTGAAGCTCGATCTTATTAATTATCTAGCTTGAGCTAGCCGAGCTCGAACATAAAATAGAACTCGCTTAACTTATCGAGCCGAGCTTCATAAATCTGATGCTCCATTCGACTCGTTCGAAATATAAAATATAAAAATTATTAATATCGAGTCAGTAAAACATTTAATCTATCGTGTGAGCCTATAAACTAACACCGAGCTGGAGCTTGATAAATCAAAAAATATTCGAGCATGAGCCCTAATGAAAAAAAAATTCGAGCTCGAGCCTAAAACTTTTTCGAGCCGAGATCAAAAAACCTACAACTCGTTAAGTTATCTTTATGCGGTAAATAAATCAACGAAAAGTCGAACAAAATAAGTTATCTTTATTCGGTAACCAGACGGTTTAAGCCGAAAATGGAAACCCGAAACCGTCTTGATCCGGATGAATTATTCAGGTTTGAATTTTTTCGACACCCTTAAGTATGCCCCAACTATAAAAGTGTCAGCAAGTAGACCTCATGTGATTTGGGTCTCGATTTTCTTCTCTTAGGCCATCAGTACCCCATGGAGGGCATCTTTCAAAGATTCCACTCCACATCAGCGCCACATCAGCTTTTCTTCCATCCCTCACTCGATCCCTCACGATCCCTAAACACCCGTACCCCATTCCCTCAAACCCTTTTGCCACCTCATTTATTTTAATTCTTTTATTTATACATTTAATTATTTAACAAAATAAAAATATTTATATATTTTTTAATAAATAAAAATAAGATAAATAATAAAAATAAAAATTCATATCATTCATTAAAAAATTAAAAAATTAAAAAATTAAAAATTAAAAAATAAATTTAAAAATCTACTCGTCGTCATTGTTGGGAACTTGGATACGCCAAATATGTTCGACCAAATCCGACCGAAGATTATTATGAGTGTCCCGGTTTATGTCTTCTCGAACATTTGCCGCGCGTTGTGTCTCACTGATTTGGCTTTCGATATCATTCGTGAAAAAGTCGTTTTCCACGTCACCACAAATAGCATGGTTTTCGTCTTCGAGTATCATATTGTGTAATATGACACAAGCGTACATAATGTTTCTCAATATTTCCGGTTCCCATCCGCGTGCCGGGTTATGAAGTATATGCCAACGTTGTTTAAGCACGCCAAAAGCTCGTTCAACATCTTTATTTGCGGCCCTCTCTCTTGTTGACGATGAGGCGGTGCTACCATACAGCGATTGTGCAGTGTGTCGAAAAATTTCCCTTTGTAGATTCAACAACTCGTCGGTGTCTACGGATGATGATGATGCGGTTGGTGAACCGGGTTGTGGCGAATCCATATTGTTTAATATATAGAGGTTGAGAGAATTTGAGAGAGTTTGAGAGGTGTGAGAAATAAGAGGTTGAGAGAATAAGAGGTTGAGAGGTGTGAGAAATAAGAGGTTGAGGGGTGTGAGAAATAAGAGGTTGAGGGTTAAATATATAGTGGGATTAAATTGAGAAAAATAATTTTTTTTTAATAATAGAGCCGTTCAACGGTTATATATTTTTAAAAATTTAATTAATTTTTTTTTTTAATAATCCTCGGGATGAATCGGGATCCCATCCCCGCATTCGATCCCTTCCCGCAAATGATCCCGCCCCGTACCCCATCCCCGCAGCCATCCCGCTGCCACATCACCCATCCCGCATGCTATCTTTCATGCGCTATGGATGGCCTTAGGTGACAACATATGATTGACTATTTTAAGATTTGTAAGACTCACCTTTATTTTAACCAATCTTAACTATTTTATATGTTATTTATGCAAAATACATGAATATATTAATTATTTTCTTAAATATATACATGCATTTTGGCTATTTAAGCTATTATCCTCTAAATTAACACAAAATTGTTGAATCCATGACTGTGTGTGTGTGAGCGAGGGAGGGAGGGAGGGAGGGAGAGATTGAGATATTTTGAGTGACAGAAAGTGACGTATCTAATGAAAAGATAGATGACGGCAGTACAGTAAAGCAAGTATCTTGTGTTAGATTCTTATGTCTTCTCTAGGTCCTTTACCGAGGTTATTGTAATAACTTTCTTTTTATACTTTTTTGTTCCATCTAGTAATAATGTTAGTTCTTGTAAGAATCTTATTTTTGTGGGTCTTATGTATTTGTCTACATCAATAATTATTTTATATTTATAAATAAATATTAAATATTAAATTTAAGTATCGATAGAAATGAGAACATTGACATTTTACACAAACTTCATGGTAAGAACCAAGGTTATTACATAAGAACCCAAAGGAGATGAGGTTCTTATAAGAACTCTCCACAATGGTAGTTCCTACAAGCCACATCACTTTTTGCTTATAAGAACCTTGCATTGGAGATGCTCTTAGGGCATCTCCAGTGTATTTCTCAATTATTTTGATTACATATATTTTCAATAATACCCTTATATTTATTAACTTTATAAATTGAATCCTTATATTTTCTATTTTCACAATACCCTTATATTTATCTTTATATGTTATGTTGTAAATTGTTAAAGTTTATTAGTTTTTAAAATTAGTTGGATAAATTTAGATTGAATTTAAAACATAAAGATAAATATAATTCTAGTTTATTAAAATTGGTATTAGACAACAAATAAAATAAAAATACAAGAATCTAAAAAATTGAAGGACCATTTTGTAATTATCAAAAAAGAAAAAAAAATAAAGAGTATGAATAGTAACTCTCTCTATATATAGAGAATTACTATTCATTTTTCTATCTTAGAGAATAAAATAGAAGATTCATTGAAGAGGATTTAGAGAGTAAAATAGAGAGTTAATTGGAGATGATGTTACCTAGGTAAATATCACACCCTAGGTAAATATCACACCCTTTGGCAAACCAAGTCTTATATACCTAGGTAAATATCACACCCTTTGGCGGTGAGTGACCCCTCCGCAGTCGACAAGATGTTTCCAAAACAAAAATAAGAAATTATTAGTTTAATTTGGAATACACGTTTTATATCTATACTGTATATGAAAGAGGTTAGAAATAGAGCAATCGATATATTTATTATACATAGGGAAGGTCGTAAGGATAAGGAACCTTGTTTAATTTGTTATAAAATTTATCCAAGATCATGATGTTATAGTTAGACTTCAAATGTTGTTTCCACAATATGCTAACTAGTTTTTAGTTGTAAAAGCTAACTATTAACTAATAAATTAGATGGTATGTAAATATGTATCATAAAAATTAGCTCACAAATTAGATTACAAAGTAAAATCATCTAAAAGAACATTTAAAAAAGTTAATTGCAAAAATGTAAGATACATGATTGGAAAAAAAAAAGTTAAGAAAATCTCGTAGAGCTTTTTGAAACACTATTTGAAGTGGCGTTTCTAAAAAGTTGCTTATATGGCTAGATAAACAGAAAAACTTCGATAAACTCAAAAAATTAACTAAATTTATGATTGTTAGGATTGTAGTAGGAATCAATCTACAGCAATCGAGAGACTGAGATATGGCTGAAGCGAGAGCAGCTTTTCATATATTGAATACGATTACAATGAGAGTGATTAACCTAATTAGAAAAGAAAGAGAACTATTTATACAGCCTAAGTTACAATAATTACAGACTAGCCCTTGTACTATGTATATATACAAATATAACTCTAACACCCCCCCCCCCCCCCCCCTCAAACTCAAGTAGGGGAAGAATGAGCCAAGTTGAGTTTGGAAACAATAGCCCGAAAACGTCCCGGAAGATGAGCTTTGGTGAAGATGTCCGCGGTCTGATCAATGGTAGAGATTGGGAGAAGTCGAACGGTCTTGCGAAGAACATGTTGTCGGGTGAAATGACAGTCGATCTCGATGTGCTTTATGCGCTTATGAAAGACATCATTGTAAGCAATCTGAATAGCACTGTTGTTATCACACCACAATGGTGTTGGTGAAAACTGATGAGCACCCATATCAGATAATAACCAGCATAGCCATACAAGTTCTTGTGTAGTGTCAGCCAAGGCTCGATATTCAGCTTCCGTACTAGATCGAGCTGTCAAAGATTGTTTCTTGCTGCGCCAGGAAATAAGAGAGTCTCCATGAAAGAAACAATATCCGGTGGTAGAACGACGATCAGTTATGTCTCCATCCCAGTCAGCATCGGAAAAGGCACGAAGAGTTAAGGACGATGTGGACGAGAAGTGAAGTCCATGGAACATTGTCCCTTTAAGGTATCGAAGGATACGAAGAACGGCGGCATAGTGATCGGAGCACGGGGCAGCCATGAACTGGTTGACGATATGAACTGCATATGCAAGATCCGGGCGAGTAACAGTCAGATAGACCAGAGAACCAACTAGTTGACGGTAGCGTGTAGGGTCCCGCAACGGGGTTCCGACATTGGGAGCAAGGTGCAGATTTTGCTCAATGGGTGTAGATGCAACTTTGTTATCCATGATCCCAGCTTTGGACAACAGATCTGAAATGTACTTGGCTTGACAGAGATAGATGCCGGAAGAGTCTGACAGAACTTCAAGGCCAAGGAAGTAGTGTGGTTTACCAAGATCCTTCATCTCAAAGCAGGAGCTGAGAGACTGTTTGAGATGGATGATACCTGTAGAGTTACTGCCGGTAATGATCATATCATCAACATACAACAGGAGTAAGATAGTACCTGCAGCAGTAGTCCGAGTAAACAAGCCAGAGTCATAATTACTCGAAGAAAACCCCAAAGAGATGACAGTATTGCTAAATTTTTCAAACCAAGCATGAGGAGCTTGTTTGAGGCCATAAAGGGCTTTTCGAATTCGACATACATGACCCTGACGAGAGGTCACACCTAGAGGGAGCCTCATGTAGACTTCCTCTTCGAGATCGCCATTTAGAAAGGCATTTTTAACATCCATCTGATAAAGTGGCCATCTTTTGGTGGATGCAATGGCGAGAAGACTACGAACTGATGTGACAGGAGCTACAGGAGCAAACGTTTCCTCATAGTCAATGCCATATTCTTGGTTGAAGCCTTTTGCCACAAGGCGTGCTTTGTATCGATCAATGGATCCATCAGACTTGGTTTTGATATTTAAGACCCATTTGCAACCAATGGGTGACTTGCCCGGCGGGAGAGGAACAAACTCCCATGTATTTGCTTTGTCAAGGGCCTGAAGTTCCTCAGTCATAGCTTGCTGCCAAACAGGGTTAGAGGCGGCTTCCTTGTAGGAAGTGGGTTCATGGTTGGACAGCAAAATGGCATAACAATGATAATCACGAAGGTGAGAAGGAACTTGTCTTACCCGATCGGAGCGTCGTACTTCATCTTGTGGTTGAGAGGAGCTAGGATCCATAGACTCAGCGGATGGCTCACAAGTAGTCCTTGGAGGTGGTGCAGATGATTGATCATGATCAGATGGCACAGATGGGCCAGGTGAAAGTTCAGATGAGTCAGGTGAAGGTTCAGATTGAGAAGTGGCGGAAGGAGATGGAGCAGATGGTGAGGAGAGTATTGGATCTAATTGGAGTGAGTCCAATGAGATAGACGTGTCTGTGAAGAAAGAAGTAGAAGGAGTGGTTGTGTCCTGAAATTTAGACATCGTAGAGAAGGGAAGATGTTCCCAGAAGGTGACATGACGGGATATACGAAGTCTCTTAGAGACTGGATCCCAACAACGATAACCTTTATGTTCAATTCCATAGCCAAGGAAGCAGCATAATCGAGAACGAGGTTCGAGTTTGGTGTGTTCATGAGATTGTAGCTGAACAAAACAAGCACAACCCCACACTTTGAGGAGTTCATATGCAGGAGAAACTCCATAGAGTACTTCATACGAAGACTTTTGATTGAGAATAGGAGTCGGGTGTCTGTTGATGGTGTAGACAGCCGTGAAGGCAGCTTCACCCCAAAAGCGTTCTGGACACTTGGCTGAGATTAACAGAGTACGGACAGTGTCAAGGATGTGACGGTGTTTGCGTTATGCACGACCATTTTGTGAAGAGGTGCCAGGACAGGAGTACTGAGAAAGAGTACCCTGAGATTGAAGAAAAGATAGCAGAGACGATTCTTTGTATTCCATAGCATTATCTGCTCGAAGAACATTTATAGGCTTGGAAAACTGAGTTAGGATCATACGGGCGAAGGTAATATAGATTTTAGGTAGCTCTGAGCGGTTTTTCATGAGGTATATCCATGTAAAACATGTGTGATCATCAATAAAAATGGCATAGTAACGAGCACCACCCATAGATGGGTGTGGTGCTGGTCCCCATACATCAGATTGAATAAGATCAAATGGAGAAGCAGATTTGAAATCATTAATTTGAAAAGGTAAAGCATGATGTTTTCCAAGTTGACAAGATAAACAAGAAACATTTTCAGAGGAAGTGTTTCCTAACAATCCTGAACTAGCTAACACTTTTATTCTAGCTAAATATAAATGGCCTAAGCGCGCATGCCATAGTTCAAAAGAAGGAGTACTGGAAGCTGAAGCAGCAAAATTTGATGAAGGTAAGGGAAGACGGAGGTAGACCACTTCAATCATCCGACCAACTTTACGGCCTACTCCAAGGATCTGCTTGGTCTTTGGATCCTGCACAACACAACCAGAAGGGTGAAATAAAACGATTAGACCGGCTTCCATAAGCTGAGTGATAGAAATCAGACTCATAGATAAGTTAGGTATGTGCAGCACATCAGGCAATTGAATGTAGGGGGTAGATACAGTCCCACTGAAGGATACCGATAAACGAGTATCATCAGCAGTACGGACTGATGAAAACATGATGGAAGTTTGTTTAGAAACAAACCCATCAGCCTTAGGTGTCATGTGATTACAACATCCAGAGTCAAATAGCCAAGGGTTACCTGATGCAGAGGTATTGCATTGAGAATTCATAGCCATAGAACCTGTCATGAGTTGCTCCATGAGCTCCTGGTTTCGGCGCATGAGTTCCATAAGATCAGGCGTTGAATTATTGCTATGCTGTGCCGGAACTGCTAACGACGGAGAATCCTGGGTGATTGAACCAGCAATTGATTGAGGCTTGAACTGTTGCTTTTGGTTACCCGAGTTCCTTGGGTGTTTTGGGCAATCAGATCCATAGTGACGTGGTTGTGTGATCCCACACCAGCGACATTTTCGAACTGGGCAGTTGAGGAGAAGATGGGAAGTAGAATGACAGAATGTGCATTCACTGTTGTTTCCCTTGCCTGCAGATTTAGACTGGTCATTGATGCCCCATTTACCTTTTGCCTTTCCTGAGCTGGAAGTGTAGAGCACAATATCTGATGGTAGTGGAAAACGCTGTTGAAGACGAGTTTCTTCACTCAGCAGTTCAGTAATGGATTCTTCAAGAGTAGGTAGTGGATGCCTATGTAGAAGCGAGGCTCGAACGTTCTCAAAACGATCAGTGAGACCCATGAGAATAGTAACCAAATGCAGTTGGCTAAAGTAAGCAGTAAACTTCTTAGCAGTTTCATCAAAGATTTGAGGTGCACCCAGATTCAGATGATCTCTAAGAGCTTGCATCTTAGAGATGTAGGAGTTGATAGACTGATCAGGCAGTTGCCTTTTGTTCTGGAAGGTAGTCCACAACTGATATTGATGAGATAGGCCTGTAGAAGTGTACATGTTTGCAAGAAAATCCCACAGTCCTTTGGCTGTCGTATAGCCAAGGAATTGCTGATTGATCTCAGTAGTTGTAGAGGCGTTTATGAATCCGAGAATGCGAGCGTTCGCGATATCCCAATCATTCATACGCTTAGCAAAGTCGACTACACTTTCTTTTTCCTCTTGAACAGGGATGGTAGACGTACCCGTGACATAGGTATAAAGTCCATGAGACTTGAGGAGAATGGACATGTGATGATGCCACATAACATAGTTGTTCCCATTGAGAACAACTGAGATGGGATTAGAGTGACCAGAATTGAGAGCCATTCGAACTGATTAATTCAGATAATAGAAAACAAGGTTCTCTATAAGGTCAAGAACAGTTCCTTAAGGACAGTTCGAAAGAGAGCAGTTCGGGAAGTGGGGTAGTTTCAGAATAAAAATAAAGCACAAGTTTGAGCACCAGAGGTTTAGACTTAGTACCGGGAGTTTATAGTACCGGGAGTTGAATCGAAAGCAGTACCGGTAGTTTAGAAATGAGTTCCGGTAATTTTAGAAATGAGTTCCGGTAAATTTGCTTAGTTCCGGTAATTTGAGTAAGTTACCGGAGGTGAGGTTCCGGTAATGCAATGTACCGGTAAAGTGAGAATACGGGGAGTGGAGTTCCGGTAAAAAGAGAATATCGGGAGTGGTTCCACAATAAATCAGTACCAGAAGCTAGATGTTCCGGTAAAAATGAAAATACCGGGAGCGTGGAAATAAAGAAGTACCGGAAGAAAAGTAGGGTTTACGTACCGGAAGATGCGCCGAACAATACGAACACAATACGAACAACAAGAAATCGATAGTCGAGCAGAGATGCATAAAACAAACAATTATAGTTGTAGACAAGACGTACCTACAGCTCTGATACCATGTTAGGATTGTAGTAGGAATCAATCTACAACAATCGAGAGACAGAGATATGGCTGAAGCGCGAGCATCTTTTCATATATTGAATACGATTACAATGAGAGTGATTAACCTAATTACAAAAGAAAGAGAACTATTTATACAGCCTAAGTTACAATAATTACAGACTAGCCCTTCTACTAACTCTAACAATGATTGTCAAACATAGTCTTAATCAATGATAATAAATAGGTGTTATCTACCCTTGACTTTATTATATTCTATTGCATGAAATATAATGGTAATTTAATGACAGCTAGGGTTTGTGTATGGTCATAGATAATAATGTTACATGGTTAGGGTTCAAATGGCACTTATGATGATCAAGATTTGGGTCAAAACCCTTGTGTTTTATAGCTTTTAGACAAAAAGAAGGGGTACCTAGTTTTATGGCTAATATTTGGTCTAATTTTTTTATATTAAGAAAGGACAAACTAATTACTAACTTATAAACTGTTTTTCATTTTTATTTTATAGACACATTAAAATTGACAAACTTCAACTAAATTTTGCTTTTATCTATACCAAAAAAAACTCGGGTCTTTAGGATCCTTTTTATAGGTCACTGGTTCGAGTCGTTCAAAGTCACTGAATTTTTTTTGGATGTTCTTCAGTGTCTTAAGACTAATCGAGGTGTGCACATATTAACCCGACCACTCATAGTTAACAAAAACAAAACCATGTGTCGTTAATTTTCGCAAGTTTAACAAAATGGTTACTAAAGTTGAGCGGTTTTGTAGGTCACATATTGATTCCAAGATAGAAATTTATTTCTCATAAAATCCTCATTGGTTTTTCTTTTTGTCATTTGTAAATATATTTCATTTTGCAACTCAACAAAAGTAATAACATAGAGAAGATGCAATGAAATAAATAAAGGTAATAAAAGTAGAAGAATAAATGAAAAAAAAAGAAAAAGATTTAAATCTCCAAGTAAATGTTTATCATAATTTTTGTATTTTTTAAATATAAATCATGAACTTAAAATGAATACCGGCTATTGGGAGCTCCCTGGTGGTGGATGTACTTGAAAGGGGACTCCCCCTGAAATCGAAGCAGATCTACGGGTATCATTGTTGTCTCTTCAAGCGACAATGACTTCAGAAAGAACATGACCAAAGTTACGGTGGGAGTGAACTCTTGTGTTTGAACATAAAAGGGGGGGGGGGGGGCTAGAGATCACTTGTTAACTAGAAACAAAATGACCATAATCCAAAATTCATTATTATTTGGTTTTCTTTTATTCTTTCTTCTTACAATATTTTTAATGCAAATAATTATTTGGTGCCTTAATCAATCTTGAAAGCTGTAATCCAAACACTATATCAAATTCAGATTTATACGACACCCAAATGTCTAAGTGTTATATAACAGATTGATTTCTAGGATTCAACAGGACAACTACTTGTATGTTCTATATAAAAACGTTGCAATAAGTTTATGGAAGTTTTTATATGTCTTGACAAATTTTTTATGATACTCTTACAACAAAGTATCTTATCAATCTTTCAAACTAAATTCAGGGACTAGGTATCCAACTGCCCCTCTTTTCGGAACAACTTTAAGAAAATATCGTTAGAACATAAAATTGCTTTGGAAAACGTGTTTGGGATGAAGGAGGTAAAGGCGGCAATTTGGGCTTGTGGAAGAGATAAGTCACCCGGGCCGGATGGATTTTCGTTCGGGTTTGAAAAAAAATTGTGATCAGATTGGCTCAGGCGTTTATCACGCCGTCAAGTTCTTCGAGCAACATTCCTTAATAAATCCCGACATCAACTCTTCCTTCATTTTCGTCGTTCCGAAAGTGAACGGCCAACTTAACTTAGTCTAATACCGCCCAATAAATCTTATTGGGTGCATCGGCAAAATCATCTTCAAAACCTTGGCGGAGAGACTCAAAAAGGTGGTGGGCTCAGTGATCGGTCCGAAACAATCAGCGTTCGTGTGATCCCAGAACAAGCATTCAATATATCACAATGAAGATTAATTGGTCATCCCTCTTATTAAGTATAAATTCACTAAGTACAATGATGATGAAAATGGAGAGAAAAGTGTAATGTACTTGGAAAATGGGAATGACACACAGAAAAATACAATGACAAAAACAATATATAGTAGGTAAATAGGAAAGTTATGGAATAGACTCTCTACTTGATACAAGGTGCTAAATATGGCACTAACAATCTCCCCCTTTGTATCAAAGTAGAGGCAACAAATTTAGGCTTGTACCGGAGCAACGTATCTCTTCCTGATCCCAAAGATGATTTCAAAATGCCTCAGTGCATTTCGGTACTCTTGTCAGTTCTTGATGGCTTCCAAGGCTTGGTTAATAAGTTTATTCTCTTTCGGCTTTAGCTTGACCTTCTCCTTTTCATCGAGCCTGAGTTTACTCTCCAATTTGATCTGAATCAATTTAAACGTCCCATCATAGTATTTGTTTACTTCAGTGATTCTCAGAAACCTCTTCATCTTTTCCTGATTATAGTAGACAACTCCGAGTTCTGGTTTATGTAGCACGGTGTAAACAGGGATACCTTGGATATCTGAAAGTCGTTTGTTGGGTCTGCGGAGGTTCACTCGGGCTTGATTTGCTTCCAGTGCCATCTGAAAGTCGGTGAGATAAGAGAACTTCACCATATTTTTCATAAATCTTTTGACACACTGGTAAGCAGCAAACCATTCAATCTTCTTATCGGGGATGCTTCCTAGAGTGTGATATAGGTTCATAAGGTCGTCTAGCTTTAGACTCTTGAAGTCAGCTTCAGTAAAGAATTATTCTTTGCCATCGGATCTTCTGATAGTGAACTGAGGGTACCAAATATTCAGCAGTTTCTTCGACTCTATCTTCAAAACCTTTATAATTTCCTTATCAGACCTAACTGTATCCATCTCCAGGTCTTTGTTTTTCATGACGTGCAAAAATTCGGTTTGATGTAGAGCTGGCCATTTCTCAATCCCATACAGTTTTATCAGATCAATCCTCTGAACGTTCCTAACAAACAAATTGTAACACCCTAAAATCAGGGCTAATTTAAACCTTAATTTATAACAAAATTTAAACATTAATCTTCCAAACTTTATACATAAGCAGAGAATTAACTATGAGAGTCATATTTACAAGCACCGAATTCTTCAAATACCTATTAATCTAATCATGTCACTATAATCAGATTAACTAGGTTATCTAAGCAATCCATCAAAACCTCAGTATTCATTAACTTCTCCGCTAATCCAAAAGCTCTCGTCCCACATCCCTTTATTTTCCCGAGCTAGTACCTGGTAAGAAAATATCATTTGAAACGATTAGGCTAACGCATAGTGAGAACATTCGGTTTCAAAATAATACTTATAAAAATCAATGTAAACAAGGCATAACAAACCTGGTTTACCCTTTTTCTTACCACACGCGTATACATCTTTCAATGACGGGGTTATACCCGATTCCATGAATATGACCGACACCAAGTCAGTCATTGTATCATGTTTCAGAGCCCACACTACGAATCTCCACAGATTCTAGATTAATGCTCATATCCAAGAAATCGCAATTACACATACCCATTTCTTGGAAAGGAAGTAGTGATTACAATTACACATGCCAATCTCTTCTCTTCCTTAGAAATCGGGAATTACGATTAATCCACACGCCTATTCCACGATTTCTCACACACACTAGAATTACGATTAATCCACACGCCTATTCCATGTTTTCATAACAACTAGTGCCTATGGATCCATTACACTTATTTGTACTCGTGCAGGCTATTACTTAATATAAGTAATTTTCAAATAACATTAATGAATTTAAGCAAAACCATCAATTTAAGATAATCGATTTTACTTCATAAAATCATTCTTCCAAAATCCATCCAATCAGTTCATAAAAATGCACCTTACCATAATTTAAAAAAACATTATAAAAGGGTAAGGTAAGAATGAACTCACCTGATAGTAGTCGCGTCACTCTTACTTTACTTTCTTAAAGTCGTATGAATTTCCGTCACCAACTTCACAGAGATCTGAAATACCCATATACATATTGTACTGGTATTAATCTACTGTACAGGACCATTTAAAGACTAAGAATCCTAAATATCCAAAATTCACAACTCTTATCGCAACCCATTAACTGCGATAACCTTTGTCGCAACACACAGTACTTGTCGCAACCCACTGTTGTGACATCTTCATCTTATTGCAACCAATTATTGCGATACACATCTCATCGCAACTAACTGTTGCGATACAATCTACTTGTCGCAACCCAAGGTTGCTGATAGGCGGGTTTACACCCCCTTGACTAACCGCAAGTGTACGGTGTCGTCTCAAGTAATACGTACGGAAGTACGAGTATCGAACCCGAAGGAACTAGGTGTTAAGTACCGCAATGACTGTAGTTACTATTAACTGAACGGTTAAAACTTTGATTTGGTTTGATTGTTGAAATATCCTAACTAGTAACGCGTATAAAAGTACGGAACGTAATTGGTAGTAGTATCAAGAGAGAGGATGGAGGGTTGGAATCCGAATGAATTCAATTAATCGAGACTTCAAATTGATTTATAAATGATTAAAACGATTAATGACTTGTAAAACCTGAACTCGTTACACTTCTTCAAGCTGCACCGAGGTTTAACTTAATTAAAGTAGCTTATCTTTCGATCTTACAGTTGATTTAAGTTAAAGTGACTGGTTTAGAACACAACACCGAAGGAATTGGCTTATCTCTATCCAATTCCCCTCGGTGGCCATTGAATTCGAACTCAATCTTGAGATTTCTATCGAACATCTCAAGAGTTATCAAATCATTTAACAAGTGATCAGTTTATTAAAAGCATTAAGCATGATTTCAAAAACGTCATCCATCTATTAAAACCGAAATACAAATCGTTCGAAGCCTACATCTATGAATCATCCATCATCCAACCCCCCAACATGGAGTTAGCTCATGTTGGGGGTGTGTAAAAGGAACTGAAAGGTTACAAACGAAGTAAATGAAACCATGTTTGAAAAGTTCTGCAGAAAAATATAAATAACTCCCTGAGAAGAATCCCTTCCACGATCACGTACTCAATCGTTGTTTTCTTCCAATCGATCTCTCGTCACCTCTGTATTCGTGCTCTCAATCTGCTCCCAAAAATCGCATCTGACTTGCAGCCGCCCCATAGTCTGACTGATAACCCTAAAATGAGAAAATAGGGCTTTAAAACGTATCTGATAGTTGGCGCTAGTTCTGGCGCTACTTGGGTCGCGCCAAAAGTCGCGCCACTTTCTGGAAAAACACGGGCATTGAAAACCGCGCGCATCACGGCGCTAGTTGGGTCGCGCGACAAAGCGCGCCACACTCTGGAATCCATCTCTTCAATTTCCGCGCGTAATACGGCGCGGTCTGGGTCACGCCAAAGGTCGCACCGGCTTCTGATTCGTCTTTTTCCAGTTTTCGAGCTTTCTCTTTGGAAAATATACACGATCCTCTTCATTCCTCTTCCAATCTGCTTAACTGTACATCTCATGAAACTCATCAGTAAAAGTCACTATTTTACTTGAAAACATCCAACAATCACTCGATTCGAGAGTTAAAATAATGTCGAAAACCGACATTATCACAACCCCAAACCGAGCGTTTATTGTCCTCAAGCAAAATAGCGATAAAAATAATTAAAAACCAGAGTTATAACAGAATTCGCACAAATGTGAAGTCGGTGGTGTCATTACGGATCTTTACACATCTTATTCAACAAACGGAATTAACATATTACTCAGAATCCTTTTCCGAAACACCCCCAGTTTGCAAAGGTCGAATCACTAACTCTTTGAGAATAGAACTGGTCGGGACTACACTACATCAAATTCCACCTAAAATCATGCATGATCAGAGAGGATTTCGCCTCGACCCTACCTTACGGGATACTCTCAATTCACTCGAACCTAAGTTGTTGCACATGTTGTTCATGCTTTGGAGTTTATGTACAAGAATTCACGAGATATATGCATGAACAACTAATCATGAAAGACGCACACATGTACAAGAAGGTGATCTCAGAAAGAATCATGTAGCAAGACAATGAATATCGGTAAAGGTGGTCGTAAACTCTAATCACATTTTCCAAAAGATCATTCAGGTCTTTAACAGAGGTTGTAACGAGGCTAGGGTTATGGTTCGGAAATGAAGGGTAAAAAGGATAAAAAAAATCCTAAATGTGTCAATCCTAGAGCAGTTCTGAACGTTCTGACTTTTTCTTCTATCACTTGGCCCTTTTTGTCATCACTATGGTTGCTTGACCATCTTATTTATTTATATTTATTCTATCTAGACAATAATTTATTTTGTTTTCTTCTTTTTTTTTTCTTTTTTTTTTCTTTTTTATGGGGCGTCATTGGCCCTTTTTTGGGGGGGGGGGGATCATTGGCCCTCTTTTCTATCTCTATGACTGGCCTGTATTTCTCCTTTCTACTCTCTCCTCGGCTGTTCATTACTGCTTATGATTGACGCACTTTCGGATCAGGGTTGGCTAAAGCTTTTGGCTAGGGTTTGATGGTAGGGTTTGAACTGAAAACTTCGGTGAGTGTTTGGCTGCAAAGGGCTTTGGGGTACACATATATTGGGTTAAAACGGGACGATTGTTAAAAACTGGTTTAACACACACGCAATGCCTGAAATCATCTCTTAAGGTCTACACGATATGGTTTACTATACCTTTACCTAATATCCTGATGGTCATCTTTGCTACTCAATGCAAAAGTACAACGAGATCAATCTATACTCACGACAAGGAAATTGAAAAAAATGTATCAGATTTTAAGCTTAATTCCCTCGGAATGAAAGTACGTCATTTTAGGCTCGAATCTCACTATCGGGTGGTCTCCACTAATGTCCCTAATACATGCAATCTGTCAGGTCTCACTCGATGCTATATTATCCTTCACAATTCATTCCTCAAAAAGAAGTGTTCTACTTACTACTAACGGTGAATCAGAAACAAATTCCATCATAATGACCACAATTCCGTTACTTGCCTAAGATATAGTAAAGATCACAATGACACTATCGACTCACCTCTACCCCAAACCAAAATACACATTATCCCCAATGTGTGATAATATCAATTACAGTCATCCAAAATATTTGTGCGAATCAATATACAGTCATCCCAAATGAAATAAAATCAAAGATCATAAAAGGAAAAAGAAATCAAACCGCCTTCCCTAATCGCGGTTTCGTCTCCTCGAAGATGAGCTCGCCCCGGGTTGTCGTCTCCTTGCTCGTTGTGCCGGTGGTGGATTCGACGGTCCTGCTTCATCCGGGGCCTGTTCACCTGCATCCCCTCTAGCCATGGCGTCGAACCTCCTATCCATTCTCGCGAATCCTGACAGCATCTCCTGTACGATCGCATCCAAGCGCGTATGCAACCGTGGGTCGAAACTAGCGGGTTGGTGGCCCTCATCCGCCATGAGATCATAATCCATATCATTCGCGTCCACATCATCAACCCCTTGGGGGATGTTCATCCGCTCGTTAGCAACTGTCGCTTGCAGGTCCACCCTCCCCGCGGCTTTCACTTGTGCCCGATATGCGCGTCAATCATATGGGGCGAATGGTGGAATAGTTCTCCCGGTAGCAATTCCCGCATTCCTGCAAAATTGCGTTATCAAACATGGGAAAGGGGTACACATGTGCAGTTTTCCGCAGCCGCGTGTATCATGTGAAGTCGGATAATATGTTCAATGTCCAACGGCAAGCTATGGTGTATGCAATACATAATACACGCCACATATGGATTGAGAGTCGTATAGTGGGATGAAGGTGCCAGACTCCCCTTCACGAACAACAGCCACAAGCCCAACTCCGGCATCATCTCATTCTTCTTTATTTCCGCGTCACGCACAATCCACTGCTCCCGACCACTCCGGCGAAGAGAAGATGCAATTATTGAACTATGCGTCTGTTGATCCAAACCCTCAGTGATTTGATAATGACCCTCTCTTTTATACTTAGTGAAAATTGTAAGTAAACAATATGTATCAGAGTTTCACTATCGCTGATAAGTACTAAGATCTTACAGTACCGCTGATAGGAACTCTCGCTCTTTAGATTAAACATTCAACGAACACTGTTCACCATAATGCTCTGAGTCTGTTCAGTACTTATGGTGATCGCTGATAAGTTAGTTGTTTACTTATGATCCCTGAAGACAAGTTTCACGTCAACATAGGTTCTACGCTGAAGTCGAAGATCAAGCTCAAGAACCAGCGACAAGTCTCCTAATGAACTGATGCGGATCAGCGAAGACTCAGATTTGTCCACTCAACGTGAAGTATCAAGTACAAGACTTTAGCTATCGCTGAACTCTATCATTCGCTGATATAGAATGATAGATCGCTGAATCAACGAAAAGCTGATCATGAAGTCCTCCGTACAAAGTACTTTTGTCTTAACCACCCTTGCACGTCTCCGTACGATATGTCAGAAAAAGAACCTCCTTATTGTCTGAAATCGTACAACCACTCTGATACTACATTGTTCAAACATGCGGCAACTAAGGTTGTCAACAAAGGTCAATGACGTACAACCAATGAGCTGCTGCCACGTGTAAAGTGTAAACTTCCATGCATTAAATGCATGCAGTATATAAGAAGAAGAACTCACTTCATTTTGAAGTAACTTGCTAACTCTGGACAAGTTCATCCTTCTTATCTTGAGATAGGTTATTATTAGTAATTTCCTTCTCTTTCTTAGTGCAAGAAACTTAGTGTTCCAACTTGTTTAGATTTAGGTTTATCCTTAATCTTGTTTCCGCAACAAGCTGTAAATTGTTAATGATTTATCAATAAACAATTTAGAAAAGTAAAATCTTAGTGTTTGTATTCATCCCCCCCCCCCCCCCTTCTACAAACTTGTATTGCCCTTCGGGACCAACAAGTGGTATCAGAGCAGATTTGTTTAATCTCATAAACAAGATCTAATATATACTAAGATTTCTCTTCCTTGCTATTTCCTAAAATGGCTACCAACACAAACACAAATTATATTGACAATGGTTCTCTTGCTAAACCCCCTAGATTCTCCAGAGATAATTTTAATATATGGAAAAATAGGATGACTCTCTTCTTAGAAGGTGTAGACCCTACTATGCCTTATTATCTTGAAAACGGCCCATATATTCCTGTAAGAATTGATGTTGCAGTTCCAGCCGCTGAGAATAGACCTGCTATTCCAGAAAGGCTGGTCCCTAAGGAAGTTCATATGTGGACTGACGAAGATAAGAAGAAAGTGGCTATCGACACTAAAGTTAGATCCATACTATCCATGGCTCTTCCTGACGAAGTCTACCATTCCGTCATGAACCTGAAATCCTCAAAAGCCATGTGGGACACAATATGTGTTCAGTATGAAGGTACGTCTGAAGTCCAGGACTCTCGAAAGATCAACCTGGTAAGACAATACGAAAGTTTCATTTGTGGTAAGAATGAAACTCTCTCTGAAGTTCACCAACGTTTTAATTGATTAATAATAGATCTGAAAACTGTTGGTAAGGAATATTCTAACTTTGAAGTGCTGACAAAGTTTCTAGAATGTTTACCTGAAAGCTGGGACAGTTATTCTATGTGTCTCAAGCTGTCAAAGGATCTAAGATCAATGACCCTTGCTACCTTATATGGCACGATGCTGAATCATGAGCAATCGAGTCATCTTAAGAAGAATCTTGTAAAAGATTCCAAAAGTACCCCTGTTGCTTTAATCTCAGAGGAACCTTCCACTCAGCGACCCTCGGTCATTATTACTGAGTTGGAAAGTAACTCTGAAAGGTCATCAGATTCTGACTCTTCAGATGATGATGAATCTTTGGCTCTCCTAACTAAAAAGTTCAGGAGATTCGCCAAAAAGAAAATGTTCAGAAAGAACAAGCCCCTTTCTATTACTGATAAGCCAAGATCATCAGCTCCTGTTGATAAGGCTACTGCTACTTGTTTTAACTGCGAAAAGATTGGACATTTCGCTAACGAGTGCAGGTCTAAGAAAGTTTCGAGAAACTCAGCGTTTCCCAAGAAATCCTTTATTCCCAGGAATAAAGATGACAAATACGCTAAGCTGAAAGAAAAGTATGCGAAGCTGAAAAGCTTTAAGAAGAAAGGCAAAGGCCTGATGGCTTATGATTGGGCTGCCTCTGATGAAGAAGAATCATCATCAGACTCTGAAGATGATGAAGTCAATCTCTGTCTTATGGCAAAGATTGAAGATGAGGAAGAAAGTTCAGACATTCCCTCTACTTCAACCTCTGCTATTCAGGTATCACCTTCCTTCTTTACAAATATTGCAAATATTGATGAAGCTGATAGCCTTCGTAAAATCGATCTCTTGACTAGAAGTTTACATGAAGCCATGAATGGCAAAACTGTAGTTGAAAACCAAAACCTTGATCTCATTGAACAGCTCAAAAACTGTCACCTTCAAATAGAAAATCTTTCTAAAATTGAAAAAGACTTTAAAGATCAAGTGCACTTAAATCAGCTAGTCAAAATCGAGCGCGAAGAAGCTATCGCTGCATTAAGAGTGGAGAAAGCTACTGTTGATGGATGGTATAATTCATCAACAAAGATCACTGAGATAATTAAGTCTCAGATTCCCCTGAGTGATAAACGTGGTCTTGGTTACAAAGCTGATAATCTAGAACCAACCACTGATCGTTCCATGCTCTTATTTGGAACTTTCGTTTCCTCAGTCGCTGATACTTCATCCTCTCAGTGTTCCTCGTCCAGACCGCCTATCCCTGAGGAAACTTCTACCTCTTCAAAAGGTAAAGAGAAAATGGTTTATCCAAAACCTACCTCTGTCTTTAAAGATAAAGGTAAAGGAATTGCTATTTACCAAAATCCTCAGAAGGGTACCTTAGTACCTAAGCTGAATGCTTCTAAAGCTTTAGTGATTCATCCCTATGGATCAAGGAATCAGATCTCTGGATCTACTCAGCGTGGATCTATTCAGCGATCTACTCCTAGAATCAGAGTGGATGTCTCTGGTAAGAAATCCGAAGAACTGAATGTTCCTCCCATTTCAAAAGCCATCAGCTTACTTGGTGCTGGTACTTCTAATTCAAAATCTAAAGCTCCGCATTCAAATGGTCCTAGAACTACTTTTAGTTATAGGAAATTGTAACATCCCGCAAAATAAAATATACATGTAACATATATTTCATAACATGGTTTCAAAAAAATTCATTTCACATTACACATTTGGTCCCAAAGTCTGACTAATCAATATCAAATACATTACAAACTTGATCCCATTTAGATAAGATAATAGCTAATAACAGAAATTTATGTACAGAAGTATCATCAACTTCATAATGATCATCATCCCACATAGCTATCCACCAAGTAATCTAATCATTTACTCTTACTGGTACCACCACCTGGAATACAGATTTTTAAAAACAAAAATGAGGGTTAGACCTAAGGGTCTAGTGAGTAAATCCCTGACATTTTTAAATCATTAAAATTTCATTTATATAAACACTCTTTATATAAATACACATACATCACACGTAAATTAGTACCAAATACAACTTACACAACATACCTGTCTCATTCCTATTATCCCTCCACCAATGGCCAATATCAATTGGTTGCGAGCCAATTTAACACACCGGTCCAAAGCCCGGCCACGTATTATATTCTTATATAATACTCACGTAATTATAATATCTCAATATATTATAATCACCCACGTATGACATATTCATACCACATATCAAATATTTATTATTCTCGTAATGTATTCCAGTAAAATACTTTTTAACGTAAAACTCACCTGAAATGTTTATCACAAAAGCTTTCCCAAGTTAAGATCACGTATTTCCACCCTTCACTGAATCTGAAATCACAAGTACCAAATATCTCTTTTAACACTTAAACTTTACAAGATTCTCAACTTAAGTCGCAACCCAAAATATCATGAAATCGCAATGAACAGTACAAGTCGCAACGGTAATGAACAGTACTAAGTCGCAACCTCTTATTGCGACTTCACCCCGAAATCGCAACCCACTATTGCGACTTCACCCTAAGTCGCAATCAACTATTGTGATTCCACCCTGGAGTCGCAACCCACTATTGCGATCCCAAACCCGAATCGCAATCAACTACTGCGATTCCAAGCCAAGTCGCAAATGACCATTGCGACTTCAATGCCAAGTCGCAACCAACTGTTGCGACTTCGTTGAATGTCGCAGTCGTCTATTGCGACTCCGATGAATGTCTCAGTCCACTGTTTCATCCTAAAACCCAGATTTTGCAGTTTTTATACTATGCATGTTGCTATAAAGATGCAGAATTGTTTAAGACCATTAACACAACCTACCCATAAACTCAAATTCCTCAAAACATCTATATTTAACATAACCCACCAAGAACCTAACTAGTATCTTCAAGAACAACTTAAAGAATTAGAAATACAATTAAGGTAGGGATGGTTTACCTTGATTACTACTGATTGGTACAGAATCACAATAGCAGAAAATCTTGAAGTTCCTTCTTCTTCTTTCCTTAAACTCTTTCAATCTTGATCTCTTTCTTTCTCTCGTTTTCTCTCAACCAAGAAACACACACACTCACATGGATTTAAGATATTTTTATTTTTAACTAAATGAGGACATCATTTCCCACTTGACATACCAAAGTCGGTCATGGTATCAAGTTTGGTCTAATTGACCAATTAAACCCCAAGTTTCTCTCAAATGGCAAAACTTACCCCCAACTTCCAAGTAATAATTAAGACTTATCCCTTAACTCCTAACTCCATAAAAACATTAACATAAAGATTTATAAAATTCCAAATTTAACTTAGATAAAATACCTGGTTATTACAACATCTCCCCCTTAAAAGAATTCCGTCCCGGAATTCAGTTAAGAGAACAGATGAGGGTATTTGGCTCCCATTTCCGACTCCGATTCCCACGTCGCATCCTGACCTTTATGATGTTTCCACTGAACCTTTACCTATCTGATTTCTTTGTTCCTCAATACTTTGACTTTGTGATCAACTATAGCTTCCGGTTCCTCCACATAGTTCAGCTTTTCATCAACCTGGATATCTGGTAGAGAGACTGCCTGGTCTGAAGTCACCAAACATTTCCTAAAATTCGATACATGGAACGCGTTGTGAATCCTGCTTAATTCTGGAGGTAAATCTAGTCGGTAAGCCACTTCCCCAATTCTTTCGGTAATTGCAAACGGACCAATATACCTCGGACTGAGTTTACCTTGCTTCCCAAAACGTATGACTCCTTTCCAGGGCGATACTTTCAACATTACAAAATCCCCAACCTGAAACTCTAACGGTTTCCGACGTCGATCAGCATAGCTTTTCTGTCTGTCTTGAGCTGTTTTCAATCTATCCCGAATCTGAGTAATCTTATCCGCTGTTAACTGTACTATTTCTGGCCCCGCTAATTGTTTCTCCCCCACTTCATTCCAACACAGAGGCGTTCGGCATTTTCTACCATACAATACTTCAAACGGTGCCGCTTGAATGCTAGAATTATAACTGTTGTTGTAGGCAAACTCTATCAAAGGCAGATGTTTATCCCACGATCCCCCAAAATCAACTATACAAGCCCGAAGCATATCTTCTAAAGTCTGAATTGTTCTTTCACTCTGCCCGTCAGTCTGTGGATGATATGCTGTGCTCAACTTTATCTGCGTTCCCATCTCTTTTTGAAAGCTTCTCCAAAACCTAGAAGTAAAACGACTATCTCGATCGGAAATAATCGAGATTGGAACTCCATGTCGAGTTACTATTTCATTAATGTACAACTTAGCTAAACGTTCCAAAGAATCAGTTTCTTTTATCGGCAAGAAATGAGCAGACTTCGTCAACCTATCCACAATCACCCAAATAGAATCGAATCCCTTTGAAGTTCTTGGCAATTTGGTAATGAAATCAGTAGTGATCTGATCCCATTTCCACATTGGTATATCTAGTCGTTGTAACTGACCAAACGGTTTCTGATGCTCAATCTTTACTTTCTTGCAGGTAGTACAATCTTCTACATACTTAGCAACACTTCTCTTCATTCCCGGCCACCAATAGAATTGTTTCAAATCTCTATACATTTTATTTGTACCTGGATGAATAGAAAATCGAGATTGATGAGCTTCTTGTAGTACACGATCCCGTAATCCACCCAAACGAGGTACCCAAATTCTGTTTCCCATACACAACAACCCACGGTCATCTTTCCCAAGCAATGCTGATATCCCAACCAACCGTTCTGACTTCAAACTTTCCTCTTGATAAGCATCTATTTGGCATTTCAACAATTCATCAAAGATATTAGGAAGGAGTTCAGCTCGTAACGATATAGCTTTTATTGTTCCGCTTCTTTCTTGACGACTTAACGCATCTGCCACCACGTTCGCTTTCCCTGGGTGATAAAGAATTTCACAATCATAATCATTCACTAATTCTAACCACCTTCTTTGCCTCATATTCAATTCCTTTTGATCAAAAAGATGTTGAAGACTTTTATGGTCCGTGAAAATTTGACATTTAGAACCATAAAGATAATGCCTCCAAATCTTTAATGCGAAAACAACTGCTGCAAGCTCCATATCATGGGTAGGATACTGCCTTTCGTGATCCTTTAATTGACGAGAAGCATAAGCAATCACCTTTCCACGTTGCATGAGTACACATCCCAATCCTAATTTAGAAGCATCACTATAAACCACAAAATCTTCGGAACCTTATGGCAATGCTAATATCGGCGCACTGCAGGGTTTCTCTTTCAATATTCTGAATGCCTCGTCCTGTTCTGCCTTCAATTCAAACTTTAAATTCTTCCGTGTCAGCTTGGTCAATGGTGTCGCGATTCGAGAAAAGTCTTTTATAAATTTTCGGTAATATCCAGCTAGACCCAGAAAACTACGTACTTCGGTTGCTGTTTTCGGTGGTTCCCATCTTTCAACTGCTTCCACTTTCGCTGGATCAACTTGTATACCCTTCTCTGAAACTACATGACCCAAAAACTGAACTTCTCGCAACCAGAATTCACATTTAGAGAACTTAGCGTACAACTTTTCTTTCTTCAGCAACTCCAAAATCAAACGAAGATGTTGCGCATGATCCTCTTTGGATCGGGAATAAATAAGTATATCATCGATAAACACAATGACAAATTTATCGAGATAAGGCTTACATACCCGATTCATTAGATCCATAAAAGCGGCTGGAGCGTTCGTCAATCCGAAAGGCATTACTAAAAATTTGTAGTGGCCGTATCTCGTGCGAAAGGCAGTCTTTAAAACATCCTCCTCCTTAACCTTCAACTGATGGTAGCCAGATCTAAGATCAATCTTGGAGAAATAACAAGCTCCAACTAATTGATCAAAAAAGTCATCAATTCTTGGGAGTGGATACTTGTTCTTGATCGTGCGCTTGTTCAACTCCCGATAATCGATACACATTCTCATTGAACCGTCTTTCTTCTTCACAAATAAAACTGGTGCACCCCATGCCGATGAGCTGGGTCTGATGAAGCCCTTATCAGATAAATCTTGAAGCTGTGACATCATTTCTTTCATTTCTGGTGGTGCTAATCTGTACGGCGCACGAGCGATGGGATTGGCTCCAGGTACTAGGTCTATTCCAAATTCTACTTGCCTAACAGGAGGAAGACTATTCAAGTCTTCAGGAAAAACTTCTGGGTATTCACTAACAATGGAAATATCTTCCAACTTACACTTTTCAGGCCTACTATCTATCACATAGGCTAGATAACTAGAGCAACCCTTATTGACACATTTACGGGCTTTTATCATAGATATAAGACTAGACTGATGATTCTTTCGATCTCCATATATCACTACTGATCTCTTATCAGGTAAAACAACATTGATTATTTTCTTATCACAAACTATGTTAGCCTGATTCTCAGCTAACCAATCCATTCCTACTACCACATCAAATTCAATCAAAGCTATTGGGAACAGTTGTATCGGTACTCCACATCCCTCTATATTTATCATGCAACGATCAAAAACCTCTTTAACTGCCACTTGGTTATCATTTGCAGCGTCTACTAATAAAGCATGTTTTAACATTTTAGGCTCTAAATGCATGTGAGCAGCAAAGGAGGGAGACACAAAAGATCGGTTTGCACCGGAATCAAATAACACTTTAGCACGCGTGGAGTTTATGAAAAATGTACCTGTGACCACATCCGGCGTTTCTTCCGCCTCTTTAGCTGACATTTGGAACGTACGACCCCTCGTTCTCGGCGGTTCTATTCTTGGGACCACTGGTCTAGTAATGGCTGGTTTCCCCGATGTACCCCCGGATTGTATTCTACCCCGCGGACAATCTGATTGGAGGTGATCCGAAGAATTGCACAAAAAGCAAAATCGTGTTACTCGACAATCCTTTACAACATGCCCAGTTTTCCCACATTTAAAACAAACCCGTGACTCTACTTGGCAATTTCCCTGATGGTAACGATTGCACCTTGGACATGGTCTTTCTGTTGGTCGAAATGACGGACGGTTGTCAAACCTCTGAAATCTAGGTTTCCTCGAATCGTGTGGTGGTCCTTCCCATTTTCTTTTCCCTAAGCTTTTATCACCAGTATCTCTTTTATTATCTCTTTCCACATTCTCGACAGCATCCACCGCAGCTGTAAAAGTATTTGGCCCTGTGGCAGTCACCAACCTTCGAACCTCGGAATTTAACCCATAAATAAACCTCTCCATTTTCATCTTTTCTGTAGCAACATAATATCCTGAAAAACGAGACTTCTCCAAAAATCGTGCAGTATAATCTCTAACCGACAGATTTCCTTGTTGTAGATTCATGAATTCTTCTTCTAACTGTCCGACAGCAGCTTGTGGACAGAAGTGCGTTGTGAAAGCTAACACGAATTCCTCCCATGCAAAAGTAGTATAAACGTCCGTTCCTCTTGATTCTGTATGAGCCTCCCACCAATACAAAGCATCCCCTTTCAGCATCGCAGCTCCATAAAGCACTTTGTCTTCTTCAGCACATTTACACGTCTTGAAGATAGCCTCTATTTCTTTCAGCCATCTCATCGCCTTTACTGGATCCCGATCTCCTGAATATGTAGGGGGCTTATAACTAAGAAACATTTTATAGTCGCACCTTTTCATCGCTGGTAGAACAGTAGAAGTAAGTGGTATCTCCACTTCATGTTCCGGATCTGGTCTTTCAGTTTCATTAAGACGATTACGTTCGAACATGGCTTGTATGCTATCCTGTAATCTCCCCATTTCAGCAGTCAGATCATCTCGTGTAACAAACTCTGTACCATGCTGTTGTGTTCTACCTCCCGTTCGGCCTCCTGTTCCCCTTCCAGTTCTACCTCTACCATGATCTCCTCCTTTTCCCCTGTTCCGAAAGGTGGATTTTCTCCACATGAATTCCTTCCTCTTCCCTGATTCCCTTGTCTGGTGCCACTCGCCATTCTGTGGATTCAAACAAGGTTAATATACACACATAAGCACATACCCCATATAATAAGATATTCCAGTTCAAACATGTACCTGTAAAATCATAATTACACTGGCCTGGTGTAATTTGAAATTACCTTACATGATGTT
Organism: Saussurea involucrata; assembly: GCA_033807775.1. Classification (NCBI taxonomy): domain Eukaryota; kingdom Viridiplantae; phylum Streptophyta; class Magnoliopsida; order Asterales; family Asteraceae; genus Saussurea; species Saussurea involucrata. The sequence continues at coordinate 73,397,867 of CM066327.1, read as the reverse complement.
CCTTCTACCTTTTATACTTAATATCCCCAGGTTCTAATTTAATCGGGACATCCTACTTCACATGCAGTTTAAGTCTAGGTACAGATACTAATACCTAATTCCCTTAAACTAGGGCTCTGATACCATCTGTAACATCCCGCAAAATAAAATATACATGTAACATATATTTCATAACATGGTTTCAAAAAAATTCATTTCACATTACACATTTGGTCCCAAAGTCTGACTAATCAATATCAAATACATTACAAACTTGATCTCATTTAGATAAGATAATAGCTAATAACAGAAATTTAAGTACAAAAGTATCATCAACTTCATAATGATCATCATCCCACATAGCTATCCACCAAGTAATCTAATCATTTACTCTTACTGGTACCACCACCTGGAATACAGATTTTAAAAACAAAAATGAGGGTTAGACCTAAGGGTCTAGTGAGTAAATCCCTGACATTTTTAAATCATTAAAATTTCATTTATATAAACACTCTTTATATAAATACACATACATCACACGTAAATTAGTACCAAATACAACTTACACAACATACCTGTCTCATTCCCCTTATCCCTCCACCAATGGCCAATATCAATTGGTTGCGAGCCAATTTAACACACCGGTCCAAAGCCCGGCCACGTATTATATTCTTATATAATACTCACGTAATTATAATATCTCAATATATTATAATCACCCACGTATGACATATTCATACCACATATCAAATATTTATTATTCTCGTAATGTATTCCAGTAAAATACTTTTTAACGTAAAACTCACCTGAAATGTTTATCACAAAAGCTTTCCCAAGTTAAGATCACGTATTTCAACCCTTCACTGAATCTGAAATCACAAGTACCAAATATCTCTTTTAACACTTAAACTTTACAAGATTCTCAACTTAAGTCGCAACCCAAAATATCATGAAATCGCAATGAACAGTACAAGTCGCAACGGTAATGAACAGTACTAAGTCGCAACCTCTTATTGCGACTTCACCCCGAAATCGCAACCCACTATTGCGACTTCACCCTAAGTCGCAATCAACTATTGCGATTCCACCCTGGAGTCGCAACCCACTATTGCGATCCCAAACCCGAATCGCAATCAACTACTGCGATTCCAAGCCAAGTCGCAAATGACCATTGCGACTTCAATGCCAAGTCGCAACCAACTGTTGCGACTTCGTTGAATGTCGCAGTCGTCTATTGCGACTCCGATGAATGTCTCAGTCCACTGTTTCATCCTAAAACCCAGATTTTGCAGTTTTTATACTATGCATGTTGCTATAAAGATGCAGAATTGTTTAAGACCATTAACACAACCTACCCATAAACTCAAATTCCTCAAAACATCTATATTTAACATAACCCACCAAGAACCTAACTAGTATCTTCAAGAACAACTTAAGGAATTAGAAATACAATTAAGGTAGGGATGGTTTACCTTGATTACTACTGATTGGTACAGAATCACAATAGCAGAAAATCTTGAAGTTCCTTCTTCTACTTTCCTTAAACTCTTTCAATCTTGCTCTCTTTCTTTCTCTCGTTTTCTCTCAACCAAGAAACACACACACTCACATGGATTTAAGATATTTTTATTTTTAACTAAATGAGGACATCATTTCCCACTTGACATACCAAAGTCGATCATGGTATCAAGTTTGGTCTAATTGACCAATTAAACCCCAAGTTTTTCTCAAATGGCAAAACTTACCCCCAACTTCCAAGTAATAATTAAGACTTATCCCTTAACTCCTAACTCCATAAAAACATTAACATAAAGATTTATAAAATTCCAAATTTAACTTAGATAAAATACCTGGTTATTACAGAAATGTTATCACTGTGGACTTACTGATCATATTGCTAGTAAGTACCCCACAGCCACCAAGCTAAAAAGATAGCTAAGGTGAAGATTGCCCCCAAGGCAAAGAAGACCACTGAGGTTAAGAAATTAACCAAAGTAAAGACTGACAAAGCTGAATCTTCAAATGCTGCGAAGATTGCTTAACCTTCCATTCCAACTACTTCCACTGACAAACGTGTACACATGGTTAAGTGGGTACCCAAGAAAAACTAATCTTCCTTTGTGATGCAGGTTAAGAAGGGTATCTGGTATCTCGATAGCGGATGCTCTAGACACATGACTGGAAAGAAAAGCCTGCTCGCTGAATACAAGGAAGAGAAGGGTCCCTCTGTGACCTTTGGAGGAAATGGAAAAGGACATACCCGAGGGTTTGGTGTACTCTCTAATGGTACAACAACCTTCAGAAGAGTCGCATATGTTGAAGTGCTGAAGCATAATCTGTTAAGCATTAGTCAGCTTTGCGACAAGGATATCAAGGTAATCTTTACCAAGGAATCCTGCTTTGTCACTGACAAAAAGGAGAAGATAGCTCTCAGCGGTTATCGTTTGGAAAATGTTTATGTAATAAACATGGACTCAACAACCACTGAGAACTCCTGTTTCTTCTCAAAAGCCTCATCTGATGTCAACTGGCTACAGCATAAGAGGCTCTCTCATCTGAATTTCAAGACACTGAACACTCTTTCTTCAAAAGAGTGAGTTACTGGTCTACCTCAGCACTCATACGCCAAAGAGTCTTTATGTTCAGCGTGTGAGAAAGGGAAGCAGACCAAAGCAAGCTTTAATTTAAAGCAAGTCTCCTCAGTGTCGTCTCCTCTACAACTTCTCCATATGGATTTGTTTGGCCCTGTTAACAAACAATCCATCGCTGGAAAGAAATATACACTGGTCATAGTTGATGAATTCTCTCATTATACATGGGTTATGTTTCTACGTTCCAAGAGTGACACCCCTGAAGAACTCATCACCTTTGTTCGGAAGATGGAAACCCTGAACAATTTGACCGTTCGCTCAATAAGGAGTGATCATGGGACTGAATTCAAAAACAGTTCTCTTGATTCCTTCTTTGAGAGTAAGGGTATTTCTCACAACTTTTCATCAGTGAGAACACCGCAACAAAATGGAGTCGCTGAAAGAAGAAATAGAACAATTATTGAAGCTGCACGTTCAATGCTCAGCGATTCTCACCTGCCTACTCTGTTTTGGGCAGAAGCTGTCAACACTTCTTGTTTTACGCAAAACAGGTCGCTGATAGTCAAAAGATTCAATAAAACAGCCTATGAACGTTTTCATGGGAGAAATCCTTCAATCAGCTTTCTTCACATCTTTGGATGTCAGTGTTTTATACTAAACAACAGAGATGCCCTTGGAAAGTTTGATCCTAAGGATGATGATGGAATCTTTCTTGGATATTCTTCAATCTTCAAAGCCTTCAGAGTCTTCAATCGAAGAAGACAAGCTGTAGAAGAAACTATTCACATCACGTTTGACGAATCCCGTTCAGCGAACTCTAAACCGTCCGCTGATACTGAAGAACTGAATCAATGGATGTTTTCTCATCTTGGTGATTCATAAGATATTCCCACTCATACTCATACAGTTGAAGATGATAGTCCTACTATCATTCCAAATATGCAAAATAGTGAAGCTGAAACATCATGGGTCTCAGCTGTTCCTTTAAACACTATACCTGCTTCTGAACCCAGTGTCTCAGACATTCCATCTACTTCTCAGCAATCAGTGAATATAATGACAACTGCACCCATTCCTCTCTTGGCTGATACACCATACGTCGCTGAAGCTTCATCTTCAGCTACTCCAGTTCAGGTTGAGTCAACGTCTCACGCTCCGGCTCAGCGATGGACTGTAAATCACCCAATTGATCAAATTCTTGGTGATCCAAACGCTGGTATTCAGACTCGACGAAGTGCAGGTAATATTTGTTTATTTGTTAACTTTATTTCTCTGACTGAACCAAAGAAAGTAGATGATGCCCTCAAGGATCCAAACTGGGTCAGCGCCATGCAAGAAGAGCTGACTGAATTCGAAAGAACAAAGTTTGGAAACTTTTTCGAAGACCAACTGACAAAACAGTGATAGGCACTAAATGGGTCTATCGAAACAAGTTGGACGAACATGGAACTGTAACCCGCAACAAGGCTCGTCTTGTTGCCCAGGGATACAGACAAGAGGAAGGCATAAATTACGACGAAACATTTGCTCCAGTAGCAAGACTTGAATCTATTCGTCTATTCTTAGCATACGCTGTACACAAAGACTTCAAAGTATATCAGATGGATGTTAAGTCAGCGTTTCTAAATGAAAAGCTGAATGAAGAAGTCTATGTGGAACAACCTCCAGGATTCTCAGATCCTAAGCGTCCAGGTTATGTTTATAAACTGGATAAGGAACTTTATGGCTTGAAGCAAGCTCCACGTGCAGGGTATGACACTCTATCTACTTATCTCCATATTGAACAATTTGAGCGAGGTAAAATCGACAAAACTCTATTTTTCAGGAAAGTAAAAGGTCATATCATTCTTGTTCAGATATATGTTGATGACATTATTTATATTTGGATCTACTAACCCTGATCTTTGTACTCGTTTCGCTGATAGAATGAAAGATGAGTATAAAATGAGCATGATGGGTGAGCTAACATATTTCCTTAGTCTTCAGATAAAGGAAAATGAAAAAGGAACTTTCATTAATCAGGGAAAGTATGTTAAAGATATGCTGAAGAAATTCGACTTAACTCAAAGTTCAGCTATGAAAACCCCTATGGCACCACCGCTGACACTCGATAAGGATACTAAGGGTATTCCTGTTAATGTCACGTTGTACCGTGGGATGATCGACTCTCTCTTGTATCTTACAGCTAGCCGACCCGATATTATGTACGCAACCTGTTTGTGTGCACGATATCAAGCTGAACCCAAGTTATCTTATATGACCGCTGTAAAGCGAATTTTTCGATACCTTAAGGGTACTGCGAATCTAGGTCTTTGGTATCCCAAAGACTCAGTATTCGATCTAATCGCCTATTCAGATAGTGATTTTGCAGGTTGCAAATTGGATAGGAAAAGCACCACAGGAGGAGGTCAGCTCCTGGGTGGAAAGCTGGTGAGTTGGACAAGCAAAAAGCAAAACTCAGTGTCCACCTCCACAACTGAAGCTGAGTATGTAGCCGCTGGAAGCTGTTGTTCTCAGGTCTTGTGGATGAGAAATCAACTATTGGACTATGAACTTCATCTCTCAAATATTCCAATCTATTGCGACAGCACAAGTGCCATCGATATAGCAAATAATCCAGTATTACACTCAAAGACAAAACACATCGAAATCAGGTATCACTTTATCAGAGATCATGTGATGAATGGTGATATAGAACTTCACTTTATCCCAACTGATTATCAGTTAGCTGATCTGTTCACCAAACCTCTTGATGAGACAAGATTCAACTTCCTCATCATCGAGCTTGGAATGCTGAACTTTGAAGAGTAAAATCTTCAGTAATTCACATTTGATCAACAATAGGATAAAATCAACTTGTATAACCCATTCTATCATCTTCTCTGAATAAACTTGATTAGCTGATATCAAGGTATGTTTTTCTCTTACTAACAATCGCATGTAAATGCAAGATTTCAAAATAAATTGCATCGCTGAATATCTCTTCCTTAGTCAGCGATAATTTGAAATTTCTAAAACCAACACTGATATTTCTATTCAGTGCTTCATGTTTTCAAAAATGTCCCTGAGTTTTCAAAACCTCAGAGATATCCAAGAATATGAAAGGACAGATGTGATGTCATTGCAACGGATAAGCCCTGGCACGTTCTTTTTTCTGACACACGTTTGCACGTTTCGTTTACCTTCCAATCAAATGCAAACACGTGTCCGTGTCATGATGAAAATCTTTTCCCGCTCAAGATTTTCTCTCTCTAATCTCTCTATATAAACTCTTTCTGGGTTTATATTTTTCTTTTACGCGAACTTCTCCTCCAAGCAAGAAAAAGAATTTACTGTTGCATTTGTGCTCTCAAGTTTTTCAAGAACTTAAGAACTTCATCTTCTTCAACGAACCAGGTTAATAATTCTTTTATTTTACATGTTTCTTCAAACTTGTTAATGATCTTCTCTTTGTTTTCACAAGATCAAACAAAAGAACCTTTTTAAAATGAAATCATTTCTTTCATGGTTTTATGAACACAACCTTTCATGGTTGTTCTTCAAGTTTAAAATGTAAAATCTTAAACTTGTTCTTCATACGTTTTTCCAGAATCCCAATTCTCAAAAGAAACTGGAAAACAAGATTTTCTTTGGGTTTGCATTTCATTTTTAAAACAAGAAAAACCCTAATCTTCATTAAGACATTTTTGTCTGAATGAAATGGACAAAATTCGAACCATCTTATTGGAAAATCTTTCCACATTAAGATTATTCTTATTTGTTAATCTTTGGTTGAACTTATATACAGAAAATGGCATCTTCTGACATTTCCAAGAACACCATCGCTGAGAACACTACTGCTGATAATACTGCTGAGGAATTGGAAATCCTCAAGGCTCCTCAGGTCAAGTTCTCTCTAGACAAACTGGATTGGACCAAGGCAAATAACCTCTATGCGCTTCTCGAGTTTCCTCCTCGAAAGCAAGTCACACATCTAGATGATGTTGTGAACTTCCTGAAGAATTGTTGTCTATCCACAGCCCTGACCATAACACCTCCTGCACATCAGCTACTGCTATCCCAATTCTGGTACTCTGCCAGACACTCTCAGCTACCATCAGCCAAAGACCCCTAAAAAACAATTGACTGCATCCTCTGCGATATTGAATATGGCACTATGAAGATTACACCTGCCATTATTCGCAAAGCCCTGAACCTTCCCTTGGCCACCAAATAAAAACCCTTTGTTCCCCTCCCTGACCACAAGAAACACTCAGACAGGGAAGCCATCACTACATTCTTCGATGCAATGGGCTATGTATGGGAAACTGGGAGGGACATGAAGCCCGAGAAGAAGCTGACCCTTATCAAGAAGTCTAAAATGCCCAGCGAGATGAATTTCATCTTCGCTCATTTAATCAGCTGCATGACTGCAAAGACCGGCTTTTCTGATCAAGCTGCTCAGCCTCAGCAAGCAATGGGATATGCCTTGCTGAAAGGTCTACATATAGACTGGGCATCGATAATCTATGATGATCTAGTATTCAGAGTAGACTCCGCCACTGACAGATCTCCATGGGTTCCTTATCCTCAATTCATCAGCGCTGTATTCCAAACAGGCCTGAAGGACAGCTACCCAAAAGAGGGTGACCTGAAACTCTCTCAGGTTGGCCCTAAGGTTCTCGACTTCAAGCCAGTGGCAAATGAGGTACGTCTTTCTACACTTTTAACTATTCTCAACCCTACTTCTTCTACTTCTGCAGCCCCTTCAGCGGACAAACCCACCGCTGATACCCAGGCTGCAACCTCCATTCCTTCTCTTAAAAGGAAACACGCTCATACCCAACTTAGTTCCAAAAGAACTAAGAAAACCAAGGAGCAACCCCAACAATCTATTGTTGAAGACTCCTCAGCTCCTCTTGAAGGGCTGAAGGAACGTTCAGTGGTACGCTCTGCCACAGCTGAACAAGCCACCCATTCTATCCCAACCTCAGCGTCTCTAAACGTTGAGGTTACAAACATGGAATCTACCCAACCTCCTTCAGTCTCTCAAAAGACTGACGTAGCGATTCTCAGTGAATCCAACGCTGAACTCCGCACCCAACCTCCATTCTCAACCTTCGCTTCTCCGTCTATTCAATTGGACTCTACTCCAGTTATCACTGAAGCACCTGTCATTCCTCCATAAGCTAAAGTTGACACTCAAGGAATGATGGGCGTAGGACCTGCAGAGATGACCATGCGTCTACGCACTTTAGCTGACGACATGGAACTTTTCTTAGGACACCGAGATTTTGATGAATTCACCAATCCTCCTGCAGGTATACACCAACCCCTATACACTGTAACTGAACCCCAAACTTCTTAGCTTTCCTCTGTTCACAAGTTCTTATATGTTACAGGTCCTAATTTGGGAGACGTCAACGCCTCTCTGAAGACTATAGAGACGAAGCTGACAGGTCTCACAACTACTCTTTCCGACAACTCTTCAGCTGTAACAAACGCTGGAGAGAATCTTACAAAGCTGACAACCGTGGTCGAAAAGAATGCCTCCAAAGCTGACTTAGAGAAGGTTGATAAATCTCTCAGCAACTTTGCCAAAGTTCTCGCTGACATCTACACAGACTACCTCGCCATCAAAACTACAGTTCACACCATGTCCGGTGAGGTCACAACGCTGAAGACATCGGTTGGAAAACTCGAAGGAGAGATGTCTGCTGTAAAGACTGATGTCAGTTCAGTAAAGACTGACATGAGTTCTGTGAAGACCGACGTCAATACGATGAAGAATGACGTCACTTCTATGAAGACATTGTTGCAGCAGATCCTGAGCAACACGACCGCCCCTGCCCCTGCCCCTTCATCTTTTACTCCGGCGGATCGTGTTGAACTCGTGAAGATCAATCCTGGTATTTCTGGTCTAGAAAACAGATTATCAGCGATTGAAATTTGTGTGGGGATCCCTGGCCAAGAAGACAGGGAACCATCAACAGCCTGAGTCGTCGCATTCCTCCCCCACTCATCATGAAAAAGGGGGGGGGGAGAAGAGCGCTGAAGACCTTTCCCATGATGAATCTATCAGGGGAGAGAAGACTGAAGACCTCACCTTTACTGAAGAAGGTGAGAAGACAATTGAAGAAGCATCCGCTGGACCTCAGGGAGATGAACACCCTAAGGGAACCGAGAAGCTTACCTCTGCATCCGAGGGGGAGCAACTCGAAGAAGAAGCTGAAGAATCTCAGTCTGAAGCTGAAGATGAAGAAGCCATCGACTTGTCTGATGATGAACCATCCTCTTCTCCAAAGAATGATGATGATGAAGATGATGATGATGATGATGATGATGACTCTTTTATCGTCAAGACTGCTCAGAGAACTAAAGCTCTTAAAGGGATTCTGATAAATGAACCCACAGGGGAGCGGACAAAGACAAAGACATCAGCGTCTGAAGCTGACAAGGGCAAAGGAAAAAGTGTCGCTGAAGACGATGAAAATCTGACGATCTTGCTTAAAAATCCGGTTTGTCAGGTACACTAATCTTCCTTACACTACATCCCTCCTCTCTATACACTATCATTTCTACTCTCCACAAACCTCCATACACTTTATCCCATTCTTTATCTATCTCTGTTCTACCCAATGTTCTTACTTGTAAGATCGATGTGTTTCAGTTGTTTGAGGATATCGCTGAAGTTCCTACAGCTGCGACTTCACCAACAATAATCCCAGCTCCCAACGCTGAAGAAATAATCCCGGTCTTAGATTTGATCTCTGAGACTGATGAACCTGAAGAACATATGCTATCTCACAAAAACAGACCTTCCTTGGCTCCTCAAAAGCTAAGTGAAGAGGATCAGAGAAGAAAAGATGAGATGATAAAGAAGTTAGAAGATCAGCGAATCATTCTGAGGCGTGATCAACTTCCTTCCATTCCTACAAAGTTCAAACTTTCAAAAAGGGAATACAAGGATCACCACAGAGCTGAACGCCTAATCGCTGAAATAAGGGAAACTGAAGAAAAAGACAGAGAACTCGCCATCCAGCTTGTCCAAAAATCAGTGAAAGACCCCAAGCAGAAAAGAGCTCCCATTGACGTCCAACGTCAGCTATGGGATGATGCTCAAAGGATCGTTGAAGAAAAGACTAAGGTCTCTGATACGACATTGGAATGGTGTAAAGAAATGCTGAACTATCGATCTCGACCATCCAAAATCATCAAAGTAAACATCAGAGGAAGACTGTACGCAGACGTTCCTGTTGTTGAAGTTGATGTCTACAGAGAAGACAAAACCAAGCAAACCTTCTATGCTGCTTCCTTAGACAAGTTTGGTATCTCTGAATGGTTGGAAGTAAAATTAGCCATTCAGGGATCGCGCTCAAAGTTCAAGAGCCATGTCGAGAAGATCTTAAACACTCAGATCGACCTGGTTTCTTCTGCTGTGGATATTCCTCCTTCTACTCTTCTTCCTCCTCAACAAAGAAGAGTCTCTGCAAAGGAAAAGAAAGTCTCAGACTCAGGTCCTCCTATACGGAATGAAACATTTATTGGTTTCTCTCGTGCTGAAGTTCTTGGCCCTGATGCTGATCTCTCAGCGCTTGACACCTCCCTACCACCTAGAGAAACTTTCATTCCTGGCACAGTTGTAAGTGATCCTTATGGTATATTCTTTCTAGACTACGAAGGAAACCATCACTTTCAACGCATCTCTGAGCTTCCAATCACTCCCATCGAACAACTCAGAGATCTCATATACTGGTGTGAAGTCAGACGCGACATTAAAGCTAGACACATGAAGCCCTTGATTTTTGAAGAAGCTCTGAACAAAAAGAATCAAGGAGTAGATGTCCCTGACTGGATGATTCCCACATCAAAGACCCTTGATGAACTTCTCATTAAGGAAGAACCTTTTGACGGATAGGATCGCCTTGTAATTCTTTCTATCCTTATTTGTCTACCTCTTTTGTACTTGTAATTTTATTTGATGTACTTGTAATTTCATCGAATGTATTTCAAAGACCCTATGTAATCTTTATGAAGTTTAAAGAAAAATTTCAGCGAATGTACTTTACTTCATCAGTACAGAAAAGATCCCAGAAAATAGTAAAAGGGACAAATATTTTATGAGTTCTTTTTATCCTTATGTTTTCATTAAATAGCAATTTTCTTTGTTGCTATGTCATAATCAAATAGGGGCAGATTGTTGATCCAAACCCTCAGTGATTTGATAATGACCCTCTCTTTTATACTTAGTGAAAATTGTAAGTAAACAATATGTATCAGAGTTTCACTATCGCTGATAAGTACTAAGATCTTACAGTACCGCTGATAGGAACTCTCGCTCTTTAGATTAAACATTCAGCGAACACTGTTCACCATAATGCTCTGAGTCTGTTCAGTACTTATGGTGATCGCTGATAAGTTAGTTGTTTACTTATGATCCCTGAAGACAAGTTTCACGTCAACATAGGTTCTATGCTGAAGTCGAAGATCAAGCTCAAGAACCAGCGACAAGTCTCCTAATGAACTGATGCGGATCAGCGAAGACTCAGATTTGTCCACTCAACGTGAAGTATCAAGTACAAGACTTTAGCTATCGCTGAACTCTATCATTCGCTGATATAGAATGATAGATCGCTGAATCAAAGAAAAGTTGATCATGAAGTCCTCCGTACAAAGTACTTTTGTCTTAACCACCCTTGCACGTCTCCGTACGATATGTCAGAAAAAGAACCTCCTTATTGTCTGAAATCGTACAACCACTCTGATACTACACTGTTCAAACATGCGGCTACTAAGGTTGTCAACAAAGGTCAATGACGTACAACCAATGAGCTGCTACCACGTGTAAAGTGTAAACTGCCATGCATTAAATGCATGCAGTATATAAGAAGAAGAACTCACTTCATTTTGAAGTAACTTGCTAACTCTGGACAAGTTCATCTGTAACGTCCCAAAAATTACAAGGAAATTTAAATTTTCTAGAACATATATTCCATTATAAAACAACCACATTTTTAATAAACCGTAACTCAATTAAAGTTAATATCGTCAACTCAAACAGTCAAAAGAATTTATGCAGCGGAAATATTATAAATAAAATCTAAAAGTTCAAAAGTGTAAATTCCAACAATTCCCGACGCCTGCGCTTTGTGTGTACCGTCAAGCCCGACTGCCGCTCGCACCTGCAGTCACAACATATTGGGGAAGGGTAAGCTAAACGCTTAGTGAATCCAACCACACACGTAGGTAGCAACCCCACGCATATCACCCCTACTCGCAAGTAGGCAACATCACCATCACTACGAATATCAAGCCACATAATGATTATTATATAAGTACGAACCTCGGTCCCACCGAGTACACAAAACACATTAATACAAGCTCAGTCCCACCGAGTAAAGATTACCGTACTAGCTTAGTCCCACCAAGCCCTCGGTCCCACCGAGTAAAGATTACTGTACTAGCTTAGTCCCACCAAGCCCTCGGTCCCACCGAGCCCCTCAGTCCCACCGAGGTGTACACATGCATATATATATATATTCCACATACGAATTTAACAAATCACAACCAGTTATCACATCCCATCTAATTCATGTAAGCACATAAATACACGTAATAACGTGTAACACAAAAGAACGACATACATGAAATTCCTAACTACGCGGTGAGAGAACTCACCTCAAAGCAAAGCGACGAGCTCCCGAGCCGCAACACCAGCAAGTCAACCTTCCTCACATTTTCCCACCTAATTACGCACTAAAAACGTCAACGAAAGGTCCCAACTCACGACACCTTTACTAGATTTTATAAGACTAAACATTCCAGCTTTTTATCTAAAACACGGGTCTGTTCAGGACCTGATTTACCCCCTAAAAACTGATAAATACAGAAATCAAATTCCATAATCACGAAGTTCTAAGTTTCATGGTTCCAGGGACGTATCGCACGCGTCCTAACGATTTTTCTATAATTTAATATGGATTTTACAAGAACGATTCGCAGAACAGCGAGAAACAGAACCTTTCAGTACAAAACGACGATTTGACATAGGCTACGGTCCGAACTGGTTTTTCCCCAAAACATAGAAAAGTTACTAGGCTCAGAATGGGAACTTGTGACACCAGTTTCATCCCAATCCGTCATTCCTATCAGGAGTTATGCTCCATACAAAACAGGGACAGAAAGCTGTCTAAAATCCCGACCTGCTGTAAAAACCACACTTTTTCGCCTAGCTAGAGGCCGAACCAAACTTTCTCTAAAACACGAAAAACGTGCCCGACACAGAATGTGAACCGTGGGCACCGGATTCGCCTCAATCCGAGTTACGACGAGAAAGTTACGCACGATTGAAGAACTGGACAGAACACTAAAAAAAATTACATAAAATGATAACCTTTTGAACTTGATCCCAATAAGACGTCTTAATCCAAACAGACCCGCAAAACAACTTGACTTACTGTTTTAGGGTTACCATGGTCTGAAACACACCAAGCACCACCCACTGCCGCCTCCGGAGGTGGTGGTGATTGGCGGTGACACGGTGGTTGCGGTTTACAATTTCCGACGAAGAAAACATCAATAAAACGAACGGGACACTTACCTTAACGGAATCCTTCTTCTTCCTCCTTTCCGACCAGTCCCGACGCTGGTTCCCTCACGCCGGTGATCGCCTCCTTCCTCCTCTCGACTCTCGCTCTCTTTCTCTTTCGGTCTCTCTCTCTTTTCTTCTCGGTTTCACTTCCCTTTCTTCTTGGCCGAAAACAACAAGGGGAAGGGAAAGAAAATGGCTAAGGGTTTTGGGGGAGGATTGTTAAGATGAAACCGAAGGGGAGGGGAGGGGTCGTGCCTCTTGGCCGATCCTCTTGCCCAACTATGGAGAAAGTCCCAACAGCCCCTCAACTTACACTTCTTAGCAAAATCCCACAAAGGTTACTTCACTTAACTTTTTGGCCCGACTCGGCTAACCCCGCTAACGGAAACCACGTTAATTAATTAAATGCTCCTTTTAAAAAAAAAGGAATAACGAGAATACATACCGGGATACGGGCTTTACAACTCTCCCCCACTTGGATTAGACTTCGTCCTCGAAGTCTATGCCCGTGAATAGCTATAGATAGGTCTCCCACATCTCAACCTCAGGTTCCCAAGTTCACTCGGAACACTTTCGGTGTTTCCACTAGACCTTCACTAACTGGAATTTAAGATTTCCCACACCGCCTAAATATCTCTCGAATACTTTTCTTACCACAAAACTCCTTCAAGCACACCGCAAGTATGATCGGAAGAACATTCCAACAACTGGATTCATTCCTAGTCAAACGACTTCGGTTGTCTCCCAACCATAGATAATCAAAACATCCCGATTCAAATTTCAAGCTCTAACCATTCTAAAGTTGCTCACCAATATACCCTACAGGTTACTCGAATTCGATCATTCCTATCATTAACTGTCGATTAACTTTCACGAGTTCTATTAGACTCCCACAATTTATTCCACATGAATTATCAAACTAGTAAATTTATAATCATCCACGAAGGTCACTCCACCACAACCATTCACCACAAGCAAACATCTCAGGATTACTACTACCATCAACATAATTTCCTTAAAATCGACTACAATTCCCCAATTACACTAAGGCATTTGGCCTTAAGCCCGAAAGTCGACACCTAAGTATACTATTTACCTCAAAAATTCTACGCATTTATCCTCTTTATTACAAAGGGCAGCATTCCCTAATCGATACTATTCGGCCTACAGTACCCACACGCGTGGGATACCCAACCTTCCATTAAGACCGAGCAATCGACCCATGACTATCACGGACAAAATTCGGAATTTCCCTCGAAACTCTCTCGCTATTGGCATTTTCCTCCAAAACTGCCACCTCCTGAGCACTACCTATCGACTCGAGAAGAGGTGCAACCACTGTTAACCGTTGACACAAGCCCCACAGTGGCTCACCATCCAGATGTCGACTAAGTGCGTCCGTAACAACATCCGCTTTACCGGGGTGGTAAAGTATCTCACCATCATAATCCTTGACCACGTCAAGTCACCTCCTCTGACGCATGTTGAGGTTTTGTCGGTCATCAAGTACTGGAGGCTTTTATGGTTAGTGTATACACTTGACGCCATACAAATAGTGCCTCCAAATCTTGAGAGCAAACACCACCAATTCTTACATACCCTCCGGCAAAGTCAGCATCGGAGCCTCGCATAACGCCTGCGTAGCTCCCCAAAGCCCTCTGCTGCTCTTCACCCCAACTAAAAGCCGCAGATTTCTTCGTCGATCGGGTCATCGGTAAAGCAATCTTGGAGAAATCCTGAATGGATCTCCGAAAGTACCCTGCTAACCCAAGAAAACTCTGTACTTCAGTGAGAGTCTTTGGCACTTCCCATCGCATCACAGCCGTAATCTTGGCCGGATCCACCATAATACCATTCTAGTTCACGACATGTTCTCGAAAGTGGACCTCTCGTAACCAGAACTCACACTTGGAGAGCTTAGCATACAGCTTCTCCCGCCTCAAAACTTCCAAAACTTCTCGCAAATGCATCTCATGCTCTTCCTTCGACTTCGATTACACAAGAATATCGTCGATGAACACGATCACCGATCGATCCCACATAGGGCTACATACCCGGTTCATGAGGTCCATGAACGCTGCGGGTGCATTGGTGAGCCCGAGAGGCATCACCACAAACTTGTAAATGGCCATGACGTGAACGAAAGGCCGTCTACTCCGTATCCTCTCTCCTCACCCGCATTCGATGATACCCCGATCTCAAATCAACCTTAGAGAACCACGAGGCCCCCTGAAGCTGATCGAACAAGTCATCGATCCTTGGCGGAGGATAACGATTCTTCACCGTAAGCTTATTCAACTCACGATAGTCTATACACATCCGTTGGGACCCGTCTTTCTTTTTCACAAACAGAATCGGGGCTCCCCACGGTGGACAACTCGGCTTGATGAACTCCTTTTCGATAAGTTCCTGCAACGAGTGTACAACTCCTTCATTTCCGGTGGAGCCAAGCGATAAGGTGCCTTGGCCACCGGAGCAGCATCCGGAATCAAATAAACGTGGAACTCTACCTGTCGCTCGGGAGGTATCCCCGGTAACTCCTCGGGAAAATACGCCAGCAAACTCCCGTACCACTGGCACATCCTCCACAGACTTCTTCTCTCCGTCGACGCGCGTGTCGATCACATACGCCAAAATTCCCTGACCACTGTGCTGCAAGTACCTCTGAGCCCTCGCAGCCGAACATATCGCTGAGGTCCGCCTGGGCAAGCCGCCCTGAACTAGCATTTCTCCCCCACTTGGGGTTCGAACTCGTACTTGTTTGCGACGACAAACAATCTCCGCATCGTACGCATCCATCCAATCCATGCCCACAGTCACGCACAACTCCCGCATAGCGATCAGAATCAAATCAATCAGGAACCTCACACCAGAGATCTCCATAGTGCACCCCCGGTACACGTCAGTAACCGTCGAGGTCCTGTCTTCAGCAACTGCAACCACAAGTGGACAGCCTAACCGTCCTACAACTCGGCCCCAAACACTCACTGACTATGTGAGACACAGAAGGATGAGTAGCCCATGCTATCAATCGTCACCATAGCAAGCACCGAGTTAACCAAGAACGTACCTGTCACCACTTTATACGTAGCTTGTGCCTCCTCCACTCCCAGTTGACGAACTCTACCTCGGGCCGCCTCCATCACTACAGCAAGTGAAGCATACTGCGCGGTACTCACGAACTCCCTGATCTTGGTACGTAACATATCCTTGCACCGTGTCCTCTTCATGTCCTCAAAAGCAGCATGCTAAGGATAGAATAATGTCATTTCCGTAAACTTTCGGTTCACCTCCTTTATGGCCTCCGCAGTCTGATAGAGCTCCAAGAACTCTTTGGCACTCCTCTCCATCTCCACTAGAGGCACATGCTCTACACGAAACATACGACAAACTCCTCCCAGGTCAAGTAGTGCGCCCGTTAAGCGTCAAAGCAATAGCACACCAGTCTTTCGCTCCGTCTCGTAACAGATTCACCGTGAAGCGAACCTTCTAATTCGCAGGACAACCACCGATAAGGATTGTGTACTTTATAACCGATCCTGACCCTCTTGTTCGGGGCTTCCCACCCGCACGGGGTGGAATCGCCGCGATGCGCTCCTCCATCGACACTATTACCTCATCACGAATGGCGGTAATAATTTCGGGGATCGCCTCCTCAAAATATGCGTCACCTCGACCGCAAACATCTCACGAATCTGATCAGCAATAATTCCAGCATCAGCATCTGTATCAACATTGTTGTTCCTCCTTAACGAGCTACTAGCACACATTAAAACCTGCTAACTACGCTCACACTCAACTCTTCGGATTCTCCGTGACTTTCCCCGACTCGAGCACGGATCCTGTGCTTCAGATAGTAGGAGCTCTGCTACTACCCTTCACACCTATCCTTACTCGTTTCGAGTCCTGTCCCGGGACGTCCAAGTAGTTGCTTACCACAAACTAACACATATGCCCATTCCGGCATATGCAAACACTTTTCCTAGCTCCCTAGAAAAGTCGTAATACCCCACCACCCTTGCTAGAACGGAACCCCCACTAGCCCTGATGAGTCGCCTCGTAAACGCACCGTCGTATACAGTGAAACCAGATAGACATTCGAATATAAAATTCTATCCTACAACGGTTGGACTCAAACAAGAGCTGCGCAATAGAACTAAATCCAACATTCTAAGGCTATTTAGTTCCTACTGTATACAACCTAAGGTGCATTCACATAACAACCTATCAAGGCTAGCATGAGTTCCTAATAGCATGTAACAAGTATACAGTACCACAAAATCCACGTAAGCAATCTAGCATACATACTCCTATGTTCTAGAAAGCAATCTAGCATACGTACTCATATGTAAACGCTATTCCCAGCTCACTAGGAATTTCATCTCATCCCACTACTCTTGCTACAACGGAATCCCTGTTAGCCATAACGAGTTGCCTCACGAATACCCAGTCGCACGCAGCGTGAATCAAATAGACATTCGAATACAAGATTCTATCCTAGAACGGTTGGACTCAAACAAGAGCTGCGCAATAGAACTAAATCAAATATTCTAAGGCTATATGATTCTTACTGCATGCAACCTATAGGGCCTTCACTTGACAACCTACTATAACTAGCATTGATTCCTACTAGCAAGCAGTCATCGTACAGTACAGTGTAAACAACCTCGGCAATCTAGCATGCATACCCTATGCCTAGAAAGCAATAAATACACTAAGTGCTGTACATTTCCAATTGGCGTCGGCTGACTGTACACACTGCGCCCACGATCACCGTTTCCCAAACGGGCTTCCTCCGTTCATTTATTTTCAAAGATTTTAATAAGAGAGTTTAAAAACTTCATAGCCGCAACTTGAGACCAAACACACCGAGATGTGTTTGATTCACTCAAGCTGTGCTTTGATACCAAGTTGTAACGTCCCAAAAATTACAAGGAAATTTAAATTTTCTAGAACATATATTCCATTATAAAACAACCACATTTTTAATAAACCGTAACTCAATTAAAGTTAATATCGTCAACTCAAACAGTCAAAAGAATTTATGCAGCGGAAATATTATAAATAAAATCTAAAAGTTCAAAAGTGTAAATTCCAACAATTCCCGACGCCTGCGCTTTGTGTGTACCGTCAAGCCCGACTGCCGCTCGCACCTGCAGTCACAACATATTGGGGAAGGGTAAGCTAAACGCTTAGTGAATCCAACCACACACGTAGGTAGCAACCCCACGCATATCACCCCTACTCGCAAGTAGGCAACATCACCATCACTACGAATATCAAGCCACATAATGATTATTATATAAGTATGAACCTCGGTCCCACCGAGTACACAAAACACATTAATACAAGCTCAGTCCCACCGAGCCCTCGGTCCCACCGAGTAAAGATTACCGTACTAGCTTAGTCCCACCAAGCCCTCGGTCCCACCGAGTAAAGATTACTGTACTAGCTTAGTCCCACCAAGCCCTCGGTCCCACCGAGCCCCTCAGTCCCACCGAGGTGTACACATGCATATATATATATATATATATATATTCCACATACGAATTTAACAAATCACAACCAGTTATCACATCCCATCTAATTCATGTAAGCACATAAATACACGTAATAACATGTAACACAAAAGAACGACATACATGAAATTCCTAACTACGCGGTGAGAGAACTCACCTCAAAGCAAAGCGACGAGCTCCCGAGCCGCAACACCAGCAAGTCAACCTTCCTCACATTTTCCCACCTAATTACGCACTAAAAACGTCAACGAAAGGTCCCAACTCACGACACCTTTACTAGATTTTATAAGACTAAACATTCCAGCTTTTTATCTAAAACACGGGTCTGTTCAGGACCTGATTTACCCCCTAAAAACTGATAAATACAGAAATCAAATTCCATAATCACGAAGTTCTAAGTTTCACGGTTCCAGTGACGTATCGCACGCGTCCTAACGATTTTTCTATAATTTAATATGGATTTTACAAGAACGATTCGCAGAACAGCGAGAAACAGAACCTTTCAGTACAAAACGACGATTTGACATAGGCTACGGTCCGAACTGGTTTTTCCCCAAAACATAGAAAAGTTACTAGGCTCAGAATGGGAACTTGTGACACCAGTTTCATCCCAATCCGTCATTCCTATCAGGAGTTATGCTCCATACAAAACAGGGACAGAAAGCTGTCTAAAATCCCGACCTGCTGTAAAAACCACACTTTTTCGCCTAGCTAGAGGCCGAACCAAACTTTCTCTAAAACACGAAAAACGTGTCCGACACAGAATGTGAACCGTGGGCACCGGATTCGCCTCAATCCGAGATACGAAGAGAAAGTTACGCACGATTGAAGAACTGGACAGAACACTAAAAAAAATTACATAAAATGATAACATTTTGAACTTGATCCCAATAAGACGTCTTAATCCAAACAGACCCGCAAAACAACTTGACTTACTGTTTTAGGGTTACCATGGTCTGAAACACACCAAGCACCACCCACTGCCGCCTCCGGAGGTGGTGGTGATTGGCGGTGACACGGTGGTTGCGGTTTACAATTTCCGACGAAGAAAACATCAATAAAACGAACGGGACACTTACCTTAACGGAATCCTTCTTCTTCCTCCTTTCCGACCAGTCCCGACGCTGGTTCCCTCACGCCGGTGATCGCCTCCTTCCTCCTCTCGACTCTCGCTCTCTTTCTCTTTCGGTCTCTCTCTCTTTTCTTCTCGGTTTCACTTCCCTTTCTTCTTGGCCGAAAACAACAAGGGGAAGGGAAAGAAAATGGCTAAGGGTTTTGGGGGAGGATTGTTAAGATGAAACCGAAGGGGAGGGGAGGGGTCGTGCCTCTTGGCCGATCCTCTTGCCCAACTATGGAGAAAGTCCCAACAGCCCCTCAACTTACACTTCTTAGCAAAATCCCACAAAGGTTACTTCACTTAACTTTTTGGCCCGACTCGGCTAACCCCGCTAACGGAAACCACGTTAATTAATTAAATGCTCCTTTTAAAAAAAAGGAATAACGAGAATACATACCGGGATACGGGCTTTACATCATCCTTCTTATCTTGAGATAGGTTATTATTAGTAATTTCCTTCTCTTTCTTAGTGCAAGAAACTTAGTGTTCCAACTTGTTTAGATTTAGGTTTATCCTTAATCTTGTTTCCGCAACAAGCTGTAAATTGTTAATGATTTATCAATAAACAATTTAGAAAAGTAAATCTTAGTGTTTGTATTCATCCCCCCCCCCCTTCTACAAACTTGTATAGCCCTTCGGGACCAACAGCGTCTCATCCTACCCCACCCCAGGAATGGGTGGAATCCCAAAAGTGGCCTCGAGATTTTTGGGCCTCGGAACCCCGTAGTGCGCACAAATATCGTCGTTAGTCATCCTGATTGGGCGGCCCTGAACAATCTCTGTCGAGAACTCCTCGAACGAGGTCGGAACCATGGCAGCGTAAAATTCCAGCACTAGCGCTACATCATAAGGCTCCGGGTTCTGGATGTACGTATGCCATCCCCTCTCTTCGGCAATCTGTATAGCTCGAGCATTGGCGATTCCCTGTAGATTCAACCCTCTTTCTGCTAAAATTGATCGTGGTGCGAAACTTCGGTGGCGAGACTCATAGGAAGGGTTCCGTCTACGGCTCCAACCCATCCTTTCCTTTTGGCTCAGGTTATAGTAATGGAAGAATCTTCCTGCAGCGTTCGGATTCGTGTGCACCATGGTCTGCAAAAGAAAATACGCTATCAGTATTTCACCAGTTATTACCGCCACCCCAAACCTAATCCTTGGATTAGGTTTGTTGCACAAATAACATACACTTACCAGAACAGTAAAGGACACCCCAAACCTCGGTAAAACCGAGGTTTGCAACGGGGTGATGTGTGTGAACATAAAACCGAAAATGGCCACCCCAAACCTAAGTGAAACTTAGGTTTGTTTGGCCTTTTTGTCTAGTGAAAACATAACTCAATATCACACACAAGCACATAGACCACAAATATTCAGCAGGTTAATCATTAAGCCCAACTATTAAGCACGACCATTAAACACATGTATTCCAATTCAGCACACTCAAGCATACAAGGAGGTTCAAGCATATATGATTAATCTTCACAAATGTAAGACATTCATTTGCGACTAGCATACATTCATCCAAAATCATTCCCCCTTAAATGGAAATCCCAAGCAACATCTTATACTCAATCCCAAATGAAAACTCATCTTACACCTTACAGCCCAACATACATGACAAATGAAAAATTATGTTCCTAGCAAGCACACAATCACGAGTTCATCATATATGTTGAGCATTATTCACAATCATCATAAAAGTCCCAAACAAAACATAAACCCTAAGTGAAATGACTCAAGAAATAACATGGTGTAACAATCACATGGTCTTACTCATCTTACAATCGTGCATACCCACATGAACAATGGAAGAAAATGACAATACCTTCGGTTTTGCTTGAACTTTTCAACCAATAGAGAAATTAGGGTAAGAAGTGTACCTTTGATGCTTTGTGGAAGAGATAATTGAAAAAACTTGAAAGACTCTTGCACTTGAGGTCGAAAATGGTTGAGAAAGGGAGAAAAACGGCGCTGAAAGGAGTTAGGGTTTGTGAAAATGGCTGACATTTGCGAAAAGGGGGTTTTTATACCTGTCAGGGCGTCGGCGCGATTTTCGTGCCAGTGAAGTAGTGCCGAAAAGCGCGCGGCCCTCTGGAATGCTTGCAGTCATTTCCTTCGTGCTCTTTCTCCCGCTTGTGTATCCGCGCCATAGTGCGCGCCAATTTACTACCCAGTGTTCCGCGCGAGTACCGCGCTAGTGAAGTGGCGCCAGAAAGCGCGCCACTCTCTGTTCCTTTCTCCTTTGGCTTTTCCGTTCCATTCTCGCTCCTTCCGACGATGCTCAATCTTAACAGCTTACTTCTCAGGGACAAACACACACAAAAACACGAATCAAAAGAAACAAAACTCACTAAAGAAATTAAAATGAAAACTAACCTACAGTGGGTTGCCTCCCACCAAGCGTCGTATTTAATGTCGTGGCACAACTTCTCACACAATTACTCCTTAGGCTCGTCCATATAGATGCTCAAGATTCTTTCAACTTCACCACCCAAATACGTTTTCACCCGTTGACCATTCACCTTGAATCTTTGGCCGTCCGTCCCTTCTAGCTCCACCGAACCATAAGGAAACACTTCAATCACCTTGAATGGTCCCGACCACTTGGTCTTCAGCTTACCTGGAAATAAGCGCAAACGAGTGATAAATAACAATACTTGCATACCAGGAGTTATTACCTTTTCTCGTAGGCGTTGGTCGTGAAATCTCTTGGTGCGCTCTTTGTAGATCGTGGCACTCTCGTATGCATCTTGTCGAATTTCTTCCTGCTCGTTTAATTGTAACAGACGCTTTTGCCCGGCTTTTCCTACATCCATGTTTAACTGCTTCACTGCCCAATATGCTCTATGCTCCAACTCAACCGGTAGGTGACATGATTTGCCGAACACCAACCGGTATGGAGTGGTTCCGATGGAAGTCTTGAATGCAGTCCGATACGCCCATAAGGAGTCGTCCAATCTCAGCGACCAATCCTTCCTTGATGCGTTCACCGTCTTTTCAAGAATATATTTCAGCTCCCGGTTGGAGACTTCAGCCAATCCGTTAGCTTGTGGATGGTACGGAGTCGTCACACGATGTTTGACTCCGTACTTCTTCAATAAAGCTTCTAGATAACGGTTGCAGAAGTCACTCCCTCATTCACTGATTAATGCTCTCGGTACCCCAAATCTTGTGAACACATTCTTTTTCAAAAACTGAATGACCGTCTTCGAGTCATTGGCTGGGGTGGCAATAGCCTCCACCCACTTAGAGACGTAGTCGACGGCGACTAGGATATACTCATTCCGGTATGACGGCAGGAAGGGACCCATGAAGTCGATGCCCCATACGTCGAAAAGTTCAACTTCTACAAAGATTTGCATCAGCATCTCGTCCCTCTTTGAAATGTTCCCACTCCGTTGGCATCGGTCACACTTGGAAACGAATTTCCTTGCGTCTTTAAACATAGTTGGCCAGAAAAACCCAGATTGCAACACCTTTGCAATCGTTCGATCGGTACTGAAATGACCTCCACATTCTAAAGTGTGACTGAATGTGAGGATACTCTCTTTCTCTTCACCGGGCACACAACGTCTGATCATTCCATCTTCACATCTTTTGTACAAGAACGGCTCATCCCAATAGTACCGTTTAGCATCCACATAGAACTTCTTCCGCTGATGTGAGTTTAATCCAAAAGGCTTCACATTACCTGCAAGAAAATTAACCAAGTCAGCATACCATGGGTCAACAGTACTTACCGCGAAAAGTTGCTCATCAGGAAACGCGTCATTGATTGGCTTGGTATCTAGTGGCTTTGCGTCCTCTTCTCCAATTCTGGACAGGTGATCGGCTACCGTGTTTTCCGATCCTTTCTTGTCTCGGATTTCGATATCGAACTCTTGAAGTAAAAGGACCCATCTGATCAGGCGTGGCTTTGCGTCCTTCTTTGCCATTAAGTACTTCAAGGCCGAGTGATCGGTGTACACGATGATCTTCGATCCCACCAAGTATGATCTAAACTTCTAGCATGCATACACGACCGCCAACAGCTCCTTTTCGGTGGTTGCATAATTCACTTGGGCCTCGTCTAACATTTTGCTTGCGTAGTAGATGACATGCAGCTTCTTGTCTTTCCTTTGGCCCAGAACAGCCCCAACAGCAATGTCGCTTGCGTCGCACATCAACTCGAAGGGAAAACTCCAATCGGGTGTGGTCAAAATGGGGGCTGAGATGAGTTCCTTCTTCAACCTGTCAAACGCAGCAATACATTTGTTAGTAAATTCAAAATTGGCATCTTTTAAAAGTAAAGAGCTTAAGGGTTTAGAAATTTTAGAAAAATCCTTGATGAATCGCCGGTACAACCCGGCGTGACCCAAATAGCTCCGTACTTCCTTAACCGTCGTGGGATATGGAAGATTCTCTATCACGGCTATCTTTGCTTTATCGACCTCGATGCCATCTTGGGAGATTTTGTGACCCAAAACGATCCTTTCGGTTACCATGAAATGGCATTTCTCCCAATTCACTTCTGCCATCTCTTGCTGATGTCTAAGTCTAAGCTGTCTCCTTAGTCTCCTTGCAGTCCTCTCGATCTCAGGATCAAATGGTACGAGTTCACCAGAGGAACTCCTCCTTAGCATAAACTAGAAGTTATCTGCAATAGAAAATAAGTCACCAGTTAGATCCCGTAACAATGGAGTAGCAAGAACTTGGGTCAAAATTGTGAATACAGAGAAATAAAACAAAAATAAATTGCAATTAAAAGAAAAAAGCTCAATATAATAATTCCTACAGCTGGTAGTGATATTAACACAAAACAAGTTCCCCGGCAACGACACCAAAAACTTGATAGGCGGGTTTACACCCCCCTTTACTAACCGCAAGTGTACGGTGTCGTCTCAAGTAATACGTACGGAAGTACGAGTATCGAACCCAAAGGAACTAGGTGTTAAGTACCGCAATGACTGTAGTTACTATTAACTGAACGGTTAAAACTTTGATTTGGTTTGATTGTTGAAATATCCTAACTAGTAACGCGTATAAAAGTACGGAACGTAATTGGTAGTAGTATCAAGAGAGAGGATGGAGGGTTGGAATCCGAATGAATTCAATTAATCTAGACTTCAAATTGATTTATAAATGATTAAAACGATTAATGACTTGTAAAACCTGAACTCGTTACACTTCTTCAAGCTGCACCGAGGTTTAACTTAATTAAAGTAGCTTATCTTTCGATCTTACAGTTGAATTAAGTTAAAGTGACTGGTTTAGAACACAACACCGAAGGAATTGGCTTATCTCTATCTAATTCCCCTCGGTGGCCATTGAATTCGAACTCAATCTTGAGATTTCCATTGAACATCTCAAGAGTTATTAAATCATTTAACAAGTGATCAGTTTATTAAAAGCATTAAGCATGATTTCAAAAACGTCATCCATCTATTAAAACCGAAATACAAATCGTTCGAAGCCTACATCTATGAATCATCCATCATCCAACCCCCCAACATGGAGTTTAGCTCATGTTGGGGGTGTGTAAAAAGAACTGAAAGGTTACAAACGAAGTAAATGAAACCATGTTTGAAAAGTTCTGCAGAAAAATATAAATAACTCCCTGAGAAGAATCCCTTCCACGATCATGTACTCAATCGTTGTTTTCTTCCAATCGATCTCTCGTCACCTCTATATTCGTACTCTCAATCTGCTCCCAAAAATCGCCTCTGACTTGCAGCCGCCCCCTAGTCTGACTGATAACCCTAAAATGAGAAAATAGGGCTTTAAAACGTATCTGATAGTTGGCGCTAGTTCTGGCGCTACTTGGGTCGTGCCAAAAGTCGTGCCGCTTTCTGAAAAAACACGGGCATTGAAAACCGCGCGCATCACGGCGCTATTTGGGTCGCGTGACAAAGCGCGCCACACTCTGGAATCCATCTCTTCAATTTTCGCGCGCAATACGGCGCGGTCTGGGTCGCGCCAAAGCTCGCGCCGGCTTCTGATTCTCCTTTTTCCAGTTTTCGAGCTTTCTCTTCGGAAAATATACGCGATCCTCTTCATTCCTCTTCCAATCTGATTAACTGTACATCTCATGAAACTCATCAGTAAAAGTCACTATTTTACTTGAAAACATCCAACAATCACTCGATTCGAGAGTTAAAATAATGTCGAAAACCGACATTATCAGTTGCGACATTCATAACTATCGCAACTCCTCATAACTATCGCAACTAACTGCTGCGATATTCATAACTGTCTCAACCAACTAAAAAGCGTATTTAAGCCAAAACTAACACTTTTAAGCCACAAAAATTTCCACAAAAGTGCAGATATGCTTAAGGTTATTAGTAAGACATATTTATCAGTTCAGATTCTTCATACCTTTCAAAATTCTATAACCCAATAAAATCCATCTCTATAAACACATAATCATAACAAGGTGGTGATTAAAACATACATTTGCTTTCAATCAATTGATGTACTTAGGGGGTGTTTGGGAGTGCTTATATTTTTGACTTATTTGCTTATAGCTTCTCCCCACCGCAAATAAGCAGTTTGGAGTGTTTGGATAGAAAAAAATCAAAAGTGCTTATCTGCTTCTCCTCACCACAAATAAGTTGTTTTTGATAAGTCAATCCATACCTACTTATTTACTTCTCCTTATTTTCTTATCTATCAAAATTACCTTTTTACCCTCAATTTTTTACAAACACTTTTTAAAAACTGCTTTTCCTCACCACATAAGAAAATAAGCATAAGTTAAAAATATAAGCACTCCTAAACACCCCCTTAATCCCTTGCTAAAATCCAGCTTTCTTCTTCCTCTTCTCTTACGGTTCTCTCTCTCTCTCTTGTTCTAGCCGAACACACATACACACACACACACACACACACACACACACACACACACACACACACACACACACACACTTAAGATGCTTAGTGTTTAATTGTGAGACACCTCACCCCCCTTAATGAAATGGGGCGGTGATGGTGATTAGTTTAATCACATTAACCAAACAAACCCCAAACTTCTATTAAATGGCAAAACATACCCTCAAACTTCTAAATTAAAATTAAAGTTTACCCCTTAACTTATAATTCCATAAAAACAAAATAACGTAACTTATTTGGGGTTAAACTCTAAAATTAATCTGTCAAATAACCAATCACAACTTATCAAATAATTATACTCAAATTATTTAATAAACCAAACATAATCCATTGTAAAAATTGAGATGTTACAATACTCCCCAACTTGAAAACGATTTCGTCCTCGAAATCAAAGCTAGGTAAACAAGTGAGGATATCTAGCCTTCATATCCTCTTCCGACTCTAACGTCACATTAGCACCTCGATGATGTTTCCATTGTACCTTTAACATAACCACTTCCTTATTATTACGTAACTTTCTAATTGATCTCTCCAAAATTGCCTCCGGTTCTTCTACGCAACGACTCCTTTCATCCACTCTCACGTCAGTAAGTGGAATCACATCGTCCTCTTCGGCTAAACATTTTCGAAGATAGCAAACATGGAAAGTATTGTGGATTCCTTCCAATTCAGGTGGAAGATCCAACTGATATGCTTGCAATCCAATTCTCTTCGTAATGGTGAAAGGTCCTAGAAAACGAGGACTTAACTTCCCACGTTTACCAAACCTTATCACACCTTTCCATGGGGATACCTTAAGCATTACGTGCTCCCCAACTTGGAATTCTTTTGGTCTTCTTTTCGGATCAGCATAACTCTTTTGTCGATCTTGAGCTGCTTTCATATGTTTCCGAATTTCTTTCACTTTATCCGCCGTTTGTTGCACAAGTTCCGGACCGGCAAACTGTTTTTCTCCGACTTCTAACCAACACACCGAAGTTCTACATTTCCGACCATACAAATCCTCGAAAGGTGCTCTTCCAATACTGGAATGATAACTATTGTTATATGCAAACTCCACTAAGGGTAAATGCGCATCCCAGTTACCTCCAAAATCTAACACACACGACCTGAGCATGTCTTCCAAAGTTTGAATGGTTCTTTCGCTTTGCCCGTCAGTTTGTGGATGATAAGCAGTGCTCAAATTAACTTTCGTACCCAATTCTTCTTGTAGTGATTGCCAAAACCTCGAGGTAAACCGACTATCATGATCCGACACTATAGACACCGGTATACCATGCCTTGACACCACTTCATCAATATACAGCTTCTCCAATTTATCTATTGGTGACACTTCTTTCATAGCTAGAAAACGAGCACTCTTAGTCAATCGATCCACGATTACCCATATTGTGTCGTTACCCTTTTGCGTCTTTGGTAACTTCGTCACAAAATCCATGGTAATATTTTCCCACTTCCATTCCGGAATCTCTGAAGATTGGAAACTTCCGTAAGGCTTTTGATGTTCTGCTTTTACTAATGAACATGTCCTACACTTTTCTACTATTTGTGCCATATCTACTTTCATAGATGGCCACCAATAGTGTAACTTCAAATCTCTATACATCTTAGTACTCCCAGGGTGTATAGAATACTTAGATTTATGGGCGTCTTCGAGAATCAACTCTCGATTTCCTCCAACTTTTGGCACCCAAACACGACCTTGGAATAATTTAATTCCACGGCTATCTTTAGTTAGTTGAAGATGCTGCTTGCTCATGACTTCATCTTTTAGATTCCCTTCCAGTAAGGCCTCCGCTTGTGCCTCTTTTATCCTTTCAATTAAACTTGATGTTACATCAATTCTGGCGTTGGTCGCTTTCAAACGCCCACTATATTCTTTTCTACTTAAAGCATCAACTACGACATTTGCTTTACCGGGGTGGTAATGCAATTCGCAATAATAATCTTTAAGTAACTCTAACCAGCGCCGCTGCCTCATGTTTAACTCTTTTTGATCAAAGACATTTTTCAAGCTCTTATGATCTGTATGAAGAGTACACTTTGTTCCATACAAATAATGTCGCCACAACTTCAATGCAAACACAACCGCTGCTAATTCCAAATCGTGAGTAGGATAATTCTTCTCGTGCTCTTTAAGTTGTCTTGACGCGTAAGCAATCACCTTGCCTCGTTGCATCAACACACATCCCAGTCCCATCTTTGAAGCGTCGCTATATACCACCAAATCTTCTGTTCCTTCTGGTAAGGAAAGAATAGGAGCTTCACATAACTTTTGACGTAAAGTTCTGAAAGCTGATTCTTGTTTTTCAGTCCATACAAACTTCACGTTCTTCCGAGTCAATAAAGTCAAGGCAGAAGCAATCTTGGAGAAGTCTTTAATAAACCTTCGGTAGTAACCGGCTAGGCCTAAGAAACGTTTTATTTCAGACGCACCTTTTGGTGTCTCCCAATTCGTCATTGCTTCTATCTTTGTTGGGTCTACTTTGACTCCTTCCGAAGTGATTACATGACCTAGAAATTGTACTTCCTTTAACCGGAATTCACATTTGGAGAATTTCGCGTACAATTTCTCTCTTCTCAACACTTCTAAAACTTCACGAAGATGATGTTCATGATCTACTTCAGTCTTCGAATAAACAAGTATGTCATCAATGAATACAATGACAAACTTGTCCAAGAATGGTCGACACACTCTGTTCATCAGATCCATGAATACCGCTAGAGCAATTGTCAACCCAAATGGCATTACAAGAAATTCATAATGCCCATACCTTGTTCTAAACGCTGTTTTAGGAATATCTTTATTTCTCACCCAAACTTGATGATACCCTGACCTTAAATCAATCTTTAAAAAACATCCTGCTCCTTGGAGTTGATCGAGTAGATCATCGATCCTTGGAAGTGGATACTTGTTCTTAATGGTCACCTTATTCAGCTCCCGGTAATCAATGCACATCCTCATGGTGCCATCTTTCTTCTTAACAAACAAAACCGGAGCTCCCCAAGGCGAAGAACTCGGTCTAACAAAACCTTTATCTAACAACTCCTGAAGTTGAGTCATCATTTCTTTCATTTCGGCCGGCGCTAGGCGATACGGTGCACGCGCTATTGGTGTCGATCCAGGAATAAGGTCAATACGAAACTCTACCTGTCGTTCAGTCGGTAGGCCTGGAAGATCATCGGGAAATACGTTCGGGAATTCACGTACCACCTTAATATCTTCCACTTGTTTATTTTCTGACTTTACATCTAAAACATACGCTAGATAGGATGAACATCCTTTCATTAGACATTTACGCGTTTTGGCAACAGAAATTAACGGAACTTCCCCTTTTTGCTTTTCCCCAAAGATGAGTACATCATCCATATCAACCATCGGAATCCGGATTAATTTCTTTGCACAAAGTATCTCAGCCTGGTTGACTGTCAGCCAGTCTATACCCACAATCACATCAAATCCTCCAATTTCCATCAACAACAAGTCGATCGGAAATTTTGTTTCTCCTACTGAAATAAAACAACCCTCAAGTCTTTTGCGAACCAAGACTTGACCCCCGTTAGCTACCTCAACTACTAAGGCATCTTCCAAGGCAGTGACAGGCATAACTAACTTGAGAAAGAACGACTTGGACACGAACGACAAATTTGCACCACAGTCAAATAAAATGCGCGCAGGAAAGGAATTTACGAGGAAAGTACCCGAAACGACGTCTTTCGATTCTTTGGCCTCATCAGCTGTCATCTGGAATGCCTGACCCGTTCGCTTTGGAACATTTGTTTTCTTGCTTTGGTCTCCACCCTTTTTCAACTTTGGGCAATCCCGACGGAAGTGACATGGTTGTTTACACTCGTAGCACGTTGATCCTTGTACAGGACAATTACTCATAATATGCCCACTTTTACCACACTTATAACATTCTAACGTTGTCACCCGACATGGTCCATAATGCTTACTCCTACACTTCGGACACCAATTCGGCTCACGACGAGATTCATAATGAGCACTTTTACCAGATGCTTTTGATTTCTGAGAAGACTCTGACCGGCCCTCCCATTTTCGTTTCTCTCCTACTTGAGTCTTTTCTTCCTTATCTTTAGCATAGACTTCCTCCATGACTTTAGCTTCCTCAACTGTCTCCCTTAGAGTTGAAGCTTTAGCATTTCGTACCTGGGACATCATGTCCACTGGCAAACCCTTCAAATACGCTTTAATCTTTTCTTTCTCCGTCGGAGCCACATGCCCCACTAAGTTTAATTTCTCCATGAATGATTCAGTATACTTCCTAATAGTTGAAGAACCTTTCTTAAGAGTCCGAAACTCTTCTTCAATCCTATCCATCTCGTTTTCATTGCATTATTCTTCCAGAGTCTTTTGCTTGAATGACTCCCAAGTCATAGCAGTCCAGATTGGAGCAGTGATGGTAGCCGTCACTACATTCCACCAATCCAGCGCATTACCTCTTAATATTTGAGACGCAAATCTGACCTTTGACTTCTCATCACATTCACAAGCTCTGAAAACTTATTCCATTTCTCGTAACCAATTCATACAGGCTACTGGATTATCTGCTCCGGTAAACTCTGGCGGTTTACAGCTTAAAAACGTTTTATATGAGCAGATTCTTTCCACCCTCCTTTCTGCCTCTATCACAGGGTTACGAATTGGATTTATTACTCCAGTATCAGTCTATGTTCGTCGTAACTCCGCACTTCGGTCATTCAGTGCTTTCATAAACATTTCGGCTTGTTTTTCCATCGATGTATTCATCATTCTTGTCATGTTCTCCATCATGCGAGACTCTATTGTTGATCCCGGCATTTCCGGATTAGAAGTACCAGTACTCGTTCTATGCGTTTGACTTTCCAATCCACCTATTAGAGGTGGCCTCGGCGGACTTTCGTGGGTTCCGCCCGTTCTAGGTTGTCCCTCCAACCCCCAATCAGTTACTGCTCTGTCCTCCGAAGAATTAGAGGACCTTGGTGGCGTATTCACCATCGTTCTGGTATAACACAAGAAATAACCATAAGAAATGGTTATACATAACTAGACATACGAAACGTACTTTACCGATCATTAGTCACTGTAAAAATTTAGAAATAAGCATGCTTGCGTAACAATAGATTCATAATAACAGTAGCTAATTGAAATTGTGAATATGCTATACATAAGAATCCTCATTACCATCGTTACAGTACTAATTTCACATATTTCCGTCAACTCTAAGACTATCCCGTCTTAGTACTTCTACCCATATCTCACGAATCATAACTTAATTCATCTCAGCTTAAGTCTAAGTATCTCATTAGCATACTTAGTTCACTTAAACTAATGTTCTGATACCATATTGTAACACCCTAAAATCAGGGCTAATTTAAACCTTAATTTATAACAAGATTTAAACATTAATCTTCCAAACTTTATACATAAGCAAAGAATTAACTATGAGAGTCATATTTACAAGCATCGAATTCTTCAAATACCTATTAATCTAATCATGTCACTATAATCTGATTAACTAGGTTATCTAAGCAATCCATCAAAACCTCATTATTCATTAACTTCTCCGCTAATCCAAAATCTCTCGTCCCACATCCCTTTATTTTCCCGAGCTAGTACCTGGTAAGAAAATATCATTTGAAACGATTAGGCTAACGCCTAGTGAGAACATTCGGTTTCAAAATAATACTTATAAAAATCAATGTAAACAAGGCATAACAAACCTGGTTTACCCTTTTTCTTACCACACGCGTATACATCTTTCAATGACGGGGTTATACCCGATTCCATGAATATGACCGACACCAAGTCAGTCATTGTATCATGTTTCAGAGCCCACACTAATCTCCACGTATTCTAGATTAATGCTCATATCCAAGAAATCGCAATTAGACATGCCCATTTCTTGGAAAGGAAGTAGTGATTACAATTACACATGCCAATCTCTTCTCTTCCTTAGAAATCGGGAATTACGATTAATCCACACGCCTATTCCACGATTTCTCACACACACTGGAATTACGATTAATCCACACGCCTATTCCATGTGTTCATAACAACTAGTGTCTATGGATCCATTACACTTATTTGTACTCGTGCAGGCTATTGCTTAATATAAGTCATTTTCAAATAACATTAATGAATTTAAGCAAAACCATCAATTTAAGATAATCGATTTTACTTCATAAAATCATTCTTCCAAAATCCATCCAATCAGTTCATAAAAATGCACCTTACCATAATTTAAAAAAACATTATAAAAGGGTAAGGTAAGAATGAACTCACCTGATAGTAGTCGCGTCACTCTTACTTTACTTTCCTAAAGTCGTATGAATTTCCGTCACCAACTTCACAGAGATCTGAAATACCCATATACATATTGTATTGGTATTAATCTACTGTACAGGACCATTTAAAGACTAAGAATCCTAAATATCCAAAATTCACAACTCTTATCGTAACCCATTAACTGCGATAACCTTTGTCGCAACACACAGTACTTGTCGCAACCCACTGTTGCGACATCTTCATCTTATCGCAACCAACTATTGCGATACACATCTCATCGCAACTAACTGTTGCGATACAACCTACTTGTCGCAACCCAAGGTTGCGACATTCATAACTATCGCAACTAACTGCTGCGATATTCATAAATGTCTCAACCAACTAAAAAGCGTATTTAAGCCAAAACTAACACTTTTAAGCCACAAAATTTCCACAAAAGTGCAGATATGGTTAAGGTTATCAGTTAGACATATTTATCAGTTCAGATTCTTCATACCTTTCAAAATTCTATAACCCAATAAAATTCATCTCTATAAACACATAATCATAACAAGGTGGTGATTAAAACATACCTTTGCTTTCAATCAATTGATGTACTTAATCCCTTGCTAAAATCCAGCTTTCTTCTTCCTCTTCTCTTACGGTTCTCTCTCTCTCTCTCTCTCTCTTGTTCTAGCCGAAAACACACACACACACACTTAAGATGCTAAGTGTTTAATTGTGAGACACCTCACCCTCCTTAATGAAAATGGGGCGGTGATGGTGATTAGTTTAATCACATTATCCAAACAAACCCCAAACTTCTAATAAATGGCAAAACATACCCTCAAACTTCTAAATTAAAATTAAAGTTTACCCCTTAACTTATAATTCCATAAAAACAAAATAACGTAACTTATTTGGGGTTAAACTCTAAAATAAATCTGTCAAATAACCGATCACAACTTATCAAATAATTATACTCAAATTATTTAATAAACCAAACATAATCCATTGTAAAAATCGAGATGTTACACAAATCCTTTCTCACACTTTCTTGAAAAGGAGTCAAGATCCTTACCCTTTCCCCTCTTCCAGCAAAGTTAGGTTCATCGTCAATCAAAGCCTGATAGAATCTCATTTTGGCCTCTGAGACGGGATCTCTAATCTTGCCATCTATAGATACTGGAATATTTTGCGCCGAAGTACCTTCACCTGGATCATTCGGTTGGTGCGGCTGATTGTTATTATCTTCAGAATCAGATTCAACCACTTGTGCTTCGGTTGTATCAAAAATGTCATCCAATTCCTCTTTTATCTGAATTGTTGTTCTCTCCGGTTCCTCCTCTGAATCCATGTAAATATAATCAACAATGAAATCATCCGCCATCCTCTCTTCATCCGTTCTATTGTCACCACCTTGAGGCTTTTCAACCCTAGGTGTGACATCAGCTAGAACTTCATCACAATCAACTTGGACATTTTCAGTACCTTGTCCTTCTGCCCCCTCTGTTACAATCTGATCTGATCCCCCAAAAGTTTCAACATTTACACCACTTGATTATCTAACTCTAGCTCTCTTCTCCCCTTCATGTTGATCAGGGTCATCATGATCATCATGCCTTCTCTTCCGTGTAGATTGGGTTTGAGAACCACAGGTTTGCTCTAAGATGTCCATACGATCAGATAAGGATTTGAAGCCGTAACTATGGCTTTTGTCATGTCTTGGATAGAGGCTTAGAGATTCTGGAAATCGTTGCTTATCGGTAGTTGGGTTTGGGTCTCAGTTTGTTTATGGAGTAGGCCTACCAAATCTACTTCATCATTGGTATTTTGGTCTCCTTGATCTAGTAACCGGGCTAGAAGTTCAGATTTTGGTTGATGGGTTGGTATGGTATGTAGAGGTTGTGATGATGGAGGTTGAGATTTAGGTTGAGCATCGGATGGTGGAATATCAGGAGTTGATGGAGATTCTGCTATACCTTTCCCTTTGATGGCTCTGTTGACTTCAACTGATAACTTGTTTATAGTCTCTTACATTTTATCTCTATGGAGCTTGTACAAATTGTTGATTGAAGCCAAGGATGCTCTCAGGAAGTCCAGAGTGATGTAATGCGGTGGCGGACCTAGCATCTCAAACAATTGATCAGGAGAAATACGGGTAATGTTACCACCCGGACCACGTAGGTTACCGGTTGACGTAGCAGTTGTAGTAACTGTATAGCATGTGCTCAAAGCTGGCATAGAGTTAGCAATGACAGGACTTCCATGCGGTCCTCGCGAGGCACCAACGAATGGCGGCCTAGCTCTGGGTATTCCGGTTGAAGCACGGAAGCTTCCAACAAATGGTGTTATCGGCGCTCGTGTCCTAGGAAAAGATGTTCTACCAAAAGGCCCTAGACTCGATGTGCGTGGAATAAAAGTCGGTGGCCGGGGCAGTAGCCTACCTGTTTTAATATCAGCCAACACCGAATGTGTTGCCGATAGAAGTTGTGCTTGATCCCCTGTGGAAATTGAAACACCAGTCAGTTGAGAGACTAGTGAGTGGCTTGGTGGGGCTGTGCTTTGCACAACTGGGTCCACAATGTCTGTTTCAAAGCGCAACGGCGACAAACGCATGTCGGCAGTAGATGTGGCTACCCGACTTGACACGGTTTGGGAAGAGTCTTTGGTCAAAACCTTTGTTGACTCTGTCACAGCCTCTCCCAATTCTTTTCTCACACTCTCTCGGCTCACATGATCAATATTTTCAACTAAAACTCCCTCATCCGGCCTTATATCACCGATATCTCCAGAGTGTCCGATGTTCCCTGTGGAATCAGCATCGGAACTCTCAATATTATGTTGCAGACCAACGTGTCTCGGTATCAAGTGTGCATCTAGGTCGTGATCTGAATCTGAGTCGGAGTCGGATGCACCATCAGCATCACCTTTTCCTTTTGGATGGGTAGAGGCCTCATCTTCAGAACTAGAGGCAGATATAACGTTGTCAGCATCATCCTGGGAATCCCAAGAAACATCATCGTCAAATATTTGAGTATGGGCGACTAGAGACGTGGATGCCAGACCAGCAGTACCCTCAACTCTTGTACCCCCCTCAACAATATTTTCCCTCACCTCTTCCCGTTCAAGACCCCTTGTTCATGAACTTGCTCAACTTGTACACCCTCACTACCTAAAAGGTTTGCACCGTGGGGAGGTCCCTCCGGATATGGCTGGACCATCAGTGCATTTTCTAACCTATACTCTCTCACAATCGGAGACTGCTGGTCGGCATAATCTAGAACGGCTTCAGGTATAACGACAATGTGGGCAAAGTTGATCTCAACGGGCATCTTGAGGAAATGCATCCACTGTCTTGGTCCTTAAACAACATATGGGCGGCGGGGAATCTCCGGGTTTGAGTCCATGATACTCTGGATGATGATCTGAAGGAATCGTTGATAGTGCACAAATTTTCTGGCTTTGTGTGGCTTGGTCTTGTCACCAACTAATTCAATGAGCTCGTTCCAGATGATGATTGCATAATCAATTTTTCTGTTGAACGCCACGACAAGGAATAGGCGTAAGGGAGCAATGTTGCACTTATCCAAACCCATGTGTTTTGGAGTCATGCACTAATTTATTATGCAGAATAGGGTGTACCAGATTCGGGGTAGGTACTGACGTTTGAATTTGGAAGACTGAGTGAGCATAACCCCATCAGCAGGTTGATATCCCAAACTGTGGATATCTGCACATAATTCGGCTTCGGGTATTTGGTCTTCAAAATCGGCTTGATAAGGTAAGTCAAGTACAGTGCGAAGACGCTTTAGAGTGAGTTTGGTGTCAAAATGGTCGATTTTAGCAGTAAAGTGTTGG
The DNA here is from genome assembly GCA_033807775.1 of Saussurea involucrata. Classification (NCBI taxonomy): domain Eukaryota; kingdom Viridiplantae; phylum Streptophyta; class Magnoliopsida; order Asterales; family Asteraceae; genus Saussurea; species Saussurea involucrata. The sequence continues at coordinate 73,361,092 of CM066327.1, read as the reverse complement.
CCACGTGGGTGAACGGGATGGAAAGTTAGGGTATTCCAAAACTATTGTAAGTATATGACAGGTACAGTTATGGTTTTGGTTAAGGCAGTGAGGAGTGGGTGACCTTTGATTATTTCCAAGATAATGCGGTAGTCAAAGTTAACACGAAGGTCTAAGGTATGGTTGTTATCAGATAAAGCAAGATGATACCTTTCAATTTTCAATTGATTAAGCACTCCGAGTTTTCAAAAACAGGTTTGCACTCCCCCTTAAATGATGCATAGAATTTTCAAAGAATTTTTTCATCATTTCAAGAGTGTGTTCAAAAATAAGTTAGAACACTTACCTGATTGTCTTCAAGTATATCCCATGGCATCTAAACTCACACATTTTGACAGTTATGCATGCTTCCCCTAGACTCATGCATATATAAAAACTAATATACTCCCCTGAGACCATGAACACACCTTATTCATACACAAGTATCATATTTAATCACAGATAAATCAATGAAAGAAAAAAGATAACAAGTTGAATAAACATTGGAAATACAATAGAATCATGAAAATATAAATAACATATATTGAGAATAGAATATGATGAAAATTTAAATGTATCAATCTAGATAAAAATATCTAGATTGAGATACAAATATTTCCATCTATTATATGATCAATATATGAGAGTTAAACTTTCATGTTCAACATGCCAAGCTTGGATACTAGGAAATTAAAGCGTTTTTCATCCAAGGCTTTTGTGAAAATACCGGCAAGTTGAAACTCAGTTGTAACAAAGTATAATTCAATTGTACATTTCTCAACGTGATCCTTAATAAAATGATACCTGATATCAATGTGTTTTGTCTTTGTGTGTTGGACAGGATTAGCAGATATGGCAATGGCGCTTTTGCTGTCACAGTAGATGGGGATTTTCTCATATTTGAACCCGTAGTCCATGAGTTGGGTTTTCATCCACAGGACTTGTGAACAACAGCTGGCCGCAACTACATATTTAGCCTCCGCAGTTGATGTCGACATACAGTTCTTCTTTTTCGACGCCCAGCTCACGAGCTTATCTCCCAAAAACTGTACATGACCGGATGTGCTCTTCCTGTCTAGCATGCTTCCTCCATGATCAGCGTCTGAATATGAAGTGAGTTCGTATCCCGTCCCCTTGGGATACCACAGACCAAGATATGGTATTCCTTTCAAATATCGAAAGATTCGCTTGACGGCTCCAATGTGTGATTCCTTCAGTTTAGCCTGAAATCTCGCACACAAACAAGTTGCAAACATAATATCTGGACGACTCGCAGTTAAGTACATTAATGACCCGATCATACCTCTATATGTCTTAAGATCAACATCCTTACCGTCAGGATCCGGACCGATCTTAGATCCTGGTGCCATTGGAGTACCAATCGATGTACAGTTTTCCATCTTGAATTTCTTCAAGATATCAAACACGTACTTAGATTGATTAATGAAGATTCCTGTTGAAAACTGCTTGACTTGTAGTCCGAGAAAGAAGTTAATCTCTCCCATCATACTCATTTGGAATTTGGTCAACATAATGTTAGAGAACCATGTACATAACGAAGGATTAGTCGAACCAAAAATTATATGATCAACATAAATCTGTACGAGAAGAATTTCACCTTCCTCATGCTTGGTAAAGAGAGTCGTGTCGATTTTACCTTTCTCAAAGACGGATCCTAGTAGAAAAGTGGATAAAACTTCATACCAGGCACGCGGGGCTTGCTTGAGACCGTAAAGAGCTTTGTCAAGGATGTACACATGAGCTGGTTTATCTTTGTCTACAAAGACTTCAGGTTGAGACACGTACACTTCTTCTTTTAGTACACCATTCAAGAATGCAGTCTTCACATCCATTTGGTAGACTGTGAAGTTCTTGTAGACGGCAAATGCTAAGAACATCCTAATTGCTTCCAAGCGAGCATCCGGAGCATACGTCTCATCGTAGTCTATACCCTCTTGTTGTCGGTATCCTTTTGCTACTAACCGTGCTTTGTTCCTCACGACTATACCGTCTTCATCTTTCTTATTCTTCAAGACCCACTTTTTACCAATGATAGTTTTACCCTTGGGTCGAGGAACTAGTCTCCACACTTTCAAAGCTTCAAATTGGTTCAGCTCATCTTGAATCGCAATTATCCAATCCGGATCCTCCAAGGCTTGTTGAACTGTGGTTGGCTCAACTTGACTTAGAAAGAGCGCGAACAGAACTTTATTTGCAGTTGCAGATCTGGTCTTCACAGGTTCAGACACCTCACTAATTACTTGATTTAATGGGTGACTGCATGTCCACTTCTTTGAGTGTGGATGTGGAGATATGGCATCTTAATTGGGTTCTACTAAGGTAGGATCTTTATCAAAATTCAACTCAATTGTCAATGTCGGATCCGGTTGTGAGGGTGGTTGTTTGTCAGAAGTGACAATTGGCACTGCCTCGGGAACTGTGTCAGTAGATGCCTCAGGTATGTTGACAGTACCCTGGTCATTAACATTTGATGTTGTACTTGACGAAGATGCACCATTAGTTGATACTGTTTGTATTGCTTGTGTAGATGTCATGAATGGATTGCTTGGGGAAGATGCAGGAGTCGTTGCACCAGTATTAGATGATGTATGTACAGTTGAAGGACCTGACAATGTAGCTTGTACTCGATTTTGAGCAACTTGATTCCTGTCAGACACATTTGAAGATGAGTTATTACTTCCAAAGAACTCATCATAAAAATTCTCAAACAAAATATCAAGTTCATTAGAATTAGTATTAGAATTAGAAGTAGAAGTGGAAGCTTGATCTTTGTTTGACTTAGTAGACGTTGGACGAATTTGTCCAGATGCTAGAATTCCAGATATTTCGGGTTCTGTACTGCTTTGCACAGAAGCCATTTCTTCTGTCTCATCAAATTTGACATTTATGCTTTTGATCACAGTTCTTGAAGATTTGAAGTAGACTCTGTATGCCTTTGAGGTTGATGAGTATCCGATGAACACGCCCTCATTTGCCTTAGGACAGAATTTGTTCAGGTTGTCCTTGTCATTTAACACGATACACCTGCAACCATAGACACAAAAGTAGTTTATGACTGGTTTCTATTATTTATAATCACATATGGAGTTTTGCCAAACCGTCGGCGTATGATAGAACGATTTTGTGTGTAGTAAGCCATTGACACCGCTTCATCCCACAAAAACAAAGGAAGATCAGCATAGGACAGCATCGTTCTTGCAGCTTCAACTAGAGTACGATTTCGTCTTTCAACTATCCCGTTTTGTTGTGGTGTACTTGCCGCAGAGTATTGATGTGACACTCCCAATGATTTAAGAAAATCATCTAGAGTCTTATTTTTGAATTCTGTCCCATTGTCTGACCGGATTGTTTGAACTGATTGTTGAAGATTGACTTGAAGCATCTTGATTAAAGATATGATCAACTCGGGTGTTTCATCTTTGGAGCGTAGAAACTTTACCCATGTATACCTCGAGTAATCTTCAACGACCACTAACACATACCGCTTGCCACTTATACTTTGAGTTTTCATCGGCCCACATAGATCTATATGTAGAATTTCCAAAACTTTGTGTGTACTGGGCTCAGGTTTTGGCGGGTGAGGAACTCGTTTCATCTTTCCCTTCATACAGGCGGTGCAAAGATTGTCTCTTTCAAACTGCAGAACTGGTAGACCTTTGACTAAATCACCTATCATCAACTTTTGAATATAACGGAAATTGAGGTGAGATAATCGTCTATGCCACAACCAGCTCTTTTCCATAGATGCTTTAGACAACAGACACACGTCGTTCTTGGGTTTAATTTTCGACATGTCAATGGTGTAAAGATTTGACTTTCTCGTACCCACTAGAAGTTCATCTCCTCCTTCGGTCTGAACTGAACACCTTGTCTTATTGAAGTTGACTTCTAGGTCTTTGTCACAAAATTGACCTATACTAAACAAGTTGTGTCCCAAACCCTCAACATAGTTAACCTTTGTAATCCTGACGTTGTCTTTAACAATGTCTCCGTAACCCATTATCTTATAACAAGGATGCAGTGATGTAAGAACAAGCCATTCGAATTTATATAGGGTAGGAGCTCTTGATAAGGCTTTCTTCAAATAATGAGGATTGTCATATCCTAAGCCCCATTTAGAGTTGAAATATCTAAATTCACTTGGCTTATTCATGTGGATTGTCTGTTTAGTTTGACCGATTTTGTAAAGTGTTTCTTCCAATCCTTTAACTTTATTACTAAGCTCTGTGTTTCTGTCTTTATAAGCATGTAAGAGATTTTCAAACTCTTTCTAAAATACGCTTGGTGATCATCAAACTCAGCGTTTTTCTTTTTCAAATTATCAATCAGAATCACTTGTTCTTTCAATTTATCATTTTGACAAACAATAGATTCTTTTGATTTTCTCAGTTTTTCCGTCAAATCATCTAACTTATTTTGTTGAACTTTTTGAAGTTGAAGAAATTTAATAAGAGGCTCGGGATGTACCTCATTAGTCTCTGACTGCGATTCTGGATCAGCTTCCTCGGTGTCCCTGCTCATGAAGCACAACTTTGCTAGAGCTACTGTTTCCTCTTCCTCATCATCATCGGTTTCATCTAACCAATACTCCTCTTCAACCATTAATGCTTTCCCTGATTCATTTTGTTTAGCAAGAAACATCTTTTCTTGTAATAATCTGAATCTCTAACCTTTGGCTTCCAGCATTCCTTTGCAAAGTGACCAGTTTTCCCGCAGTTATAGCACTTTGGCTCTTCTTCCCGTTTCTCAAACACTTTCTTTTCCTCAAACTTCTTATCCTCCCTTTTGCTCTCATCCTTTTTCTCACCAAATCTTCTCCTTGATTCTATCCGATCCTTGTGTTCAAAGTTCTTGGAGCCTGATGCATATCTCTGATTGTTAGAGCCTGTCTTCTTAACATATTGCTTTTGAAAAGCCTTTGTTAAAAGAATATTGCCTGTTTCAGACTCTCGGCTTCATCTAACCCATCACTTTCATACTCACCAATATCTTCATCAGACCCGATACTAACTTTCTTTGAAGATCGTTTTCCGGACTTGCTGGACATCAAGGCGATTGGATCAATCTATTCTTCTACTTCCTTTTTCTCTTTCTTATCTTCCTTCCTCTCTTTCTTTTCTTTCTTTTTCTTCTTCTCTCGTTTTTCCTCCGCATCATGCTCGTCTTGTTTGAGCATCTCAAACATCTCTTGTAAGGGCAACTTATGCAACTTAGAATGTTGTTTCATCCGATGAGCATATTTCTTCCATTATGGTTGGTGAACACTCCAAAATTTCACGTTGTGCTCTATTACTTTCTTATCAATTTTGTGTTTGTTCAGCTCATTAGGTATGGTAGTGAACCTGTCATAGGTGTGATCAAGTGCCTCGCCTTCTTTTTGTTTAAAATTCTCATACTTATTGATAGCATTGGCAACTCTCATCTGGTTTTCAACCTCAAATCCTTGATAAAGTTTAACTAATTCATCAAACATCGCCTTTCCAGATATATTTTTACTGTCAACCTTCTGGTAGATGTCATTAGTTAAAGCTTGCATAACCAAAGATCTAGATGCTTTGTCTACATTGTATTTCTTTGTTTGCTCTGCATCATAAAGATCAGGTGGGACTTCAACCTCTACTCCCGGTGCTCCACCCTCAGTAACTGGAGCAACTCTTTTAACAACAACCATAGGACCATTTTCTATGGACTTTACAATGTAATACCCATTCTCTTGTCTTTCTACATAGTCCATGAACCGATCCTTCCATATTTTAAAGTCTTTAGGAAACAGGACAGGTGGTTTATCCTTAGAGCCTATGACTAACATATCCCTAGTCGTCATTGTAAGAATACTTGTTTACGATCGTTTAGCAACCTTCTGATCAGAAAAAAAAATCAACCCAACCATTGTTTTTGTCGCATACAACTGTTTATCGCACACCAAACTTTGTCGCACACCAAACACACGATAAAAGATATCTCAGAAAAGTCGCACAACTCCCTTGCGATGAAAAGATATCGCAGTCCACACCAGGTGATAAAATAGTTTCACAGGGTTTATCGCACTAGAGGGACGCGATAAAACACTGTTCACTTTCTTAATGATGCGATAAAATTGGTTTATCGCACGACACGAGTGCGATGAAATTTCCTTGCGATAAAAATTTTGTGCGATTAAGATGAACTCACTCTCGTGCGATAAAGATGAATTTCAGATAAAATCCTAAGTACGATCTTCAAATCACGTCCAAAAATTCTGAAAACTTGCAGATAGGTGCGCGAGATGATTCTGAACACTTTTAATACTAGCAACTTTGTCCAAAAACACTCAGAAACAGGAAATACGATCTAAAAACAGTAGCTCTTCACTTTTTCATGAAAAAATGACAGATCTATCAAATCTGGATTGGATTCCAGTGAATTTGCGGAATCAATTCACGTAGGAACACTCGCCAAACAATCCTTGATCAATTCTAATCCATTTGAAGAACCCAAATGATCAAAATCAATCAAAAAAGATAGAAAATGAAGAAATCTCAATGAAGCTCAAATCTCATGAAAATCAAATCTGGATCAGAATGAATTGCTATGCTCTGATACCAATTGTGATCCCAGAACAAGCATTCAATATATCACAAAGAAGATTAATTGGTCATCCCTCTCATTAAGCATAAGATCACTAAGTATAATGATGATGAAAATGGAGAGAAAAGTGTAGTGTACTTGGAAAATGGGAATGACACACTGAAAAATACAAGGGAAAAAACAAATATATAGTAGGTAAATAGGAAAGTTACGAAATAGACCCTGTACTTGATACAAGGTGCTAAATATGGCACTAACAGTTCGTTCAAGGACGCAATATCCTGGTTAGCCCCTTGGTGGTTAACGAAACTATTACGTGGGCAAAACGAGCAAAAAGAAAATGTTCTTATTTAATGTGAACTTCAAAAAAGCCTTCGATAATTTGGACTGGAAATTTCTTGACGAGGTGATGGCGCAAATGGGGTTCAGCGCGATTTGGAGATGGTTGATATGGGCATGTATATCCTCGGTTAAAAGATCGGTCCTAGTTAATGGGGCTCCGACCAAAGAATTTAAGATGGAGAAAGGGATCCACCGAAGAGACCGACTTTCCCCTTTTTTGCTTATCATTGTAGCCGAAGGGTTGAATGTGGCTTTGGCGGAGGCGTGGGAAAAATAACCTCTTCTAGGGGTTAGGCTCTCAAACCCGGGGCCAGAAATATCCATCCTCCAATACGCAAACAATGCGCTATTATTAGGTGATTGGAGCCTAAACAATGCTAGAAATCTAATACGGGTTCTTAGATGCTTCCAATTGGCTTCTGGCCTCAAATTAATCTAACTAAAAGCAGTGTGGTGGGTATCAGGTTGACCATCTCATAAGTGTTGCTAATGGCTCGGGTGTTGAACTGTTCCAAAGGTTCACTCCTGATGAAATATCTTGGGGTCCCGGTTGGTGCAAAAAAATGAATAAGGCTATCCCGTGCCTTCATTGAAAAATTCTAGCGTAAATTATCGACTTGGAAATCTCGAAGCCTTTCTATCTGGGGGAGACTAATCATGTGCAAAGTTGTGTAGGGCAACCTTGGCACTTACCTTTTCTCTCTGTTTAAAGCCCCCTCGATGGTTATAAATAATCTGAAGAGTATACGAAACCGTTTTGTTTGGGAGGGTACTGTGAGAACAAAAAAATCTCTTGGGTAGCATGGAGCAAAACCCGAAATTCTAAAGAAAAAGGGGGTCCTACATTGGTAGTCTCCAAGCTCACAACTTGGCTTTGTTAGGCAAATGGTGGTGGAGATTCAAGAGTGAAGACGAAGCGCTATGGAAGGAGGTGATCTGTGCTATTCAGGGTCACGAAGGATGTCTAGGTATCGGTCCTAAATGGTTTCAAATCGAGCACTTGGGGAGTGATTAGCAAAGTAGATTCCAGCTTATCTAATTTTAACATCAATTTTGACGATCTTTTTGCTCTTAACAGGAACATTTTGAGTTGGACGTCTGAGGCTAGCGGGTTTTTTTCAGTGGCTGGTTTACGAAGGATGATAGATAATAGTCTCCTAGTCAAATAGCAACCAATGACCATATGGATAAAGTCCGTCCTGAAAAGCCAACTTCATGTTTTGGTGTGCTCGACTGGGAAAACTTCCCAAGTTGGACTCCCTTAATACTCTGTCCAAACTGTAACATAGGTTTTGAAACCAAAAGTCACCTTATATTCGAGTGTTCGTGGACTAAAGAGTTGTGGGTGTTGCTTCATCATTGGTGTCCAGCGATTCCATCATCACCAACTTTGTTTGAGGAGGTTGAGGAGCTATTGATAGTCTCAACCATTGGATTTGTGCATAACACAAAGACATCCAACGTATATAAACGTATCTTCATTTGATTTGCTGATCCATGCATGCTTGTATTTTTCACTTTAGCATGTAGTTGATGTTGACACTTGTTAACCCATCCCATCATTTGTATGTAGAGAGAATAATTGAGTAAGAATGACACAAATTAAATAATGCTCTAGAACATACTTTGGCTGACATGCTTTTGCATGTTCCTATACTAGGATGAGAGTTTGGGAGAGTTGGTGAACCAAACTTGCTGGAAATGTTTGTACATCGATATTCGGCTTGCCAATAGTAGTATTTGTCAGACTACTAGATGACTATATCTTGTATTGGTCTTATTTTGGCTAGATGACAAACCAATCCGGTTTGGTGACTATCTTGGCCACTCTTCAGCTAACCGTTGACTTTTTGAAGGCTTTTACACTTTGGATCAACACAGATAGTTACAAGACTTACAATCAAAAGTCCTATTTTGGCTATTATAAACTATAAACTATACAACAATTTCCAGTTATATACATTTATGAAGTTAAGTCTATCGGATATTAAACATATAGAATAATTTGAGGATGAGTTGTAAATCCGAAATAAGACAAAAACTTATAACGGATTACGTCCAACGTGAAATATTCAAGGTTAGAAATTCGACGGTCTAAATCCGAGTGTACTATAATCCGACTTTGTGTGATCTAGAACCAATAGGAGTGTATCAAATTAGATTTTTTTGGGGGAAAAACAAGAATATATTTCTAATTGTTTTGTAGTCAAATGTCTATTTGTATTATTCACAAATGCAATGGTTGAGACTATCATATATATATATATATATATATATATATATATATATATATATATATATATATATATATAGAGAGAGAGAGAGAGAGAGAAAGAGAGAGAGAGAGAGAAAGAGTGAGTGAAATACAAATTTCGCGGTGGTTATATGATTAGGTACCGCAAGTCAAATAATTAAATGTATGGTCATTATTGTGGTTTCATTTTGGTATGGATTGGGTCACCGCCTCTAACTTCGTTAAGTTTAGCTCAGTTAAACTGGTATTTTGGTCATTTTACGTATTTTTAAAAATATTTTTACTACTATGAATGAATTTCATACAAGTATGTAACACAAATAAAAATAAAGTAAGAACACATTCCCCATCTGCAGCTAGCCTCCATTTTTTGGTCGTCTTATCCTGCCACTACACCATCTCAGACCACACATACCAACTCAACCCATATCCACACCCTACTAAACTTTAATCCAAATCAACACATATCCAAACTTTTACGGTGCTCAACCTTAAGCCACCCAAATCCAAACCTAATCACTAAAATGAAAAACAGATTATGAAAAAACCCTAACATATCTTCTAACCTAATTAAATAAAGCAGGGATTTGGGATTGAAAAACGAGTTACTGGTTTCAAATTGAGACATAAACCTCTCCTATCTACTTTAAATTGAAAAAAAAATGCCTACAGAAGCTCAACCATAGGAACATAAGCCCTCTCATTATTAAATTTGGTTTCGATTTGATCAGACTTGACGTGTATCACTTGGAAAATAATTGAACCAGAGACGAAAACAAGAGCCAACAAAAAAAGCATAAAAACAAACTAGCAAGAGGTGCATGTGTGTGCTACTACTGTGGTTGATCAAGATCGAGAAGAGGATAGTTGGATTGCACCGGGAAGAGGTAGGCATGGGGCAAGTTGTCAAAATATGAGTTATAGAGATCGATGGAGGTCGTTGATGGACATGGATGAGCTCCTTACGAAAGAAGGGAGACGATGATGTGCTATGAGGGAAATGGCTCATCGAAGAAATGGGTAAGGGTCGCCGAAAAACGATATGTGTGTGCAGGGCCGGCCCTAGGCCTAGGTTAGTGGGGCGACGACCCAGGGCATCAAAATTTCACAGGGCATCAAAATTTTAGTCTTCAGTTAATCAATTCTTGGGCCTAAATAAAAATAGAAGTTAAAGCCCAGCTTCAAGAAAATAAAAGGGAACGATCCAATCAATAATCCAATCAGCTAATTTTATTATACGATGCTCTCTCGCCTCTGACCTCACCTCTCGAACGTATCTGTATTAGGGTTTAGGAACTTGTTCGTGAATGCCGCTGAACGAGTGAACGTATCTGTATTAGGGTTAGTTACATATTTTGATTCTTGATATAAAGAGTACTGATTTTACTTGTTTTCTATGAAAGATTGTGTTGTACATGTTGTTTAGAGCATTTGCTATTAATTAGTACATGAAACAAAGTTATAAACATAATGAACCATTTCCCCTTCATAGCATGTTGACATATTCTATTAGATACTTCATTCTCGTGATTGTTGTACCTAATGAGTTGTTTGTCAAATTGATTTCATAAACACTAATTCCTATATTATGTTAAACATTTGAAAAATGATATGTAAGTGGCCCATGGTTAGTAATGACTAGTGTGGTTTCTTTCATTTGAAAGCTCACAATTTACCGGTAGATCCTTGGTCCGTGTGTTTTGTTTGTTTGTTTTTCGGTTGGGGCATTTTTAGTTTTTTCGCCCAGTGCATGAAAAACCTCAGTACCGGCCCTCTCTGTGTGTGTGTGTGTGTATATATATATATAGTAGATATCAATATAATATAAATATAATAGTGTTTTAAGAAGATTTCTTAGAAAAATGCATAAAAGACAAAACTACCGCTAACTTAACAAAACAAACTAATGATATTAGTGTTAGGGACTCAATTCATAACGAAAATGAAACCCCAAGTACCTAATCCATAAGAACAAAATGTGAGGGACCTAATCATAACTTCCATATACCAATAGGGACTATATTTGTAATATATATATATATATAGAGGAAGGTTCACGTGAGAAGCGCATCAATTTAAGAGAACGTGAGGAGCACTCCCATGCTTCTGATCACATATGATTTACAACCCTAAAAAATCGGATTAACTCGAAAATTCGCGCAAAAGTGTCGCGAGGTGGTTCGCGAGGCGTGCAAGTCGCGGATCATTAATGATTTTAGTTGTAAATCATATGTGATTCATAACTGTCAATTGCTCCTCCAGATCAGTTGTGAATCACATGTGATCCACAACTGCCAATCACATGTGATTCATAACTGTCAATTGCTCCTCACGTTCTCACGTTTTGATGCGCTCCTCATTTGAACCTGTAACGTCCCAGATTTCATAGCAGGCACCCAACCAAAAATAAGCATTTGAATTACATAAAACCTTGTCTTTACATCATCAATAATTCATACTAAACAAAATTGACAGCGGAAGTCTCTAAATCCACAGCCGAGAGCTATTCTATAGTCATCATAGCCAAAACTTGAAGTTACTCTAAGCTTCAAGTACTTCTTATCGCCTCCTAGTTCTTACTGGAAGAACCCTTAACATGCTTACCTGAAAATGGTTTAGTTTTGAAAGCGAGGGTTAGACCAAAAGGTCTAGTGAATTCCCTCCGTAAAAGAACATGTATAAACAATATGAAATCCTTTCGTTAAAATGCATCATAAATCATCACCTATGGTACTACACTGTGTAATGGATCCCTTAACCATTCGCGATCGGGGCCCCAGCAGACTCCCCTTTCGCCCTCTCGTATCGGGGCCCCAGCAGACTCCCCGATACCCGCCTAGGAGGAAACGAATTCCAACCTACCGTCTCGTCAAACATATCCAAGGGATCATTAGATCCCGAGGCTCATTGATCCCACAGTACAGACCGACATCACATAGCATGCACGTACGTTTCATAAAAGCATTTGACTCTTTATAAATCATGCGCATCATTTCAACATATCAAACATTCCTTTTCCTTCCATGCATATCATTTCATAAATATTTCATGCTCGTTAAAACCATAATCAGTAAAAGAATCATTTAACATTTGCATCGTAAAAGAGGTTTAGGGAACTCACCTGGTACGTTCGTTTGCTTTTCCCTACTCCGCTCTTTACTTCAAAATGTCTTCCTGAACGAGGGACATATTCATAAGCTGACTAAAACTATCCGGACACTTCTTACTTGCTACTCTACTCTTTTCCGGACAGGTTACCGGATAACCTCACTTTTCCGGATACCGCTAAGTACCCGGACAACAACCCTTATCCGGACGACTAACTTATCCGGACGACTAACTTATCCGGACGGCACAAACTTTCCGGACAACACTATGTCCGGACACCTTCTACAACTCGGCTAAGAAGTTTCCCGGACACTCACCCGGACATCTTCATACTTGGAGGTTTCCGGACGAGTTCTGGAAGAACTTTATGGGCTGAAATCTTGTTAAACACCCCGAAAACAGCAAGATAACGCGATAGATAGCTACCCTAATGTTCTTTAACCAATTCTCCACAAACTTTACCAATTAAAAGCGATTGAAGGTGAACAAATCTACTCTAAGGGTCTTAACATTAACTTTAGCCATAAAACCATACAAAGGTCCAACAATCAGCAGATTAACTTAATAAGGATTGTAGATTCGAATTTACCTGACAGTTTCCTTGAAGAAATCGAATCCCCAACACACTCTTTCTTCTAAATTGCTACTTGGGAACCTTCTCCTTCCCTTTGATCTTGAGCTCCAAGAAAACTTCCTCTTTCTCTCTAGTATCAATTCTCAGCCGCCAAACAACAACAACAATCAGGGATTAGAAGGTTCACCTAGGGTTTTGTGCCTTTATATACTCCACCCTTAAATACCAATTAGCCCCTCAACTTCTTCTTTTATTTAAACCCTTTATTTAAAACTCAATCCAACACTTAAAACATTTCGAATAAGGTCCGGGTCGTTACATAACCCCTTAACTTAACTTTCGTTTTTCATACTTTGACCACCAAACTCCAAGACTCACTAAGATTTTGGGTTGTTACAACACTCCCCCTTAAAAGAATTCCATCCCCGGAATTCCTCATTGGAAAATATGCGGGTATCTTGCCCACATCAAAACCGACACTTCCGAAAGCAAAGCTATATCTGACTCAGTCAACCATCTCATCAGACTCGAAACATGGAACCTTGGGTGCATTTCCTTCAGTTCTTACGGTACTCTAACTCGTAGGCTACTGTTCCTACTCGGTCGATCTTGACTACAGAAGATTTACTAAGGCTTCTCATGCATCAACACTTCCTTTAAGGAGGAACTTGGCTAAATCCCCTGCCACAACACGAGACTCATTTACTAAGAGACGGACACACACTTGACCGCTTGACACAAATCCAAACCTGAACGTCCCGACAACTCACAACCCAGAGTTCCTTCATCGAAATACAAGCAATCCTAGATTACTTTTCCTAATCAACAATCGACTATGCGGAAAACATTTCCCTTTCTCGGACCACCACGACCACAGCTCGTCAACCATTTCTTACATCCTCACCACTTCATCACTCCATCCTTGTACGTAACCCAGGGTAGGAACCTTCAAACCTAACGTTGAAGTGTTCACCTACTAGAATTAAACTTATCCTGAAACACATCAAATCCTCGTTGATTACCACGTTCGTTCGGTCATAAAACATAACTCCGGTTACCCTCTCCCAACTGGGAGGAATAACCATGGTCACACCATGCTATTCTCACTAGCTTAAACACTATACGACCAAATTGTCTCATCCACTTCTCCCCTGCACAAAATCTTACACAATTTCCTTCCTCAATATTCTTTCCAACGGTTCGCACACTATCAAAGACAATCTACACAATACTGTCAAGTGTACTACTTCCAATTTACTCACTTGTTCCGGCATACTATCTACACCTTCCCCACGTTAGCGTGGAGCACTGCTCACCACACATTACTTGCCCCTCTCTCCCGACCTTTCCACATGTTGCTACCGCTTTCTCATTACTTACATAACCAAACAGTTGCACCAAGATCTTATCTTAAGGCATTCAACCAAGCCGTCTTGAAACAAGACCAGCGTTCGACGTCACTACACATTCCTTAATCTCCAACTTTTACCTTCTCAGACATTTCTCTCACACATAAGCAACAATTCACATTCTTTAAGGATTTCACATCAATCCCACCACATTCTGACTAACACAACCCTCATCCTCTTTAACTTCCAATGACCCCGAAGTGTTCCTTAGTGACGTCCCCTATTCACTCTAATAATCCACCCCTTTGGATTCCCTATTACAAACGGATCTATTAATTCAAGAACACCCCGAAACTCGGGTTCCACAACTCTTTCGACTAACCACTATGATCATAAAATCAGACAGATATATATACACCGTCATCCCGGCTTTCTTACTTAGATTTACCTTAAATAATTCTTTAACAATCAGTGTGTTAGTCTCAATAACACTTCCCCAAAAATGGTAACACATCCTGTAATAACAAATGAACGTCATTCCTTAACAAATCTATAAAATTTAAATCAACCAACCAAAGGCTTATACCTCTATCATGACATTTCAAATCAACTAACGATCATACTACTATTCCGACCCACAATCATCATCACGTCATCCCTTAAACATAACCAAATTCCAACTATTTTATTCTAGGATCATTCCCTCACGCATAAGGAACAATTTTCATTCTTTAAAGATGTCTCCTCTACTATACTACAGCTTGACTAATCTATCCATCATCTTCTTTAAACTTACTTCTGCCCTCAAGAATATACTTAACAACATACGTAACCACAAAGCTTGGTCTCACAAATGGGCAATCACCCAATTCTACCCCGACATTCCATTCCGATAACAGTCAAAATACACACCTACTTACAACCCACATACTTCAACAACTGGGATTGCAAAACGTACACTCTATCCGAAATCCCAAAAGGACTTCCTTCTAATCCTTCATCTTTCTAACGTCGCCTTACTACATCACCGGCTGACACAGATATCTTGGAAATTGACGCTACTATTCATTCGTACATTCACCACTCCTATTAACACACTACCGACCAAGTCTCTCATGGTCATTCGTACACAATTCACACTTTCCTTCCTATTCTCCCGTATACTACAATCGAGTCTGTCTCGCTACTTAGTTCTCTCCCAACTTGTTGAACTATGACTCACGAGTTCACACTTAGCTCAAACACGAACATCCTAACTAGCTCTTTTATGACCCGAGTCCTTTCTTAGACACGGCACCTTTTCTTACAGACTGGTATAGTCTACACTCACTTCGCTTGTGTTACACACTTTGTCCTTCTACGGACCCTCCTCGCCTCGTAAATAGAACGCATACTCAACAACAACAGTCTCTTACTAATTTAACACCTCTACAAGATATTCTATCAACTTACACTCATCTGGTTCGAGTCTTCGGCCTCGGCCAACATACACCGTTGCCGACTTCAACAACAAAAGGCAACTCTTAACTACTTCCTTAACCTATCCTTTAACATGCGTTCCTTACGGGACCTATTCCTCCCTACACATCATAGTTAACTTTATAATCCGTCGCCCCCCCCCCCCCCCCATTTCGAAACTTACTCATGTAACATCAATATTACAAGCTCCCTTCGAATCTCATGACCCACATCGTGGACCTTTCATTCCTGCCTCACAGCACTACTCATAAAGAGTTGCTAAAAACCCAAAACCTTGATGACTCCTAGTCCTTCCTCCGGGCACCATCGCCCCTCGGCAACTATGTTCTCAGTCATCGAGCAAAGGTACAGACCCTCATACACCTGGCACTAAATCCATTCCCGACTCTTCCAAGGTCCAACTCTCCTCTTAAACACATATACCAAAGCTACATACGTTCTCCCCTGACTTGACCAACGCCTCTCCGCTCTCAGAGTTCTTCCTTAGCTTAAGACGTAATACTCTACGACCTAGTGGGTTCATAGCCTTCATGCATGACAATACAGTAAATAAATCTTTTCGCACATTTCATCATTTTAAATAAAGAACGTTTGGAAAGCACTTGGGTACACATGACCCCATCACTCTTATAACTATAACGCCCTGCACAACGATTCGAGAGTCGTTTGCATACATCTTTCCGTGAACCTTAATCTTACTCAATTCCGAACGATGTTATCACGGCAGTAATACGTTGAATGAAAATCCTTTCATACGACACAATTTCGAAATAAATTACTGACACCAAGTAAACCAGTCGGTTCTCACACTCTTTTATATGATATCAATCGGTTAAAATTCATTTGATTGTAAAAGTTTTGCCGGCACACGTCTTCTCGACCTTTTATAATGATTTAACTCATCATGAAAAGTGTGAAATACTTTGCAATCGTTAGGCTCAAAATTTCATCGTGCAATGTGAATGAAATCACCTTTTCTTTAAACCTACGCTTGCACATTCTGACTCCTTTTCGATCAAAATTGATATTTACACATTTAATTTAAATCGTCAAAATTTTCATGTTATATTTAAGAAAGCTATGCATGAAACTTTTCTTGCAATTGAAGGCTACTCACCCTAGCAAGGTCAACCGCTTCACCTACACAACTTATCCTTAACACTCTTCCTTCGACCAAGGGTCGCCCTCTCGATCAAGCACTAACTTGATGTACATGCGTTCCACATCTCACTTACTCAACCATGTCACACTATTTTCGCTTTGATCGATTGTCTCACCTTCTACTTCTACATGCTTTCAATTCACTATAAGTACCCTATTCCATTTATCCTGCCAATGAAAAGCTAGACTAAAAAGTCAGGGCTCCATTGATACTTTCAAGGTTTTGACACTATTCGATCTTACCCTCCCAACTGATCTATCCCATGGTTTCCATAACTAGGACTCTCCCGAAACTGGAGTCTTACTCAAACTCAAACATTCATCCTCTCCGAATCCATGAAGAGCTACCTCTAGACGACTCATAACATTCTTTACAACGTTTCTTCTCTACGATGTCTACATACATCACATCATAATGACTCTTACATGACACTTCCCAAACAATGGACTTTGGTCTATCCTTCAGGGATCTTGCTGACCTATTCCTCAACGCTCTCCTAGCCATAGCGCTAAACTGAAAGAAACCGATAGTTAATCCTTACTAGACGTGACACAACAAATTTGCTATAAGTAAGGTATTGCAAGCACGCACATGTACCTGTAAGTTCGTAATTACACTGGCCAGGTGTAATCCCAAACTTACCTTACACGTTTGTCCTTGGCACCTTATTCCTAAGCGCATTTATAGTGATTGTTCCTAGAGGCAATCCAATGTCTCGGCTGTGTTCCTCATCTTACAGTTTAAGTTTAGGCCCAAATGGTCACCTAAATCCCTTAAACTAAGGCTCGGATACCATTTGTAACGTCCCAGATTTCATAGTAGGCACCCAACCAAAAATAAGCATTTGAATTACATAAAACCTTGTCTTTACATCATCAATAATTCATACTAAACAAAATTGACAGCGGAAGTCTCTAAATCCACAGCCGAGAGCTATTCTATAGTCATCATAGCCAAAACTTGAAGTTACTCTAAGCTTCAAGTACTTCTTATCGCCTCCTAGTTCTTACTGGAAGAACCCTTAACATGCTTACCTGAAAATGGTTTAGTTTTGAAAGCGAGGGTTAGACCAAAAGGTCTAGTGAATTCCCTCCGTAAAAGAACATGTATAAACAATATGAAATCCTTTCGTTAAAATGCATCATAAATCATCACCTATGGTACTACACTGTGTAATGGATCCCTTAACCATTCGCGATCGGGGCCCCAGCAGACTCCCTTTTCGCCCTCTCGTATCGGGGCCCCAGCAGACTCCCCGATACCCGCCTAGGAGGAAACGAATTCCAACCTACCGTCTCGTCAAACATATCCAAGGGATCATTAGATCCCGAGGCTCATTGATCCCACAGTACAGACCGACATCACATAGCATGCACGTACGTTTCATAAAAGCATTTGACTCTTTATAAATCATGCGCATCATTTCAACATATCAAACATTCCTTTTCCTTCCATGCATATCATTTCATAAATATTTCATGCTCGTTAAAACCATAATCAGTAAAAGAATCATTTAACATTTGCGTCGTAAAAGAGGTTTAGGGAACTCACCTGGTACGTTCGTTTGCTTTTCCCTACTCCGCTCTTTACTTCAAAATGTCTTCCTGAACGAGGGACAGATTCATAAGCTGACTAAAACTATCCGGACACTTCTTACTTGCTACTCTACTCTTTTCCGGACAGGTTACCGGATAACCTCACTTTTCCGGATACCGCTAAGTACCCGGACAACAACCCTTATCCGGACGACTAACTTATCCGGACGACTAACTTATCCGGACGGCACAAACTTTCCGGACAACACTATGTCCGGACACCTTCTACAACTCGGCTAAGAAGTTTCCCGGACACTCACCCGGACACCTTCATACTTGGAGGTTTCCGGACGAGTTCTGGAAGAACTTTATGGGCTGAAATCTTGTTAAACACCCCGAAAACAGCAAGATAACGCGATAGATAGCTACCCTAATGTTCTTTAACCAATTCTCCACAAACTTTACCAATTAAACGCGATTGAAGGTGAACAAATCTACTCTAAGGGTCTTAACATTAACTTTAGCCATAAAACCATACAAAGGTCCAACAATCAGCAGATTAACTTAATAAGGATTGTAGATTCGAATTTACCTGACAGTTTCCTTGAAGAAATCGAATCCCCAACACACTCTTTCTTCTAAATTGCTACTTGGGAACCTTCTCCTTCCCTTTGATCTTGAGCTCCAAGAAAACTTCCTCTTTCTCTCTAGTATCAATTCTCAGCCGCCAAACAACAACAACAATCAGGGATTAGAAGGTTCACCTAGGGTTTTGTGCCTTTATATACTCCACCCTTAAATACCAATTAGCCCCTCAACTTCTTCTTTTATTTAAACCCTTTATTTAAAACTCAATCCAACACTTAAAGCATTTCGAATAAGGTCCGGGTCGTTACATGGCCCCTTAACTTAACTTTCGTTTTTCATACTTTGACCACCAAACTCCAAGACTCACTAAGATTTTGGGTTGTTACAGAACCCGCCCCTATATATATATATATATATGTATATAAGTGATTTGCTTGGGTCCTTTAAGATGGATAATGAATGACAAAAAAACAGTAGAGGGCATTTTTGGTATTGAAGAAGATGAAAACATATAAATCTCGATTTTAAAAACTATGACCATTTTGCCCCTTGTAACAACAAGGGACTCAGATAACATATGACTCGTCATGATTTACACAAGAAAAATAGCAAAACAATATGCAATTACCAAGGATCTAGCTTGAGAGTTGAGTCATGTGCACGTGAGGCAATAACAGTGGGATTATACCAAATCCACAACTTTGAACCATCATGTAACTTGTTTTACTATTACAGATTGTTTATTGCTTAAACACGTCACGTGAGGGGGGGGGTTGGGGTGTTATCCAGTGTATATAGGTTTTATCGTAATTGTTGTGTATGGCTATAAACAAATCGGACATTCAACAACTCATTCATCTATCGTTTAGCGGAAAGTTTGTTTATGTTCGTTTATTTAATAAATAAATGAACATGGTATACTTTTTTTCATTTAATCAAATGAACGAACATTAATAATTGTCTCGTTCGTTCATTTATATTCGTTTATGTTTATTTATATTTATTTATGTTCGTTTATATATAAGTATATTTATATGTCAACGTTATTTAAAATAAATTTTAGAAAAACTCTTCTATCTTTTCTATTTACTCGATTTTTCATTTATTGTGTTATTTTTTAGGAACGATATGGTGAGTAATGGTGGTTGCTGTTTGTAAATTTGTGTTCGTTCGTTTATGTTGGTTTATGTCCATTTATGTTCGTTCGGTTACATTCGTTTACGTTTGTTTAACATCTTAATGAACGAGTACGAACAAACACATTTTCTTAACGAACAAAAATGAACACAAAAAAATCTGTTCGTTTTCTGTCTAAACTCTGTTAAAAATCCCTCGATAAATTTAGATTTTTTTATATTCCGTCTAAAATTTGTCGATGATTTTTTTACATATATAAAAAAAGTAGTGTATATAGGTTTCATCGCAAATGTTGTGTATGACTATAAACGAATCGAACGTTCAATGAATCATTCGTCTATCGTTTGACGGAAATTTGTTTATGTTTGTTTATTTAATAAATAAATAAACATTAACACTATTTTTTTCGTTTAATCAAATGAACGAACATGAACAATTGTCTTGTTCATTTATTTATATTCGTTTATGTTTGTTTATATTTATTTATGTTCGTTTATATATAAGTATATTTATATGTCAACGTTATTTAAAGTAAATTTTAGAAAATATCTTCTATCTTTTCTATTTACTCGTTTTTTCATTTATTATGTTATTGTTTAGGAACGATATGGTGAATAATGATGGTTGTTTTTTTGTATATTTGTGTTCGTTCATTTATGGTGGTTTATGTCCATTTATGTTCGTTCGGTTACATTCGTTTACGTTTATTTAACATCTTAATGAACGAGCACGAACAAAAACATTTTCTTAACGAACGAACATGAACACAAAAAAACCTGTTCTCTTTTCTATCTAAACTCTGTTAAAAATCCCTCGATAATTTTAGATATTTATTTTTTTATATTCAGTCTAAAATTAGTCTATGAACTTTAAATAAAAGTCATTGTTTCGCTAATGAACTTTAAACAAAAAATATTATTTCACTAATGAACTTTAAACAAAAATTATTGTTTCACTAAGGAACCTTCTAGTTTCAATTATAAACTTTGATTATCTGGTTTCACCTATGAACATTAAATAAAAAACATTGTTTCATTTTCTAGTTGTTAAACTTTCGGGATTTACTTTTAAAACAAAATCATTTAAATATTATTATTGCTTATCTTCCAAAAATAAAAATAAAAAAATGATTATATTCCAAAAATAAGAGACAATTTGTTCCAAGAAAAGTCTTTCATAATACCATTTAGCTTATTTCTTTTTTTCATCATATTATAACATCTCATTTAATCATAAACGTTGATAAAAAAAAAGATGTTAGGTTCAGATCGATTAACAAAGTTCATACTATTTACTTAGTTAACAAAGCATTCTCTATTACTAAACGAAAGGTTGTTATCTATGAACTATTGCGTAGGAAATCTGTTGCTAAAGGGTGATTCGCCACAAAACCATTATAAAAATTGATGGATAATGCAAATCACTCACAGATTATCTAGGAACTCTTCGGGTGATCAATGCACCGGAAGACGCAAAACAAAAGGGTAGTGGGCACAAGCCCCCAACAAACCCTCACTAAAACATAGGTGTTATGTTTAATTATTATTTTTTTAACCACAAAATATTACTAAGCCCCATATAAATATATAAAAGGGATTTCCTCAAATTTAATTTTTGTTTCTAATTTACAACTTTTACTTCAATAAATGATTACTTCAAGGATCAATTAAAATATGTGTTTATTTGTTTTTAGTTTAACTAAAATAGTAAAATATGTACATAGCAGTATAATGTCTTGGTTTATCTGAAATAGTAGAAAACAATAATCGAAACCCGAACCGAATAAGTTATACTTATTGTATTAAACTGAACGGTTTAAGCCGGAAACCGAATAAACCAAAATCATATTGGTTCAAATGGGTTAATTGGTTTAAAAAAAATTGACACCTTTAACTGTGCCCCCAACAATAAAAGTTTCTGGATCCGCCACTGGATCCATGGGTATTTTTTTCGAAAAAAATTGTATTTTACTGAACTATTAGTATTTTTTGGTTATCCCTATATATATATATATATATATATATATAGAGGAAGGTTCAAACGTGGAGCGTACCTATTTACGAGAACGCGAGGAGCGCCTGCCATGTACTGGATCACATGTGATCCACAACTGCGAAAAATTCGGATAGCGGGCGACCTGGGTCGCGACCTGGTTCGCGAGTCGGCCAAGTCGCCCGGATCACATGTGATTTTAGTTGTGAATCACATGTGATCCACTACATGGGCGCAAGCCCCCCCGATCAGTTGTGAATCACATGTGATTAGCAGTAGTGAATCACATGTGATTCAGTACATGGGCGGTGCTTCTCGCGTTTTCTTAAATTGGTACGCTCCTCGTTTGAACCCGCCTCTATATATATATATATATATATATATATATATTAGATATAGTTTAAAAAAAACCTAAAGGCATTAATGTTTATTGTAATTTATTCCATCGATAACTAGTGAAAAAATATCTAACACAAAAAGGGGTTTTGATAGGATGATCGCATTTCAATTAACCTCAAAAGTGTTTAAAAACTCAATTAAAATCCAACCTCAAATAAGATTCGACCAAAATGTCTAGCAAAAACGTGTACAAATTTTATGGTTAAATACAACAAAATTTAGCAAATACGTTCTTTTAACATTTGTATTCATAATTTTTATCATCGAAATCTATAACCATTTTTCCTATTTCAGTAAAGCACGCAATTGTTAGTACTTGATAACTCAAAACCAAACTTAGATGAAGTTCTACTATATATCCCAAGAAAATAATATATATATATATATATATATATATATATATTGTGGAAAAGAGAAAATGGTGTTGCAGAAAGGGTGATGATGATGTTTTTGCCTAATTGGGTGACCATAAAAGGTTCAGAAACCCACGAATGAATGCATGCTTTAAAAAGGGTCATTTCAATGATCAAAAGTGAGCAAAATCAAATGTATAATATATTTGTTCTTTACCAACTCCAATCAAAAACACTGTAGATGCAAAATGTGTTTCATATCTTTTTGGGACATACATTTGATCAAAACACAGAGACATTAATTGAGTAGTTTATGTTCGAGGTTGTCATCTGAGGGTAGTAAGTAGAAGGATATCTAGAATGTCTTTTTCATGATTTGAGTTGACAATTTAAGTCAAACTTAAAAGTAAAGCAATAATGAATTGGATGGATCTCTTCTCTTCTCTTCCTTCAAGTCATCATAATTAGGATTTCTACCAACTCACCCCCATGAAAACCGGATGCCACATGCTGTCATGTGCTCTTGCCTCTTTTCACACTTACTTACTTACATCTTCAACTCCTCTAAGCAATTGGATAAATGCTATGTTATAACTAGGAGTAACTGAATTTTGAAACCATTGTGTAATCTATCTATTTGGTATTATTAGTGCATCTGTAACGGATCTTTAAAATTTCTTTAAAGTTAAAAATCAAAAATCAAAATCTCAATATATATATATATATAGTCTTAGGTTCAACCGTTCAAATGAGAAGTGCTAAATATACGAGAAGTAGAGAAGTGATCTTGGCCATTTATTTAGTCAAGATCGGCTTTAATTGATCAAAAGTTGTGGCTTTAACTGGTCAAAAGTTGCGGCTAATCCAAAAATAGAAGGGCAATTTCGTAACTTTTACAAAAACACGGGACGAGTTCATATATGAACATGTGTGATTCACATATAAACTCTTTTTAACTAATTCATATATGAACCTTTGTGATTCATATATGAACTTTTGTGTTTCATATATAAAACTAATTAACTGTAGTTTCATATATGAATCAGTTGAATCAATTAATTGATTCATATATGAACCTTTGGGATTCATATATGAACTTTTTTAACTAATTCTTATATGAACTAATTAACTGATTCATATATGAATCACAAAGGTTCATATATATTAGTTAAAAAAGAGTTCATATGTGAATCACACAGATTCATATATGAACTCGTCCCTCGTATTTTACGAAACTACCCCTCTATCTTGTGCAGACAACGCACAGACCACGCGAGGAATTATCCGCTGCTTTTCGGTCAAAGTCACTGATCTTGACCGAATGAATGGCTAAGATCACTTATTTACTTCTCATATATTTAACACTTCTCATTTGAACCTCTCCATATATATATATATATATAGAGAGAGAGAGAGAGAGGGGAAGGTTCAAACGAGGAGCGTACCTATTTACGAGAAACGCGAGGAGCGCCTTCCATGTACTGGATCACATGTGATCCACTACTCCCGAAAAAATCGGGTAGCAGGCGACCTGGTTCGCGAGTCGTGTGGAAGTCGCCCGGATCACATGTGATTTTAGGCGTGAATCACATGTGATCCACTACATGGGTGTAACATCCCTTAAACCCAACATACAAGTTTCATATAATTCACCACAAAATAACATATCATAATCCAAATACGGTCCTTTAAATTCTACAATATGGTCTTTTAGTACAAACTTTTTCGAATAAAGTAAAATACATATCAACTACTAATTATAACTGAAATCTTCATGATCATTCAACTTCCACAAAAGCTAAACATGAGAAATCCTATCATAGTCTTTTGTTTGCTCCTTGACCTGAAATACATATTTTAAAACAAAAATGAGGGTTAGACCTTGAGGTCTAGTGAGAAAAATCCCCGTTAGTTAAAGAAAACTTTTGCACAAAGTCATACATATACTTCACATAAGAATACCAATTATGACTCATGTAATCTTTCCATCTCTTTCTCCTTTATTTTCCTTGGCCATATTAATTTGTAGCAAGCCAATTAATTAATTTACACCGCTGTACTAAATACAGCCAACACCACTGTCCCTTTGTACAGCCAACTTTCACCGGTCCTAAGCCCGGCCAACTAGTACTCATACAATGCAATATTCATATAAACATTATATGCACCATATTACATTTAATCACATATATGTATTCCATTTGAAAACATTTCAAATAAAAACTCACCTCGTGTGTTTATCACAAAAACTCTTCCAAGATAATTCACGTGTGTCGATCCCTCACAGAATCTGAAATCAGATAAAATACCAAATATTTCCTTTAATACTTAAACTTTATAAAATTCCCAACTGAAATCGCAATGAACAGTACCAAATCGCAATCTCCTATTGCGATTCCACCCTGAAGTCGCAACCCCTTATTGCGATTTCACCCCGAAGTCGCAACCCCTTATTGCGATTCCACCTTGGAGTCGCAACCCACTATTGCGATTCCACCTTGGAGTCGCAACCCACTATTGTGATTCCACCTTGGAGTCGCAACCCACTATTGCGATTCCACCTTGGAGTCGCAACCCTCTATTGTGATTCCAAACTCGAATCGCAACCAACTACTGCGATTCCAAGCCAAGTCGCAAACGACCATTGCGACTTCAATGCCAAGTCGCAACCAACTGTTGCGACTTCGTTGAAGGTCGCAGTCGTCTATTGCGACTCCGATGAATATCTCAGTCCACTGTTTCATCCTAAAACCCAGATTTTGCAGTTTTATACTATGTATGATGTTATAAAAATGCAGAAATGCTTAAGACCATTAACACAACCCAACCATATGCTTAAATTTCCTAAAACATCCATTTTTAACAAAACCCATTTGAACACTTAACTAGCAACCTTTCAAGAACACTTTGAGGAATCTACAACACAAAAAGGTGTGGATTGTTTACCTTGATTACTTCAGTTTGGTACAAAATCACAGCAGCAATTTCCTTCTTCTTCTTCAATTCTCTCGATCTCTCTCTCTTTCTCTCGTTTTCTCTCAACCAAGAAACACATACACTCACATAGATTTAAGATATTTCTTTATTATCCAAATGAAGACATCCTTTCCTAAATGACATACTAAAGTCGGTTATGGTATCAAGTTTGGCTAAAATGACCAATTAAACCCCAAGTTTCTCTCAATTGGCAAAACTTACCCCCAAACTTCCAAGTAACAATTAAAACTTAACCCTTAACTCCTAACTCCATAAAAACATTAACATAAAGACTTGTAAAATTCCCAATTTAACTTAGATAAAATACCTGGTTATTACAACATCTCCCCCTTAAAAGAATTCCGTCCCGGAATTGGATCAAGCTTAAAAGGTAAGAATACTTATGACTACTACTTCGAACTTCATCAAAACTATAGAAACTAACTGAATAGACACTCCGCCTCTATCTATACCTCTAACACAAATAAGTAACAAAAGCACGAAATACCAAGAACCACTTCGTACCGAAGTCATATAACACTTTAGTACGTATAGAGTTTATAGAAATATACCTGTAACCTCATCAGGACTTTCTTCCACCTCTTGTTCCGTCATTTGAAAAACACGGCCTTGAACTCTCGGTGCTTCAGACCCTTGTACCTTTCCCGATTCAACTTCCGTTAATCTCGCTGTTGTACTACCCTGACGTGCTTTCCACTGTGGACATTCTGACTGAATATGATCAGGGGAATTGCAAACAAAACAGAATCGATTTGCGCGACAATTCTTAGCGATGTGTCCCGTCCTTCCACACTTATAACAACTTCTAGGATCAACATAACAATTTCCTTGATGTACGCGGTTGCATTTTGGACATAGTTTTTCATTTTGTCTAAAAGATATGCGACTATCGAACCTTTGAATTTCGTATTCCGTTGAATCATGCGTCATTTCTTCCGACTTTCTTTTCCCAACACTCTTATCCCCAGCATCCCTCTTATTGTCTCGCTCCACATTTTCCGCAGCATTTACCGCTTCTGAAAAAGTATTAGGTCTCGCTGCAGTCACTAACTTTCTAATCTCTGAGTTCAATCCGAATACATACCTTTCCATCTTCATCTTTTCTGTGGCAACATAATACTCCCCAAAACGCGACTTTTCTAAGAAACGGGCAGTGTAGTCTCTTACTGACAAATTTCCTTGTTGTAGACTCAGGAATTCCTCTTCCAACTGTCTAACTGCGGCTTGCGGACAAAACTGTTCCTTAAATGCTCTCGAGAATTCGCCCTAAGTAAAAGTTGAATATACATCAGGTCCTTCAGAGTCAATGAGGGCTTCCCACCAATACAAGGCATCTGCTTTCAACATTGCTGTTCCATATAACACTTTATCTTCTTCCGCGCATTTACTGGTCTTAAATACAGCTTCAACCTCCTTCAGCCATCGCATTGCTTTTACTGGATCTCTGTCCCCTCCATAAGTGGGTGGTTTACAGCTTAAAAACATTTTATAGTCACACTTTCTTGGTGCTGATCTGACAATAGGTGCGATAGGCACTTCGGTTTCAAGTGTAGGGTCGGGTATTTCTGTTTCCGAATGGTGAGTCTGGTTAAACATAGCTTGTATATTTGCCTGAAGTCTTCCCATTTCAATCGCTAGGTCGTCTCTCGTAACAAACTCTGTGCCTCGCCCCTGTACTCTGCCCCCTGACCTACCTCTACCTCTTTCTCCCCCTCTCCCCCTTCCATCGGCTATTGGATTAGATCTATTCGGATTTCCTTCCCCTCCTCGGTTTGTTTGTCTCGTTCCACTTGCCATTCTGTTGATTCAAACAAGGTTAATATACACATAAGCACATACCCCATATAATAAAGTATTCTGGTTCCAACATATATCTGTAAGATCATAATTACACTGGCCAGGTGTAATCTGAAATTACCTTACATGATGTTCCTTCTACCTTTTTATATTTATCATCCCAAGGTTCTATAATAACAAGGACATCCTACGTCGCATGCAGTTTAAGTCTAGGTACAGATACTAATACCTAAATCTCTTAAACTAAGGCTCTGATACCATTTGTAACATCCCTTAATCCCAACATATAAGTTTCATATAATTCACCACAAAATAACATATCATAATCCAAATACGGTCCTTTAAATTCTACAATATGGTCTTTTAGTACAAACTTTTTCGAATAAAGTAAAATACATATCAACTACTAATTATAACTGAAATCTTCATGATCATTCAACTTCCACAAAAGCTAAACATGAGAAATCCTATCATAGTCTTTTGTTTGCTCCTTGACCTGGAATACATATTTTAAAACAAAAATGAGGGTTAGACCTTGAGGTCTAGTGAAAAAAATCCCCGTTAGTTAAAGAAAACTTTTGCACAAAGTCATACATATACTTCACATAAGAATACCAATTATGACTCATGTAATCTTTCCATCTCTTTCTCCTTTCTTTTCCTTGGCCATATTAATTGGTAGCAAGCCAATTAATTAATTTACACCGCTGTACTAAATACAGCCAACACCACTGTCCCTTTGTACAACCAACTTTCACCGGTCCTAAGCCCGGCCAACTAGTACTCATACAATGCAATATTCATATAAACATTATATGCACCATATTACATTTAATCACATATATGTATTGCATTTGAAAACATTTCAAATAAAAACTCACCTCGTGTGTTTATCACAAAAACTCTTCCAAGATAATTCACGTGTGTCGATCCCTCACAGAATCTGAAATCAGATAAAATACCAAATATTTCCTTTAATACTTAAACTTTACAAAATTCCCAACTGAAATCGCAATGAACAGTACCAAATCGCAATCTCCTATTGCGATTCCACCCTGAAGTCGCAACCCCTTATTGCGATTTCACCCCGAAGTCGCAACCCCTTATTGCGATTCCACCTTGGAGTCGCAACCCACTATTGCGATTCCACCTTGGAGTCGCAACCCACTATTGCGATTCCACCTTGGAGTCGCAACCCTCTATTGCGATTCCAAACTCGAATCGCAACCAACTACTGCGATTCCAAGCCAAGTCGTAAACGACCATTGCGACTTCAATGCCAAGTCGCAACCAACTGTTGCGACTTCGTTGAAGGTCGCAGTCGTCTATTGCGACTCCGATGAATATCTCAGTCCACTGTTTCATCCTAAAACCCAGATTTTGCAGTTTTATACTATGTATGATGTTATAAAAATGCAGAAATGCTTAAGACTATTAACACAACCCAACCATATGCTTAAATTTCCTAAAACATCCATTTTTAACAAAACCCATTTGAACACTTAACTAGCAACCTTTCAAGAACACTTTGAGGAATCTACAACACAAAAAGGTGTGGATTGTTTACCTTGATTACTTCAGTTTGGTACAAAATCACAGCAGCAATTTCCTTCTTCTTCTTCTTCAATTCTCTCGATCTCTCTCTCCTTCTCTCGTTTTCTCTCAACCAAGAAACACATACACTCACATAGATTTAAGATATTTCTTTATTATCCAAATGAAGACATCCTTTCCTAAATGACATACTAAAGTCGGTTATGGTATCAAGTTTGGCTAAAATGACCAATTAAACCCCAAGTTTCTCTCAATTGGCAAAACTTACCCCCAAACTTCCAAGTAACAATTAAAACTTAACCCTTAACTCCTAACTCCATAAAAACATTAACATAAAGACTTGTAAAATTCCCAATTTAACTTAGATAAAATACCTGGTTATTACAACATCTCCCCCTTAAAAGAATTCCGTCCCGGAATTGGATCAAGCTTAAAAGGTAAGAATACTTATGACTACTACTTCGAACTTCATCAAAACTATAGAAACTAACTGAATAGACACTCCGCCTCTATCTATACCTCTAACACAAATAAGTAACAAAAGCACGAAATACCAAGAACCACTTCGTACCGAAGTCATATAACACTTTAGTACGTATAGAGTTTATAGAAATATACCTGTAACCTCATCAGGACTTTCTTCCACCTCTTGTTCCGTCATTTGAAAAACACGGCCTTGAACTCTCGGTGCTTCAGACCCTTGTACCTTTCCCGATTCAACTTCCGTTAATCTCGCTGTTGTACTACCCTGACGTGCTTTCCACTGTGGACATTCTGACTGAATATGATCAGGGGAATTGCAAACAAAACAGAATCGATTTGCGCGACAATTCTTAGCGATGTGTCCCGTCCTTCCACACTTATAACAACTTCTAGGATCAACATAACAATTTCCTTGATGTACGCGGTTGCATTTTGGACATAGTTTTTCATTTTGTCTAAAAGATATGCGACTATCGAACCTTTGAATTTCGTATTCCGTTGAATCATGCGTCATTTCTTCCGACTTTCTTTTCCCAACACTCTTATCCCCAGCATCCCTCTTATTGTCTCGCTCCACATTTTCCGCAGCATTTACCGCTTCTGAAAAAGTATTAGGTCTCGCTGCAGTCACTAACTTTCTAATCTCTGAGTTCAATCCGAATACATACCTTTCCATCTTCATCTTTTCTGTGGCAACATAATACTCCCCAAAACGCGACTTTTCTAAGAAACGGGCAGTGTAGTCTCTTACTGACAAATTTCCTTGTTGTAGACTCAGGAATTCCTCTTCCAACTGTCTAACTGCGGCTTGCGGACAAAACTGTTCCTTAAATGCTCTCGAGAATTCGCCCCAAGTAAAAGTTGAATATACATCAGGTCCTTCAGAGTCAATGAGGGCTTCCCATCAATACAAGGCATCTGCTTTCAACATTGTTGTTCCATATAACACTTTATCTTCTTCCGCGCATTTACTGGTCTTAAATACAGCTTCAACCTCCTTCAGCCATCGCATTGCTTTTACTGGATCTCTGTCCCCTCCATAAGTGGGTGGTTTACAGCTTAAAAACATTTTATAGTCACACTTTCTTGGTGCTGATCTGACAATAGGTGCGATAGGCACTTCGGTTTCAAGTGTAGGGTCGGGTATTTCTGTTTCCGAATGGTGAGTCTGGTTAAACATAGCTTGTATATTTGCCTGAAGTCTTCCCATTTCAATCGCTAGGTCGTCTCTCGTAACAAACTCTGTGCCTCGCCCCTGTACTCTGCCCCCTGACCTACCTCTACCTCTTTCTCCCCCTCTCCCCCTTCCATCGGCTATTGGATTAGATCTATTCGGATTTCCTTCCCCTCCTCGGTTTGTTTGTCTCGTTCCACTTGCCATTCTGTTGATTCAAACAAGGTTAATATACACATAAGCACATACCCCATATAATAAAGTATTCTGGTTACAACATATATCTGTAAGATCATAATTACACTGGCCAGGTGTAATCTGAAATTACCTTACATGATGTTCCTTCTACCTTTTTATATTTATCATCCCAAGGTTCTATAATAACAAGGACATCCTACTTCGCATGCAGTTTAAGTCTAGGTACAGATACTAATACCTAAATCTCTTAAACTAAGGCTCTGATACCATTTGTAACATCCCTTAATCCCAACATACAAGTTTCATATAATTCACCACAAAATAACATATCATAATCCAAATACGGTCCTTTAAATTCTACAATATGGTCTTTTAGTACAAACTTTTTCGAATAAAGTAAAATACATATCAACTACTAATTATAACTGAAATCTTCATGATCATTCAACTTCCACAAAAGCTAAACATGAGAAATCCTATCATAGTCTTTTGTTTGCTCCTTGACCTGGAATACATATTTTAAAACAAAAATGAGGGTTAGACCTTGAGGTCTAGTGAGAAAAGTCCCCGTTAGTTAAAGAAAACTTTTGCACAAAGTCATACATATACTTCACATAAGAATACCAATTATGACTCATGTAATCTTTCCATCTCTTTCTCCTTTCTTTTCCTTGGCCATATTAATTGGTAGCAAGCCAATTAATTAATTTACACCGCTGTACTAAATACAGCCAACACCACTGTCCCTTTGTACAACCAACTTTCACCGGTCCTAAGCCCGGCCAACTAGTACTCATACAATGCAATATTCATATAAACATTATATGCACCATATTACATTTAATCACATATATGTATTCCATTTGAAAACATTTCAAATAAAAACTCACCTCGTGTGTTTATCACAAAAACTCTTCCAAGATAATTCACGTGTGTCGATCCCTCACAGAATCTGAAATCAGATAAAATACCAAATATTTCCTTTAATACTTAAACTTTACAAAATTCCCAACTGAAATCGCAATGAACAGTACCAAATCGCAATCTCCTATTGCGATTCCACCCTGAAGTCGCAACCCCTTATTGCGATTTCACCCCGAAGTCGCAACCCCTTATTGCGATTCCACCTTGGAGTCGCAACCCACTATTGCTATTCCACCTTGGAGTCGCAACCCACTATTGCGATTCCACCTTGGAGTCGCAACCCTCTATTGCGATTCCAAACTCGAATCGCAACCAACTACTGCGATTCCAAGCCAAGTCGTAAACGACCATTGCGACTTCAATGCCAAGTCGCAACCAACTGTTGCGACTTCGTTGAAGGTCGCAGTCGTCTATTGCGACTCCGATGAATATCTCAGTCCACTGTTTCATCCTAAAACCCAGATTTTGCAGTTTTATACTATGTATGATGTTATAAAAATGCAGAAATGCTTAAGACCATTAACACAACCCAACCATATGCTTAAATTTCCTAAAACATCCATTTTTAACAAAACCCATTTGAACACTTAACTAGCAACCTTTCAAGAACACTTTGAGGAATCTACAACACAAAAAGGTGTGGATTGTTTACCTTGATTACTTCAGTTTGGTACAAAATCACAGCAGCAATTTCCTTCTTCTTCTTCAATTCTCTCGATCTCTCTCTCTTTCTCTCGTTTTCTCTCAACCAAGAAACACATACACTCACATAGATTTAAGATATTTCTTTATTATCCAAATGAAGACATCCTTTCCTAAATGACATACTAAAGTCGGTTATGGTATCAAGTTTGGCTAAAATGACCAATTAAACCCCAAGTTTCTCTCAATTGGCAAAACTTACCCCCAAACTTCCAAGTAACAATTAAAACTTAACCCTTAACTCCTAACTCCATAAAAACATTAACATAAAGACTTGTAAAATTCCCAATTTAACTTAGATAAAATACCTGGTTATTACATGTGATCCACTACTCCCGAAAAAATCGGGTAGCAGGCGACCTGGTTCGCGAGTCGTGTGGAAGTCGCCCGGATCACATGTGATTTTAGGCGTGAATCACATGTGATCCACTACATGGGCGGAAGCCCCCGATCAGGTGTGAATCACATGTGATTTTGTACGTGAATCACATGTGATTCAGTACATGGGCGGTGCTCCTCGCATTTTCTTAAATTGTTACGCTCCTCGTATATATATACATATATTTGTGTATAATTATATATATATATATATATATATATATATATATATATTTGTATGTCTATAGTTATATATGTATATATTTGTGTGTGTATAAAAATATTGTTTTACTTTTTTTATAGTAGAAAGACAAAATTTAGAAAAATTTAGAAAAATGGTCCTTAACTTAACGAAGTTAACGAAAACGTTAGTCGAGGGACCATGTCCAAAAAAACTGAATACCACAAGGACCAAATCCACAATAAACATAGTATAGGGACTTTAGTCACAAAAACCATCAAAGCAGAGGGACCAAATCCACAATTCACTCATATATATATCTAATAGATTTTCTATTTTGAAGAAACAAAACATTGATTATAATATTAAAATATTTCATTCATCTGTTAAAATATGATTTCTCTTTCTAAATAATTATTTTCAAAGAGTTCTATTCATACTCTTATTTTGTAATCATTTTTAAGGTTATCTCCATATTAATTTGGAGAAAAACTCATTCTCTCTTTTACTTTCTCCATTTTGAAGATAGTTTTTGAAAAGCTTTTGGAATACACTTATAACTCAAAATTCTCATATTGATCGATCATGCTATTATGATGGACCAACAACTAATAGGGTTCATGTTTTTTTAAGGGGGTTATTAATAGCATAACAACAACAAGCATGTAACATTGAAAGGAGTTGATAAAATTAATATAGACGGATATGTTGATGAGATGTAACGTTTTTTCAAAAGATTACTGCAAAATTAGGTAATTAGCTAATCATGGATTATTCGATAATTCAATTAAACTGATCAATAATTCAATTAATGTTTCATTTACCCACAAAAACCAATGTTCTTAAAAA
The DNA here is from genome assembly GCA_033807775.1 of Saussurea involucrata. NCBI lineage: Eukaryota > Viridiplantae > Streptophyta > Magnoliopsida > Asterales > Asteraceae > Saussurea > Saussurea involucrata. Next base: position 73,326,977 of record CM066327.1, on the reverse strand, counting down.
AACTTGTAATTACCTATTGCGGTAATTTGATTATTTTAACCTTGAAAAAAAACATATTCAATTATGTTCAACATTAAAAAAATTCAATAATTGCAATTTCAAGTCACTTTAATTAACTAAATGATAGAAGTTCTTATTAATAAATTTATTTTACACGTGGATTCTAACACACATTTCAAAGGGTACATTTTTTGGTCACTTATGTACACAAATATGCTCATGGTAATTTATTATATAAGATTTAAAAACTATATTTATGTGTATGTAATTAGTTGCCTTAATAAGTTTCAAAGTAGTTGAATATATATATATATATATATACCCATCTTGTGTTTGAAGATTAACCCAAAGAAGGGGAAGGGGAAGGGGATTTGGTTAAAGGTGTTGAACTAGAAAGGAAGGAGTAAGGTTAATTTATGGTGATGGAAGCTTTTAAGTGAGAAATTGAAGTTGGAAGTATCCCAAATATCCAAGTGTTTTGGTTACAAAGGTGAAGGAAGGACATATTGATTGATTGCATGCATGCTTTTTTCTTTTGCAGGTGATGGGATTAGGGATTAGGGATTGATGTATGAATGAACACACAAGCTTTTGCTTGACCATTCACACTCTAAACCCTTACAAATGCTTTTTGTTCCTAATTATTCTTTTCTTTTTATGTTAAGTCAACATTTGTGCTTTCTGTAGTGTCTGTACCTTCACTTTAACATCTCCACTCTAATTTTCACACTCCAAGCTTAATACTAAATATATAAATAAATAAATAAAGCTGAATATCCAATCCATCATAAAAGGATGTGAACATCGGGATACGAATTTAGTACTCGTTTATTATCTTTTCAGAACAAACAATTTTATAATCCTCCCGTACGTGTTTAATTATTAGCTTGAGCTACGTGCTAAAATATATAGGATAAATATAAATCCTAAAATAACCTCTTGATACATGTTATTAATGCACCAAACGTAAAAAACAAAACATAAAATCTGATGAGATATAAAGTGAGTTAAAAGCAAACTAGAGGCTTAAAATACACTAACATAAAATACTTATACAAAATTATATTGTTATAAGTTTTGTTTGGAAAAATATATACATCATGATGGTCATTATATATGTAGGTTTAATGAATCATGATTGGTGGCCTTCAATCAACACCTCCATAACATGGATGAGACTGGAAACATTTATGTATACCACACAAGTTTTCAACAAAATAATAATTAATATGATATACAAGAGCTGATAGATAGAAAAGAGACATGGAATTTAGGAACATCTGATTTGTATTTGAATTAATAAAGATTGGGTAAAGAAATTTATTTTAAACCACAAGGGTTGTTGCATAGTGGTTAACGCTCTAGGGGATCTGGTGGGATATTCCATCTCTCCAAGGTTCGAATCTAAGCGTACACAACAATTGTGGACACTGAGTTTAATCAGAGCTGATGTCTTGCCGTCATAATTTGTCAATGAATTAGTCTAGGCATAGCTTATGACATCCTTCAAAAAGAAAATTGATTTTATCTGTTAATAATAATGGATAAGACTTAGCTTGAAAGATCTGATACTACATATCTTAGATTGAAACTTCATAAATACTGCCATTTTTTAATGTTTATGTCCACTGAAAAAAAAGAAAAAAAAAACCTAGGTGATGATATTAACCAGCAGCCCATGGAAATTTAGATGGAGGGCTGAATTTCTTCGCCTAGTGCGGGTGGTGACTATTTTGGGCTGAGGAGATCTGTTGGCAGCCATCAGCTAGTGGATTTGGGCTAGCCCATCAGCTTAATGGATTTGCTAGAGGATTTTGTGTATTTAACTATTAACAGATGTTTGGTTCATTTTCCATTATATCTTGTATAAATTGAATTAATTGTTTGAATTTATTAAGCTATGTATTGAGTAAAAAACGGAGATGGCAAACTCATGGCGGAATGGATTAAGCTTACCCTAAATGGTTGACCGATTAACCAAGTTGCTTAATGATTAAGCTAAAAGTAAACACATGTCTTAACAAATTGGCCATTAAGTCAATACGAAACCACCTCTAAGCCGTCTTTAGAAGACATTTGCTTTTATCCTTGTAGAAAACATACTTAAGTGTCTATATATAGTTTAAAAAACTTAATCATTAGGTTGAAAAACATCGTTTACACGATTTTACAAACGTGTAAAAGAAGACTGTAGCAGATGTTTGTACACCATTTTACACGGTTTTAGAATTGATTAAGAAGGTGATTACAAACCATGTAAAATGTGGATATTTTACAGTTTTTTAACCAAACAAAATAAAAAGTCACTCTCTTTTACTTTTTTACATTGTTCTTTTCTAGAAATCGATGTGGATATTTTACAGTGTTTTAACCAAACAAAATAAAAAGACACTCCCGTTTACTTTTTTACACTGTTCTTTTCTAAAAATCGATGTTTGTATTTTACTTATTTATAATATTTTTTTCCATTTTTGTATTAGTCAATATACAATTCAAATACCATAAAAACAGAAAAGTAATACAACTAACACAAAGTTATCAAACACACTACAACAAAATTGAATTTATACGACGATTAAAATTGACTTTAGAGGATGCTAAAAAGGTCCAATCGTCGCAATAGACTGTTTTGTAAGACTTCATTTATAGGGCCAGATAATAAAACGTTCAATTTAAAGGTGTTCCAATAAATTTATAAGACGTTTTAGATGTCGTAACAAATTATTTAGGACATTCTTATAAACACGTCGTATTAACTATTTAGAGGACAATATTTAAAAGAATGTCCTATAAAAATATACGTTAATAGAACACTTCATAGAAAACTTGTTAAGACCCCCAAAAGCGTTCTATAAACTTATTAAACACCTTTAGATAAAACATTTTATGGTTTGAACCTATTAATTAACTTAGGTCCTATAAAGTTGGCGTCCTATAAGCCCGGTATTTTTTTCGTGACATTGATAACTTCAACCCACACATGTACTTGCAATTAGACACTAGGCGAATGATTGTGTGAGAAGTTGAGGTCATCGTGAGAAGCGTGAGAAATGCATTTGAACCATTAATCACTTTTAATCAAATGCCCTCTCATTAATTATGGATTAGAAGTGAGTTGATTTTGTGCATCTCATTCTAATGTGCATCCATATTTCATCCAACGGTTGATAACCACAACCACTAAACGAATTAAAAACTTTTGTCTACGGACTTTTCTCTGGGAAATTTTGTCGCTAAAGGTGATTTGTCACAAAACCGTCACAAACGTTGGTGGGTAATGCAAATCAGTGAGATATTAACCAGGGATTATCTGGGTGATCCATGGGTATTTTCTCGAAAAACTTTGGCTTCTAACGAACCATTAGTATTTTCTGGGTGATCCACTGGTAATGGCCGACAGAAATGTCCCTGGATAAATGTTGTCGGTAAAATTAATTTTTTTTGTAGTGCACTTTTCACACTTCTCACATTAACCTCAATTTTTTTTATCAAAACCCATCCCCATGAACCTTAATTTGTAATGTATAAAGAAGCAGAATTCGTTGCACTGTGCTTTTTACAATCTCTTTCTAAAACAAATATTAGAAGAATATGATTTACCGTTTATGATATAATTCCCACGCTAAAACCTTCCAACAACCTTCCCATGCAAGGAAATGATATTTGTACCCTACGAAAAACACATCCATTGTTACAAGGTTAGCCTTTTAAGAAACTACAGACGCAAAAAGCAATTAAGGGTGTGTTTGGTACACTGGACAAGACAGAACAGAACAGAACATGGTTTACTTAGCAGGACTTTTAGGTGGATGGAACAAACCTGTTCCACCCCTACCTCATGGAGCAAGTTGAAACAAAGTGAAATAGACTTATGTTTTACTAATATAACTTTAAAATAAAACATCAAATAAACCTTTTATTCCATATTTTATTCATTCTTTAAATTTTATTTATTGTATTTTATGTTCTTTAAACTTGTATTTTATTTTCTTCAAAATATTATTTTTACATTGTTTCTATGTTTTGATTAATTTATGTAAACTATTAAATACTAATAGTAAAAAAATATAGAAAATATTAGAAAATAAAAATTGAAAACTACATATATAATTTTTTTATTTTGGTGTCATTTTAATCGTCTTGAAGAAATTTTCTAATAATTTGAATTGTTATGAAAAATATTTATTTCATTATAATTTAATAACTTACATAATTAACCAAAATATATAAACAACTTAGTAAGAGTAAATTGATCAATGTTATCTTTTCTGTTCTGTTCTGTCCAATTCTATCTTATCAAACATGGAACAACTGTTCTGTCATGTCCTGTCCTCATCTTGTCCTACCCTCTGCGAACCAAACACACCCTAAAAGACCCACTATTAGAATTTAGAAGTTTACTTTGGCAAATCACAACCTTTAACATTTTTCAAGATAAACTCCAATGTACAAAAAGCAAGCATACTTATTAGCTGCATAACTCCATTATAATCCATCCATTCCACAAAAACCTTAGCATGAACAAATTGACCAAATCTTTGAACTCAAAAGTGATACCCATAGAAAGCATAATAAACCCAAATCCAAGTAAAACTAAGGGTGAAAGATTCAACAATTACAAATATAGTTTCTAATGTGGAATAAACCAGATCCTTAATATATATATATATATATATATATATATATATGGACTTAATCAAATAAGAATTCAATAAATTATGAGATTCATGAGATCCAATAATAACCCGTCATTTTAGCATTTCTTTAATTGATGATAAGGTCATTTTTGTAATTTAGTAATTGAAATGACAACTCATCTCTCTCTCTCTCTCTCTCTCTCTCTCTCTCTCTCTCTCTCTCTCTCTCTCTCTCATCTCACGGATATGCAACTAGAAGTCTAGAACCCTACAAAAGTGTATATAATTCCATCTCTCATCCACCTCTATCTGAAAACAGCCAACACCCGCTATGAAAACATCCACTTCGGTGAAAATCGTGTCCTCAACTACCTCCCTACTGTTGCTCCTCACTGTCTAAAACCTTTACCATCTCACCACCATTTCATCAACACCATAGGCGCACTCCATGCTAACGAAGAACGACAATCGCTCCATCGTTTCTTCTTTCGAAAATGACGATAAACCACTCGTAACAAAGAACCCCAATGATGTACCTAAGTCCCTAGTCTTGATTTTTTTTGTTGAGTATTCTAGAATGAGGTAGCAGATCGATGGTGGAAGTATTAGTTTCGAGGTTGTAGAGATGTAGTAGCATGTGGCGGGATCGTGATTATGGTAATTCATAGAATCACAATGTATATCTTGTATGTATCTTGTGTGTATCTTCTGTTCACACTGTCTATTTTTGTATGTATCATAATATGTATCTTCTATGTATATTTTTAATGGTGTCTTAGGAGCTACTTTGAATTGTATTCAAGATTTAGGGGTTTAATTGTAATTTGTTTTAAAAGGTCTTGTGTAGTCAGTGTGTGACTACCTTGGTATAAATAAGTTGTGTTGGTTAGTTTGAGAGTTAGCTCTCTTACAACTCTCAGATCTGTAAGCATGGACAATATGTGCTTAAACAAAGATCTCATTGTAAAAGTTCTATCGCTAAATAGGTATATTAGATTTTGAGCTCTTGATCTTGTGTATTTGGAGCTTGAATTTGGAACAACAAATGGTATCAAAACAAATTCAATGAAGAATCTTGAAATAATTGTGAAGATTGTTGATCCCAGATGATCTCTATAAGCTAAAAACAGTCTTAATAAGATGTAGAGTTTCGGAAGCGTTTAATAAAACAGATTGTAATATGTAACACCCCAAATCCCATAACATACATCATAATACATAACATTCATACATATCATTGATTTACAACAAATGTTACATAACAAACCAAGTACGGTCTCATTAGTCTTGACATTACAAAATATATAAAAGCTTCCTAATCAACATCCATCAAAAGCTTCCTACACTTCATCCTCTTCTGCCGATCCTTAACCTGGAAAACATATTTTGGAAAACAAAATGAGGGTTAGACCAAACGGGTCTAGTGAGTTAATCCCGGTCCTTTCCAAAATCATTATAAAACCTTTTATGTAAATCCTTTGTATCAAAATAGTTGAGATAAACCTTTGGTAATCTTTTCGTAAAATATAAACATACCACACGTATTTAAATACCAATCCAGACTCGTGCATCGTGTACATCTCGTTCACCTTATTCCTCCACAAATGGCCATATTAGTTGGTAGCAAGTCAACTAATAAATCAACGCCGTACAACAACTACGACACATCACCGGTCCGCACACCGGAACCCGGCAATACACCGGTCCGCTCACCGGAACCCGGCAACACACCGGTCCGCTCACCGGAACCCGGCAACACGTGCACTCGTGTAGTGCAAAGCTTATATAAATACAATATATACCTCATTACATCATATTGTCATTTATATACACATAAACATATTCCTACCACATAATCATCTCATATATATATATATATATCCCACATAAACATATTCCTACCACATAATCATCTCATATATATATATACCACAAAACACTTGCAAGTTCCTTTCAAAAAGATCCTATCCTTCACATTGACTCCACAGAATCTGAAACCAATTAAGATACATATATCGCTTTACTAGCCAAACACATAAAGCCTACTAAGTTCCGGCCCTCCAATGTTTCACTTATACCCTTGCCCTTCTGACTTAACAACAAAACATAACAAGGTACCGGGACTACCCAGAGTACCGGGAGACAACACTACCAGGATTTCCCAGAGTACCGGGAGACAACACTACCGGGATTTCCCAGAGTACCGGGAGTTCCTATACCGGGAGTTCACATTACCGGAAGTCTGCACTACCGGAAGTCTGTTATACCGGGAGTCAACACTACCGGGAATTCACACTACCGGGATTCCACACTACCGGGAGTCCATATTACCGGGACTCCACCGGAAGTTCACATCACCGGGAGTTGATACTACCGGGAGTCTCAAGAACACAGTCGGTTTCCCAAAATACCCAGATTCAAATTAAACCTATATAACTTCAATTTGAAACATTCTAATCCGTTAGAAGTCTAATACTACTGATTATAACCACAAAATGTAAAGGAACTTACCTCCAAAATGCTTCTAACCCAAACGATTGATGCGATAGCCGTACGTTTCCCCTTTCGCCTTCAGGACTCCCGCACACACACACTCTTTCTATTTCTGGATAATGATAATCTGATACCTAGAATTGATAATATCTTAACCTAATTTACCAATTGAACCCTCAATTATTAACTAATGGATAACATACCCTTTTAACCCATGATTTTATCCAAACTTGTTCTAACTTTCTTCATAGAGTTAAATAAGTCTGACGGATAGGTAAATTATCTAACGGACTTACCCGGGGTATTACATAATAGCAAGGTAGTAAACAATAAACAAAAGAGAAGAATATTGCAACAACATGTAACCAATTCAATGAGTCATATGATTTAACTAGAAAGGATTACAATACTGATGAATACATGAAGAACACACACAACTATATGTGGAAACCCTAATTCTTTCTTTTTACGAACTGTGTGCTGTTGGTGGTGTGATGTGGATCCCAGATTAGTGCAATAACAATAAAATCAATAAGAAATAGCAAGAACAATTGTTGATTTTAAGTTGTCATCCATCTATTTCATTCAAAGGTTTGATCACCGTTCAGAGAGTTTTACAATTCAGAATTATGAACGATTAACCTAAAAACAAGTTTAACTCTAACTATTTATACCTTTTAAGGTATTTACACTTTTCGCCCTTGAACTTCTATTCAACATAAATTCGACCCTAACAATCTCCCCCTTTGAATTGAAATTCGATGTCGCGCCAGTTCGAAACGTATCTCTTTCTGATGGCAAAAAGTATCTCAAAGCTTCAGATAGATTTGCGGAACTTAAGTCGGTTTTCAACAATCTCCAAGGCTTCTCAGGCATTTAGCTCTTTAAGACTTCCCAGAAATGTCTTCGGGATTAGTTCTTCCTTGGCAATGATTTCTCTAAGTGATTGTTTGACTTTCATCAAAGTTCCATCGCAATAACGGTCTACTTGGCTGAATCTGAAAAACTTCTTTTCATCTTGAGCGTTGAAGTATATTATTCCGAATTCTGGTTCGAACAGCATCGTGTTTACCTGGTACATCTTCAATTCCGAATCTTTCTGATTAGGTTTCAACAAGTTGATCTTCTTCAACCTGTGTTCGATTCCCATTTGAAAATCCGTGATGTATGACATGGTGATAGTGAATTTCAGAAATCGTTTTACGGCTTCGAGGGCTTTGGTGATATGGAGCGGTCGGATGGTTCTGGTTTGCAAGTCTTTGACGATGGGGTGGAAGTCACTCAGTCGTAAGTTCTTGAAGTCGGCTTCAGAAAACGTCCAATCTTTCCCATCTTCCCTTGTAACGGTAAAAACTGGGTACCAGACTTTCAAAATTCGTCCTGACTGAATGTTGGTGATCTTGGTTATCTTGTGCTTTGTCCTGACATTCTTGACTGGGTGACACCTTTTCATAACCTCCAGGTATTGCTTTTTGTAGGTGTCATCAAACGCTGATAATCCGAGGCACATTGCCGGGTCGAGAGATCTTAGCCGGTGAACAAATAGATTATTCAAGGAGCCTTCTAGATAAGGTATCAAGATAATGATTTTCTCCCATTTCACTGGCTGCCTGGGTGGAACAGAAGAAGTTTCAGGTTGAGGAGATGTCGGGTGAGCAGATTCAGAAGTCTCGGGCTGAGAGTGAATAGCAGAAGGTGTATTCTGAACGGATTGAAGAAGATATTGGTCGTAGTCAATGTCGTCGTCATCTTCGGTTAGAAAGATCCGATTAACCTCGGAGTTGATTGCGTTGAAGGCTTTTTCGTGCCATAAGTTCTCGGTTTCCGGGTCAACTTCTGATTCTGGATCTATGAGTTCAAGTGCAGGACATTCCATTACTGTGTATTTGATCAGATTTTTTTCTCCCTCGGGCTTTTCAACCATTGGGTCTTCTTCATCTGAAATTTCCATATCGACTACCATGTCGATCAAGTTTAATTGATTCCGTGGCTGATCTTCGGAGGGTGCCACGGTATACGGTTACGGTTGAACCTCTAATATGGTGTTGACTTTAAGAAACTCGGACTCAGATAAGAATTGGCGCTTGTTCTCCCCCTCACGGTGATCAGGATCATCCTGGTCATCGTGCGTGCGCTTGAGTCCCCCATCTTGACTCTTACAAGTGTTTTCCACAGATGTGACCCGTTCGGACAAGGTTTCAAGAGCGGTTTGGATGTTCTGAAGGGTCGAGTCAAGCTGGTCGAGTCGGGTAGTGATTTGAGCTGGTTGAGATGATACCTGTGTGTGGAGAAAGGATAGCAGATCGACTTCTGAGGATGAGTCGGTGTTGGACTGTTGAAGTAGTTGGGCAAGGAGCATGGTTTTGAGCTCGTCCACTGAGTATGATGCTTGGGCATGTGTAGACTGTGGTGGTGGAACAGTTGTAGCAGGTTCAACTTTGACCACTTTTTCCTTTCCTTTCAACAGACTGCGGATGTTAGCCATTTCTGCTTTGAACTCCTTAACAAATCGTCTCGGACAGCCTTTAACGCGCCGTCCATGTACTTCCTTGAAAAAAATTCGGGTAAGATAACATCGGGATCACTTAGATGGCCCATTGAGGTAACTGCTGTTGAATCAATAGTAGTACCGCCTACGTTCACGGTTGGGATGATGATAGCTGTGGTAGGACTTCCACCCGATCCTCGTATTCCACCAAGTGGTAGAGATACTTTGGGTGTTCCGATCGGGTCACTTATATCACCGATGTTAGCAATAGTAATTGGCAGTGTCCTAGCAAAAGAGAATATTTCATCAAGTGGCCCTAGACTCGATTGATAAACCAAGATCTATCAAGATTAGAGAGAGAGAATATAGAGAGAGAAATATGCCATCTATTGATCTCAAAATATGAACTGTTGTTTACAAAAGCTAACACAAGGGTTTATATACCCTTGACTATAGAAAGTCAAACTAGACTTATTACAAGCTTAAAATAGATAAGCCTTGATTACAACACTAAAAGTAGCATTAACAATCTCCCCCTTTGTAATCAAGGGCGCTCGAATCTTCTGTGTTGACGATTCTTGCCAATTAAGATCTCCAAGCGTCTTAGTGTTTTCCGGAAGTTCAGCCTTGTGTCGATTGTCTCTATTGCCCTCCTCAAGATTCTGATCTCAGCATTATCAACCTGGTAAAGACTTCTCCTTGTTTCCAATAACTTATTCATAGCTTCCTTTAGTCTGTGATCTAGCTGAAATCGGATGATCTTCAAAGTTCCATCAGAATATTTACCGATTTCATCAAATCTGAGAAAACGTCTGACACCTGACTGATCTCTATACACAATCCCATAAGGGTCTTCTACAATAGAAAATAGTGGATAGCTGTCAATGTTCGGCAATTCTCTATCCGGTCTTCTCACATTGACTACAGGCTGGAAGCTCTCAACAGCAAGCTGGAAGTCAAAGCATCGATAAAATCTAACATGTCTTCGTAAGAAACGCTTGACTGCTTCCAAAGCCCTGAGGATATCATCAGTACGAATAGCCATATCTCGAAATTGATGATAAATTACCTCAAAGTCATAGATAGAAAGTTCATTGAAGTCTGCTTCAGTAAACCGATAAGTCTGACAATCCTGACGTTCCACGTAGAATATCAGATACCAAATTCTGACAAAACTGGCTATTTCCACCCTAAGTACCCTTACAATGCCGTGCTTAGAAAATACCAGATATCTTCCTTGTCGTAGACATTTAATAAACATCAGGTACTCATATTGATACCAAGCAGGTTCCTTTTCAATCCCCATAATAGCATTGATATTCACTCTTCTTCTTTTATTGACATAGAAATTCCGTTCAGTGTCTTCAAGAAAAGCGGATCTCATTCTGGTAACCTGGTATCTTGCTTCAAGCCTCTGCATTCTTTGCTGTCTATCCAATGCGGGACCTGGTTGTAAAATGCTAGATGAAATATTCAGAGTTGGATCAGGAACCTCTGAGTTAGCTCTGGATGACTCACCCTGAACAAACGTACTTTCAGTAGTAGTGGTGGTCGGAGCTAGAACAATAGGAACAACCAGAGGACTTTGTTGGACTGGAACTTCTGGTTCTTGAACTGGAGAATGTGCTAATGGAGATTGATGACCAATATCTTCATTATCTGATAAACCTCCATAAAGCATGTTGACAACCTCAATATCTTTCTCATCTACTTCAACTTCAACTTCTGTATCAGATATAACTACAATATCATCTTGATCTTCTTCTTTAATCTTCCAGAACTTATCAAACTTTCTTTGAACATCATCATCTGAATCAATCTCAACATAGTTAGAAAAGAAGTTACGCATATCTTCAAATTCTTCAGACTCATGCACATTAGAAGTCTCCGGACATCCAATTGAAACAGGTGCAGAATCTGGGTCAACAAAAACAACTAGTTGCAGATTGTTCGTATTCTCGGGCTCAACATAGTTAATCTCCGAAGCCATAGCCGTCAAGTCAACATCATTCAACAACTCATCAACCAAGTTTTTCGGATCAGCTTCTTCATTTGCTCTTCCCTCATTTGCCCTTTCTTCATTGACATTTTCAGTAGATTCTTCATTCACACTTTCTTCAACTCTTCGTCTCTTAGAATTCTCCCCCTCGTGACCTTGATGACCCGGATCATCTTGGTTATGTCTACGCTTAAGAGACGAACCGGCGGCAGATTGACTAAACCTCACAAATCGATTGAAATACATGGAACAAAGTATGAAATCGATTAAGAAATGACGAAATAACAATGAAGAGAGATTCGAAAACATACCTGAATCGATGAACAGTACCCAATCACCAGAATTTGAATCGAATAGGAGAATGAATTCGAGAGAAATACCAGAGAGAAATCACATGTAAAGTGAAATGAAAGTCAAAAAATAGTCAAAACCATTATAAACCCTTTGAAAATCATCTTTTTAAAAAAATCAAAATTACTGAATTTATGTGATTTGCGCCACCTAAGGTCGTGCAAATCTTTATTTGCGCCACTAAGGGTAGCGCAAATTAGACTTGAAAGTATTTTTGCATTTTTCAAAAAAATGAGTTTTCTCATTTTAGACTCTTTTCACTCCCCCTAGACAAATGCATTAGGTAACCTCAGATTAAAATAGCATTTGGAGAACTTACCTGAAAAAAATATCAGAAACCCATACCTGCTCAATCTTTGTACTGACAGATACATACCATTCAGCAGAATGTGCTCCCCCTCAAATAAAGAACCTATGATATTTATTCCCTTCAAAATAACAACTCATGAATTCTCTCCCCCTCAAAATCAGCTTAACTTTTGAAATCGCTCCCCCTCAAAATCAGCATAACTCCACACATCACAGTATGAAAAATTTCACGTAAAAAATCAGTAATGGAAACTGAAATACATTAAATTATATAACATAACTACTAACTATAGAATGTTTGAACACCAAACAAATAAAATTCAACTCAGTGAAAGTAGACATGTTTTTCAAACAAATGACATCAAATGCATGCTTTTGGATTCAGAAACAAGTCATGCTTGCATATCAAGTTACAAATTGTTCAGTTTCAACCTCTTATAAAATATATTTGGTGTGCTAGCATGCGAAATATGATTTGCAACAATCAAATGTACTTCTGAAACCTATAAGAATACTTTGCTCTTACTCACACTATATGACTGAAATCAGAATTTCCACAAATTTATAAGTTTATCGCGACATTGTAACTTCCCCAAGATATAAGAGATGTGTGCTCATTGGCATCTTTTATTTTGTGTACATTGGCATCTTTTTATCAAAAGGTTTATTAAGACTAAGATACACCGTAAACGTAACTTTCCATCTGGTTCTATAGCAGGATTTGGGTCAGCCTATCCCAGACCAGTTGGTCTTAGGGGCTAGGTGTCGAGCACCCATTGGAACTTACTCTCCCAAACCAGAAAGGCTACATCGATATATCCTAATCCCATCTGTACCAGTAGGACATGACTTTCTATCTGGTTCTATAGCAGGATTTGGGTCAGCCAATCCCAGACCAGTTGATCTTAGGGGCTAGGTATCGAGTACCCCTTGGGACTTAATCTCCCAAACCAGATAGGCCACAGGCACAAACTTTCAAACCTAATGATTTTTATTTATTTATTTATTATTATTTTTTTTTGCATCTCAATCACTTGGTTATAAAACTTTGTGGTTCCCTCATATTTTCATTTCCATTCTTCATTCTGACAATTAGGCTTTGTGAGCATCGTATTCTATATAAGTCTAGATTTACACAATTTTGCGCATATATCAAAATTTCATTCATGTTTTGCTGACCTTTCGATTTATTTCAGAAGCGAAAGTTGAAGCAAATAAAACTCAGATATCACAAAACTACTTGTAAAATCACCCTTGACACACATTTTATTCATTGAATGAAAATAAAAATATTTTCACTTCATTGAATTAAATTTGTGAAGGTTCAAACTTTCAAGTTCAACATGCCGAGTTTTGATAAAAGAAAATTAAAACGCTTTTCATCCAATGCCTTGGTGAAAAGATCGGCAAGTTGATAGTCAGTAGGTACGGAATATAATTCGATTGTACCGTTCTCCACATGATGTTTTATGAAATGATATCGCATGTCGATGTGTTTAGTCTTTGTGTGCTGAACCGGATTGACCGAAATGGCAATTGCTGATTTACTGTCACAATATATCGGAATTGTCTTGTACAGCAACCCATAATCTTGTAACTGTGTCTTCATCCAAAGAACTTGAGAACAGCAACTGGCGGCGGCAACGTATTCCACTTCAGCCATTGAAATTGACACACAGTTTTGTTTCTTTGACGCCCAACTAATCAGCCTATCTCGTAGAAATTGTACATGACCCGATGTACTTTTACAGTCCAGTTGACTTCCTCCATAATCTGCATCAGAAAAAGCAGTTAGGTTATAATCTGAACATTTTGGATACCACAAACCTAGATATGGAGTTCCTTTCAGATATCTGAAAATTCGTTTGACTACCATCAGATGAGATACTTTGGGATTAGCCTGAAATCTGGCACACAAACATGTTGAGAACATGATATCTGGCCTACTAGCAGTTAAGTACATTAATGATCCAATCATCCTTCGGTAGGTTCGAACGTCAACTGCTTTTCCATTTGGATCTAAACCAATCTTCGCACCATGAGCCATCGGAGTGCGTATTGTAGTGCTCTTATCCATTTTGAATTTCTTCAAAATATCAAAGACATATTTTGACTGGTTGATGAAGATTCCATCAGGTAATTGCTTAACTTGAAGTCCTAGGAAAAAGTTTATTTCTCCCATCATGCTCATCTGAAACCTGGAGGTCATGAGATCATAAAACCATGTACACAAAGAATCATTAGTAGCACCAAAAATTATGTCATCAACATAAATTTGTACTAAGCAAATATCATGATCTTCACGATAAATGAATAAAGTTGTGTCTATAGCTCCCTTGACGAATCCGGATTCAAGCAAAAAGGCTGACAATTCGTCGTACCACGCGCGCGGTGCTTGTTTCAAGCCATACAAAGCTTTGTCAAGACGATACACATAATCAGGTTTGTCTTTGTTAACAAACCCCTCTGGTTGAGATACATATACTTCTTCTTTAAGTACCCCATTCAGAAAAGCTGTCTTTTACATCCATCTGATATACGGTAAAGTCTCGATATGCTGTAAATGCTAGAAACATTCTGATAGCTTCTAATCTTGCAACCGGCGCGAATGTTTCATCGTAATCTATGCCTTCTTGTTGTCGATAACCCTTTGCTACCAAACGAGCTTTATTTCTCACAACAATACCATCTTTGTCCTTTTTGTTCTTTAAAATCCACTTAGTGCCAATTATACTTTTTCCTTTAGGCCTTGGAACAAGTCTCCACACTTTCAATGCTTCAAACTGGTTTAACTCTTCCTGCATAGCAATAATCCAATCCAGATCATTCAATGCTTCGGATACCTTCGATGGTTCAACATTGCTTAAAAAGCAAGCGAATAAGCATTCATTTGACGTCGCGAACTTGGATCTTGTAGAAATATTTGCAGAAGGATCACCAATGATTTGATGAATTGGATGAGCCTTTGTCCATTTTGCTGAGTGAAGGAGGGGATCAACTGTCTCTTGAACACTTTCCGAAACTTGAGAAGGAGGTTCAGGTATTTCTACTTCACTTGAAGAAACAGGTATCACTTCTAGAGTTGGAGGAGGTAACTCAGCTACACTCTCAGATTCAGATTCTTGAACTGACGGTTGATTAACAATCGGATTTTGGTTTACTTCCTCATTAGGTTGAACAACTTCAGTTTCTTCTTGAATCTGAGATGAATTAATTTCATCGATTGTCACCGGCTCCACGATTTCATATATCACTTGTGGTTCTTCGGTAACCACTGTTTGATCTTCAGTTGCCTCGTATTCAGGAACGACTGGAACTACATCATTGACAGAGTTAGTTGCAGCGGAATTAGAAGTAGATGCATTCACAGTTTCCTGATTTGACACATTAGAAATAACATTAGTATTAGTAGAAGGCACATCATTATAAAAATGCTCAAATAATAAATCAAGATCAGAAAGCATATTAGAAATCAAATTCGGATCCTGAGTTGTCGGTTGTGGAACAGGTTCTGAACCGATTTGTCCAGAAGCTAAAATTCCTGTTAAATCGGGTTCTGGTCCTGTTTGGCCGGAAACCATTTCTTCAGATTCATCAAATTTGACATTTACGCTTTCCACCACCTTTCTAGCTGAAGTTAGATACACTCTGTATGCAGCTGAAGTAAGAGCATAACCAAGAAAAATTCCTTCATCTGCTTTCGGACTGAACTTGTTCAAATTTTCCCGATCATTCAATACAAAACATTTGCACCCAAAAGCTCGGAAATATTTGACATTTGGTTTGATGCCGTTCATAAGCTCATAAGGAGTTTTGTTGAATCGTCGATGAAGGATAGACCTGTTTTGTGTGTGACATGCCGTAGACACTGCCTCAGCCCAATGAGATAAAGGAAGACCTGAATAAGCAAGCATAGTCCGAGCAGCTTCAACCAAGGTTCTATTTCGTCTCTCCACAATACCATTCTGTTGAGGTGTTCTTGCGGCAGAAAACTGTTGAGTAATACCATTTTCTTCATAGAACGCTTGTAGAAAACTGTTCTTGAATTCCGTACCGTTGTCGGATCTGACGACTTTCACTGCCTTTTGCTTATTAGTCTGAATGGTCTTGATGAGATTGATAAGGATTTCTGGAGTTTCATCTTTTGACTTCAGAAACTTCACCCAAGTATATCATGAGTAATCATCAACCACCACCAAAACGTACCTTTTCTTCCCAATACTTTTAGTCTTCATTGGCCCACACAAATCGACATGTAAAATATCAAGAATATCCTTCGTGCAAAAATCAGGTTTTGGCTTGTGAGGAACTTTCTTCATTTTGCCCTTTTCACAATCTTGGCAGAGATGATCTTTTTGAAATCTCAGAGATGGAAGACCTCGAACCAGTTCATCTTTGGCTAATCTATCCATGTATCGAAAGTTGAGATGAGCCAGTCTTCTATGCCATAGCCAGCTTTGTTGAGTTGTTGCTTTTGACAAAAGACAGATATCCGAGGGGGTGTTAATAGTTGAGAGATCGATGGTGTACAAATTGTATCTCCTTTTGCCAACTAATAACTCTTTTCCGTTGTCATTTTTCACTGCAACTCTTTTGGACTTGAAGCTAACTTCTAACTCTTTGTCGCAAAACTGTCCAATGCTGAATAAATTGTGGCTTAGACCTTCAACGTAGCTCACTCTTTTCACAGTAACGTTTCCTTGGACGAGATCTCCATATCCAAGAATAGGTGATGTTGCGCAATTTCCAAACTTAACACGTCCACATGACTTTTCTTTAAAGTTAGATAATAAAGACTTATTGCCAGTCATATGTTTGGTGCATCCAGAGTCCAGATACCACAAACGACTTGGCTGCAAATAAGCACATCAAACAGATTTAGGTACCCATATGGATTTGGGTCCTTTCTTGTTAGTCCTGTTCTTTTTAAAGTCTTTATTATTATAATATGCATGTGAATTATAAAACGAATCATGAACAAAATCAGTATAGGAAGAATAAAAATTACCACCAGAATTACAACTTGATGAGCAACACAAACCATCATTTGCTAAATGAATCATTTGCTTTATTGAATAACGCAAATAATTATTACAATTCTCTTTATTACAAGCAAATGTATTCTTATTACAAACTTTGTCGTCCATGTCGCTCGACTTAGAAGTTGATATTTCTGGAGGTATGCTTTTGATTTTCCATATTTGCCTTGGCCGCTTGTTCACAACCCTATCTGAAAAAAATAGAATAAGAAGAATCAGAGACATTTCCAGAATTTGGGGTTTGATTCTTTGACTTCTTTGACCTTCTTCTTTTACGACGTTTAGTTTTATAAAAATTTGTATTTATCGTAAAAGTATCATCTATTTTCTCCATTTTGATTTCAGATTCCGAAGAAAGAACTTTATTTAAAACATCAATCTTAGAAACAGTTTCATTCTCTTTTCCCTCGGAGTTATTTTCTTTTTCATTTTCAGATTTATCAGACTCAGAATCAGTTTCAATATCAGAAGAGGAAAAATTTTGGTTTTGATCAACATCCATTTTATCATCTTTAGAATCTGCTTGTACATTCCTTTTATCTTTATCAACAAAAACTTGTTTGACTTGTACATCTTCTTTAAGACTAGAATCCATACAAATAGAGAATATGTTGCTTTCTAGCCCAGACAAGATGTTTTGATCTTCTAAAAATTCTAATTTAGATTCAAGATCAACGATTTTATTTTCAAGATTAACGATTTTAGCTTCTAATACTAAAGGAGGAATATATCTTTTAGTATCATACAATACTTCGGATTTATTCTCCTTATTAGTATTATTAGCATATATGTCAAAATAATCGTTTGATAAAGAATCTTTGTTGGAATTTTTAGACTTAGAAATGTACTTCGCATTTTCACGAGTATAAACAAATGGAAGTTGCATTTTAGTAGTAAGTTTCCTTTTCTCTTCTTCTGATTTTGAAACTTTCTCGTCATTTGTCCAATTAATCTTAAAATGAGGAGCATATCTAGCGAGATGTAAAAAATCGAATTCATATAAAGTAGGAACTTTCGTTTTAGCATCTTCTAAAAAATGTGGATTTTCAAATCCAAGTCCCCATTTCTCCTTTATAGAAATATAACTCCTTGGTTTATTTAAGTAAACTGTTTGTTCAGTTTGACCTCTTAAGTATAGTTTCTCTTCTAACTCTGTAACTTTATCAGAAAACATATCTTTTACCTCGGTCATAGAGTTCAAAGATTCAAGACAAGATTTGTTCATTTCTTCTAATTCTTCTATCTTCTTTTGAAATTTATCTTTTGTGTCTATCAAAATCGTCTTTTCATCTTGAAGAGTTATTTGAAGCTTTTTAATTAATTTTGACAGATTATGATTAATTTCCTGTTCAGATAGAAGTTTTGAACGAAGCATACGAATGGCATTTGTGACAATGTTCATCTGAGATAAAATAAATTCATAATCAAATTGAGAATGTACCTCAGATTCGTCACATGTACTTTCCTGATCATCAACTTCATCCTCACTTGCATCATCCCCGATGAAACACATATCAGCAGTTTCTTCATTCTGGGTTTCATCATCAGAGTAATCCAAAAAATATTCCTCTTCAACGAGCAAATTCGTTCCATTCTCCTTCTTCTTAGCCAAATCTAATTTCTTCTTGTAGTAAGATGAGTCACGAATCACTTTGGCTTTGCACTCTCTAGCCAAATGTCCCATTTTCCCACATTTAAAACAAGTAGCTACCTTCTTGTCATCTTCTTTCATTTACTCCTTTTGTTTGGTAGCTTCAAATTTTGGGACAAAGGGTTTCGTACCACCACTTTCTTGATCTACTTTTCAAGAGCCCGAAGAAAATCTCAGATTGTTCGACCCTGATCTGTTGTGATACTTCTTTTGATAGTGTTGAGTAAGAAGTACCACGGCTTGCTCTAACGCTTCACCATCATCTTCAACACTTCCATCAAACGCATTATCTATCAAACTTTTCTCGGCTAACTGACTTGCCAACAAAGCAATCGGATCTATTGTCTTGACCTTGTTTTTCTTATCTAACTTGGCCTTCTTTTCTTTGACCATATCTTCATCAGTCATCAGAATTTCATAGAGCTCTTGAATCTACATCGAGGAAATTCGCACATCATTCCAAAGCCTATGACATGATTTGCTCCATTCTGGTTGAAGTGCATTCAAAAACTTCAAATTTGCCTCTAACCCAGTCTTCGTGACTTTGATCTTATGAAGATCATTCATGACCGCCCAAAATCTGTCAAACACACTCTTCAAGGATTCATTCTCTTTCGCTTTAAACCCTTTAAAGTTGTTCATAAACCTTGTCTGTCTAAGCTGAGTGGCAACCGCCGATCCTAGCATTATTTTTTCAAGTTGTGACCACATCATCGTTGGATTGTTCTTAAAACAATTAATTCGGTTGTAGATGTGATTCGGGAGAGCTAGAATAAAAAAGGACTTTGCTTCTCTAACCCCTTGAAGTCTCAAATTCTCTTCAACTGTATAATCATCGACATTTTTAAGAGCCCTTGATGCAGGAGCAGTAGCGGTTGCTGGAATCACCACATAAGGTTTGACAAAAGGACCTTCCGTAGGAGAACGCATTATATTTGCTCTGTTATTTTGCGTCTCTATGAAGTTAATAAATCGGTCTTGCCATTGAGAAAATTCGTTTTCGTTGATTAGAACCGGAGGCCTTGTGTTTGACCCTAATGACATCATGATATCATTCTTGAACGAATTTTCTTGAAAAGCCATAATGAACACAGAATACAGCAGCTGAAACTCCGAAAAAAAAAGCTAAGTCAGAAAGTCGCTAGTAACAGTGGCGCAATACTCGAAATGCGCCAAAGAGGGTGGTGCAAAATGGAAAATGCGCCAAAGAAAATGGCGCAATCTAGACTTTGGAAAATTTCGAACTCTGAAAAATCTTCACTTAAGTTGGCGAAAAGTGTCAAATGCGCTACAGTTGGTGGCACAAAGTGAACTTTTCGTGACAGTAGCTGGCGTGATTCTCACTTGACCAAAAACAAATCTGATGAAGGCTTAAGAATGACGCAAAGCACTATGATGCTGGCGCAAAGCTGATGAATGTGGCGCAAAGTTCAGATCTGGCGTAAAATATGGCAAATCGATCAAAAACACACTGATTTGCAAAATCAGTGATTCTAGCTATTACAAACTTGATCGAAAATGAAATCCTAACACAAAATACACAAGAATTTTGTCTGAAAACGTCTGAAAAGAAGTCTGAATCGAACGAACAGTGAAATATCTCGAACAGTTCAGAAAATCACAAAATCTTCAAATTGATGATCCAAAACTCTGAATTGGCTCTTGATCCGTGAAACAAAGATGTTCTACTAACAAAACCGAATCCAAAGAACTGATTCCTGATCAAATTCGACCAAAAAACACCAAAATTTGTTAAAAACGCAAGAAAATGAGATTTTCTTGAAAAAATTCAAGGAAATCGATCAAATCTTCTTGTGTAATCAACAAAAAATTGTGTTTGATCACTAGAAATCCTTCTCTATATCGTGAATCTGCTCTGATACCAATTGATAAACCAAGATCTATCAAGATTAGAGAGAGAGTATCTAGAGAGAGAAATATGCCATCTATTGATCTCAAAATATGAACTGTTGTTTACAAAAGCTAACACAAGGGTTTATATACCCTTGACTATAGAAAGTCAAACTAGACTTATTACAAGCTTAAAATAGATAAGCCTTGATTACAACACTAAATGTAGCATTAACATCGATTATGCGTCGAAAGAAGTCGAGAACTGGGGCAACTGTTCTCTTGTTTCAATACTGAAACTCTCTGAGTGAGAGATCGGTAGATTATGCGCTATATCCCCGTGAGAAGTTGAAACAGGCAACTGTTGAGAGTCACTTGAGTGGCTTAGGGGGGCGTGTAATTGCATCGCTAGGTCCACGACGGCTTCTTCAATATCGCGTCCTAACACATGAGACGAGATAGTAGATATGGCTACCTGGCTGACACGGTCTCTAGCTAGCTCATTCGCTTGTTTGTTTAATAAGCTAGTTCTCTCATGATTCTTTTTTGATCTCCATTCTCTCCTTCTCACATGATCTAAATTTTCAACTAATTCTCCCTCCGCTCTCCTTATGTCTCCCGTATTAGGCTCGGGGGTTGAGATGGTAGATGGTTTGGTAGATGTGGATGGAGATTCCTCGATAATGGGTGGACACCCTCCGATATGGGTAGGTATTTTGGTTAGGCGAATGGCTCGTTCCGTATCGGAGTTGGTGCTTTCAGAATCCAACGAGGAATGTCTGATGATTGGAGATTGGGGTTCATTTGTGTCGGTGTGTGGATCGCGATCAAGGAGTGGGTCATTGATAACCGAAACCTTGTGTACGATAGTCAACGGTTCGGTTATTTGGATCGCTATTATGCGGGTGGTAGAGGTTGTTTGGGAAGGATGCGAATGTCGGCTAGTAGAAGGTAGGGTGTGTTGGCTTTTGGATGGTCGGTTTGGTTGGCTTGTACTGGCACGCAAATCCATAGCACCAACCGCTCTGGTTCCCCTCCCAATGTTTTCTCTCATCGCACCCCATCCAGGATCCACAACTACCTAAACTCTCCCTCCTCGCGTTCGTAGACCCTCACGTCTCTCGGGTGTAGCTCTATGGGGAGGTCCTTCCGGCTCTAGCTGGACCATCGGAGCACCTAGTCTTAACTGTTGCCTATACTCTAGCACACTCGGTGCTGCCGGATTTGCGTAGGCTAATAAGGCTTTGGAAAGACACATGGGTTATGCGTTTGCAGGGTTGTGGATAACTAGATAATGAAGCCTGAAAGAAGGACATACCGGGTGCTGTGGTCGGCGAGGTATGGTCGGGTTGGCGTCCATGTGTTGGCGGATCGCCAACTGAAGGAATCTGATGAATGGTATGAATCGGCGTTCCTTCGTTCCTTCGTTGTCTCAGATGTTCTTCACCAGTTCATGCCAAATGAGAGTGGCGTAGTTGACATGACGATCGTAGGCCACGACATTGAAAACGCAAAAAAAAATTACCGTTGCATTGGTCGATACCCTTCCATTTTGAAGAAAGGCACTGTAACACCCTAAAACCACAATAAATTTAAACCTTAACTTATCATAAGAATTTACAATATCTTCCCAAAAGTTTTCATTCAGAAACAGAGGATTAGTGACAAGGTGTGATTATAACTGAATTATCATAAACAACCGACTAATCTAATTCATAACCAATAACATCAGATTTTATGGGTTATCTATAATATCTACAAAATAATCCTTGTTCTACTAAATTCTCCAACATAGCTCCAAAAGCATAACTCTAGGACTTCTCGACACTCATCCCTGCTTATCCCTTCCCGAGCTAGTACCTGGTAAGAAAATTAAATTTGAAAAGATTAGGCTTACGCCTAGTGAGAACATCCAGTTTTCAAATTAAAACTTTATAAGCTTTAAAAACCAAAACCTGTAAACCTGTAAACCAAGCATATAATTTAACCTGCTCATAATCTTTCTTACCGTACACGTAACATCTTTCGATGACGAGAATCATACCCGATTCCATGAGTATGACAAACACCGAGAAAGTCATAACATCATGTTAAAGAGTCCACTACGAATCTCCATGGATTCTAGATCATTGCTCATATCCAAGAGATTACAAATTAGTCCATGCCTATTTCTTGGATAGGAAATAGAATTAGCAATTATATCTTGCCTATTCCTTATTTCCTAATAGAAAGCGGAAATAGCAATTATATCTTTCCTATTTCGCATTTTCACGTCATAGTACAAACGGGAATAACAATCATCCCTTGCCCATTCCACATTAATCAATTATAAACGGGAATAACAATCATCCCTTGCCCATTCCACATTTATCAAACATAATGGGAATAGCAATCATCCCTTGCCCATTCCACATTAATCAAATATAAACGGGAATAGCAATCATCCCTTGCCCATTCCACATTTATCAAACATAATGGGAATAGCAATCATCCCTTGCCCATTCCACATTAATCAAATATAAACGGGAATAGCAGTCATCCCTTGCCCATTCCACGTTTATCATCACCTTTCGAAATGGGAATTACAATTTACTTTATGCCTATTCCTCATTTCAGGTCAACGGGATTTACAATTTACTTTATGCCTATTCCACATTTCAATTAATGCCAGTGCCTATGGATCCATTACACTTACTAGCGTATATGCATGACAACATAACGCGCAACACATAGTATCACATTCTTAATACTTAGAATACTAGATAAACTATCGTATCCTTATCCTCAAATGCCCCCCTTCGGCGACTTAGCACGGGGGTTCCACTAAGTATCCTTATCCTCAAAAAGTATTCCGAACTCAAAGTCCGGAACTATCCGAAACCAAGACTCAAATTGAGACCGGAACTTAAAATCGAATCCGGATCCTAAATTGAAACCGGATTCCAAACTGGATTCCAAAGGAAACCGGATCCCATTCCGGATCCCCACCGAAACCGGATCCATTCTGGATCACATCCCATTCCGGACCCATTCCGGATCATACCCAATTCCGGATCCATTCCGGATCATACCCAATTCCGGATCCCAACTTAGTTCCGGATCCTAACTAAATTCCGGATCTCATATCGAATTTCACCCAATCCGAAACCTATACCGGATCCTATGAAATCGGGATGTCGAACTGTACATCGATTTTACCTATAAAAACTCTTCTATGTTCAAATTACTGGTCGATTAAGTCTCAATACATATTTACCAAATCATTCAGACAGTTTGCTACAAATATCTTACTCAATTTCAATTAAAATCGTTTGGAAGAAGATGAACTCATCTGTATGAATTTTAAACCCACTTCTTCTGCACAATTCAAACTCCAAATCAAATACTCCAATCAAGTTGTACCAAGATTTCAGAAGGATTTTTCTTCTTTCTCTTTCTCTCTGTTTTGCTCTTGACCGACTCCAAGATCTGATTGTTGAGATATTTTCTCAATTTCAGTTAATTCCTTACTTATCTATAACCTAACTTTCAAAAATGACCAAACACACCCTCAAGCTCCAAATTTCTATAATTAGTTTCAACTTTGGTCATTTGAATTTTAACCCCTTTGAGTTATGTAATTGCAAAGTAGCCCAAATCTTAAACTAAATTACAATTAGACCCCATTCATATTAAATATAATATAATGGAAATTCAAGGTGTTACAGGCACCGATTGGTGATTGTTAACATTGTGTACCAGAGAGGAGTAAGGTACTTGCGGTTGAAAGCAGATGGTCGGTTTAGCGCGTGGTTGTATCCCAAGGCTCGGATGTCGGCACAATGTGTCGTCGTCGACGAAAGGGTCATAGCTGGCTCGTCCGTTGGCAGTGGGTTCTGGAAGCTGAAGTAGCTGGCGGAAGGACTCAAGTGTGAGGACGAACAAATATTGGTCCAGAGTTGCCTCGATCCTATGGGTGTTGTCTCCGGTGACCACACGGATGGCGTGCCAGACTTGGTGCAGGTAAAGGATCGGGACATCATTTGTGGCCGTTAGAGCGTAGTAGAGTGGGTGATCCATCATAATGTCCACCACCACTCGACGTTGAGGTCGGAATTCGGTGACGTCAAGGTGGTGGTTATTTCCTTCGATTTCCAGAATATTGCCGGAAGGAATGAGGGCGTTATCAGCCTCTTCGTTAATGAACTCTTCGGGATGAGCACCGCCATGGATCTAGGGTTGTTGTTGTTCGTCAGCCATTGTCGTAATTGATGAACATATTATTAGTACACAGTGGTGAGAACCATAGAATTACTTACCTTGGCGCAAATCGGCTCAATTGCTGAACATTCGAATGTTTGGCAGTGAGAGCAAGGTCTAGGACAGTACGGGGTTTCTGGATGACAGGAAGTCCGGATAACAAGTGGTTACCGGATACTTTAAGGTTACCGGATAGAAAGATGTCCGGATACCATGGGTTTCCGGATGCAAGTAGGTTACCGGGTACATTAAGCTTACCGGACAAAAAGGAACTCACCGGATAGCAGAGGTGTTCGAATATCTTAGGTTTCCGGATAGAGTGACCTTACCGGATACCATAGGTGTTCGGATACCAAAGCTATCCGGATAGGTATGAACTATCCGGATGAGATGACATTTATTACGGTTTAGATACTTACCGGATAAACTTGAGGTGTCCGGGAAAATTATCCGGACGAGATTCGTTTCAACCAAATCAACCAAATCAACCAAATCGACTAGCATTTTAGTTCAATAATAGGGGTATGACAATATAAAGTGCATAGGATCGACAAACGAGGAAATCGATCATGCGAGATGCCGAAATCAATCGGAATACGAACCGACATAGAGTTCGGTCGAAAAGACGATGGAATCGGTCGAGAAATCGATCGATGATCGTCGTAAACGTGTGTGAGTGTGATCGACAAGTAATGAGGTCATGGTTTCGAGTAACTTACCGTGAGGTGGAATTGAAATCGAGAGTAAATCGAGATATGCGTGCGACGGGGGTTTATCGAGAGGGTTTTGGAAGAGTTTGAGTGAAGTTTCCGGAAAAACATCCATATACCTGACCTGATATCGTTTGTCCAAAAAGAAAAAAAACATAGCGGTTGTCTTTAGACCAATGCTTGACTCAAGCCCTAAAACATTCTATAAGGATATTTATCTTTAGGAAAAACAGGGGACTTCGATAGGAGAGAGGTGTGTAAACACCGCGAGGTGTGAAGCGATCTCAATGGAATCAGGTGCGGGCATATATATAGTCGAATAAAGGTGTCCGGGTGAGGTGTCCGGACGGCTCATCTGGATACTTCGAGTTTCCGGATACCGTGTCCGGATACTACACTTACCGGATACCTCATCCGGGAACTTTTGAGAAATTTTCAAAATTGGACTTTTGACTCAAGAAATTTACTATGTTCACCCCAAAAAAAATATTATGTAACTGAAAGACACTCCCCCTGGAAAGGTGCTCACTGATACGTTTGCTCCCCCTCAAATTGTGCACGATAAAATGTGAAACGGATAGGAATTTCGCACAGAAACTTTGTGCCACACACACAAAAAAACTTTGAAAAGAAAAAAATGTGTGACACTCCCCCTCTAAACGTGAACGGACTTACTTGCCACTCTCTGTTGATTGTGCTCCCCCCTGAACACTTGAACAAACTCGTGAAATGTACGTGTGGCATCCAAAGACATAAAGAACGAAGAATAAGAGACAATAAAGGAAATCACAAACGAAATATAAACAAAGAAACGAAATCTATCTAATTAATACAGAGGTTTAACGAGAAATGAGAGCGATACAAGTAGAATAAAAAAATGACGAATTACATTGTTGGTCCCAAGGGGGTTATACAAGTTTGTAGAAGAGGGGGGGGGGGGGGGGGGGGTTGAATACAAACACACAATTTTTATCTTTCTAAATTGTTTATTGATGTATATCAAACAATTTACAGTTTGTTGCGGAACAAGATTAAGGAATAAACCTAATCTAAACAAACTATGAGAATCACTAAGAGTTCTTGCACTAGAAATAGAGATTAAGAAAATATAGAATACTAAGGAGAGTATTCTAACACACAGTAGTTCAGCGAAGAAAGGAATGGCCGAGCTTCTTCAAAATGAAGTAGAGTTTCCTTTATATACTGCATGCATTTAATGCAAGTCAGTACAACTTTACACGTGGCAGCCTCTAGTTGGTTGCATGTTTTGACTTCAGTAGACAACCTAGTAGCCGCATGATGAATAGTGTAGAATCGGAGTTGGTTGTACGATTCTGGACAAAGGGATGTCCGTTCTGACATTTCTATCAAAGGCGTGCAAGGGGATAAGACAAAAGTTGCTTGTAGAGGAGGCTTCATGATCAGCGTTCGCTGAATGATTTCTTTATCAGCGAATGATAAAGTTCAGCGTTCGCTGAAGTCTTCTACTTGAAACTTCACGTTGAGTGGACAGGTCTTGGCTTCACTGATATCCGCATCAGGTCATTAGTAGACTTTGTCGCTGGTTCTTTGGTTTGACTTCGACTTCAGCGTAGAACATGGTTGACGTGAATCTTGTCTTCAGGGATCATAAGTAAACAATAAAAACTATCGGCGATCATCAGTGAGGCTGAACAGGCTCAAGGCTTACTGATGAACAGTGTTCGCTGAATGTATAATTTAAAGTGTATGTTTTCATCAGTGATACTAAACAGACTTAGTATATTTTTTTTTATGACAAAACATTAATACATATTGTCTACTTATAATTTTCACTAAGTGTTTCTCAGAGTCATTATCAAATCACTGAGGGTTTGGATCAACAATCTCCCCCTATTTGATGATGACATAGCAATAAAGGAAAATTGCTAAGTAAGAAAACATAAGGATAAAAAGGACTCATAAAATATTTGTCCCATTTACTGTTTTCAGGGATCTTTTTAAGTACTGATGGAGTAAAGTAAATTCACTGAAAATTTTCATTTAACTTCGTATAGATTACAGAGGGAAGTAGAAAAATTACAAGTACATCGAATAATAATTACAAATACAAAAAGTTACAAGCTGATAAAGATAGAAGAATTATAAAAAGATGATCTTATCAGCTACTTAGGTTCTTTCTTGACGAGTTCATCAAGAGTATCAGTCTTTGGAATCATCCAATTAAGGACTATGACTCCCTGTTCCCTTCTTTTCTTAGCTTCGCGGTAGAAATGGGGTTTTAGGAGTGATCCAAGTAGATTGTGTCTGTATTCGCACCAGTAAAGTAAATCTCTGAGTTGTTCGATTGAAGTTTTGTATAACTCAGAGATGCGTTGAAAGCATTCACGACCAGTGAAGTCATAGAAGAAAATTCCATAAGGATTGCTGATAACCTTACCAGGGACGAAGTCTTCAGCACGAGGTAGAGATATGTCGAGTCCGGAGAGATCAGGGCTGGGGCCAAGAACTTCTTCACGAGAGAAATCAATCCCTGTCTCGTTTCTTATTGTCGGGCCTGGAGAGGAATGAGTTATCTTCTTCTTTGGAGCAGCTCGCTTCTTCTGAATTGGTGGAGGTGGAATATCAACCGTTGAGGTTACCAAGTCGATCAACCTATTTATGGCTTTTTCTACATCGGTCTTGTAAGAAGAGCGGGATCGCTAAATTGCGATTCTCATTTCCAACCATTCATGGAAACCGAATTTATCCAGGTCTGACATATAGCAAGTTCTGAAGTAGCCGTTTTCTCTGACTATTTGGACATGAACAATTGGTACCTTTTTAGCAAATTTCATAGCATATCTCCCTTTTATGTTTACAGCGCTTATCCTTGATCCATGACTTATGTAGTAGCACATCTTCTTGCACCAGTCCAGTATGGAATCACTAACTTTGGTCTTTTCCTGGTTGATCTTTTGTGCGTCCTTTATCAGTTTTCTTCGAACAACAACAGGGAACTTCTTCAGGTCTGGATCATCAACTGAACACTGAGCAAGTTCTAAGGCATATTCTTTATCTTTTTCTTCAGTCTTTTTTCGTTCAGCTAGGAATTTCTCAGCTCTGAGGGATTCAACGATTTCCTTTTTTAATAGGATGTTGAGATGAGAAGGAACGATGCGATGATCCTCAAGCTTTTGAATCATGGATGCTCTCTTTTTCAGTTCTTCTTCACTTGGCCTTTGAGGAAACAAGGAAGGTCTTTTCTTGTGTGAGAGAAGTTCTTCTTCTTCTTCAGAAAGATCATCGGTCCCATCGAAGTTCAGGACCTGGATTATTTGTTCTTCATCAGCACTCGGGGTTGGGATTATTGGTGATGTAGGAGGAGCTTCAGTTTGACCATTAAGCAGGGGAGAGGACTGGCAAAGTGGCTTGCTATAGAGAATAGCCAAGTTGCCTTTTGCAAGGCCTTTATTTTTGCCTTTATCAGCTTCAGACGCTGCAGGTTTGGTTTTGGTGGTCCCCTCTGCCGATTCTTTGATAACTACCCCTTTCAGAGCTGGGGTCTTTTTGGGCTATGGCTGGAAGACGAAACCATCGAAGTCATCATCATCATCATCGTCATCATCATCATTTTTGGGTGATGATGATGGTTCGTCCTCCTGAAGATCCAGGTCTTCATCGTCTTCTTCCTCAGATTAAGCATTATCATCCGAGTCAACGAGCACTGGAGAGTTTGCTTGTTCTTCGACATTCTCCCCCTCAGAATTAGCAAGGTCAGAGAATTCAGTTCCCTCAGGGTTTTCAACTCCCTGAGGTTTATAGCAATTTCCTCCCCCTCAGAGTCATGAGGAAGATCTTTTTGAGTCTTCTCCCCCTCTTCCACATGATGGATGGGGGAGGTATCAGCAGCAATAGTAGCAGCAGTAGCAGTATCAGGTTCCCTGTCTTCGTGGCCAGGGAAGCCTAAGCGATTTTCAACCGCTGCCAATCTATGTTCTAGGCCAGATAGAGCAGGGGTGATCTTCTCCAGGGTTTCTCGATCTACTTGAGTAAAATGGGAAGGAGGAACTGTGGGAGCGTTCAGGCGCTCTAGGATTTGTTGTAGCAGTTTGTTGGATGAGCCACCCTTCAGAGCTAAGTTGTTCATTTCTCCCTGAAGATTTCCAACCATTGTCTTCAGCGATGTGACTTCGTTGGACAGGGTATTGAAGCTTTTGGAGAGATCGATGTTGGTGTTGTTGAGAGCGCTGAGTGTAGAGGAGTTGGTCGTGAGGGCTTCAGTAATAGAAGACAAGCTGCTTTCAACCTTGGACAGACCATCAGCGGAGGCTTTGTCAGCGACAACCTCAACCAGTTTTTTAAAGTCTCCCCAGCGCTTGTAATCGCTGTGGAGTTCGAGGAGATAGTGGTGGTGAGAGTTTCCACCTTAGCAACAATATCCTTGAGGGAGTTGCTGATGGTGCCTAAATTAGGACCTGTAACAGAGAAAAACTTATGAACAAAGGAAAGCTCAGAAGTTGGGGGTTCAGAGAGAGGAATGTTATGTTTACTTAGGTGAAAGACACCTGAGGTTGAGAATGGGGGTATTAAGAATTGTGGAGTGACCAAAGAAGATGAGGGAGGAACAAAAGTTGAGAAGAGGGTGTGGGTAGCAGATTCAGCATTGGATTCGCTGAGGAAAATCTCTTCAACACTTAGAGGTATTGATTGTGGGGGGTCCTGATCCATGGTAACTTCAGTGTCTTGAGGCACTGAAGTAGGTATACAAGGGATGGGTTCAGCAGATGTAGCGGAGTGCACCACGAAACTATCCAATGTCTTCTGTAGAGAGACAAACGTAGAGTCTTCAGCCTGGGAATGCTTGGGGGGTTTTTCCTTGGAGATCTTCTTAGTCTTATGAATGCCAAGTGGGGATTCAGAATGTTTTCTCTTTCGAAAAGGAGTGGTGGTTGCGGCCTGGGTACCAGCGGTTGGGACGACCGCTGCCGAGGAGGTAGCCGTAGAAGTAGAAGAAGTAGAGGGGCGGAGAAGAGGTGAGAGAGTAGAGAGACGTACCTCATTGGCGATTGGTTTGTAGTCGAGCACCTTAGGGCCAACCTGAGAAAGTCTCAGGTCTCCCCCAGTTGGCTACCTTTCTTTTAGCCCATGCATGAATAGGGCGCTGAGAAATCGAGGGTATGGAATGTTTGCTGGTCGAGGGGGTTTTTTGATGCATTCCATCAAGTCTTCCAAGATTGGACGAGCCCAGTCCACGTGCAGGCCTTTCATCAATGCACAACCCATGGCGGATTGGGTCTTCGAGGCCTGATCAGTGGACCTGGTTTTAGCTGTCATACAACTGATGAGGTGAGCAAAGATGAAGTTCATCTCGCTTGGCATTTTGCTTTTCAGCACAGTGGTGATCTTCTTCTTAGGGATGTCATCTCTCCCTGTCTTCCACTTGTAGTTCATCGCGTCCAAGAATGCGATAATTTCATCTTTACCTTCGTTGGTGTTTGGGTCAGGGAAAGGAACGAACTTGTTGTCCTTTGAGCTTTAAGGGAGGTTCAGGGCATGACGGATAACACCAGGGGTGATTTTTGCTTCGCCAAAATCAGTCGCGAAGGCGATGGCATCAATCTTCTTCTTGGGATCTTTGGGAGAGGGGATTTGGGTACGATGAGCCGTGTACCAGAACTGAGCTAGGAGATTTTTGTGAGCAGGGGGCTTAATAGTCAGTGCTGTTGCCAGAAGACAGGTCTTGATGAAGTTCACTGCATCATTCAGATGAGTGACCATCTTCTTTGGAGGAAATTCCAGAAGAGCATATGGGTTGTTACCATGGAACGTAATCTGGTCCATTGAGAGTTTCATCATTGGAGCCTTACTGAGTTCAGCTTTATCTGAAGTAGTAGGGGATGCAGTGTTTGTACTATCAGTGGTTGCCATTTCTGTTCAGAACACACAAAGATGAAGAAGATAAAGAAAACTTCTTAATATGGAAAAGTTTCCAAAATAAGGGTTTTTAGGGTTTTCCAGTTTTGAAATGAAGTACAAAACTAGTGAAAGTTCTTGTTTTCCAGTTTCCTTTTGTGGAAAAGATTCTGAAAAAACATATGAAAGTGTAAAGTTTAAGATTTTTGTTAAAAACTTGAAGAACAACCTATAAACAGATTGTGTCTTTTTAAAACCATGAAGAAGATGATTATAAATATTATAAACATACACTGTTTGATCTTGTAAAAACAAAAATAAGATCAAAAATGTTGTTTAAGATGGATTAAAGAAAAGAAATTTAACCTGATTCGTGAATGGAGATGATGATAAACAGATTCTTGAGAAAATAAGTCGAATGCAACAACGATTTCTTGCTTTAGGGAGTAAGTTCGCGTAAAAGGTAAAAATATAAACTCGATGGGTTTATATAGTGAGAGTAGTGAGAGAAAAACTAAGAGTGGGAAAAGTTTTTCATGATGACACATGACACGTCCCTTAAATCTTATTGGAAAAGGAAACGAAACGGGCGAACGTGTCTGACGAAAAGGCGTGCCATGGATTATCCAGAAGATGACGTCACAAACGTCCTTTCATATTTTACGATGTCTCTGAGGGTTTTAGAAAAAGCTCAGGGGCATTTGGAAAATAGAGAACCACTGAATAGAAATATCAGTGAGATATTTTAGAGTTTCAAAAGAATCACTGAAAGGAAGAGATATTCAGCGGTGTAATTTATTTTGAAATCTTGCATACTGAAGCGAATATCAACGATTAAGAGAGAGAACATACCTTGATATCAGCGAATCAATTTTATTCAGATATTAGATGACTAATCAAGATGTAAGAGTTCATATTATCACTGGTCAAATGCTTAACCGCTGAAGATTTTACTCTTTTAGGTTCAGCATTCCAAGCTCGCTCATGAGAAAGTTAAATCTTGTCTCATCAAGAGGTTTGGTGAAAAGATCAGCTAACTGAAAGTTAGTGGGAATAAAATGAAGTTCTATATCACCATTCATCACATGATCTATGATAAAATGATACCTGATCTCGATGTGTTTGGTCTTTGAGTGTAGAACTGGATTGTTTGCTATGGCGATGGCACTAGTGCTGTCGCATTAGATTGGAATTTTGGAGAGCAGAAGGTCATAGTCCAATAGTTGATTTCTCATCCATAAGACCTGAGAACAACAGCTTACAGTGGCTACGTACTCAGCTTCAGCGGTTGAGGTAGACACTGAGTTTTGCTTTTTACTTGTCCAACTCACCAGCTTTCCACCCAGGAATTGATAGCCTCATGTGGTGCTTTTCCTATCCAATTTGCATCCTGCAAAATCACTGTACGAATAGACGATTAGGTCAGACCCCAAGTCTTTGGGATACCAAAGACCTAGGTTAGGAGTACCCTTAAGGTATCGAAAAATACGCTTTACAGTGATCAAATGAGATTCCTTAGGTTCATATTGATATCATGCACATAAACAAGTTGCATACATAATATCAGGACGGCTAGCTGTAAGATACAGAAGAGAGTCGATCAGCCCACGATACGCTGTGACATTAACAGGTTTCCCTGAAGGATCTTTGTTAAGTGTCAACGACGGTGCCATTGGGGTTTTCATAGCTGAGCTTTGAGTTAAGTCAAACTTTTTCAGCATATCTTCAACAAACTTACCTTGGTGGATGAAAGTACCTTTTTCATTCTGCTTGATTTGAAGAACAAGGAAATATGTCAGTTCACCCATCATACTCATTTTATATTCAGCTTTCATTCTTTCAGCAAAACGAGTACATAAGTCAGGGTTAGTAGAACCAAATATAATATCATCGACATATATTTGAACAAGGATGATATGACCTTTTACTTTCCTGAAAAATAGAGTTTTATCGATTTTACCTCGCTCAAATTTTTCATTATGGAGATAAGTAGAGAGAGTGTCATACCATGCACGAGGAGCTTGCTTTAAGCCATAGAGTGCCTTATCCAGCTTATATACATAACCTGGATGCTTAGGATCAGTGAATCCTGGAGGTTGTTCAACATATACTTCTTCATTCAGCCTTCTGTTGAGGAATGCTGATTTCACATCCATTTGATATACCTTGAAGTCTTTGTGAACAGCGTATGCTAAGAATAGACGAATAGCTTCGAGTCTTGCCATAGGGGAAAATGTTTCATCGTAGTCTATGCCTTCCTTATGTCTGTATCCCTGAGCAACAAGACGAGCCTTGTTGCGGGTTACAGTTCCATGTTCATCCAACTTGTTTCGATAGACCCATTTAGTGCCTATCACTGACTTGTCAGATGGTCTTGGAACGAGATTCCAAACTTTGTTTCTTTCAAATCCTGTCAGCTCTTCTTGCATAGCGCTGACCCAGTTTGGATCTCTGAGGGCATCATCTGTTTTCTTTGGTTCAATCAGAGAATAAAGTTAACAAATAAACAAATGTTACCTGAACCTCGTCGAGTCTGAACACCAGCATTTGGATCACCAAGAATTTGATCAATGGGATGATTGATAGTCCATCGCTGAGCCAGAGCATGATTAGCTGACTCGATTTGAACCTCTGGAGGAGCTGAAGAAGAAGCTTCAGCAACTTCAGGTACTTCAGGTAGAAGAGGAAGAGGTTCAGATGTCATTTCATTCACTGATTGCTGAGAAGTAGATGTTATGTCTGAGGTAGATAGTTCAGAACATGCATGGTGGTGAGAGGAATAACTGAAACCCATGAAGATTCAGCTTCACTTGTCTGCATGCTTCTAAATCACCAAGATGAGAAAACATCCATTGATTCAGTTCTTCAGTATCAGCGGAGGGTCTTAAGTTCGCTGAACGGGATTAGTCAAAAGTGACGTGGATTGTTTTTCTACAGTTTGTCTTCTACGATTGAAGACTCTGAAGGCTTTGGAGTCTGAAGAATATCCAAGAAATATTCCATCATCAACCTTGGATCAAACTTTCCTAGGGCATCCCTGTTGTTCAGTATGAAACACTGACATCCCAAGATGTGAAGAAAGCTAATTGAAGGCTTTCTCCCATGGAAACGTTCGTAGGCTGTTTCCTTGAATCGTTTGACAATCAGCGACCTGTTTTGAGTAAAACAAGCAGTGTTGACAGCTTCTGCCCAGAACTGAGTAGGTAGATGAGAATCGCTGAGCATTGATCGTGCAACTTCGATGATAGTTCAATTTTTTCTTTCAGCGACTCCATTTTGTTGTGGTGTTCTCACTGAAGAAAAGTTGTGAGAAATACCCTCTCTTTCAAAGAAGTTTTCAAGGGAACTGTTTTTGAATTCAGTCCCATGATCACTCCTTATTGAGCGAACGGTCATATTATTCAGGACTTCCATTTTCCTGACGAAAGTGATGAGTTTTTCAGGGGTGTCACTCTTAGAGCGGAGAAACATAACCCAGGTGTAGCGAGAGAATTCATCAACTATGACCAATGTATATTTCTTTCCAGCGATGGATTGTTTGTTAACAGGGCCAAACAAATCTATGTGAAGAAGTTGAAGAGGAGATGACACTGAGGAAACTTTCTTAGACTTGAAGCTTGCTTTGGTTTGTTTTCCTTTTTCACATTCTGAACATAGAGATTCCTTGGCATATGAATGTTGAGGTAGACCAGTGACCAACTCTTTTGAATAAAGAATATTCAGTTTCTTGAAGTTGAGATGAGAGAGTCTCTTATGCCATAGCCAGTTGACATCAGATGAGGTTTTTGAGAAGAAACATGAATTCTCAGTGGTTGTCGAGTCCATGTTTATTTGTAGGAACCAGGATTGATCTTACAATAAAATTATCAACCAAGAACACAATCAAATCATAGAAAATAGAGAGAATTGATGCCAAATGCTTTGTATTCAATGAAGAACTAAGTACAGATCTAGAGAGAAATCTCTCAAAGATTACAAGACAGAATACAAAAGTTAGTTAGCTTACAGCTTGCTAACAACTATATATACTGAAAGGAAATACTATCGCTACAGTACATATACAAAACAGACCATTAGAACAATGACACGTGTTCTAATATGCTAGCTATTAACCGAATTACCAAGATAGAAAATGTCTAAGTCATAAGTTCTAAACTACTAGTTCAGAACTTTTGAACACTATTCTGACTAAGCATACTCAGAACAAACACTTGAGCACAGGAACATTTTCTTCTTATTCAGAACTTCTTAGTTCTCCTTCTCAGAAGTTTGAGTCTTCTCATCAGACTAACACAGCACTTGGAAAATACTTTTCATTCAGAACTTCTGAGTTCTCCTTCTCAGAAGTCTGAGTCTTCTCTTCAGACTTTAACACTTAGGTTTTTGACAAACTTTAGATCTAACATTACAACATTAACATTTTCCAAACGATATCCACTGAGAGAAATCTTCTCCTTTTTGTCAGTGACAAAGCAGGATTCCTTAGTGAAACACACTTTGTAATCCTTGTCACATAGCTGACTGATGCTCAGAAGATTGTGCTTTAGTCCTTCAACATATGCGACTCTTCTGAAGGTAGTTGTACTATTAGAGAGTACACCAAACCTCGGGTATAGCCTTTTCCATTTCCACCAAAGGTTACTGAGGGACCTTTCTCTTCCTTATATTCAGCGAGCAGGTTCTTTTTACCAGTCATATGTCTAGAGTATCTGCTATCGAGATACCAGATACCCTTCAGGACCTGCAAACAAAGGAAGATTAGTTTTACTTAGGCACCCATCTTACTATGGGTCCACATTTGTCAGTGGTGGTAGAGGAAGTGGAAGGTTCAACAATCTTCGCAGCATTTGAAGATTCAACTTCAGGATTAGTCTTTACTTTGGTTAATTTCTAAACTTCAGTGGTTGTTTTCACCTTAACCTGATTTGCACCAGGATTGGTCTTCTTTGCCTTGGGGGCAGTGATCTTCACCTTAACTAACTTTTCAGCTTTGGTGGCTGTGGGGCACTTACTAGCAATATGATCGGTAAGTCCACAGTGATAACATTTCCTATAGCTAAAAGTAGCTTTAGGACCATAGGCATTTTTATTTGAAATATTAAAATGGGCAGGGCCTGTTCCAAGAATACCTTTAGCATCAGATCTTGGAGGAACCTTAGGTTCATCAAGATTCTTAGCTAAGAAATTAATACTAATCCTAGTAGTTGATCGCTGAGCATGCTCATTAATCTTATCCTTAGAAGTTGAGGATTGATTAGCTGAAGGATTAACATTCTTCAGCTTAGGTACTTTGGTACCCTTCTGAAGTTTTTGGAAAATAATTTTCTCTTTACCTTTTAGTTTAGAACTTGAGGTAGAGGTTTCCTTAGGAATGTGAATTTTAGAAGAGGAACACTGAGACAAAGAGGTGTTAGGGATAGAGGACACGAACATTCCAAACTTAAGCATGGAACGATCAGTGGTTGGTTCTTCAACATCAGCCTTATAACCAATACCACTTTTGTCACTCATGGGAATCTGAGTACGGATTATCTCTATGATCGTTGTTGAGGATTTACACCATCCTTCAATAGTATCCTTTTCAGCCTTTAATGCAACAATAGCATATTCTCGCTCAATACGAATGATTTGATTTATACAGACCTGATCTTTCAAATTTTCTTCTATTTTAGAAAGCTTTTCTATTTGCAAGTGACAGTTTTTAAGCTGTTCAGCGAAATCAATATTTAGTTTTTCAGCTTTGGTCTTGCCATTCATGGCATCATATAAATCAACAGTTAAAAGATCGACGGTTCGACGTCTTTCGATGTCACTGAGGGCTGAAGAGTGAATATTAGTGAGAGAGTTTGATACCTGAGAGGTGGAGGTAGAAGTAGAGGGAATTTCAGCTTGTTCTTCCTCTTCTTCTATTTTAGCCATGAGGCAGAGATTGGCCTCATCATCATCTTCAGAGTTAGATGATTCTTCATCAGAAAGAGCCCAGTCATGATCTTCAGCGATCATGCTTTTGCCTTTCTTCTTAATGCTTTTCAGCTTTGCATATTTTTCTTACAGCTTCTTGTACTTGTCATCTCTAGCCTTGGGGTTAGAGGATTTCTTGTAGGAAGAAGATGAGGGTCTGAAGACTTTCTTTGACCTGCATTCACTAGCAAAGTGTCCTACTTTTTCACAGTTAAAGTAGGTAGCAGTTGCCTTATCTACAGGGGTTGAAGATTTTGGCTTGTCAGTGAGTGAAAGAGGTTTATTTCTTCTGAAGTTACTATTTCTGGCGAATCTCCTGAATGTATTAGTCAGAAGTGCCAGTGACTCATCAATTTCTGAAGGATCAGCTTCTGATGATTCATCAGAGTTAGACTCCAACTCAGTGATAGTGACAGTAGATCGCTGAGTAGGCACCAACTCTGAAGAGAGTAAAGCAACATGTGTGCTTTTGGAATCTTTTACAAGATTCTTCTTAAGATGACACGACTGCTCATGATTGAGCATAATGCCAAATAAGGTAGAAAGGGTCATTGATTTCATATTCTTTAAGAGCTTAAGACACATAGAATAACTGTCCCAGCTTTCAAGAAGACTTTGTAGAAACTTTGTCAGGATCTCAAAGTTAGAATATTCCTTACCAACAGTTTTTAAGTCAATGATTAAACAGTTAAACCGTTGATGAACTTCAGAGAGGGTTTCATTCTTACCACAGATGAAACTTTCGTACTGTCTTACCATGTTGATCTTTCTTGAAACCTGGATTTCAGATGTACCTTCATATTGAACACATAATGTGTCCCACATGGCTTTAGAACTCTTCAGGTTCATGATGGAGTGATAGACTTCATCAGGAAGAACCATAGAGATGATAGATCTGGCCTTAGTGTCAATGGCCACCTTCTTCTTGTCTTCATCAGTCCACGTACTAACTTCCCTGGGAATGATTCTTTCAGGGATAGCAGCTTTAGTAGCGGTGCCTGGAACAGCAGGGTCTATCATGAAAAGGATATATGGTCCATTTTCAATGTAGTAAGGTATAGTAGGATCTACACCTTCCAAGAAAAGCATCATCCTATTTTTCCATAGATTGAAGTTATATTTGGAAAATCTAGGGGGTTTAGCAAGAGAGCCATTATCGATATAGTTTGTGTTTGTGGAGTTTGCCATATTGAGAAAATAGCAAGGAAGAGAAAAGAATATAGTATAAGCAAGATATTGTTTATTAGATTAAACAAACTGCTCTGATACCACTTGTTGGTCCCAAGGGGGTTATACACGTTTGTAGAAGGGGGGGGGGGGGGTTGAATACAAACACACGATTTTTATCTTTCTAAATTGTTTATTGAATACAAACACAGTTTGTTGCGGAACAAGATTAAGGAATAAACCTAATCTAAACAAACTATGAGAATCACTAAGAGTTCTTGCACTAGAAATAGAGATTAAGAAAATCTAGAACACTAAGGAGAGTATTCTAACACACAGTAGTTCAGTGAAGAAAGGAATGGCCGAGCTTCTTCAAAATGAAGTAGAGTTTCCTTTATATACTGCATGCATTTAATGCAAGTCAGTACAACTTTACACATGGCAGCCTCTGGTTGGTTGCATGTTTTGACTTCAGTAGACAACCTAGTAGCCGCATGATGAATAGTGTAGAATCAGAGTTGGTTGTACGATTCTGGACAAAGGGATGTCCGTTCTGATATTTCGTACAAAGGCGTGCAAGGGGATAAGACAAAAGTTTCTTGTAGAGGAGGCTTCATGATCAGCGTTCGCTGAATGATTTCTTTATCAACGAATGATAAAGTTCAGCGTTCGCTGAAGTCTTCTACTTGAAACTTCACGTTGAGTGGACAGGTCTTGGCTTCACTGATATCCGCATCAGGTCATTATTAGACTTTGTCGCTGGTTCTTTGTCTTGATCTTCGACTTCATCGTAGAACATGGTTGACATGAATCTTGTCTTCAGGGATCATAAGTAAACAGTAAAAGCTATCAGCGATCATCAGTGAGGCTGAACAGGATCAGGGCTTACTGATGAATAGTGTTCGCTGAATGTATAATTCAAAGCGTATGTTTTCATCAGTGATACTAAACAGACTTAGTATATTTTCTTTGATGACAAAACATTAATACATATTGTCTACTTACAATTTTCACTAAGTGTTTGGATCAACATACATACTTGACCATCCAGAGATAAATCTTCGGATGGTGAAGAGACAGCCCGACATTGGCATATGGAAATTGTATCGAGCTCATAGGCATGTTAAACCTTCAGATTAAGCATACCGAGCTTAGACACCAGATAATTGAAACGTTTTTCGTCCAAGGGTTTTGTGAACAGGTCTGCTATCTGATGTTCAGTATTAACGAAATAGAGTTCTATTGTACCTCTTTCGACGTGATCCTTAATAAAATGATACCGAACGTCTATATGCTTCAACTTGATGTGCTGTATCGGATTGTTGGATATCGCGATCGTGCTCGTCGAGTCACAGTAGATGGGCACCTTTGAGTATGAGAAGCCGTAGTCCTTGAGCTGGGTGCGCAATGTGTAGTTGTATTATTGTATGAAGTCAAACATAATAGTCAAAAGTTAAAGTAAGGGTGTTGATAGTCAAAGTCAATGTTAGTAAGTGGATAGTCAAAGGTAATATATACCTTGTTATAGAATTAGTAAGAAGTTGTCAAAGAGGGGTCTCATACGTGTGAAAAATTGTTTAGAGAGGGATGACATAGAGAGAGATTCTAGAGAGAGAAAGGGGATCTAAACTCAATTCTTGTATCTTTCTCATCTCTAATGAAGATTTCTTGGATTATTGCATTGTTACTTGATTAGATCTGGGATCACAAGTGGTATCAGAGCTAGATCAGATCTGATTATGCCCAAATTGAAGAAATGTTTGTCAATTTTTGAAGAAAATTGCATTTTTTGAATTTTTTGAGTTTTTTCTTAAAATCTTCAAAAATTCGGAGATTGTGTGTGTTTCTGAATGATTTCAGTTCACAAATTGATATCACTTTGTTGTTTGAAACCTCTTAAATAAAAAAATTGATTTTAAACAACAAAATTGTGTTTCTGAATTTTTTTTGTTTAGGGTTTACTGTTCATCGAGAGGTTGATTGAAAGTGATGCTCAGATCTATTTTTGATAGTTCTTAAGTCCACAGATCTGTTTGTTTTCAATTTCTGATCATTAAGAAATTCTCAGATTCGAAAAAGGATGAATATTCAGGAAAATTTGAGGTGTTGAACGTTGATGTCGCCGGAAAACTCATAGATGTCGGACAACATTTGTCCGACTAGTTCATACTTGTCGTACAAAGTTCATATTCAAAGTTGTCGGACGTTTGTGTTCAAATAAGTCGGATGAAACTTATGTTCATAACTGTCGGACGTTCTAAACTGTCGGATGAAACGTTTCTTCACCGGAGTTGAAGCTTCTTGGTTACAAATCATTTTTATATGTGCATGATCGCGATTTCTTCATTGCAATCGATTGTATTTCGTTTAAGGGTCACAAAGAAACAAAAATCATTCATTTTGGTCGATAATTGAGGAAGAAAAACGAAAAAGAAACATTCAGATCGTAAAATCTCATTGATGAGGGTGATGAACAGTAATTTAACGGACAGCCGTTAAGTACGTTAAGTTCTTAACAATTCTGGTCCTTTTTCCGTTAAATCACTGTTAGGTGTGGTTAGTTTGGTTAATTTTAGTTACAATTTTAGTCCTTAGTTAGTTAGAGTCTGTTAGTCACCGTTAGTTAATGTTTCCGTTAGATCTGTTAGTGTACGACAGTTTTTCCGTTAGTTTTCTTTACAATTTTGGTCCTTTCCGTTAGGGTTTCGTTAAGTCATCTAGATAGATTTAGGAATTGACAGATTCAGCTACTGTAGTTAATCTTTTAGTGTTTGTCATATTTAGTCCTCGTAGTTTTAAGTATAGGTTTATTACACTTTTAGTCCCTGTAGTTAGTAGTTTGAGTTTATTACATTTTTAGTCCTTGTAGTTTAATGTTTTAGCTTCTGTAAAATAGTCCCTGTAGTTTAGAGTTTGTAGTTTTGACAGTTATCGTCCTTCTACTTAGTGTTTAGTATATTTTTTTTACACTTTTAATCCCTAGACTTTTATCGGTTAGATTTTTACATTTTTAGTCCTTTGAGTCTTATTTTTAGATTTTTGTCATTCTTAGTCCTTATTTTCCCTATTTTTCATTTTTTGTCCGTTTCATCAATTTTTACCTGCTTTTGCTCGAAACTGATATATTTTTCTTATTTTTTGCAGGTTTGCCGATTTAAAGTCTAGTTTTCCGCATTAATTTTTCGGAATTAATTTTTGAACGACAAATTTTATAATTTGTTATTCAAATTTTGATTTTGAAATTTTTTCTGACTTTAATCAATTTTTCTCTGATTATCGTGTGTGCATAATTCTACTTCTCACGATGTATCTGATAACGATCATTTTTATTCATTTCAGGTAACAATGTCGAAATATCCAAGGTGGTGGTGTGATTCACAAACGATATACCATTTAGAACAGGAACTTGAAAAAGAAAAAATGGCTGGTAGCATACTTCAGAGCAAGGTTTTTAAATATATGGCTGAAATTGCAGAACAAAGTAAAGATATTGGCCTTTATAGAACATCACTTGCTAAGTTGCAAACACAAGTTGATGTGAAGAAGTGTAATTGTGAAACTAAAGCAAGTCTGATGATTTCTTTAGAAGAAAAGAATGCTGAATTGACACAGACATTCACTGAGCTTCAAAATCATGTGACAAAAGACAAAGAAGAGTTTGAGTTGAAGAAAAATTTGTTAGAAACTGAAAACACTGAGCTGAAAAAGAAGCTATCAGATTTGTCATCACGAGGCGATATCAAGGAGATTGAGGAAAAAGCAAAATCTTTAGATATTGAAAACGCTAATCTGAAGAAAAAGAATTTAGAGTTTGTCAAAGAACTTTCTGCTTTGGAAACGACGATGAGAAAGGAAAGAAAAGTGTCAGAAGATTTGTTGAAAGTTGAGATCAACACTTTACAGACGAATAATCAAGATCTCCAGAAACAACTTTCTGACCTGAAGACTCAAGCTGATTTAAAGCAATCAACGGAGGTTATGAAAGAGCAGAAGATCAAATCTGATCTACAAAAGGCATTTGATATGACCGTTCAAGAAAGAAATGCTCTGTTCGATAAAGTTCAACAACTGGAAGCAATTAAGATCAAAGTTAAATCATCTGAACAATTTAGTGTCGATACTATTGTTCAATCGCCGTATGATGGTTCAACTGATTCAGATTGTTCGTTAAAGACTGCTTCTAGTTCTGTTCATGAACATTCTTTTTCGACAAAGTCTGTCAAGTCAAGAGATCAGATGCGTCCTTCTAATCTTTTCTACAACCATGACGCTACAAGTTCAGATACACCTATCTTTAAGTCTGTAAAGATGGTATGGAAGGCAAAAGGATCTACTCCTGAAAAAGATGCTCCTAAATCATTTGTTCCTCCATCGACGGTCATCAAGAAGAACAATGCTCACAAAGGTAAGTTTTTCGCTAAACCTAATCCTATAAATTCTGCAAATCATTTGATTAGGTTGGCACGAAAGAAACTTTGTTGTTCTTCTTGTGGAACTCATGATTTTGTTAAGCAAGAAAATGTTTATTTTTGGTATGGTACTTATAATATTTCTTCAAAAAGAACTACACATAACAAGCTAGGACCCAAGTTCCGTTGGGTACCAAAATCTACTTAATCTGTTTTGCAGGTTCATCATGTGTGGTGCTGATTGTCAGAACTATACCAAACACATGAGTGGAAAACATAAGAGAAGTGTGCAATTTGAAGAAGAGTACCTATGCTAAAATATATGCATAATTTCAGGGGGAGTAATTCTAAATTTTTGATTTATATATGTGCTCATTGACATATTTTTATGCTTCTTTGTAGGGGGAGCATTCAAAATTATGGTTTCTAAATACATCAGTTTAGAACCCGAATTTCAAAGAAATTATGGCTTCTAAACATATCAGTTTAGGACCCGTACTTAAAAGAAACAATGGTTTCTGAATAATTCAGTTCAGAACCCGCACTTCAACGTGTTTGACTTCTAAACACATCAGTTTAGAACTCATACTTAATTGTTTGTAGACTTTGATTGTCAAACATCTACTAATTTTGTTTTGTTAAGATCTTTTGCAGATTTTAGGGGGAGCTTATCTGATTTTTTAATCAGTCTATCATGATTTGAGGGGGAGCTTAAACATCTCACTGTAAGTATCTTCTGATCTTAATCTGAGATTGTTTGAAAGAAGAACGACTTTCAAGCATTAAAACGTTTTCTTAAATGTTCAAACCACTTCTCTAATTCAAATAGATTTTATAATTTTAGAAGTGTGATTTTAAATGTTTTTCATATATATCTCGAATTCTCGTTACATCATCATTTATGACCGTGTGTTTCTAAAGATTAATACTTGTGTATTATCTTTTCTATATACTTTCAAGTATTCATACACACCGGTACAACTTCATATTGACTTTGTTATTAGAATGTCTCAAAATGAATCATTTTTCGATGGTAATACTCCCGTTTGATTTCAAAGTTTGTTGAGCATCATATTCATTTCAGCGTAAGAACTTAAACGTTTCATTCAAAGATTGTTTATATTTGTTCATATAAACAAAATTCAATTCTTTTATACCCTAAACCTTACATGATTATCCTTCATGATTCTAATTCATATTTGATCTGATTGATACATTGTCAGATTCTCAAACAAGTCTTTTGAATTCATTTCATTCATTCATTATCCTTGTTTTGAGAAATCTTCAAAGTTCAAATGCTTAAATATTCATGATATTATTGAGGAGCATACATTCTGATGACAATGT
The DNA here is from genome assembly GCA_033807775.1 of Saussurea involucrata. NCBI lineage: Eukaryota > Viridiplantae > Streptophyta > Magnoliopsida > Asterales > Asteraceae > Saussurea > Saussurea involucrata. The sequence continues at coordinate 73,282,452 of CM066327.1, read as the reverse complement.
TAATCAACTGCCAAGATTCATATTTGTTCAAGCTAAACTGCTGAACAACACAACATCATTTTAGGACAAAATTTCATGGGAATCAGTGTGAGATATTTCAGAACTTCTATGGATCCACGGTAACCAGTGTTTCCTACCCAAGAAGTTATCCTTGAGTGATTGAGGGGTGAGGGGTCAAAGTCAAAGAGTGGGGGAGATAACTCATACGGTTGAGTATCTCATTGTGCTGAGGTAAAATGTAAATGAGAGTTTTGGTAGAAGTTATCAGATTAAAAACAGAAAGAGGGTGTGAGAATAGAGTTAAAAGAATAAGAGAAGTCTGCCCCAACCACTTTCTGAGCCGGGCAGCCACATTACTGATTGGTTCACATTCTTTGGTGACCATCATTGAAACAGGCAACTAGCCCATGCCAACTCTTGCATTTAACCTCCCCAGCTACTCATTTCTTTCTTAACAAAGAAATGTTTCAATTTTCTTGGGGACGCAACATATTATCTATCTAATCTTCATTCAGAAGGTTTGGATATTGAAAAAGAAGGAAGTTTGCCCCACCTTCGCTCTTCATTCACGCACATTGAGTCCGTGGAAAACCTGTTGTTGTCTCAATAGTTTACACAATTTGAGCCTATTTTTAATCAAGCATAAGTTGCTTCAATCATATCTACACTTGCACGTACACACAAGGAATATGTTTTCTTGTCATAACGTTCATAGAAATTCTTTAGTGTTTTTCGATGATTGAATGGAAGCCCTGGAGGAGTGAACATCAAAAAGCTCCTTTCCAAAGTGCATTCATTGTACTAAGTGGCTTTGTGCAACTTACAGGCATTTTTAACTGATTCATTAGTTGTTTCAGGGTTACGACTTTCATATTGTCTGAATTTGAAAAGATTCGGATAAATATTTTTGGAATTGACGGTTATTCAGATCAAAAGGAGGAGATTGTTATTGGTATATTCAAAGACTGCTGAAATTGATGTTGAAGTTTTGATGATCATGATGCTCACAATCATGAAAAAGGGGGAAAAACTATGAAAGTTTCAATTTCATGATAAAGTGAAGTTTTGTTAAAGTAAAAAAGATCGAGATAAAAAGTTCAAGATGTTTCGAGATAATTCGAAAAATTTCCAAAGTTCAAAGATTGTTATTTTTTAAGAAGTGAAGATACACAGTTCAAGATTTTCAAAGCTACAAAGATTCGAAGCTCATTCAAGAATGTTTTCAAAGCTCAAACCCCGTCAAAGCTTAAAGCCAGTTCATGATCAAAGACTGCAGATATTTGTCAAAGCTCAAAGATGCAAAGATCCGTGCTACAATGATTCAAAGATCCGTATTTCAAAGATTAGTGATTCGAAGTTGTGAAGATTTTGTTTGAAGACTTTGACCAACACTTCAAAGATTTGAAGTTTGTGTTTTGAGACTTTGATGACTATTTGACTTTGAAGATCCAGTTAAAGTTTAAAGCAGTCAGATTGAAATTCTGAAGACAACACTTATTTGAAGTTTCTACAGAAATATCTTTCGAAGATTGATCTTCCTTGAAAGCGAAGAGGGAGATTGTTCAAAGTGCTAAAGTGTTGAAGATCTTAAGATCACAAAGAGCTGAAGACTATTGTCATAAATTTTTAAATCTTGAATCCATAGGGGGAGATTGTTAGTGCATAAAATGTATTCAGGATTTAATGTGTAGTTGTATTATTGTATGAAGTCAAACATAATAGTCAAAAGTCAAAGTAAGGGTGTTGATAGTCAAAGTCAATGCTAGTAAGTGGATTGTCAAAGGTATAAATAGATACCTTGTTATAGAATTAGTAAGAAGTTGTCAAAGAGGGGTCTAATACGTGTGAAATATTGTTTAGAGAGGGATAACAACCTAGAGAGAGATTCTAGAGAGAGAAAGGGGATCTAAACTCAATTCTTGTATCTTTCTCATCTCCAATGAAGATTTCTTGGATCATTGCATTGTTACTTGATTAGATATGGGATCACATAAAATGTCTCCTCATGAGGACTGAGAAGTTATGACAGTACTGATGCTTTGTTGAGCCAAATATTATGCCATCATGATATCATTATTTTCCTTTTTAATAAATAAGGTTGTGTCTATCTTACCTTTGGAAAAACCTGACTTTACCAAGAAAGTAGAGAGTGCATCGTACCAGGCTCGCGGAGCTTGCTTAAGGCCATTGAGGGCCTTGTCTAAGATGTAGATGTGGTGAGGCTTCGAGTACTCCACGAACCCTTCAGGTTGCGATACGTAGACTTCCTCCTTTAGCTTGCCGTTTAGAAAAGCGGTCTTCACATCCATCTGGAAGATCGTGAAGTTCTCGTGGACAGCGTAAGCGAGGAACATTCGGATTGCTTCGATGCAAGCAACCGGGGCGTACATCTCGTCGTAGTCGATGCCTTCTTGTTGACGGTAGCCCTTGGCCACGAGTCGTGCCTTGTGGCAAATGATGCTACCGTCTTCATCTGTTTTGTTCTTGAATACCCACTTTGTCCCCATCACCGTCTTGTTCGTTGGGCGTGGAACAAGTCTCCATACCCGGAGGCTCTCGAACTGGTTGAGTTCCTCTTGCATCGCGATCACCCAGTCTGGATCGTTGAGTGCTTCAGAGACGGGGGATGGTTCGATTCGGCAGAGAAATCCGGAGAAGAGGTAGAAGTTGGCAGAGGCACCTCTTGTCTGAACTGGTGTAGAGGGGTCGCCAATGACTTGGTGTAGCGGATGTGTGGGCGTTCATATGGTGGTGTGTGGAAGTGGTTGATTAGTTGCGTGCGATGTGTCCGGGTCCACATACTTACCGGGCGAAGATCTTGTACAACTTCAAGTGATGAAGGTCTGTTGTGCGGAGGAGCGGGTGCCGGATTTATGACAGGTTGGACAACCTCTGATGAAGAAGAAGGTTGATCTGTTCGAGTAGTGAAAGGCGAATCTGCAGCAGCGATTGTCGGAATGGGCGCAACAGTCTCCGGTGTGATAGCAGCTTCGGAATTAGTATCACTTGAGCTTTAGGGGTTCTCTGTAGAAACTGATGGAACGCTTGTAGATGGAGGCGGACCGGTTAGGTTCGCTGAGATTTCGAGTTGAGCGGCTCCAACCCTGTTATGTACAGTAACACTTGGATTAGGTGGATTAAAGAATTCATTGTAAAAGTGTTCAAATAGTAAATCTAAATCAGAAAGATGTGATTTTGACGTAGAAGCATTATTTGGATTTACTGGGATTTGTGCAGATCCCGAACGAGAATATTAGGAAGCTAACATACCAGTTAAACGGGTTTTGAACTGAGTTGTTCAAAAGCCAAATCAGCCGCTTCGTCATATATCACGTTTACACTCTCGATGACGGTCTTGGTGCGCTTGTTGTAAACGCGATACGCTTGAGCCTGCGACAAGTATCTGATGAATACTCCTGCATCTGCTTTCGGGCCGAACTTTCCGAGGTCATCCTTGTCGTTCATGACATAGCATGTGCATCCAAAGGCGTGGAAGTACTTGATGTTGGAAATGCGATTGTTGATGATCTCGTATGGCATCTTGTTGAACCGCTTATTGAGGATTGAACGGTTTTGCGTGTAGCATGCGGTTGCAACAGCTTCGGCGCATAAAAACAACAATAGCTTTGACTGGGATTGCATTGTGCGAGCATCTTCTACCAACATGCGGTTACGCCTTTCCATGACTCCGTTCTGCTGAGTAGTTCGTACGGCGGAGAATGTGTGGGTGATCCTAACCGAGGTGAGGTAGTCATCCAATGTATGGTTCTCGAATTCCGTGTCGTTGTTCGTCCGAATGGTCTGGACCAGTTGTTGAAGATTCAACTGGATCGTCTTCAGGTGGGTGATGATCAGCTCCGAAATTTCGTCCTTGGAGTGCAGAAATTTCACCTATGTGAACCTTGAGTAGTCGTCGACTATCACCAGAACGTACTTCTTGTGGTTGATGCTCTGAACACGCATCGGTCCACATAGATCTATGTGGATGAGCTCGAGGGACCTTGACGTTCTCGGAGTGGCCTTCGGCTTGTAAGATGCTCGCTTCATCTTTCCCATTTTGCATGCTCCACATAGTCTATCTTTCTCAAATATGAGCTCAGGCATGCCTTTAACGTGTTCGCCTAGCACCAGTTTGTTGATTTTTTTGAAATTCAGGTGCGATAGCCGTCAATGCCAGATCCAGACTTGCTGAGTGTTGGCCTTTGATATCAGGAAGACTGATTCGTCGGTCATTAGAGAGGAGAGGTCGATGGTGTAGAGGTTGGTTTTGCGTGTTCCAACCAACAGCTCCTTTCCGTCTTCAGTGCGAACGCTACACCTTCTGGCTTTGAAGTTGACCTCTAAATCTTTGTCGCAGAATTGCCCGATGCTGAATAAGTTGTGTCCTAACCTGGCGACATATTAAACTTTCTTGATGGTGATGTTCTCTTGAACGATGTCTCCATACCCCATGATGGGTGCTTTGTCGTCGATGCCAAACCTCACGTTGCCGCAATATTTTTTCGGTGAAGTTCGTGAGAAGCTCCTTCCTTCAGGTCATGTGCTTGGAGCATCCTGAATCTAAGTACCAAACATGACCGTTCTATAAAAACGAGTTTAAGCATTTTTAGGTACCCATTTGAAAATGGGTCTTGGAGGGTTAAGTTTAGCACCTGTTTTGGGAACCCATTTTGAATTGGGCTCCCGTTTTGGTTTACGTGATTTACTCTTAGGACGAGAGTTACAAACATGATATGAGCCAAACCAATCAGATGCATAACGATTATCAACAAAGTCATTCAATCCACAAGTTGAGCAACATAGACAATCATGAGATAACTGAATCAATTGCTGAATTGAATAAAGTCTTAACGGAAATTCAATACTTTGTTCAACCAAATTATTTGAATCACTCAAATCACCATTATCAATGTTCTTCCTAGAATTGAAAACAAAATTAAATGACTTTGACTGCGGCTTGTTCTCTTTCGATCCTTTAGCTACCCACTTTTGTTTGGCATTTTTGGCCTGACCATTTTTATATGAAAAATCATTAAATTCATGGTCAGTAGAGCTTGAGTAGTAGGGATGTATATCTTGGGGTCGACCGGTTTGTTTCTGTTTCTGTGAACATCTTTTGGATTTGGATGTGTTTTTAGAAACATCGTTCTCAGATCGGGTTTTAGGTGCGGATGTAGAACATTAGCCCTTTTAAAATTTTACCAGTCGATCAACCATCTTTGAAAGAAAATCGGTATGGCTTGGAAGAGGTTTATCGAATTCAAACTTTGAAACCTCCTCATCTGAACAAATGTTGGAATTCATAAACGCTGAAAAATCAATTTCACTTTCGGATAGAACATCATTAGGTGAAGGATGTGAGGAACAATTTGGAACTGTGTTTTGAAAATAATCAGTTGCGGAAGCTTTTTGAAAATCAGAATTGAAATTCTTTAGCAAACATATTACTTGAGGCTCTTTTCCTTTTCTTGAAGAGATTTTGTTTATAAAAGCCTTACAAGAAGATGTATCTAATGAGTTGGAGGAAGGTTCAGGCAGAGTGACTTTCTCGTTTTGAAGTCGGTCAAACTTCTCTTGAAGTTTGCCCTTACTCACCTGCTCGTGCATCACATCTGTTGCCAAAGCAAACAGTTTGGATGTGAGCCGTTTGCTTTCTGCCTGAAGGGCTTCCCTTTCCTCAACAGATACATATTCTGTTTTTGTGGAATTGACACCCTCAAGTTTGGATAAAATCTCTTGTTTTCCCTTTTGAAATTTAATCCTTTCCTGCTCAAATGATTCCTCTAACTGAACTATTTTCATTTCTGAAACAAAAGGTGGAACATAACGTTTATACTCGTCCTTCTCTGTTTTAGGTTCAGTTGTTGGGACCGAATCTTTTTTCGAGGAATCTTTGGGCTGAGCAACTTTATAGCCGTCAAAGTACTTATTTAATATGTACTTGGATTTCTTTTTCTTATAAGATGTGTTAAGAACTTCGTACGCAAAAGGTAGTTGCATTTTAGTTGTATGCTTGCATTTATATTCCTCACTTTCCTCTTCCTTCTCATTGAGTGGTCCCGTCCATTTGATTTTATACTAGTGATATCTTTTATCAAGGCCTAGAAAATTGAACTCGTATAAAGTAGGCCTCTTCGATAAAATCTTTTTCAAATATTGTGGGTTGTCGTACCCAATTACCCATTCTGAGTTAAAGTAACAGAAATCCTTAGGTTTGTTCAGATGGATCGTTTGATCAGTTTGAGATCGTTTGTAAAGTTTAAGCTCAAGATCTTTTATTTTTGAAACAAGGTTTTTGATTTCTATTTATAGAGAAGAGCATTGATAGACAATCTCATATTTCTCATTCTCACACTGGTCAAGCTTTGTGTTTAAATCATATATTTTGTCATGAAAGTCTTTTGGTGCAATCGAAAGATTTGCACACTTTTCTTTTAGATTAGAGTTATCAGACTTCAGCTTTTCTGTGACCTTTATTTGAACATCTAGCTTTTTTTAGAGAGGTTATTTCAAGTAGTTGTTCATTTGTGGTAGCTTTATTGGAATCTACTCTTTGAACAAGTAAATGTATCTGATCCATTACGGCTTGATGGATGGGAGTACATACCTGACAAGAATCTCCGAGATCTGGAGGAGGAGTATGACTGCCCATGAAGCACAGATGAGCATCATCATCTTCAGTATCACTTTCATCGTCAGATCGAGTAAGCCAGTGGTCATCCTCAACCATCAGTGCTTTGCCAGCTTCTTTATGTTGTGCTAAAAGCAGCTTTGCCTTGTAGTATTCAGCATTGCGAACGACAAGCTTTCGACAGTCTTTGGCAAAATGGCCCAGTTTGCCACAGTTGTAGCACTTGACTGGCTCGTCTTTGTTCTTTGCTTCGGGCTTGTGCTCGTACTTTTCCTTGTGATCAGACGGTTTGGCCTCATCGGATCTTCTTTTCCTTTCGTACCTCTCTTTGTAATCATGGCGCTTGTTAGTAGTGGTTGAATAGCGCTGATTATTGGAAGACGACTTCTTGAATAAATACTTCTTTTGAAAGGATTTAGAGATAAAGGTCATGGCTTTCTTATCTCAGTCAGCTCGGGATCTGAATCACTTTCCTTGGGTTCCTCCTCTTCAGGTTCAGATTCACTAGATACGGGGGTTCTTCTTGAGTTTCGGCTAGATGACTTACCGCGTTCGTTAGAAACGAGGGTGAGTGGATCATCTTGATGCTCGGGTGATTTCTGAGTGCCCATCAACTCTAAAAATTCATCCTCGTCTTGCATGAGCATTTCTTACAGCTCATTGATGGGAACATTCTCTATGAGGTGGTTGTGTCTGATATGAGATGCAAAGGTCTTCCACTCGGGCATAAGGTTGTTCAGAAATTTGAGGCCATTTTCAGTATTGGATCGCGTGATCTTGTTCTTTTGAAGATCGTTCAGTAGTAGGCATAAGAGTTCATTTGTCTCGGTCAATGATTCACACTTCCGCTATTTGAAACCATCACATCGATTGATGCAATTGTTAACTTTCAGCTGATTCCCAACTTTGCTACCGTTCATCATCTTTGCAACTTGATCCCACATTCCTTTAGAAGTGTCTTTGTAACAGTCAATTGCTGTGTATATCTCATTCGGCAGACTTTGAACCAGATATCTCTTGGCATGCTTCTCCTCATTTAATATGTTCTTCTCATCATCGGTCACCTGGGAGTATGACTTAGGTGTTGGTAGTTCTTGGGTACCATCGGCTTGAGCTGGAACAACTTGCATTGGAGTCTCCTGAGGACCTTCGGTAAGGGCTTCCCAGATGAACTCGTAGTTGTCCTTGGACTCGATGAAAGTCAGGAACCTGTCTCGCCATTGTGCGTATTCGTCTCGATAGAGAATCGGAGGCTTGGAGTCGGTACCGATTGCAAGAGCGTCACGAGACATAGTGATATGCACTAACGTGATCTTCAGACAGTGTAGGTTCGATCTAAGGTAAAAACTTAATTCAAGGAACTAAGAGTGAGTATCCTAACGCAAATTCTAAGAGTGACAGGTGATAACAGGTAAGTTTGACTAAATCAGCAAAGTACCCGGATAGGAATCCAGATAGTGATGTCTGGATCGGAAGTGTCCGTATCCGGATGTGATTGAAGTGTTCGAACAAAATAAATCAGTTAACCGGATAGATAAGTATCCGGTAAAACAAGTGACCGGATAAAACAAAACAAAAAAAAATACCCAGAAAAAGGACTTACCGGATGGGATGGGTGTCCGAACAAAATAAGAGTTGCCGAATGCACTAGGTTACCAGAAAGAGATACTTACCGGATGAATCAGTGTCCGGGTAGAGAGGTCCAGGAAGTGAGACTTACCGGAAACAGGGTTTCCTGGAAAGAGGCGTTGTCCGGATAGAATGGACTTACCCGGGAAGAATTGAACTGACCGGATGGGTACGTCCGGATACTGAGGGTACCCGAATAGACACGAAAAACTTACCGGATGGAATGCAGACTTCCGGACACGACGGTTGTGCGTGCAATTCAGATCTGCAATGAATTAGGGTTGCTCGATTTCTTTCCTGAAAGGTTAGTAAATGACCCAAAACACGAAAACAATCGAACCCTATCGATTTCTAAGCAAAAACAAATGATTTTGATAAAAATTCAAGAACGGGGACTAAAACTCAAGAACACAAGGTTTTGCATAAAAATCACTCTAACGATCAAATTACCCACTAAAAAATTGCAGAAACCTTAACAAGACTAGCAATAAACGATTTTGATGAGTGGATTCTAACGATTTTGGCAAAATCACAAGAATGAAAATCTTAGAAACAAATGGCAGTCGACAAAAACCTTACCAGGATACTTTTAGAAACCTTGAATCGATATGTCTGTTGGCTCTGATACCAATTGTGGATCCCAGATTAGTGCAATAACAATAAAATCAATAAGCAATAGCAAGAACAATTGTTAATTTCAAGTTGTCATCCATCTATTTCATTCAAAGGTTTAATCACCGTTCAGAGAGTTTTACAATTCAGAATTATGAACGATTAACCTAAAAATAGGTTTAACTCTAACTATTTATACCTTTTAAGGTATTTACACTTTTCACCCTTGAACTTCAACATAAATTTGACCCTAACATGTGAAGTGTGTGCTATATTGGCGTGTAAAAGCTTGCAGAAAAATCATGGGAGATCTCTGATTTATAGGAGAATAGTACACAAGAGTCAACACACTAGCTAATGAGATTCTGCCACATGGACAAATGTGAGAGAAGGGTTGATGTTCAATGGGTCTTGAATTCATCAAGTGTTGATGTCATAGAGATGTCCGCACTAGAGCTTCTGAGGTCTTCTACAAAGGTTATGAGCTTCGCCTCAGAGGCTCTGTGCTCTGATACTTCTTGGTCTAAGGTCTTTTTCTGTAGATCATCACTTCGGCAGAGGCTTGCTTTTATAGGCGCAAAAGTTTTCTGTGACCAGATGACTCGCTCTTTTTACAATATTTTGATAAGATAAATTGGGGCTAACAATTTTCCCCTAAGTATTGAAAAAAAAGTTACAAGTGATACCCTAGAAAGCAAGAGGTTTAAAAGTTACCTCTGTAAAAGATTTTCATTAAGGATAATTGAAGAATTACAGGATACAGAAATTGATAATGTTCCTATCTAGGAAAGTCATCTATGGGCTCTGGGGAGTTGTTTTTTCAGAATGTTGTAGATACGCATGATGGTTTTGAATTTGAAAGTTGCATCGATGTCACAGATGATCAGATAGGTTGGTCCATTGGGACCGCTCTTTGATCCTTTCTTCTGTAGAATGCCTTTTCTGGACTTCTGAAGGGTCACTGTAGAGTATTTGACATAATTGATAGGCCTAAAGAGTTTGTTATCCCCAACTTCGTTCTTGTAGACATAGCCAAAATTTGGTTCAATGATCACAGAGTCTTCTTCCTCTAGCTCTATCAAATCCATCTCTTCATCAGGTTTTGTGATGGATAGCTTCTCAACACCTAGATCCAGAGCTAGTTAGAAGTCCTTGTAGCTGTGGAGCTTGACCGATTTTCCCATGGCTTCAACTATGGCTCTATTAGCCATACCAAATTCCTTTTTCTTTTCTATCCTCTGCATGGTGTAGCCATATATCTGGGAAGGTCGTATACGCAGAGGTTGTCGAGATCTGCATCTGAGAAGACACACTTTGACCCATCTTCCCATTCAACATGGTACTTGCAGTACATACGGTTTCTTCCTGGAAATGAGTGGAGGGTTATGCGAAGGACAGTTCTGATGTCACTCAGAGAGAAAACCTCTTCTACGGGTAAGGCTTCTTCTCTTTGAGTCTGATTTTGAGCTCTTCTGCCATCAAGGAATTAATCTGTACCATTGGTGGTTCTATGACATCTCTTCCATCCGCATTGTAGAGGTACTTGTGTATTTGCTCTGGATAGTTTGACTCTTTTTCTCTATGTCGTGAGATGGGGTTAAGTCTCAGAGAGTCTAGAAACTTCTTCACTTCAGCAACTTTGTCCACTTACTCAGAGGTCATAGGCTCTTTGCCTTTCCTAGAAGGCATTGTCTAGAGGGGTTTGGGTAGTTCGAAGGGCTTGGAGTTGTCGAAGTGCTCTGTAAAGAATTCTTCTTTGGGGTTTGTAGAGTCTTTTGAAGTTCTATAGAGGGTGGTTTGGGTGCAGAGGTGGGTTTGGTTGCAGAGGGTGTAGGAATGGGCTCTCCATCTGTGGTTTGGGTGGCTTGGCTGCTAAGGATTTTATTCTTATCTTTGGATGGGGCTTGGCAACAGTGGTTTTGGTTTCTAAGGGTTTGGTGGGGGAACCTGTGGTTGAGGTTTGTTTTGGGGTTGAGTTTGGATTTGGGTTGGAGTTGCCATGGTTTTTGGCTGGTGTTGGGGTTCCACAGAGGCTTGGGTTGTGGCAGAGGTTCTTTGCCTTGTGCTTCTTGGCTTGGTTGGGGGTTGGGTGGAGGATGGAGCCGCAGAGGATATGAGGTTAACTCTGATGGGTTCTTCTGTGCTCCTTTTCTCCCTCTTTTGATGACCACTCGAACTAGAGCCATCATGGTCATGATCATCAAACTTTCGTTTCTTCTATGCTTTTGTCTGGCATGAAGTTTGAGCTTTCCTCTTCTTCTTAGGTAGATAGGTGGTGGCTTCCTTGATAACGTCCACTACATCTTCAATTAGAAATTCACCTTTGCTCACCTCTCTATCTGTTTTGAATTTTAACTTCGCCATAGTGGTTTTAAAGTCTTTGGTGTAAGAGGCAGCAACAGTTATGAAAGCCTAGACGAAACCACACACCTCTAAGATCATTTGTTTTCCCAACTCTTTCAGTTGTGCCTTGGTCATATAGTCTTATGGAAGCACTGGCACTGCTTGGCTCTGGATTCTCTATTGAATGTTCTGCAGAGCCTTTTCCACGTCTATGGCTGTAACAGATGGATTAGGTTCTGAGGAGAAGATTCGACCCTTCATCGCCTCTGACAGGGACTTGGCTAGCTCGGAAGGCGTTTGAAGCTCGGAAGAAAAGGAGTTCAACTTATTTTGCAGTTCATCGACAGAGGGATTTGAGCTTTGCGATGGTTGACGATGCAGTTCTGTGATCTTTGCAGAGTTTGTCTTGAGCTCAGTGGAGATGGAATCCACCTTAGTATGAAGTTTTGCGATTGATTTGCTCTTGGACTCTGCACAAGAAGTCACTAAGCTCTTCAACTCAGTGAAGTTTCTCTCCATAGAGGTGGCGAAGGTTTGGAACTCATCCTTCGTTACATTTGGAGAAAGGGTAGCCTCTATCCCAACACATGGGCCAGAGTTTGTTCTCGTTCCTGGAACACCTGTATTGGTTCCATAGGGTTATACAAGTTAGTTTGTAGAAGGGGGTTGAATATAAACACACAAGAATATATAGTTTTCTAAATTGTTTATTGATAAATCAAAACAATTTACAGTTTGTTGCGGAATAAGATTAAGTACAAGACCTAATCTAAACAAACTATGAGAATCACTAAGTATTCTTGCACTAAGAATAAGAAAGTAAGAATGAAAGAAAATTAAGGATACTTTTCTTAAGACACAAAGTAGTTCAGGGTTGACCGCCTTCGAAATGAAGGAGCATTCCTCCTATTTATACTACATGCTTTTAATGCATGTCAGGAGGACTTTACACGTGTCATCATTTGGTTGGGTGCATGCTTCTGACTTTTGCAAACATGCTTTTGGCCGCATGGTGAACAGTATAGTGGCATATTGGTTTGTACGATTCTGGACAAAGGCATGTCCCTCTGACAAATCGTACAAAAGTGTACAAGGGGATAAGACAAACATTTCTTGTAGAGCAGGCTTCATGATCAGCGATCGCTAAGTTGATCTTCATCAGTAAGACTTGATGAAGGCCAGCTCTCGTTGAAGTCTTCTACTTGAAATATCGCTTGTTGTGGACTTGTCTTGGTTTCACTAATATCCGCATCAGATCATTAGTAGACTTGTCACTTGTTCATCAGCTTTGTCTTCGATTCAACGATGAATTCCTTTGTCGCAAAACTTTTCTTCTGGGATTACAAATAAACATTTACAGACGAGCAATCAGTGATGTACATTTATCACTGAGGAATAATGAAGGACAATGGTTACCCATCAGTGATACTGAACAGACTCAGTATTTTATCGTTGATGGTGAAACACTAATACATAATGTTTACTTATAACTTTCACTAAGTGATTCTAAGGGTCATCATCAAATCACTGAAGGGTTTGGATCAACAATCTCCCCCTATTTGATGATTACAAAGCAACATAAGAAAATTGCTAAGTATAAAAACATAAGGATAAAAAGGACTCATATATGTGTGTCCCATTTACTGTTTTCAGGAATCTTTTTCAGTACTGATGGAGGAAAGTACTTCATTGAAATTTTTCATTAAATCTTCGTAAATGATTACAAGGGAAGATGGAAAAACTACAAGTACAATGAAATAAGTTACAAGTACAAAAAGTTAAACTGATAAAATAGAAGAATACAAAGAAGATCTATCAGCTAGTAAGGTTCATCTTTGAAGAGCATTTCGTCAAAGGCGTTTGTATTTGGGATCATCCAATCAGGGACTACTTCTCCCTGTTGTCATCTTAGTTTAGCTTCATTCAGTACTTAAGGCTTCAGAAAGAGTCCGGGTCTTGTTAAATCACACCAATGGATTAGGTCTCTGAGTTGGTTCAGTGGGCAAATAGGTAATTCTGAAAAACATTGAAAGCATTTTCTACCAGTCCAGTCGAAGAAGAAAATTATGAGGGATCGCTTACCACTCGACTAGGAATGAAAGGTTCATCCAGTGGCAGTGATAGGTTCAGGGCTGATAAGTCAGGTGGAGGTGCGAGCACTGCTTCCCTTGAGAATTCTATCCCTGTATTGTTTTGGATAGCAGGCCCTGAGGAAGAGGAGGCACGTTTCTTCTTTACAGGTCTTTGGCTTTGGTGAAGCGTTGGAGGAGGAGGCACGTCAATCACTGAAGATACTCTTTCGATCATCTTGTTTAGGAATTTTTTGACAAAAGGCTTGAAGCTTGACCTTGATCGTTGAATAACATTCCTTACCTCTAACCATTCATCCAATCCATTGTTTTCAATCTTTGATAAGTAACATACCTTCGTATCCCCGTTTTCCCTGATCACCGTGATTTCTATTATTGGAACACCCTTTACCGTTCTTCCTTTCAGGTTGCCTTTCAAGATTCGACTGGGATGTTATCTGAAATCTACCTTCTTCTTGCACCAGTTCAGAGTAGTGTCGCTGACATTTTCCTTCTTTTGAGATCTCTTACCAGCCTCCTTAAGTAACTCTTCTTGTACATTCAGAGGGAATCGATTCAGCTTCTTATCAGCAACTGAGCGCTGAGTAACCATGAGAGCAAATTCTTTGTCTTTGATTATTGCCTCTTGGTTCTCAGCAAGCATCTTCTCAGCCCTGATGGATTCTTCGATCTCTTCAGGTGACAAGAAGGCAAGGCTGGCTGGAGGAGTGACTTTGAAGCGCTGACTTTCTAGCTGATGAATCATCGTTGTTCTTCTTTGAAGTTCATCATCCTCTGACCATTGAGGTGGTCGAGAGGGTCTGTTTGTGTGCGATAGCAGCTCTTCTTCTTCTTCTTCTTGATCATCAGTCTCAATCGCTGAGACTAGGATTATTGGAGTGGCATTAGCTATAGAAGTTGAGATTATTTGTCGAGGTTGGGGAGTTTCAGCTGGTTCCTCAAGCAGGGGAGAGGACTAGATGAATCAAAATAACATTGAGTTAGATCCTTTGAAGGTAAAAAAAAGATAGAGAAAAATGGATAAGTGTTTGAGGAGATGGGTTTGAGGAGAGAGTGTATAGAAGCATAGTAAGGGATCAGTGAGAGTTTGGCAAGCTCTCAACTTTGTAGAGAATTGCCAAGTTCCCTGAAGGAGCAAGTCCCTTCTGTTTTCCCTTGGGAGATTTCTTGGTAGGAGACTTCTTTGTCGTCTCCCCTGCTTCATTGAAGACTACCCCTTTGGACTCAGGCACCCTGATGGCAGCAGGATGGAACCAGCAATCTGGTTCATCATCATCATCGTCATAGCCACCAGGGTGTGATGAGGGTTCTTCATCAGAAAATTCCACCCCCTCTTCCTCCTCTTCATCCTCTTCTTCTTCAGAAGGGATTTCAACAGTTTCAGGCACGGAGAGAGATGCGGGAGGAGTGGGTTCCATTTCTTCCTCTTTCTCCCCCTCAGTTTGAGAGGGATCTTCTTCAACGTTTTCCTCCCCCTCAACACGGGAAGGGTCTTCTTTAGAGATCTTCTCTCCCTCTTTGTCATCATCAACATAGGGGGAGGTTCAGGAACATCAGTAGTAGCAACAGAGGTATCAGCAGCCCTGTCTTCTAGGCTAAGGGAAGCTGATATTGAGGCCTTAGCAACCTCAAGTGTATTAACTCTGTCTTCGAGGCCATAGATAGTTGAGGTGACCTGAAGAATGAAATATGTTGACATTTCCAACTTGGAGCGGTCCTCCGCAGTGAAGTAGGAGACAAGGACCGTTGGAGCATTCAGTTGGTCCAGGATTTGAGATAAAAGGTTGTTGGAGTTATCAACCTTAGAAGTAAGATTACCTACCTGGCCACTGAGTGCTGAGACCTCCCCTTGCAGAGACCCGACATCGTTGCTGAGAGTTGAGACGTTGGAGGTGAAGGCTTGGATGGAGGATGAGTTGTGGAAAACATCCTTTTGAAGAGTTTGCACCTCTTCTTTCAGCGTTGAGATTTCTACGCTGTCAGCCTTGGCAGAAAGAGAGGTGGAGATATCCTTCAGTGCTTCGCCGGTAGAGTTCACATCGATGGTGTTGTTGGTGAGATCCGTTGAAAGCGAATTCACCTTATCACTGACATCCTTGAGGGATGCAGTGATTGTGCCCAAGTTTGGACTTGTAACAGAAAATAAATTTTGAGCAAAGGAAAGCTCAAAAGAGGGAAGTGTTTTAGGAGGGATATAGGAAAGTGTTGACTTTATTTTTATGTTGTATTCAAGATTGCTTGCTTAAATTATAAAAGCCCAAATTGTATTTGTGGGCTTTAGTGGCTAATGGGCTTAGGCCTTAAAACCTAATTATTTAATGTGTAATTTGTTATAGTTTTAGGTTAAGCCTCAAAATCTCCTAGCCTCCATTTGAAAGAGTCAGACGTTGAGAGAGAGAGAGAGAGAGAGCTTCAATAGTAAGAGAATGTTCATCAATCCTATCTTGTACACTTCTCTTTATCAGCCAATACAAAGATTATTGCTATTATTATTGTTACTTGTTGTATCTGGGATCCTACAATTGGTATCAGAGCCAAACAGATTCTAATTTGTGCTTCAATCCATTGATTTTTATCAATTTTTGAGAGATTATTGTGTTTTTTGTGCAAAGTTGAGAGTTCTTCAAGTTCTTCATCTTTTTGGTTGGTTTTGGCCATTAGAGTTTTTCTACTGGTTTAGAATCGATCAAGGGTTGTTAGTAGATAATACCTGAGTGTTTTATTCGGCAAAATCACTAGGTTTGTAGCTCAGTTTGTGCATCCACTCAATTTTCGGAGTTTTAAACTTTTATTTTTCTGAACTATGTTTTGCTTCGAAAACCCATTTTCTGTTGGTTTTTGGACAAAACTCGAAGAATTAAAGTTGTCCAGAATATCCTTGTTCAGCTACCTACCAAATTTCAGCTCAATCTGATAAGATTCGAAAAATTGACTCAGTTGCACAAATTCTACTTCTCACGAAGTATCTGTTAACGATCCGACATTTTTTTAAATTTTCAAGTAACAATATCTCAAGACTAAGATTTAGCGTTGATGCTGATGCTCATTATTATTCTAAGCTCAGTACTAATTTTCGCAAGATAATTCCTACTCTTGAGAAAGAACTAGAAGAAAGGAACAAGAGCATTCTTATTGGTTCAGATAAGATTGCTAACCTTGAAGAATCAGGTAAACTCCTAAACTGTGAAAATATTGAACTGAAAAGGAATTTATCTGAGTCTGAACAAGAGAAGAAAAGACTTGAACTTAAATGTTTAAATTTTTCTAATCTAATTTCTAATTTTGAAAAGCTTGTAATTTGTGAAAAATAGAACTTTGAAAATGAAAGAAAATATTTTGAAACAAAGTTTGTGAAGCTTTCTAACAAATTATATGATTTAGAAAAGACTCTTGAAAAAGAGTGGAAAGAGTCTGATCTTGAAAGAAACGAGTTTGAGAAGAAGAAGATTGAAGGATTTCAAACAAAATGTTTGAAAGATGATTTTGAGAGAGAAAGAAAAGTTTTTAAAGCTAAAATGTCCAAATTGACAAAAATACTCTCTTTTTTGTCAACTAAGGTCATGTTGGAGAAGAGGTATAAATCTGATCTTCAAAAGATGTTTGATGAGAATTTAAAAGAAAATGATGTTATAGCTAAAAGGCTTAAGAAATTTGACTTAGCAAACTCTTGTGCTGATAATACAGATAATCTTGTTTTCAAAAGAGTGAAAATGGTTTGGAAAGTCAAAAGCTCTACTCCTGTAAAAAATGCTCTAAAGCCTTTTGTTTCTGTTTCATCTCATCACTCATATAACTGTAAATGCTTTAATTTTCTGTTTCAATTGAAAAACCATTTCTCTAATTCAAACTGTGTTCATAATGGGTCATTTCAAAAGGAAAATTCAAAGACCCATAGTATGAGATTTCATAGGGAGGAACCTGGCAAACCAGCAAAGACTGGCAAACTAGAGGACCTGAAGACAGCTCCAAATCCTAACAAAATAGGACCTATTTGGAAATGGGTACCAAAAGTTCTTTGATCTGTCTTGCAGGTAAATGGACTCCTTAATACATCTGTTAAGGACTCACACTTAAGAGGATAATGGACTCTTAAACACTCAGTTTAAGACTCATCCTTCAAAGGCAATTGATTTATGTGCACAACAATACAGAACTCAGTCTTAAATCAGATTTAATAACATCATGCTGACAGATTTGCGATGCTGTAGTAAATTGATCATATCTCACTGATCAATACACCAATTGATGCAATTCAAAAGGCCCTGAATTTAAAACACATTGGTGAACAGCTTTCGTGTTTTGAGAATTCAGATATTCGAAACTTAGAAAGGTCATATGCATCGTTGAAGTAGACAACAGTGTGCTGATACAAAGCTGTTGAACAGATCTGCGCGACTGTGGTAAATCAACCATATATTTTTCGTCCGAGCTCCAAAAGAAGTGATTCTAGATGCTCTGAAAAGATAACAAACCAATGCACACTCTTTATGTTTTGAGTTTTTGCAAACTCCAGATCTATCATGGTCTAAATTAGTGTCAAAGTTAGTGTAACATTTCTGTTAAGCTGCTGCCGAGCCGCGACCAAACCTCTGCCGAGCAGCGACCAACCTCTGCCGAGCAGTGACCAACCTCTGCCGAGCCACGACCAGACCGCTGTCATGCCTTGCCAAGGCTTGCCAAACCTCTGTCGAGCCTTTGTCAAGCCGTGATCATTCTTTGTCGACCACTCAGACCAACTTCTGGCGACAACACAAGCTTTGGCTCAGACTTTTGTGACCACCCTCTGTGGTACTGTTCACCACAGAGCCTCTGGGAAATCTGACAGAGCCTCTGTGGACTGAACCTCTGCGACTGAACCTCAGAGCCAGTAGCCCAACTTCTTAGTACTTGTTGTCAGCTTTACGCACCGGTCGTATTCTCAACAGAACTCCCTCCTCGAAGCTCCGAATTTGATGAGTCCAGATGCGTTGGATTCCAAAGACACAGATGAACAATTTTCGTGTTTTGAGATTGATCTGAATCAGTGTTCTTCTTGGTCAGAATCTCTGCTAAACTCAGTATACATCTGCTGGACAGAAAGTTGTGTTTCACTAAAATCATCATCAAAGCTCTGTGAAGTTTTCAGAGACTCAAAAGATCAGAACCAGTCTTGAAGATCAAAGTTCATGTAGATCACAAAGAAGACCTCTGTCAGCACTTGATCAACCTCTGTCGACACGAGATCAGCTTCTGTCGACACGAGATCAGCCTCTGTCGGCACTGCGATCAACCTCTGTCGCACCCTCTGCCAGTACCTCAGATATGGTAGTTCAGAGTTTTTACTGGTATTTCTAAACTCTGACCCCCTGCACTTTTTTTTATTTTGATTTATCAATGCTTTTGGATATTCCTAACAAATGAGGCACCCTGATGGCAGCAGGATGGAACCAGAAATCTGGTTCATCATCATCATCGTCATAGCCACCAGGGTGTGATGAGGGTTCTTCATCAGCAAATTCCACTCCCTCTTCCTCCTCTTCATCCTCTTCTTCTTCAGAAGGGATTTCAACAGTTTCAGGCACGAAGAGAGATGCGGGAGGAGTGGGTTCCGTTTCTTCCTCTTTCTCCCCCTCAGTTTGAGAGGGATCTTCTTCAATGTTTTCCTCCCCCTCAACATGGGAAGGGTCTTCTTTAGAGATCTTCTCCCCCTCTTTGTCATCATCAACATAGGGGGAGGTTCAGGAACATCAGTAGTAGCAACAGAGGTATCAGCAGCCCTGTCTTCTAGGCTAGGGGAAGCTGATATTGAGGCCTTAGCAACCTCAAGTGTATTAACTCTGTCTTCTAGGCCAGAGATAGTTGAGGTGGCCTGAAGAATGAAATCTGTTGCCATTTCCAACTTGGAGCGGTCCTCCGCAGTGAAGTAGGAGACAAGGACCGTTGGAGCATTCAGTTGGTCCAGGATTTGAGATAAAAGGTTGTTGGAGTTATCAACCTTAGAAGTAAGATTACCTACCTGGCCCCTGAGTGCTGAGACCTCCCCTTGCAGAGACCCGACATCGTTGCTGAGAGTTGAGACGTTGGAGGTGAAGGCTTGGATGGAGGATGAGTTGTGGAAAACATCCTTTTGAAGAGTTTGCACCTCTTCTTTCAGCGTTGAGATTTCTGCGCTGTCAGCCTTGGCAGAAAGAGAGGTGGAGATAACCTTCAGTGCTTCGCCGGCATAGTTCACATCGATGGTGTTGTTGGTGAGATCCGTTGAAAGCGAATTCACCTTATCACTGACATCCTTGAGGGATGCAGTGATTGTGCCCAAGTTAGGACTTGTAACAGAAAATAAAATTTGAGCAAAGGAAAGCTCAAAAGAGGGAAGTGTTTTAGGAGGGATATAGGAAAGTGTTGACTTTATTTTTATGTTGTATTCAAGATTGCTTGCTTCAATTATAAAAGCCCAAATTGTATATGTGGGCTTTAGTGGCTAATGGGCTTAGGCCTTAAAACCTAATTATTTAATGTGTAATTTGTTATAGTTTTAGGTTAAGCCTCAAAATCTCCTAGCCTCCATTTGAAAGAGTCAGACGTTGAGAGAGAGAGAGAGCTTCAATAGTAAGAGAATGTTCATCAATCGTATCTTGTACACTTCTCTTTATCAGTCAATACAAAGATTATTGCTATTATTATTGTTACTTGTTGTATCTGGGATCCTACAATTGGTATCAGAGCCAAACAGATTCGAATTTGTGCTTCAATCCATTGATTTTTATAAATTTTTGAGAGATTATTGTGTTTTTTGTGCAAAGTTGAGAGTTCTTCAAGTTCTTCATCTTTTTGGTTGGTTTTGGCCAATAGAGTTTTTCTACTAGTTTAGAATCGATCAAGGGTTGTTAGTAGATAATACCTGAGTGTTTTATTCGGCAAAATCACTAGGTTTGTAGCTCAGTTTGTGCATTCACTCAATTTTCGGAGTTTTAAACTTTTATTTTTCTGCACTATGTTTTGCTTCGAAAACCCATTTTCTGTTGGTGTTTGGACAAAACTCGAAGAATTAAAGTTGTCCAGAATATTCTTGTGCAGCTACCTACCAAATTTCAGCTCAATCTGATAAGATTCGAAAATTTGACTCAGTTGCACAAATTCTACTTCTCACGAAGTATCTGTTAACGATCCGACATTTTTTTAAATTTTCAAGTAACAATATCTCAAGACTAAGATTTAGCGTTGATGCTGATGCTCATTATTATTCTAAGCTCAGTACTAATTTTCGCAAGATAATTCCTACTCTTGAGAAAGAACTAAAAGAAATGAACAAGAGCATTCTTATTGATTCAGATAAGATTGCTAACCTTGAAGAATCAGGTAAACTCCTAAACTGTGAAAATCTTGAATTGAAAAGTAATTTATCTGAGTCTGAACAAGAGAAGAAAAGACTTGAACTTAAATGTTTAAATTTTTCTAATCTAATTTCTAATTTTGAAAAGCTTGTAATTTGTGAAAAATAGAACTTTGAAAATGAAAGAAAATCTTTTGAAACAAAGTTTGTTAAGCTTTCTAACAAATTATATGATTTAGAAAAGACTCTTGAAAAAGAGAGGAAAGAGTCTGATCTTGAAAGAAAAGAGTTTGAGAAGAAGAAGATTGAAGGATTTCAAACAAAATGTTTGAAAGATGATTTTGAGAGAGAAAGAAAAGTTTTTAAAGCTAAAATGTCCAAATTGACAAAAATACTCTCTTTTTTGTCAACTAAGGTCATGTTGGAGAAGAGGTATAAATCTGATCTTCAAAAGATGTTTGATGAGAATTTAAAAGAAAATGATGTTATAGCTAAAAGGCTTAAGAAATTTGACTTAGCAAACTCTTGTGCTGATAATACAGATAATCTTGTTTTCAAAAGAGTGAAAATGGTTTGGAAAGTCAAAAGCTCTACTCCTGTAAAAAATGCTCTAAAGCCTTTTGTTTCTGTTTCATCTCATCACTCATATAACTGTAAATGCTTTAATTTTCTGTTTCAATTGAAAAACCATTTCTCTAATTCAAACTGTGTTCATAATGGGTTATTTCAAAAGGAAAATTCAAAGACCCATAGTATGAGATTTCATAGGGAGGAACCTGGCAAACCAGCAAAGACTGGCAAACCAGAGGACCTGAAGACAACTCCAAATCCTAACAAAATAGGACCTATTTGGAAATGGGTACCAAAAGTTCTTTGATCTGTCTTGCAGGTAAATGGACTCCTTAATACATCTGTTAAGGACTCACACTTAAGAGGATAATGGACTCTTAAACACTCAGTTTAAGACTCATCCTTCAAAGGCAATTGATTTATGTGCACAACAATACAGAACTCAGTCTTAAATCAGATTTAATAACAGCATGCCGACAGATTTGCGATGCTGTAGTAAATTGATCATATCTCACTGATCAAGACACCAATTGATGCAATTCAAAAGGCCCTGAATTTAAAAGACATTGGTGAACAGCTTTCGTGTTTTGAGAATTCAGAGATTCGAAACTTAGAAAGGTCATATGCATCGTTGAAGTAGAAAACAGTGTGCTGATACAAAGCTGTTTGACAGATCTGCGCGACTGTGGTAAATCAACCATATATTTTTCGTCCGAGCTCCAAAAGAAGTGATTCTAGATGCTCTGAAAAGATAACAAACCAATGCACACTCTTTATGTTTTGAGTTTTTGCAAACTCCAGAGCTATCATGGTCTAAATTAGTGTCAAAGTTAGTGTAACATTTCTGTTAAGCTGCTGCCGAGCCGCGACCAAACCTCTGCCGAGCAGCGACCAACCTCTGCCGAGAAGTGACCAACCTCTGCCGAGCCACGACCAGACCGCTGTCATGGCTTGCCAAGGCTTGCCAAACCTCTGTCGAGCCTTTGTCAAGCGTCTGTCAAGCCGTGATCATTCTTTGTCGACCACTCAGACCAACTTCTGGCGACAACACAAGCTTTGGCTCAGACTTTTGTGACCACCCTCTGTGGTACTGTTCACCACAGAGCCTCTGGGAAATCTGACAGAGCCTCTGTGGACTGAACCTCTGCGACTGAACCTCAGAGCCAGTAGCCCAACTTCTTAGTACTTGCTGTCAGCTTTACGCACCGGTCGTATTCTCAACAGAACTCCCTCCTCGAAGCTCCGAATTTGATGAGTCCAGATGCGTTGGATTCCAAAGACACAGATGAACAATTTTCATGTTTTGAGATTGATCTGAATCAGTGTTCTTCTTGGTCAAAATCTCTGCTAAACTCAATATACATCTGCTGGACAGAAAATTGTGTTTCACTAAAATCATCATCAAAGCTCTGTGAAGTTTTCAGAGACTCAAAAGATCAGAACCCGTCTTGAAGATCAAAGTTCATGTAGATCACAAAGAAGACCTCTGTCAGCACTTGATCAACCTCTGTCGACACAAGATCAGCTTCTGTCGACACGAGATCAGCCTCTGTCGGCACTGCGATCAACCTCTGTCGCACCCTCTGCCAGTACCTCAGATATGGTAGTTCAGAGTTTTTACTGGTATTTCTAAACTCTGACCCCCTGCACTTTTTTTTATTTTGATTTATCAATGCTTTTGGATATTCCTAACAAATGAGGAATCATCAAAGATGATTACCAACACCTTTTATTTTTACCGGATATCTGATTTCAAATTAAGCTTAAATGAGATTTAATGCTCAATTTGAGGGGGAGAATGCCAATCTGACCATGTACATCCAAAGGTAAATTTCTAAATCTTTAGACTCATTTTTAAAGAAGACTAACTTTAAAATGATAAAACCTTTCTAAAATGGTCAAACCACTTCTAGATGCTAAATGCTTTTTCTGATATAGAAGTTGGATTTTAAATGCTTTTCTGAGACTAAAAATAGTCAGTGTGTGGAACAATACAATCTTTAGGACAACAATTTCATGGGATCATTGTGTGAGCTTTATAGTACTTCTATGGATTACTTAAACCTGTGTTTCCTACCTAAGAAGTAAACCTTGAGTGTTTGAGAGGTGAAGGGTCTACATCAAAGAGTGGGGGAGATAACTCATCTGAGTTTTTCTCATTGTGCTTAAGAGGTAAAAATTGAAAAGAGAGTTTGGTTAGATGTGAGCTACATGATAAAAAGAAAGAGAGTGTGAGAACAGAGTCAAAAGAATTATATAACTCTGCACTAACTTTTTCTGAGCCGGGCTAGCCACAATACTGATTTATCACGATTCTTTGGTGATTATGATTGAAACAGGCAGTGAGCCTATGCCAACTCTTGACTTAACCCCACTAGCTACTCATTTTTTTCCCAACAAAGAAATGTTTCATTTTCCACGGGGAAGCAACATATATGCTATCCGATCTTTATTTCGAAGGTTGGATATTGAAAAGAAGGAAATCTGCCCCACCTTCACACTTCATTCATGCACATTGAGTCTGTGGAAACCTGTTATGTCCAAACACGTTTACACACTTTTGAGCCCAACATATCATATACATTTTCTTCCACACAATATCACGAATCTTTGTGATTCCCCATGCATATCTATGTGATATCGCCAGAACAGTTTGAGAAGTTTATTTTTTATAATTTTACTTCTATGATAACTGGAAGTCCTATCAGAGCTTCATATTTGTCAACTTTGGACATAGGCCACACAATTATTTTAATTGTTGTGATAACAGTTGTTATGTGCTTTTGTGTTAGATGATTACCCCTGGTTACTTGTTCTTTAATGTAGATTATCATGAGTCGAATGTGTTCTCTACTCTTCATCTCCTAGCTATTTATCTACCATCGGTTATTACTCAAACTTGTTATACAAGCTTCCGCACATCAAATCGTTCTCTGATTATTTGAGTTTAATCTTTGGGATACAACCGAGATCAAAAAGGTAAAGCAACAGTCAAGGGGGAGTATGCAACGATCAAGGGGGAGTTAAAGAAGGAATTGAAGCAACTGACTTTGTGGAAGATCGGGCTATTTTTAATCTTGGATACAAAGGGGGAGATTGTTGACTTTCTTTTTATGTTGTATTCAAGATTACATGCTTAAATTATAAAAGCCCAAATTATATTTGTGGTCTGTAGTGGCTAATGGGCTTAGGCCTTAAAACCTAAGTATTTAATGTGTAATTTGTTAGAGTTTTAGGTTAAGCCTCAAAATCTCCTAGCCTCCATTTGAAAGAGTCAGACGTTGAGAAAGAGAGAGAGAGCTTCAATAGTAAGAGAATGTTCATCAATCATATCTTGTAAACTTCTCTTTATCAGTCAATACAAAGATTATTGCTATTATTATTGTTACTTGTTGTATCTGGGATCCTACAGAAAGGGTTAGGATACCTGATGGGTTGGAGAAGCTATCAAAGTTCCGAGTACCACCATAATACTCCATATCGTTTTCCATTTCAGAAACAGAGGTGGTAGGGATACTCTGACTGATCCCAAGAGGAAGACCATCGGGTCCTGTAGAGTTTTGCTCCATAAGGTTCTTGAGGAGCGATGCGTTTGTGTCAGCGAGTGAGGACGATGGTACAGTTGTAAAGATCAAGCGGGAGGAGAGGAGGCAACTGCTGAGAAAATTGTGTTGACGGGTTTGACATTGGCGCTTCCGAGAATGACTTCTTAAGTGCTTTGAGGCACTGAGAAGCTTGGTGAAGATGCCAGTGAAGCTTCAGGGATCTGAGCCGCTGAAGTGGCCGGTGTTGCGGGTTCAGTTGTGGTGGAGCGTACCACGAATTTGTCCATCGATTCCTGTGAAGAGGCGATCGCTGACTCACTAGCATGAGAAGGCTGGGGCTTCTCCTTTGAAATCTTCTTAGGTGGCATCAAAAGGTTTCCTCTTCGATGAGGACTTGGTTTTGGTGGCTTGGGTCTCACCGGGGGGTTGTACCGCTGAAGTGGCCGCCGAAGTAGAAGAAGGAGTAAGAAGAGTTAAGAGAATAGAAAGACGTACCTCACCTTCAATCGGCTGGAAGTCGAGGATTTTGGTGCCAAGCTGAGGGAGCTTGTAGTCTCCCTGCTTTGCATACTTCTCCGTGAGGAAAAGTTGGAGAAGTGCAGATACAAAACGGACATAGGGAACCTTCATGTCCCTATCAGGCTTTTCGACCTTAGACATCAGGTCGTCGAAGATAATGCGGGCATAGTCGATTTTTCGCCCAATGAGCAGCGAGTACCCCATTTGCATCTAAATATGGCTGGCCTGATCCAGCCATCCGAACTTTGCACTCATGCATGAGATTACATGAGCAAATATGTAGTTCAACTCAACGGGCATCTTTGCCTTGAATATCTTTGTCAGCTTCTTGTCATATTCTTCAGAGCGGTTCTTCTTATCCCATGAATATTTCATCAGGTCAAGGAAGGCGATGAGTTCATTGTCATCTTTGGGCAGTGGTTTGAATGGGTCGATAGGCAGGTTTAGGGCAGTGCGAATTGCGTTGGCAGTAATAAACCCCTGGCTAAATTGGGTTTGGAAACCAATCACAGTGACTTGCTTTCAAGAGCGGGTGGTTTGGGTAGTTTTATCAGCGGTATACCAGAATTGTTGGAGTAAATGACGATGTGCAGGAGGAGCAATAGTGATGGCAGTCTGGATGGGAGAGTTCTTTAGGAAGATTACAGCCTCAGCAAAGTGAGGGCAAAGTTTCTTCTTGGGGAAATCTAGTAGGGCCAAATGGTTGTTTGAGCTAAAAAAAGATCTGGTTCAGCTCTCCAGTCATATTTTTGGATTTCTTCATGGTGACAGAGGTTGTAGTAGGTGTAGTAGATGCCATTTCTTAGAATAAGAAAAACCAAAAATATAAGGAAGAAGTAACTTTCTTAGTTAGGAAATGTTTCCAAAATAAGAGTTTTTAGGGTTTTTCAGTTTCCTTTTTGGGAAAAGAGACTAAAAAGGTGTTTTCTAGTTTTGTAAAGTCCAAAACTATGTAGAAAACATAGTTTTCCAGTTTCCTTTTAAGGAAGGATTCTGGAAAAACGTATGAAGAAGAGGAAAGTTTAAGATTTTATTTTTAATCTTTAAGGAAAACTTGTTTAATGTTTTGTTCAAAAAATCATGAAGAATATGATTTCTTTTAAAAAAACGGTTGTTTTGATCTTTATAAACAAAAGACTAAGATCAAAAACATGTTATTAGAAGATGAAAGAAAGAAATGAAGAAGAAGTATGAACCTATTGTGTTGAAGATTGTGAAGAACTTAGTATTAGGTTTCAAGTTAATCCGAGAACACAAATTGAAAAGGTAATTTCTTACGTGAGAAAGTTATGAGCGTCTAAAAGGTAAAAAAATAACCCCGAGTGGTTTATATAGTGAAAGGAGAGAGAAAGATTTGATGAGCGGGAAAACACTCATGATGACACGTGACACGTTCTACGAAGCTTATTGGAAAATAATTCAAAACGGACGAACGTGTCAAACGAAAAGTTGTGCCATGGTTTATCCGTTTGATGATGTCACATAAATAGAGTGTCTTTTCATTTTCAAAAGGCAACCCTAATAGTTTGGAAATTATCAGGGTGGAGTTTTATATAATGAAGGATCACTGATGAGAAATATCAGTGATGAGATTTGTTAGCTCCAAATATTCATAATATTAGAAGTATTGAAAAATAGGCTAAGTATGAAAGAGTTCCACAAAAGCTCTGCGGTGTTCCACAGAAGGTCTGCCGAAGCAAACAATCATTCAAGGAACACCAAGCACCAAGAATCTACAGAAGACTGCTCACAAAGGATCAAAGAAGGATCAACAGAAGAATGCTCACCAAGGACCGAGCAGCAGAACCTCTGTCACCCTTGACAGAGCCTCTGCAGATCAGATTGAAGACTTGGAAGATATTTATAATATCTTGCCACTGTTGCAGAAATATCTTACCACTGTTACAGAAATATCTTGCTACTGTTCCAGGGTCCGTTCATCAACTTGTACAAGGCATGGTCCGACAACAAACACGTGTCAAACTCTGATAGGCATCCTTGCAAGTTGATATTAGCGCATTTAATGCATGCAGATTTCCAACTGTTCATGCCATCCCTTCTTTCCTGTAGCATTAGTCCTTTTGTCTAGAATAGTTCTTTTGTAGTAGTATAAAAGGAAGGCTCATGTTGAGTTCTTCCTAAATAAGACAACAAGTTCATATACAAGAAAAACACACACAATTAACGTCAAATCTATTGTTAGTGTTCTTCATCAAATACAGTAAACTTTGAGATATTCATCTGTTCTTTATATACTGTTTATTTGATAGTGTGTATTGTTTCTATACAAACATATCTGTTAGTTCTTCAAATACGCTTCCGCAACACATCTTATTTGAACTAATAGATAAGATAATCTTTGTTAATCAGAATACGGGAACCAACAATTGGTATCAGAGCAAAGCTTGGTTTTCAATATCAAGTGATCCTCGTTTAAACAAGATTATTGGTAGAAACATGGTCTGATTTTAACCTGTTATTCATTCCGTAAAACAGATTCTACTTTTCAGCCATTTTCGATTTATTCGATATCTGGTAAATCAAGAGAAACTGTTTCTTTAGTTAAAAACTTCTTAAAAGTACACTGTTAAGAACTTCCAAACCCAGAAAATCCTTCCAGTTTATTCTCTCGTACTTTTCGTATCATATCTTCATTCTGAATCTTTCCACTCTTAAAATGACAAGCACACAAAACTTCTTCACAGCTGGTTCATTAACCAAACCACCTTCTCTTCTAAGAAATGAGTATCGTCAGTGGAAAATAAGAATGATCCACTTCCTGGAGGGTACTGATAAAGAGCTCGTACAATACCTTTATAATCCTCCTCATGTTCCTATGTTAATAGTACCTCGTGTACCTGCGACAGCTTACACTCCTGAAATCCCTGAGCATCAAAAACCTAAAACCAGGGATGGTTGGTCAGATCAAGACAAGGTAAAAGATGAACGCGCGTAGAAAACAAAAAGAATTCTGATTATGGCAATCCCCAACGAACTCTTCCAGTCTTTAGATGCATGCGAATCTTCGTATGATCTTTGGAAAGAACTGGAAAAACAACTTGAAGGGGGAGCTAAAACTCGGAAAAACCGAAGGGCTCAATACATAAACGAGTATTACTCTTTTAAAGCCCTGACAAATGAATCTCTGCAGACAACATACGACAGGTTCAACTCTTTGATCAATAACTGCAAAAAGTTCGGCATCCACCGAACTTCTGAAGAGAATAATGTCATGTTTCTCAAAAGTCTGAACGAAGAATGGCTCCAGCTATCTATGTCTTTACAAACCAATCAAGATTTAGATTCCTGGACTCTTTCAGACCTCTACGGAACATTAGATGGTCAAGAGCCTCAAATCGCACAAGCAAAGACACTAACCACTGCACCTCTTGCTTTGGTTGGCAAAACTACAGAAGAAACAGAGAGGCCGAGGAAAGAAAGAACTACAGAGGAAAAGAAGAAGGAGAAAAAGAAAAAGATGGTGGTAGTTGACAGCGAAGATGAAGAGATTGTGGTAGAAGGAGAAATTACTCTGACATCAATAGCTACATCCTTAGCTCTATTGACAAGAGAATTCAGAGGAAACCAAAAGAGTTCTGGTAATGATAGATATGGCAGAGAGAGAAGAGAAGATTGGAATAGAAGGGATCAAGGAAAACGAGAAGAATCAGCTGACCGACAGAGGTCAGACGACAGAAGTAACGACCAACAGAGGTCGAGTGAAAGATACAACATAGGAAATGACCGACAGAGGTCAGATGACAAGGCAAGCTACACACCACAAGAATGCTACAAGTGTGGAAAGCCTGGTCATTATGCAAATGAATGCAGATCGGAAAAAGGTGGTGACCGACAGAAAACTGACGATCGTGCTGGTAATAACTCCCAAAACCAAGGTTGCTACAACTATGGGAAGCCAGGCCACTTTGCCAATGAATGTAGAAGCAGATCAAATCGCCCACAGAAGGACTCAACGTTTTACAAAAAGAAAGCCGAGTATTATGCTCAAAAGTCACTCATGGCGAACAAAGTGGTGAACAAGGAAGATTGGGAGTCAGATACAACCTCTGATGAAGAATTCACCAAAAATGCCTTGTTCTGTGGCATGACAGACATCAGCTCCGACTCTGACACTGAGGCATCTACTTCAAACTCCATCTCTAATACTACAGAAGTTGATTTGCTTATATTTAAAACTGAAAATGTTAAACTGAAAAAGACTTGTGATCATATTCAGAAAAAGCTCACTTTTTATGAAAGAGAAGCTAGACTTCTCACTGAAAAAACAAAGATTTTCAAAGAAAAGGAAGAATTAGAAGCACACTGGAACAAGAATCTTTTTCCTTTAAAAGAGAAAATTTCTGAATTAAATACATCGTTAAAATCCAAAACAAAAGAACTTTCAGATTCTGAGAGCGACAGACTTAACATTTTAGCTCTTAAAGAATATTTTCAAAAGGAAAGAGAAGTTGTTTGGCAAGATCTACTTAGAAGAGATGTTTTAATTAAAAATTATCGTGATGCTCAAAAGGTGTATGAGAAAATAAATACTCAAATAGGAAGGCGAGGTATTGGGTACAGTGATATTAATCAAGGTACAGAAAACAAGAAGAATAAACCTCTGTCATCTCTATTTACAGTAGGAAAAGTCAACAAACCTAATTTTCCAAACTTAATCTCTGTAAGTAATAGAGTAAAAATCTCTGGGGAACCTCACTTAAGGAAACCCATGAAGATGATAAATGTGTGGTTTGAAAACACAGACTTATCACCTTCAACCTCTGTCAAAAGAGGCTCCAAACCAAAGAGATATCTGAAAACTCAAGATCAGATAGGAATCTTTAAGTTTGGTAAACCAGAGACTCAAACTCAAGTTGCCTTTGACTGCACAATAGATTCTGAAAAGAAATTATCTGCAGAAGCACTTGAGTTCAAACCAAACTTTTCAGAAGAAAAACTAAAAAATATAATTGAAAAGGAAATTATGGAAATTGGGAAAATAGATATGTTGAAAAATTCGTATACACCTTCTGTAGATCAAAAACTCTCTGAAGAGATCTTGTCAGACACCTCTATTGACTTAGAAAGTAATCTTTCAGAGGAAGAAAGCAAGTATGACACATGCTCGGAAAGTTCAGCCTCTGTCGAAAGAAATATTGATGACTCAACCTCTGTATATGAGGACGATTCATCATCTGACGAATCAGAGGCTGACAGAATAAGAAAGTTTCCTTGTGACACAGAGGTTGTTAAACAAACCTCTGAAGTTCTTAACAGAACTATTTCTCCAAAAGAGAAAATCACTGGAATTCCTATCTGTCCAGACTTTATGGATATTTGCATACAAGCCAAAACCTCTATTGAGCTTGAAAAGTTGAAACAAAAGAAGTTAATGTCCTCTCAAAATCTAAAAGATTCAAATTTTTTAAAACCCTTAAAAATAAAAGAGAACCCAACATGGCAACAAAAGGGTAAATTGACAAAACCTAACAAATCTTTTTCACCTGTGACAGTGAAATCAACAGAAGTTCACCACAGAAGGGTGCTACAAACAAAGATTTTTGCCAACAATCTAATCTACATAAATCTTCTTGTAATAGGAAGCCAAATGCTAGAATAGAATGTAACGCCTCTGTGGCCCAGTTTAAAACTTTCAATGAAAATTTCAAGCAAATCACCTCTGATGTTCATTACTGTCATTGCTTTGATCTAATGTTCAAGGTAAATAATCATTTCTGTAGTTCAAATTGCTTTCTCTCTGCAGTTAAATCAAATATAAAAGAGAAACAAACTGATTCTTCGACAAAAAATAAAATGTATTTCAAGAATGCCAAGGCAAACTTGAAAAATTCTGACGAAACTGGACCCATGTGGATATGGGTACCTAAATCTCTGTGATTGTTTTGCAGAAGCAGTTTGTGCCAATATGGTATCTAGACTCCGGATGCTCAAGGCACATGACTGGCAACAGAAGTCTTCTATCCACATTCCAAGAAAAACTAGATGGTGGATCAGTGACTTTTGGAGATAACAAAAAGGGGCATATCAAAGGATATGGAGTCATAAAGAAAGAGAATATCACAGTGCATAAAGTTGCATATGTGGATAGCCTAAAACACAACCTACTCAGTGTAAGCCAACTTTGTGACACAGGATTCGATGTATTGTTCAAAAGAACATTCTGCTCTCTACTAAGTGAAGACACAGGAATTGAACTTCTGCGAGCCAAAAGAAAAGGTGATCTGTATCTAATGAACTTCAATGCCAAAAACAAGGACAACATTTGTCTTGTTGCAAGCAAAAGTGAAGAAGCCTGGCTATGGCACAACAGGTTCTGTCACTTAAACTTTCATACTCTAGATAAACTGGTAAAACTTGATCTGGTCAAAGGTTTACCAAATGTTAAATTCAATAAGGATCATTTATGCTCTGCCTGTGAAATGGGAAAACTCAAAAGAGCTTCCCACAAAGGCAAAACTGATGTGTCTTGTCCTAGACCTCTGTACATGCTTCACGTTGACCTCTGCGGTCCAATCGCTATACAGAGCCTAGGTGGCAAGAAATATATACTTGTCTTAATCGATGAGTTTTCACGATTTACATGGGTTGAATTTGTCAAAAAGAAATCAGATGTTCCATGCATCTTGATTAATCTAATGAAGAGAATCCAAGTTCTTTATGAGTGCAGAATTCTGAAGTTACGAAGTGACAATGGCACAGAATTCAAAAACTCTGTCATTGAAGCCTATCTTACAGAAGAAGGAATATCCCAGAACTTCTCTGGTGCTCGCACCCCACAACAGAATGGCGTGGTCGAACGAAAGAACCGCACGCTAGTGGAGGCTGCAAGAACCATGCTTTATGCATGTGGATTACCAATGACCTTTTGGGCAGAAGCAATTTCAACAGCATGCTATACCCAAACTCGTTCAACAATCGTGAAAAGACACATCAAAACTCCTTATGAATTGATCAACAAACGACGACCAAACATCAAGTTTCTCCATGTGTTTGGATGCAAATGCTTTGTCTTAAACGATAGAGACTCAAGAGGAAAGTTTGAAGAAAAGGCTGACCAAGACAATTTCATCGGGTACTCTGCCGCTTCCAAAGCCTACAGAGTTTACCTTCTGAAGTCACGCACGATAGTAGAAAGCATCAATGTGTCCTTTGATGACTCATTCCAAAAGACTTCTGAACAACTCAGTTCAGAACTCGGGCTAAACATGGAAACCTCTGGCATCTAAAAAACAAATGAGGATTTAGGTCTTCTATTTCAAGAGATGTTCAACAACGATGTTGATCCCTCTGCTGGAACAAAAGGCACCTCTGCAGAATCACCTGTAAACGAAGTAAGTATTTCTCTGTCTGATCCATTTAATCCCTCATCCTCTTCTACAAATACTACAGGTACTGAAAATCTAACAGACGATACGACGACAAAAGATTCTGCAACAGAGGTTATCCAAATTCTAACAAATCCAACAGAGGAAGCTACAACAGAAGAAACACCAGAGGGAAGTAAAGATGAAACCACAATACCTACTGAGAAGGAAATCCCAAATTCAATACCCATTCCTACAGAAGCTGAAACATCAACCATTTCAACTACAGAAGTTCAACTTAATGATTCAAATGATCATCTTCCCCGAACAACTCAATGGACAAAAATCCATCCTCAAACACAAATCATCGGTAATCCCACTGATAAGGTAAAAACAAGATCAGCTTCTGCAAATTTTTGTTTCTTTACCAATTTTATTAGTATGATCGAACCGAAAAAGATTTATGAGGCCCTGGACGACCCAAACTGGGTGGATGCTATGCAAGAAGAACTTCTACAGTTTAAACAAAACAACGTCTGGACTCTAGTACCTATGCCACAAGGGAAACAGGCCATAGGGACTAAATGGGTCTTCAGAAACAAAAAGGATGAAGATGGAGTGATCATTCGAAATAAAGCAAGACTGGTGGCCAAGGGATATCGCCAAGAAGAGGGCATCGATTACGATGAAACTTTTGCCCCTGTTGCACGGCTCGAAGCAATAAGAATTTTCTTAGCCTTCGCAGCCCACAGAGGTTTTAAAGTATATCAAATGGATGTAAAATCTGCCTTTCTCAATGGAGAAATTCAAGAAGAAGTATATGTCCAACAACCACCAGGATTTGAAAGCTCAAAGTACCCAAGGTATGTCTATCACCTCGACAAGGCTCTATATGGACTGAAACAGGCTCCAAGAGCATGGTACGAAAGACTTTCCACTTTTCTTCTCAATAACGGTTACAACAGAGGTACCACTGATACAACTCTATTCTTTAAAGGTGAAAGAAATGAGCTTATTCTTGTACAAATATATGTAGATGATATTATTTTTGGGTCTACAAATACACAAAAATGTAAAGATTTTGAAAAACTCATGCAGAGTGAGTTTGAAATGAGCATGATGGGAGAATTAACCTTTTTCCTCGGACTTCATGTCAAACAAACATCAGAAGGAATTTTCATAAACCAATCAAAATATGTCTCTGACATACTTGAAAAATATAGCCTCTCTGATGCCTCTGTCATGAAAACCCCAATGGCCACTGGAAATAAACTTTTTTCAGATCCAAATGGCATCTCTGTCGAGTGCACACTTTACAGAGGAATGATTGGATCTTTATTATACTTAACGGCCAGTAGACCTGACATAATGCATGCCACATGTCTTTGTGCAAGATATCAAGCTAATCCTAAAAAGTCACATTATATTGCTGTAAAGAGAATCTTCAGATACCTCAGAGGGACCAAAAATCTTGGCCTCTGGTATCCGCAGAACTCTGGTTCTGGACTAAAGGCATACACAGATTCAGATTATGGAGGATGCAAACTCGACAGAAAGAGTACCTCTGGGAGTTGTCAATTCCTATGTGGGAAATTAGTAAGCTGGACTTCTAAGAAACAGAATTGTGTCTCAACATCTACGGCAGAAGCTGAATACGTTGCTACTGCTAGCTGTTGCTCTCAAGTTCTGTGGATGAAAACTCAGCTACAAGACTTTGGTTACATCATTTGCAAAATCCCCATCTTCTGTGATTCCAAAAGTGTGATTGCCATCTCTGCAAATCTAGTACAGCATTCAAAGACAAAGCACATAGATATCAAACCATAGGTATCATTTTCTGAAGTATCATGTGGAAAATCAAACCATCAAGATGCATTTTGTACCAACAGAATTTCAGCTTGCTGACTTATTCACCACGGCACTTGATGAGAAAAGATTCCTTTACTTGGTGGGTAAATTAGGAATGATAAATATGGATTAACCTCTGTAAGTATCGTTATCTTTATATTATACAGTATGTATATTTTGTGTTTTGTTTGTTTTTGTAAATTACTTTGTATGTAAATACTAGTAAACTCCTTTCTGAAAAGCAACAGAGATTCTGTAAGTCTCCTCAGAACCTCTGACGATCCTTACAGAACCTCTGATACACGACCTATGTTATATACATTTACTTCTGATTATTTGAACCAAGCATAGGTCAAGGGGGGGCAGAGGAAAACAATCTTGATCTACAGAGGTTGATTAGATCAAGGGGGAGCAAAAGGAGACCTTGCTTAATCTACAAAGATTCATAAGTCAAGGGGGAGCAAAGGAAGAGATGACAACATCAGAAGAAAAGAACATTTACGGACAAAGAAGAACAAAAAGATTCTACGGCCACAAACTCAGTATAAAACCAAAGTTACCATACCTCACAAAACCTTTACTCACTCTCTTCTTCGGCGAACCTGCAACTATATCCAAATCATCATTTTACGTTGCAAAATTGCTTCAAGTTCCCACGCTGCTCAAAGCTCTCCGGCGAAATCTCCTCAACACTCCCCAGTGCATTCAGAGCACTCCCAAAACCCTAACATCGCTATAAATGCTGAAACAGAAAACTCCGGCGACTCTGCAAACTTTGCACCAACCACCAACCTTCAACACTTTCTGAACAAAGAACATTTTGAGGATGTTCTTCCATTGAAATCCAACAACTGCTACCTAGTACCCTCACCAATAGCCTTCGGCGAAGCACATGCTCTTCTCCTAAATATCATGGAAAATCATTTCCTATACCCTCTCCTTTCCAAAACCCCAACCAAAATCCCTGCACGATATCTGAATCAATTTTGGCAAAGTTGCCGATTTGATTCAGATGATTCTCTGATAAAGGGCAACATTTCAAAACCAGACAAGTCTGAGTACCTAGAACTCATGTTTAACAGAACCATGTTCTCACTGGAGTTCAACCTGCCAACCAAAGGTTCCTATGGACGAGGAGCTCTGCCGATTCGTAGAAATGTTAGGGTATAACACAACCCTGAGGAAACGCAATGATTTCTGCAGAGGCAGACTACCACCTCTGTGGAATACCCTGTTCTCCATCTTGAATCGTTGCCTCACAGGAAAAACCGGTAGCCCTGACCAAAGCTCATTCCAGATCCTGACCATCATGTATGGAATCTATTATGATATTCCACTTGATTATGCCACCATCATGATGCAGGAAATAGTGAATACGATCGACAGAAAGCTCGCAACTCAAAAGGCCAAATGGAACACACCAGGGTATCTGCCTCCTCTGCAATATCAGAGAATTCTAGGAGTAATCTTCGAGCCTCTACTTCAAATGCAGAAGTGGCCAATGGAAGGGCCATCTGTAAAGCTTTACCCAATGAATAAAAATACTCCTACAGAGCATGAAGACAGTTACCCCCACTGCAGACCTCTGTCGAAGAACCTTCTGGCATATGCAACTGATGAGGATAGGAAATTAGACTATATACGCGTCCACAGGACTCCAGACCCAAGTCCTGTGACACCCCCACGTCTAGGAGCCTCCTTAGGTGTAGATATAGTAGATAGGATGACAGAAGAAGAATGGGATAGAGCCTTAGAGAAACATTACTCAGTCCAATATCGTTTCAAAACCTAAAGAGAGAGAATTTACCCCTCTTCTCCAAAAAGAAAAACCTCTGCAGCAACACCCAAGAAGAAGACAAAGAAAAGAAAACCCTCAGAGGAAACTACAACCTCTGCAGCTCAAACCTCTTCACCACATGCTACAGAGACAAGAACTTCTGCACCTCCCTCACCTCCAAAACAAAAGAAAAGGAAATCCAAATCCACAGAAGAGGGAGCTCCTAAGCCAAAGAAGAGAAAGTCAAAGAAGAAACCCAGATCACCTCTGTAGGTAATCACAGAGGATGTCGAACAAGAAGAGGAAGATCAGGCAATACCTCTGCAACCTCCCTCCCCAATAATATATGCAGATCAACAGGGAGATTTCAATGCCTTCCTCAAAAATCCCGACATTACTCAAACCTTAGATCCATCAGGATGGGTCGCAGAACCATTGGATCAGACTACAGAGGCTCTGTGCACAACAGAAGTCATTTCTGCAGCTCAAGGTACACAAACCATGCATCCTCACGTACGAAGACTCATAGGAACTCATTCCATATATGATTCCTTAAGAGCAGAAGCGGAAACAGTAGCGCCTACAGAGGAAACCTCAGAACAAGAGGAAAACATAGACTTAGAGGAAGAGGTTAGGGTAGAAACCGCAGAGGGTTCTGTAGAAAAAGATGCCGAAGAAGTAGAATGCACACATCCCCAACCCCCTCCTAGTGCAACCCACATTTCTGATACCTCCGGTCTAGCGGCAGAAGGTATCATTGAAATAGAGCAGCACAACTCGATCCCAACCCCTCCCAGCCAGCCAGAGGTTACTCTTTCAACCTCTGTGCCTAATATAACCGAGTAAACCATTCCTGGGGAGTCCTCTCGAAAGGACTCACCCATAGTTCGTGATTTATTGCCCCAAATCACATCTGGCATCCTAGCAGAGGAATTCGTTTCCTCTGCCACGCACACCACAATAGGGTCCAACATCCCTTTAGAGCGGATTAGAGAGCACAGAGACGAAGAGACTCTAGACAAGTCTCCAAGTCAACAGAAGGAAAATCCAATACCCACCTCTGGAGTGGATTTGGACAATGTTCTTCACAGAACTTCTGTAGAGAATGAAACACAAGTTTGTCCTCGAGGATCAGAAGGAAATCCTTCCACCCTCAACGTACAAACAAGGGTGAAAGAAGGTGTCCAAGGAACAAGGACAAACTCTGGAGACGAATGTGTTCCTCCAGAGGTTACCACGAGTTCACACGTATCAAGGGGTGAGTTCCAAACCCTTGTCACCTCTGTGAACCAAACATTGGAAGAGTTGAAAAGCTCTTTCAAATCTTTTGCAGAAGTTACATCCAAGGCCATCTCAGAACTAAACACCAAAATGGACAACTTGTCCACAGAGGTGCAATCTACTCTAGCCCAGATGAAGACTGCTGCCACAACTTCTGCCACCACACCTGCCTCTGTTGCTGCTGATTTTGAAAAAGCTGCAACTTCTGCCTTCAACAACTCAATCAACATATATCTGGAAAAGATGAAAGAACAAGTGTCATCAAAAGTTATTACTCCAGAAGAACTGCAGAAGGCTCTACGACAAGTTCAGGAACAAACAACAGAAGCTACTCTAGCCATGAAGCCTATCGACTACATGACCAGAGCACAGTTGACAGAACTTGGGCAAAGCATCTTACGTAAAAGACTTCAAAGCTAGTGTAGGAAAGATGCGGTTCAACACAGAGGCCGAAGTTCAAACTCTTCTTGGTCTTTGTGATGATCTCTGTGCAAAAATGATGGCAGCCGGGGCGAAGAAACCTGACACTACTTGCAGAGCAGAGGGAAAAGAAGATAAGGGTCAGGATGACTCTGATGATGATGATTCATCAGAACATCCTGAGGGGGAGAAAGAAAGGGAAAAAAAAGAAACAACTGCAACCAGTCCTCTGATATCAGCAGTACCAATTTCATCTGCACCTCCATCCCAAACCCAAACTCAGGAAACACAACAGAGACCCACAGAGGAAACACCAGCCTCTGTAGAAACCACCTCTGTCCTTGAAAAAGATGTCCCTGAAGTTCAAATCCTGACTTCTTCATCCTCAGAAGAACTTCCACATTCTCCACCAAAATCCCAACCCAAAACTCACCCAAGAAGAAAATCCATTGCCCACAAACCAAAAACATCTAAACGTTCTGCTACGTATGTCCTAAAAAGAATGGAGTTCGTATCCACTTTCAGAGCTGCAAAATGTTTCGATATCACTCTACAAACCACAACCGAGCTCACAGAAGAAACATCAACAAAACCCAAATCCCCAATCAAACCAACAGAACCATCCTTACCAAAGTCCTCAAAAACTGAAGTGTCAAAAACTACAGAGGCAATCCCCATCATACCAACAGAAACCTCTACACCCAAACCAACAGAAGCAATCCCATAGAGTCCAACACAAGCAACAGGTTCTGAGACTCCCAAAGCTAAAGATAAAGGAAAGAGTATCATGACAGAAGAACCAAAGAAGAAAAAGCCAATGCCTCAGACAATAGAGAAGTTGATGAAGAGCTCATTCGATGCCTTTGTCACTCCTAAACCTGAAGAAAACTGGGCATTCAATTCAGATCCTCTGTCAGATATTCCAATCCTTGATCCAAAAGCAAAAGTAACAAAGGGTAGGGTTGCAGAGATAATACAAGGAATAGATGCTCTGCGAAGACCAATACCACCACCGACTACACGACATGAAAAAATGGAAGAGGTGGTGTATAGGTATCTTTACAAACAGCAATATCAGAACAA
Source organism: Saussurea involucrata (assembly GCA_033807775.1). Taxonomy (NCBI): domain Eukaryota; kingdom Viridiplantae; phylum Streptophyta; class Magnoliopsida; order Asterales; family Asteraceae; genus Saussurea; species Saussurea involucrata. The sequence continues at coordinate 73,243,470 of CM066327.1, read as the reverse complement.
TCCTATGCCACACATCGAAGATCCTCAACTCAGAACTGACCTTGACAACACCTTCAGCAGAACAAAGCCAAAAGCAAGGGCAGAAGTCTTCTCAGAATCCAAAATTGAAAAGGTAATATACTGCAAATTCACTCAAACGAGAACCTTTCCAAAGATCAGGTACAACATTTACAAAGTCAAAAGGGAGAACAAGTCCGAAAATCAATTTTCAGATGCCGATATAAGGAACTTGAACCCCTACGATCTGCCAGATCTTCTACTTTGGACAAAAGAAAATTTCGACAACGATGCTAACAGAAGGGCCTATCAAGTGTTCAGGAAAGCGATGAGAGAAAAGCTTCTGCTGTATAGCATGATAGACTTTCAACTGGGAAGAGATCTTGGAGTCAGAAACCTGAGTCTGAGACCACCAGAGGATCACTGCCCACCTTCTGCCATACCCAACTCAATCATAACAACACCAAGGTACGGGTTAGTGTATAAGGATTCTGCTGGTCAAGTAAGACTTTTTGTGGAAATGGACTGTCAGAAGTATGCAACCAGTACTCTGAACAAGTTCAGATCAATCTTAGAAGAAAACAGAGGTACTGAGCTTATGAATCAAGAATCAGTAGAAAGAATGATCAGAGAAATAGATGCTACAATCGGCTTCAGAGAACTCTGCATCAACTTCTATCACGAGCTCAGAGAAGTAGGTTTCGACAACAGAAGTTTCAATGACTTCAAAGATGCAAATGTCTAAATCTCTTTTACATATCTCTGTAATAGTTAAAAGGAAATGAAATGAAACTTTTTGAGGTATTGTTTAACCTCTGTCTACTTTACTTAGCCTAATTATGCATAAAGTCAAATTTTCATTTTTCAATACTTAGGGGGAGATTGTTAGCTCTAAATATTCATAATATTAGAAGTATTGAAAAATAGGCTAAGTATGAAAGAGTTCCACAGAAGCTCTGCGGTGTTCCACATAAGCTCTGCCGAAGCAAATAATCATTCAAGGAACACCAAGCACCAAGAATCTATAGAAGACTGCTCACAAAGGACCAAAGAAGGATCAACAGAAGAATGCTCACCAAGGACCGAGCAGCAGAACCTCTGTCACCCTTGACAGAGCCTCTGCAGATCATATTGAAGACTTGGAAGATATTTATAATATCTTGCCACTGTTGCAGAAATATCTTACCACTGTTACAGAAATATCTTGCTACTGTTCCAGGGTCCGTTCATCAACTTGTACAAGGCATGGTCCGACAACAAACACGTTTCAAACTCTGATAGCCATCCTTGCAAGTTGATATTAGCGCATTTAATGCATGCAGATTTCCAACTGTTCATGCGATCCCTTCTTTCCTGTAGCATTAGTCCTTTTGTCTAGAATAGTTCTTTTGTAGTAGTATAAAAGGAAGGCTCATGTTGAGTTCTTCCTAAATAAGACAACAAGTTCATATACAAGAAAAACACACACAATTAACATCAAATCTATTGTTAGTGTTCTTCATCAAATACAGTAAACTTTGAGATATTCATCTGTTCTTCATATACTGTTTATTTGATAGTGTGTATTGTTTCTATACAAACATATCTGTTAGTTCTTCAAATACACTTCCGCAACACATCTTATTTGAACTAATAGATAAGATAATCTTTGTTAATCATAATACGGGAACCAACAAGATTTTATGTTATTTCAAAAGAGATTACTGATAAATAAATGTCAGCGATATAGCTTTATTTTTGAAATGCATCTTATTGAAGTAAACTTCAGTGATTAGGGATAGAAAAACATGCCTTAGCAACAGGGAACATTTATTTAGAGATTAGATGATGAGTGGGAGGGATTGAATTTTATTTATTCCTGACATAATGCATAACCACTGAAGAGTTAATCTTCAAGTAGGCATGGAAATGGGGCGGGTATGGGGCGGGGTTCACCATCCTCGGCCCCGACCCCGGTTTTAGTTACCGTCCCCCACTCCCGGCCCCGGGCGGGTACGGGAAATGAAATCCCATCCCCGGTCAATTTTACGGTCAACCCTGGTGAAGACCCGGTCACCCGTTCCCCGGTTCCCCGACCCGGTCATGACCCGGTTTTCTCTATTTTTTTGCTGTTTTAAATTTTAAAGCTAAAAATAATTTACAACAAGTTAACAACAAAAGTCCATAATTTTAAACAAAATTAAAAGTTCAAAATTAAACAAAAGTCCAATACAAAAGTCCAATACAAAAAGTCCATAACAAAAAGTCCATAATTTAAAAAACAAGTCCATCAACAAGTTAACAACAAAAGTCCAAAACATCAATCAACATCTTCATCGAATGCAACCGTTTGATCGAATCCTTCCGGCTCTCCGTCTTATTTATCTAAAATCAAAAATAATACGAGTTAGAAAAAAATTTATATAAGTGTATGATAACAATTTATATAATGATTACCTTCAATTTCATTCCTCGACCAACTTTGAGTGCACATCAATGCTCCAACAGTTTGCGCTTTTAGCCGACTACGTTGTTTGGTTATCTTGTTTCCGCTCTTGCTAAATGTTGATTCTGATGCTACGGTAGAAATCGAAATGGCTAGCACATCCCTCGCAATCCTCCGCATGATAGGATACCTAGAACCGTTGCACTTCCACCACATTATCAAATCCATCATCATTTGGTAACAATTTCTCCTCCAAATAGTGATCCAACTCGGTCGTTTCAAATATATCATCCACGGAAATATCATTCACGAATTGTAATTCCCATGAAGCCTTTCCCTTTACCTTTGAAGATATCCCCCTATCTGAGTGAGTAGTGCTAGATTGCCCATTCCCTTTCTTTTGATCATCCTTCCTTTTTGATTCCTCAAACAAATCACTACATAGGCTACGTATCCTCGTAACCTCATATTTTGAGTCAAAACCATAAATCTTTGGAAAGAACCAATTGATCAACTTTTGCTTATACCTAGGATCTAAAACAATAGCCATACACATGACATCATGTATGACTCTCCAATATTTATCAGAATTTTCCAACATACTTGATGCCATGTTCCCAATAACCACATTTTTATCATCTTGCCAACTCCTAATTTATAATTTCATGTCACAAATCAAAGGAAGAATATGTTGGAAGTAAGATACTTGGTCCCAGAGAATGTCTCGGTCACAGTATAAAACAACTTCAATTTGTCACAAACATCAAATGCCATTTTCCATTCCTCTTCACAAGGTAAACTAACATAATGTTTGACATTCTTGCTTAGACGAGTGAAAACATCTTTATACTCTAAGGCAACATTCAACATTATATAAACCGAATTCCATCTAGTCTTACAATCTATACCAAGTTGTCGTGCAACTAGTCTAAAATCTTGGGAGCTTTTAGGAGTACATGACCAAAATGAGACACTATCCCTAACTTTCTTGATTGCCCTTTCAATCAAAGAAAATCCATCTTGCACAATGAGACTAATAATATGTGCACAACATCTCATGTGAAACAACCTACCCTTTAAAGTTAATGAGGAAGGAGTAAGAGTACCATACAACTTGTCGATCAAAGCATCGTTTGTTGAACAATTGTCAAGTGTCAATGATGACAACTTGTTGTCAATGTTCCAATCCAAAAAGCATTCCATCATAACTTGAGACAAGGCATCGGCCGTGTGTGGAGAAGACACATGTATGAAGTTGCATCAAAGTATACTAAAAATTAATATTATAGATATTAATATTGAATTATAAAGATTTAAAGAATAGTAAACGAAAAAAAGCCATGATAATCCTATTTTGTAACCTCGAGTTGGCATCTATGTAGTGTGCTGTTAGTGCCATGTAGCCTTTTTTTGGGGTCCTACGGTCCACATATCAGATGTAAGAGCAATCCTACTTTCATTTTCTTCCAAACAACGCAATGTACCACCCTTTTTTGTTTCATATAACTTAATGATGTCATTCTGGATGGTAGATCTACAAGGCACTTTAAACATTGGTTGAAGACTAGTTGAGTACTTTCTAAAACCATAATGTTCTACAATAGAAAGCGGATAGTCATGAAGAACGATCATGTTGGCTAAATCATCCCTAGTCGTTTCAGCACTAAAAGCATAATTACTCAACAAATATGTTTTCCCATCCTTAGCCATTTGCTCTTGAACTAGAATATGTTGTTTTATGTCCTTTGTACCTCTCATAGGACATATGTTACAGTGATCTTTCAAGTGGGTCGTCCCATCATTTGGTCTACCGGTCATCTGCTTATTGCAATAATTACATTTGGCAAATCTACGAACACCATCTACATAAATTGCTTCGAAATGCTTCCAAACTTTAGATTTTAATCTTTGTTCGGTGGTTCAACTTCAACGGTAGCAGTCGACCCTATATGCATGCTTACAGATTCGTTGGTGGTGTTGGCAATCCGACCTTTCTCGTTTCCTTCTATAGGAGGAGTAGGTGTAGGATTGCATCATGTATCACCAATGTTCTCATTTCCTGAAGTCTCCATCTAAAACAAAGGAAAAAGTTTATCACTTCCCAATATAATTGATAAAACATTTTCAACATATGTCAATTTAAGTATAAAGTTGAAAACAATTAATTAACCCACATATATGTCTTCAATATACTTATATACAAACACATCTTCATGTTTTTCATCAAATATTCTATTTTTTTTAACTACAACTAATTAAATGAGGGTATTTGAAGACTTGAAATTAATGAACACCCCAGAAATCATATCCAGTAACATCAATACATCATAGGATCACATAAATATGAATATATATATATATATATATATATATATATATATATATATATATATATATAGAAAGAGAGAGAGAGAGAGGGATCTTCAAATGTAAACCATCATTTTTGTGTAAACCGTGTAAACCCTCGATTTCATAGGTTTATTTGATAATTTTTTTTATGGAATTGTTTATTTGGATTAAATTGTTTCATATCATTCATTTGTTGATAAATTTGTTTTACGAAATTTGTAGTTTCATAGGTGAAAACGAAAATGTATGACACAGTTTCATAAGAATGAAAAAAACCTATCAAACTACAAATTTCATTAAACAAAAATTTAATCAAGAAATGAATGATATGAAACAATTTCATCAAAATAAACAATTTCATAAAAAAAATTCATCAAAAAAACCTATGAAATCGACGGTTTACACGAAAATGATGGTTTACATTTGAAGAGGACTCGATATAGGGGGATCTTCAAATGTAAACCATCATTTTCATATATATATATATATATATATATATATATATATATTCATACTAATTATGACAAGAAACAATTTTGATGAACAATTGGAGAATTAAACCAACTTGCACAAAAAAGGATAAATAATTAAATAAATTTATACCCAGATAGGAGAAGAAAGAAAGATTACCCACAACATTCTTATTTCTAAAAATTAGGTCACCTATGTATTCATGGCAATAACTTTTTCAAAAGTTAGAATTCCAATCACTTGTAATTGTAAAGCTAGCAGATTACTGTCACGTGCGAAATATGTGTTTTAATCGCAGTGGGTTGCAAACTGTCCACAGTGGGAAGTGCAAGTGTACACTGTCCACTATGATCGTCACAGCAAGTAATAGTTGGTAAAATACCATAATCGAATCCACAGGGACTGGACAATCAAGACAATACGGTTCTCATGAGTTCCTTTTACAAGTTTGAATTAGAGAGGAAAATAATACTTTGGTTTGGTTGGTGAAATAGCTACTTTAACGATTTTACTAAGATTTAAAAGGAGGAATGTAGGTTGGATTTTCCCTAGATTTTATACCAAATACTCGGTCCTAAAAATGATCCTTGTATTCGAGGTAGGCATTTTCGCTAGAAAAGCCCGGTTACAAAATACTCACACCGTTAGATAAAAATCTCATACTTGTCGTATTTATTGTTTTGTCAATGGTAACCTCAAAAATGGACCTTTTCAGGTCTCGATGGAATGTGTAGAGACAAATACTCTAAGTGTTTTTAATACACAAATTAGCTTGCCTACTACTCCAGTGGGTTGAGATTAGCTCACTGTGCCGACCTTACTTTCGTAAGTGTCAAAAGAATTCTTTCGAATCCCCTAGCATCATTCAAGCTCGTGTCACTGCGTTCTACTTATTTCTAAGTTGAGAACTAGACTTTAGATCCTTGCAAGTGATCGGCTTGTTCGCATCCTTGGGTAAATATCGAGAATTAATGACCAAAACAATAAATATTCTAAGTACAAAGATTACTCAAGCATTTTAAATAAAATCCAGGTACTTCTCCTTCCTACATCCCAAAGGATATTTAGCCTTGCATTTCCGAAGTAAAGAAAACAAAAGATGAAGGTTTGCACATAATAAAACTGAAAGTGACTTGAATTAACTGCTCACAGTGGGGAGCGAGAAGTCGTCCCTGCACTGTGTAGTTCGAATTACAATTAAACTAAGAAAGTAAATTACTGAAAATTAAAACTAGTTACTGCAGTAAATAAAAGACTAAAGCTAATGTGGTAGTTGAGAGAATTTAAAGCTAAGCAAAAACTCAAGGATGATATCCAAGCATGCATTTAATGACACCCAAGTGCTCCTTTATATACTAGGAGAAGGAATTGGGTATTACACAAAAGAGGTGGGTCTTCCAATGGGTAAAGACTGCTGTGTTGTGGCAGAATTCAGCTCTTATGGGTAATCCTTTTACCCAATGGTCCCTTTTCCAAGTCAATCTCCAAGTACAAAGAGGTGTAGTTGATGCTATCTTTTAAAGAAGATATCTTTGTACTTCTCCAGCCATTTCTCTGCCATATGAACCTTCCTCCTCCAGAAAATTAGATCCCAACTAATAGTTTCTTTTTCTCTTCTTTTTGATCTGCTCGAAGAGTGGGGACCCGGAGTGGGCACAACAGTGGTCACTGCAGGATAAAACGTGAAAAACACCCAAATTCTACCAAATAATTTATTAAAGACCATGGTTCACTCCTTTTGCTCGTTTTTGTGAAATATACCAAGAATGGGGGTTTTAAGAAGTGAAATGGCTAAAATTGACAAAATAAAGCGGAAAATAAATGGAAATAATAACTCTAAAAATAGAGTTATCACAACCTCAAACTTAAACCATTACTTGTCCCCAAGTAATAAAAAGAGAGAAATAAAATGAACAAAATGCAAGAGAACTTTTAGGGACCTACTTACTTCTTGACTTGAATGGGCGTTGATCTCCTTCCTTTGATAGTTCTTTCGATTCCAAACTTGAAAATTTCCCTTTTGTGTTTGACGAAATCTTTCCCTTGTTTTTCATTAATCAATAGGGCTTTCTTTTGGTTCGATGGGTTTATGGCTTTGAGTATTTTCCCAAGGATTTTTGGCAAGCACTTCAAAACATGGACCGAAAATCTCGCTTGGAGATTTTTATTTCAAGAAGTGGGTGTTTTGGATTTTTCGTGGGTATGTACGCACACTTTCAGGCTTTATTTAGGTATGGCTATTTTTGCGAAAGTGGGTATTCCGATGGTCCGGAAAGGCACACCATCGAGTTCTGGGAGTGAACACTTTGATGGTCCAGAAAGGCACACCATCGAGTTTGTTAGTGACACTCCGAAGAACTTCTGTTTTGTATATATTTTTTTTTGTATTTTTTTTGGAGGTGGGTATGGTTTACCCACCCCAAACTTAGACTTCACAGTGTCCCCACCGTGGGCAAACTGTAAGTTCCCACCTCAAACTTAAAATCTCACAGTGTCCCCACTGTGACATTGAATTAACGAACAAAGGTGGTGGTTTGGGGTACAAAAAGGATCGTGTTTGGATGCGAAAAATGGCCTATATCATTTCATGGTATCAAGTTGAGATTCGTACTTACAAAAGGGACCTTTTTAAGTCGGAAGCCGAAAGTTGTACCTTAAGATGGAAACGAGATCAAACAAGCAATCAAACAACAAATACGTTAGTACCCAAAAGTACCTACCCAGTGGTAGGATTTTCATGCATCAAAACGCAAAAAAGAAATATGTAGCAAACATTGTCAAAGCCTAGCCATAGGCACAAAATATAAAACAAACCGAAATTTAAAATTGTTTTAGGAGCAAACGAGATAAACCATTGTTTTAACAAACCATTCAGTGGGTTGGGGTTGCATCTGGTGAACTGGCGGCGTCATCCTCTTCAAACTCGTCATCACTGGCATTGGTTGGGCAAATATCCTCAGGAAAATCTGGGAGCTGAGCAGCTAGCATCGGGTTGGCCTCTTTCATCATCAGGCCCGTCACCTCATCCCGTTCTCTTGTATACATCCAAAATTTTTGCGTGGCCCGGTTCTGATATCGCTGCTCACTTTCCAGCAACTCGATCCTGTATGTGAGCTTCTTCAAAGCTGCCAAAATCTCTCCCATTTGGTTGCTTGACGATCCGACCTCGGTTGAATGGAGTGGTGTACGCGGCGTTCTCACAACATGCTCCACAGCAATGGTCACAGTGGGGTGAACAGTCCCCATTGTGGGGATATCTTCTGCTGGTTCAGCTGGAGGAGTGGCGACGTACCTTCCCATCTTGCGGATGGTTTGTGCGCTGATGTTGCTCGTGGAGTCAAACCACTGATCCTCCACCGCCGAGGGTACACTTGCGTCTATCATTAGTAACGTAATGAGGCAAGGAAGGGGCAAGACTACCTTCTTTCTGTTCCGAGCTTGATCTATGGCCGCATGCATAACAATCCCGACGTTGATCTTTCTTCCAGTGAGGAGGCAATACAACAAAGCACATTTATGCATAGACAATGTGGTATCGTGCGATGTTGGGGACACAAAGGCCCGGAGAAATTGGAACCAAACAGCGGCCTCGGTAGTGAGGGAGCTAGCGTTTAGGCACCTTCTCGGGCCGTCTTTATTCCACGGCTTCCCCTCGACTGCTATTTCGCGCAAGACAAGATTCTCGTCCGCAGGGGTCATTTTCTTTAAAAACTGGGCAAACTCACACACAGTCGGGCTCCTTCTTCCTAATACCCTGTTAATCGCTCCTGGAGTATAGCTCACTTGCTTTCCCCGAACCACCACAGTGGGATCCTTTACTTGAGAGGCCTCGGCGTAAAATTCACGCACTAACGAGGCATTCGCGCGTCGATTGGCTTCGGCCAAAATCGACCAGTCTTGCGCTACAATCCTATTCTTAACAAATGGGTTGGCCTCAACAAACTCAGGGTCGAAACCCCTCTCTAACTTCAGTTTCTGTGTAGCAATGCACTCATAGTGGGCAGTCACCTCCGGAGTGGTGAACTGCCTGGGCACCCCACTGGGGGCATACGCAGTGCCCACTGTGGATTGATGTGGGTTTTGGGTTTGAACTTGGTCCTCCCCAACATCAATCTCAACAGAAGATGAAATCAAAGAAGGTTGAAGATTTGTACCTTTCTTTGACGGTTGTTTTGCCGGCCTTTTTGTCGGTTTTTTCAGAGCTTTGGTCACCGCAGACCTGGTGACCACGCCTTTCGTTCTTGTGGCCCGCAGAATTAGGTTCTCCCCACTGTGGGCAGTCATCCTCACTGTCTCTCTTTCAACACTATCCCCAAGCGTGCGGTATTGTTCCTGATAGTCATCATCAACCTTCCTCTGAAACTCCACTTCTTCAGCAAAAATCTCTGCCTCAGCCCTTTTCCTTTCTTCCTCAAAAATCCTTTCCTTCTCAGCCTTCGGCCTTTCTTTCTCCATTCGCTTTTCCTCTTATTCCTTTCTGATTCTTTCTTCTTCCTCTCGACGCCTCCTTTCGACCTCTTCCTTTCTTTTTCTAATGGCTTCCATTTTCTGTTTGAACTCCTCTGCTAACCGCCTCGCTTCTTCTTCGGCTAGAAGTGTCTCGGTCTCGAAATGGGTGATACTGTTGTTTGAGACTTGCGAGGATGAAGTAGCCTTTGGGCTTTCGTGCTTTGAAGAACCCTCGTCGGCCACACCGGAGATGATCGGGTTTTCGCCGGAGACCAGCGGCGGTTCGTTCAGGTCACCGGTGACGGGTTCCGGTGGTTGTTTCTCGGCGGTCCTGCGGCGGACGGCCGCACGTGTGAGTGCATCGGGGTTGGAATTCATTCTATTGGTTCTTGCCATTTTTAGGGTTTTAGGAAGGTTTCAGATTGGTGGGTTTTCTTGGAGAGAAATGGAGAAGAAAAAGTGTTTTTGAATGTTTTGGAAGTGAAAGTGGTTTTTAAGAGGTTAAGATGGTTTTTGGAATTTTGGAAAAAGGTTTAGGGTAAACCGTCGGTTTCTAGGAGAGAGAGAGAAGGATTATGATGGTTTTTCTTGGAAAATGGTGAACTATGACAACATGGCATAAAGGTAGACTTGTTGGCAGAAAAAGGTGAAAGCTTGTCAGCCTTGGGCCCCAAAAATGGTCCCATCTTCCGTCAGATTTAAGAGTGGGGAGTGTAGTGACCTGCGCGTTCCCCACTGCGAAGCATTTTCCATGATTTTTCTTCAAAAAGTGGCACGTTCTTCTACACACATTAAAACAACTATCATGCAGACTTAAAAAGATTAGAAATAATAAAAAGACTAGAAATAATAAAAAGACAGCAAATAACTGAAAATAAAATATTTACAAGTGGTCCCGATGTTTCTTAATCAAGGTGGGGTGAGGAGTGGGATGGAATGTGGGCACTCTCGTTCAGAAAATGCTTCACCCTTTGCCCATTGACTTTGAACGTTTGACCAGATTGTGGGGACTTCAGCTCCACTGTTCCAAAGGGACTTACCTTGACAATGGTATATGGTCCCGTCCAACGAGATTTTAGCTTACCCGGAAAGAGTTTGAGACGGGAGTTGAACAATAATACCTGTTGTCCTTCCATGAATTCCCTATGGTTAATTCGACGATCATGCCACATCTTGGTCTTTTCCTTCTAACTGTAGAGTCCTTTTGATTCCCGCAGCACCCTCACTCATGTTATGCTCTTTAAGGGCCCAAAATGCCTTGTGCTCCAATTCAATCGGTAGATGGCAAGCTTTGCCAAAAACTAACTTAAATGGAGACATTCCCAAAGGAGTTTTATAGGCCGTTCGGTAGGCCCAAAGAGCATCATCGAGTTTGGTTGACCAATCTTTTCGGTGCGGTTTAACAACCTTTTCTAAAATTCCTTTGATCTCACGGTTTGAAAGTTCGGCCAAACCGTTGGTTTGCGGGTGGTATGCGGTGGCCACTCTATGATGTATGTCATATTTAGCAAGAACCGAGGCCATGACTTTGTTTATAAAATGGGTGCCTTCGTCACTAATCAATGCCCGTGGTGTTCCAAATCGAGTGAAAACATTTTTATGTAAAAATTTCACCACGGTGTTGGCATCATTAGAGTGACATGTGACGGCTTCCACCCATTTCGAAACATAGTCTACCGCAACCAAGATATAAAAATTGTTGTTGGAATTTGGAAAAGGTCCCATGAAATCGATTCCCCAAACATCAAAAAGTTCAACCTCTAAAATGTTGTTAAGAGGCATTTCATTTCTTTGCGAAATATTCCCGGTGCGTTGACATTGCTCACAATTTTTCACAAATTCATACGAGTCTTTAAAAACAGTGGGCCAAAAGAATCCACTTTGCAAGATTTTTGCAGCGGTACGGTTTCCACCGAAGTGGCCACCGTAGTGGGATGTGTGACAACCATGGAGTATTTGATGTTGCTCACTCCTATGGACACAACGCCTCAATATTTGGTCCGCCCCTATCTTGTACAAGAAAGGATCGTCCCAAACGTATTGTCGTGTGTCGTGTAAAAACTTCTTAAATGGTTGTCCACTCATCCCGTGGGGCTTAAGTCCACTTGCTAAAAAGTTCGCAATATCAGCATACCAAGGAATATTATTTTTTCATGATGTTGAGCGGATAACAATTGCTCATCGGGAAAATTTTCTCTTACCCGAGTGGGTTCAACAGTGCCCACTATCTTCTCGAGCCTGGACAAATGGTCGGCTACTTGATTGCTTGTTCCTTTCCCGTCGACGATTTCAAGGTCAAATTCTTGTAGCAATAAAACCCATCTAATTAACCGAGGCTTAGAATCAGCTTTGGTAATTAAGTATTTTATTGCTGCATGATCAGTGTGCACTATGACCTTCGTCCCTATTAAGTATGACCTGAAACGATCAAAAGCAAACACCACCGCAAGTAATTCTTTTTCAGTAACAATGTAACTAATCTGAGCTTTAATCAGTGTTTTACTTGCATAATAAATGGGGTGAAAAACTTTGTTCTTTTTCTGTCCGAGAACAACCCCCACAGCCCAATCGCTGGCATCACACATCACTTCGAATGGGAGAGACCAGTCAGGAGTGGTCACTATGGGTGCTGTGACTAAAGCTTCCTTGATTTTTTCAAAAGCATCTCGGCATTCTTTTGTAAAAATGAAGTCTTTTTCATGCTGCAACAGGGTACATAGGGGTTTTGATATTTTTGAAAAATCCTTGATGAACCTCCTATAAAAACCCACGTGACCCAAAAAACTTCGAATACCTTTCACCATTGTAGGTTCGGGAAGTTGTGCCACTACCTCAAGCTTGGCTTTGTCAACTTCCAACCCTCTTTTTGAGACAAGGTGTCCTAAAACAATACCCTCTTCGATCATAAAATGACATTTTTCCCAATTTAAGACTAGGTCGTGGGTCTCAAATCTCACTAGGCTTTTCTCTAAATTTCCCAAACAATTGTCAAATGATGTCCCTATCACAGAAAAATCGTCCATAAAAACTTCTATGGTATCTTCTATCATGTCGGTAAAAATGGCCATCATACAACGTTGAAAAGTGGCGGGGGCATTACACAATCCAAATGGCATTCTCCGGAATGCAAAAGTGCCGTAGGGACAAGTAAAGGTGGTCTTTTCTTGGTCCTCGGGTGCAATGTGGATTTGGTTGTACTTGGAGTATCCATATAGAAAACAATAAAATTCCTTTCCCGCTAACCTATCAAGCATTTGATCGATGAAAGGTAAAGGAAATTGGTCTTTCTTAGTGGCCAAGTTGAGTTGTCTATAGTCCATGCATATCCTCCATCCCGTGACAGTCCTAGTGGGAATGAGCTCGTTCTTCACTACAGTCGTCCCTCCCTTTTTAGGGACACATTGGACGGGGCTCACCCAACTACTACTAGCAATGGGATAGATAATACCGGCATCTAACCACTTCAAGACTTCTTTCTTAACTACCTCCTTCATGATGGGGTTCAACCTTCTTTGAGGTTGGACTTTCCCCGGGTGGTCACTCTCCAAATTAATCTTATGTTGACATAACGAGGGGCTTATTCCTCGAATGTCCGCTATGGTCCAACCAATTTCCTTCTTATGCTTTATCAACAAATCGATCAGGAGTTGTTCTTGTTTCTCACTAAGTTTGGAAGAGATAATAACGGGAAGTTTATTATCTTTAGCGAGATAAGCATATTTTAAATGGGAAGGCAATGGTTTAAGCTCTAACTCGGGAGGTTGTTCTATTGAAGGGGGTTGAGCATTTCTATCCTTAAAGTCCAGAGGTTCAAAAGCTGCAACCATTTCGTTACACTCATCCTCAAAAGTGTCATCACTCTCAGATTCAGAGTGCTCACTATCACTCCTCACTGTGGGAACTGTTCTCCCCACTGTGGGCAGTGTGTCAAAACTGTGGGTTCCATAAATCGAACTCAAGGCAAAAGAATCTTCGGTATCTATATATTTAAGAGACTTAAAAACATTGAATGTCACCTCTTGGTCATTAACTCTCATCGTGAGTTCCCCTTTGTGCACATCAATCAAAGTACGTCCGGTTGCAAGAAACGGACGCCCTAAGATGATTGGGATTTATTTATCGGCCTCATAATCTAGAACTAGAAAATCGGCGGGGAAGATAAATTTATCCACTTGGACCAAAACATCTTCTATTTTTCCCTTGGGATAGGCAATGGACCGGTCGGCTAGTTGTAATGTCACGGTTGTGGGTCTAGCCTCTCCAATACCTAACTTGTTAAAAATTGACAGCGGCATCAAGTTGACACTAGCTCCTAGATCACAGAGTGCTTGACCTACTTCTTGTCCTCCTATTGTGCATGGAATGGTGAAACTACCTGGGTCTTTCAACTTAGGTGGAATCTTGCTAGTGAGGAGGGTGCTACATTCCTCGGTCAAAGCCACAGTTTCAAATTCACCCAATTTTTTCTTTTTGTTCAAGATATCCTTTAAAAATTTAACATAGGTTGGCATTTGCTCGAGAGCCTCTACCAAAGGTATGTTAATGTGAAGTTGTTTAAAAATGTCTAAGAATTTTTTAAATTGAACATCGACATTTTTCGGCTTCATTCTTTCAGGAAAAGGAATACTTCGTGGGTCCATTAGAGCTTGCTGTGGTATTGGCCTTGGAATAGTAGGCTTTGGGACAGGTCCAGGAGTGAGAAGGTCAGGGATTTCGGTCCCCACTGTGGGGATCACAGTGACTTGAGGAGTGCCCACTATGGTGCTCACAGTGGGTTTTTGAGGCGAATCATTAGATTCAAAAATGATATCTTTCAGATCCTTTCCACTCCTCAGAGTTATGGACTTGACATGTTCTGGTCCTTTTCCTATCACCCTAGCTTGCTCGGTATCACTAGGTAACGTCCCTGGTTGTCTATTCTTAACTTCAACGGCTAGTTGTCCTACTTGAGTCTCTATGTTCCTAATGGCTGCCTGGGTTTGGTTCATAAAACCTTTGAGAATTGATTCAATCGATTGTTGTACCTCAGCTGGTTGGTTGGATCGTGGTTGGTATGGTTGTGAGGACTGCCCTTGGTGAAAGTTCTGTGGGTGCTGCCCACTGTGATGTGAGGATTGCCCACTGTGATGTGATTGAAATCCAGGGGGGTTGTGTGGTCTTTGTTGGATATGACTCGGCCCTTGGGGTTGGAGTCCTTGATTACCAGACCAAGAGAAATTTGGATGATTTCTCCAACCTGGATTATAAGTCTGCGAATAAGGGTTGTTCCTCGGGTTGGTTCCTATGACATTAACAGATTCGGGATTTGCTGGACAAAAATAAAAAACATGCTCTTCTCCACAGAGGGAGCAGTTTTCGGCGAGATGGGTTGCGGAATTAACTTGGCCTCTATTTTGATTTAAAACGATTTTGGTCAAGGCCACTAATTGCGCATTCATGGTTTTAAGTGCTTCGGAATCGATGGTGTTGGTCTTTGGTACTACCGCTCTAGGATTGGACCACTCGGTATTGTTGTTGGACACTTTTTCTAAGATTGGATATCCTTCATTGTAGGTTTTACTCGTGAATGTTCCACCGGCTGTTGCATCTAAGATGATTTTGGCTGCATTGGCAAGACCATTGTAAAAGGTCTCCAATTGGATGCAATGTGGGATGCCATGATGTGGGCACTTTCGAAGTAAGTCTTTAAATCGTTCCCATGCATCCGAAACAGCCTCATCTTCTTCTTGTCTAAACAGAATAATATCATTTCGAAATCTTACATTCCTCGTGGGAGGAAAGTATTTTTGCAAAAAATTATCAGCAAGTTCATCCCAAGTGGTTATCGAATGAGGTGCGTGTGAGTTCAGCCAAGTCTTCGCCTTATCCCTTAATGAAAAAGGAAAAAGTCTTAACCTTAATGCTTCCTCACTCACACCTTGTAATTGAAAGGATTCAGTCATCTCTAAAAAAGATTTTAAGTGCGAGTGTGGATCCTCAGATGGTGATCCTCCAAACTGACCCATGGCTTGGATCATTTGAAACATCACCGGTTTGAGTTCAAAGTGATTTGCTACAATATTGGGTCTCAAAATCCCGGAGCTTAAATCACCAACTCCGGAAGTAGCATAGTCCCGTATTTTTCGATCCTTGTTATCGGCAATCGTGATTGTGGTCTCCACTACGGGTGGCGGTACTGCTGCCATGTTTACAGTGGGGATCACGGGGGGTTGTCGATTTTTGTTTTTACGCCTTCTTCTAAAAGTCTTTTCTATTTCAAGATCGATTGGAACCAAATGTTCGAGTTGTCGCCGTGGCATACAACACGAACAACTTAGAAAAACGAGTTACTCAGGCTCGAACAAAAACTAATGTCTTGAGATTTAAAAATCACGCCAGTCCCCGGCAACGGCGCCAAAAACTTGTCACGTGCGAAATATGTGTTTTAATCGCAGTGGGTTGCAAACTGTCCACAGTGGGAAGTGCAAGTGTACACTGTCCACTATGATCGTCACAGCAAGTAATAGTTGGTAAAATACCATAATCGAATCCACAGGGACTGGACAATCAAGACAATACGGTTCTCATGAGTTCCTTTTACAAGTTTCAATTAGAGAGGAAAATAATACTTTGGTTTGGTTGGTGAAATAACTACTTTAACGATTTTACTAAGATTTAAAAGGAGGAATGTAGGTTGGATTTTCCCTAGATTTTATACCAAATACTCGGTCCTAAAAATGATCCTTGTATTCGAGGTAGGCATTTTCGCTAGAGAATTCCGGTTACAAAATACTCACACCGTTAGATAAAAATCTCATACTTGTCGTATTTATTGTTTTGTCAATGGTAATCTAAAAAATGGACCTTTTCAGGTCTCGATGGAATGTGTAGAGACAAATACTCTAAGTGTTTTTAATACACAAATTAGCTTGCCTACTACTCCAGTGGGTTGAGATTAGCTCACAGTGCCGACCTCACTTTCGTAAGTGTCAAAAGAATTCTTTCGAATCCCCTAGCATCATTCTGACACGGGGTTTTGACACCCCGCGAAATCTAACTGCAAGTGTACGGTGTCGAATCAAGTAATAACGTACGGAAGTTCAAATCAATTCGTTACATGCTACAAACCGAATTCATTCCAACCCCCAACACGAACCGGTTAGTTCTTGTCGGTGGTGGATTCAAACATAAGAGAAAAAGGTGCAAAAGTATATGTAAACATGATCGAAAGTGAAAGATGAGATCGTGATAACAAGTAATGAAAACTCCCTCTTCTCGTGTTCGTCCCTACGTTCCGCGCTGAATGTATCCGTGATCGGCTCTCTACCGTGGCTCCGAGGACTCCGGAAAGTCGCCCAAAATCGCCCCCGAGCTGTTCCCGATCGTCTGCCGTCCGAGTGATCCCGAAAAAAGACCTAAAAATCGGATTAAAATAGCTGAAATCGACCAAACAGTGGCTTACGTGACTTCTGGCGCGACTTGCAAGTCGCGCAGAAGGTCGCGCGCTATGCTGATGGCCTTCTGGGTCGGTTCTGGTTCGCGGATCAGGTCCTGGTTCGTTCGCGGGTCTTGGGCTTGGCTTTTGGGTTCCGTTAGTTTTCGTTTTGACTCGTTTTGGGCTCTTTTTAGCTTCTATTTCCGAGGAATGCCGCTTTTTATAAAACCTGTGTAAATCACTAGATAAACCGTGAAATATACGCCTTTTTACTTGAGTCCAAGCCAATCTCATTGGTTTGAGAACCGAAAATAACGCCAAAAAGTGGCGTTATCAACAACCCCAAACCGAGCGTTGCTTGTCCCCAAGCAAATTAGCGATAAAAACAGAATAAAAGCATATATCTGTGAAAGAATAATAACTGCACAATTCCCAATCGGTACCAAGTGATGCATCGGTGATTTCCTATACCCGTTAATATCTATCTCACTCTCGCCTCATCCTTATTTTGTTTGACCTATGACCTTCCATTGGGAGTTGAACTCGTGACTGTTCCGATTACGTTCGGGTTAGACTAGGTCCAAACATACTAGGGAAAACATTTCGCCTCGACCCTACCTTACGGGATACTCTCTTTGCACTCGAACCTAGGTTATCGCTCGTGTTGTCATGTTTTGGAGGTTATGTACGAGAATACGCAAAATTGCATGACAACTCTATTGAAAAACGCACAAATGTCCAAAAATGGATCTCAGAAAGGGATCAAGTAGCAAGACAGGGAATATCGGAAAAGGTAGGCATAGACCGTAATCATATTTTCCAAAAGATCATCCAGGTCTTTACAAGGGTTGTAATGGGGCTAAGGTTAAGGCTATGAAACGAAGGGTAAAATGGTTCAAAAATCCTTGGCGTGTCAATCAATTGCAGTTCCGAACTCTATAGCTTTTCGCTCTATTATTTGGCCCTCTTCGTCACTATTGGAGTCGCTTTGACTCTCTTATTTACTGCTATAGATAAAATCTAAATTAACTCGATTTTTTTTTTGGGACTTCATTGGTCCTCTTTTCTACTTCTCGGGTTACTTTGACCCGTTTTATTCTCATTGCTGGCCGGAATTCCTCTTTTATGCTCTCACTCTATTGGTTCATTACTGCTTCCGATTGACACACTTTCGGATTGGGTTGGCTAAGTTTTATTGCTAAGGGTTTAATGATGGGTTTAGAAACGAATTAAGGTGTGTGTTTGGCTGCAAAGGGGCTATGGGTACACACTAAGGGTAAAAGGGGACGCTAGCTAAAAATGGTTTAAAATAAAACACACAGTGCCTGGAATCATATCTTAAGGTCCACACGATATAGTCTATTGTACCCTTACCTCATATCCCGATGTTTGTTTTTGCTACTTAATGCAATAATGCAGCGAGATCATTCTACATTCACGACAAGGAATTCGAAAAGTGAATAAGAATTATGTGTATAAATCCCTCGAAATGAAAGACGTCTTTTAGGCTCAAAACTCACAATCGGGTGGTCTCCACTAATGTCCCTAGTCATGTCTTTTCCCGGTCCTTCCCTAACGGTCACGTCACTATCATAAAGTTCTTCTCACAATGGTTGGTCTCAATCATTCCAAAATAAAAAAATTTAGCTATTGTGATCTAGACACTCAGAAATGTAGGAAATCTACGTGCATAAGCTTGGGCCCGATTGGGCAACCCCAAACCTTACCCACACATTGTCCCCAATGTGCAAGCAAAGTCGTAGGTGATGCGACTCTATCATTGTGCAGTTATTTACAGGTATAAAAAGGACGGGTAAAACATTAACATAGCATAGCAAAAAGACAAACCCAAAATTTCTAGACTGGGCACCCCAAACCTAGGCCATGGCCTAGGTTTGCCAAATAAAAGCCAACCCCAAACCTCGGTAAAACCGAGGTTTGCACAGGGTCTAATGTGAGTGTGTAGATGGTTCAAAAATGAGGCACCCCAAACCTAAGTGAAACTTAGGTTTGTTGCATCTCGTGCAATTAAAATAGAACAACACATCAAACACCACTCTTTTAGCAGAGAAATGATTAGAACATACTTGTTTTGCCCGACCAGATGAGATTCTTTAAGGATTGCGCATTTGGAGACGGAGGGGAGACGGAGAGAACAAGCAAAACAAGGGAGAGACACAAAACAAAAACAAGAAGCACACAAAGCAAGAAAGGAAACAAAAACTGCACGAAAAAAAAATGAACATGGGACACCCGCGGTTTGCTGCGCGGCTTGCAAGCCGCGTAACATCCCGCGTAACTCACTGTTTCGGAAAAGCAAACTGAGGGTCCCGCGGCTTACCACGCGGTATGAAAACCACGTGGAAATTCGCGTATGTCCCTGTTCCAACTATTTTTGGTTTTTTCAATTTATCGATTTTTATGGTTTTTCTGGAATTAAAACACACACAAGAAGAAAAATAATAACGGAAACTAACCTTGGTGGGTTGCCTCCCACCCAGCGCCGTATTTAAAGTCGTGGCACGACTGTGCGGTTCTCAACTCGGCTCCGTATCCGCGGACTTGAATCGCCCACACTTGCGATTTCCTGCGGATTTCTCTCCTCCTTCTTCTCTTTCACCACTTCCTCTTTCCAGCAACTTGAATCTCACGTTCTCACCGCCAACTCAGAACGTGATCTCACCCTCTTCCATATCAATTAACGCCCGACTCGTGGCCAGAAAGGATCGTCCCGAGATCATCGGGACCTCTTCGTCCTCATCTATGTCTATCACCACGAAGTCGACAGGAAAGTAAAACTTACCAACCTTGATTAGCACGTCTTCGATCACCCCATATGGATATCGTATCGACCGATCCGCCAACTTAAGCGTCATGAATGTGGGACTCACTTCGCCCAATCCAAGTTTCCTAAAAATAGAGAGGGGCATCAGATTAATACTAGCCCCTAAATCACATAAAACCTTATTAAAATTAAAACTGCCAATTTGAATAGGAATCGAGAAACTCCCTGGATCTTTGAGCTTTTGGGGCAGTTTATTTTGGAAAATCGCGCTGCACTCTTCAGTGAGTGCAACGGTGGCCTGGTGATCAAGTGCCCTCTTTTTGGAGAGGATCTCTTTCATGAATTTCATGTAAGAGGGCATTTGGGTGAGAGCATCTGCAAAAGGAATATTAATCGTTAGCTTTCTAAAGACCTCAATAAATTTGGAGAAATTAACCTGATCCTTATTTGCTTGCAGCCTGCTCGGGTAAGGCACTTTCGGTACTGCCGGCTTGACCGGTGGTGTTACTTCTTTCTTCCTCTCTTCACTCTTCTCGCTTCCTTCAGCTTCACTCTCTTTATCAACTTCTAACTCACCCACATCTACCATCTCGGACTCTTCCTCGGCTCTCTTTGGGGAGGACTCGCTTACCGGGTTTCCAATTAACTCTTTCCCACTTCTCAAATGAATGGCATTGCAATGTTCTTGATTTCTCTTTTCAGCCATACTCGGGAAAGTACCAGCAGGTCGGGTTTGTAGGGCTTCAGAAATATGCCCCACTTGCCTCTCGAGAATCATTATTGCCGCGATATTTTGATCAGTTGCGGCTTTCACCGTATTCACCGTGCTCGCTAGCTCTCCGACAGTGCTGTCCATTTTTGACATGAACTTCATCATCATGTCTTCGAGGCCCGGCTTCTTCTCCCCGGATGGTCCCTCGTTCCTTTGGTTAAAACCTGGAGGGCGATAAGCACTATTAGTATGAGAAAAATTAGACGAGTTCGGGAAATTACCTGACTGTGGTTGACCCGACTGATTCCATGAAAGATTGGGATGCTTCTTCCACCCCTCGTTATAAGTGTTCGAGAAAGGATCGTTTCTCGAGTGGTTCCGGTTTGCCACAAAATGAACCTGATCAGGTTCTTGAAGATTTCCCCCATTCAGCCTATTTGTGATGGCAGCCAGCTGAGCTTTCAGTTCATTAAGCTCGTTACTTTCTTGGACACTTGCTACTCTTCTTACAGCTGATCGTGGAGTAGAGAAACTGTGCTCGGCCAAGTTCTCGATCAGCTCACATGCTTCCACATAAGACCTATCCATCAATGCTCCACCCGCCGCAGCTGTGATATCATTCTTTAATTGTGGGTGGAGCCCACTAAAGAAGGTCTGGATGATGACCCAGCCTTGTAGCCCATGATGAGGACACTTCTTGATCATGTCCTTGTAACGTTCCCACGCCTCATAAAGTGTTTCTTGATCCCATTAGTTGGGCGGTCCGACTAGGTGGGAAGAACTTTTGAAGAAAGGCTGCTTTCAACTGCGCCCAAGTAGTGATCGAGTCAGGTGAGATGCTTTCAGTCCATGTTTCAGCTCGGCCCTTCAGTGAAAATCCAAATAGCCTCAGTTTGATGGCGTCTTCACTCATGCCATTGATCTTAAAAGTATTGCAGATCCTCTCGAATGCACGAAGGTGTGCGTGAGGATCCTCGGTTGGCGTCCCTCCGTATTGGTTCTGTTGCACCATCACGATGGTGCTCGGTTTCAGCTCAAAATAGTTCACCAGTAGTGGGCGCTTGAATGCCTATCCGTGCGGCCGCCACATTAGGATCGGCAAACGACCGCATCGGGACTCTCTCCGGAGGAGGTGGTGGTGGATTATTACGAGGCAGATCATTGCGTGGAGGTCTCTCGTCGTCAGACATCTCGAATTTCAGATTTCTTTTCGCTTTTGCTTCTTTTCAGAGACGACGGGCGGTTCTTTCGATTTCTGGGTCGATAGGCTCGAGTTCTTTCCCTCGGGTTTTCCTTGGCATAAACCAAGTAGCACCAGAAAAGAAGAAAACAAAGTCAATAATCCAGAAACTGAAAGTGAATGAAATAAAATGACAAGAAAATAAAATGCCCAATCTAATAGCGCGTATAGATAGCAGTGCTATTAGTTGCAACCAGTTCCCCGGCAACGGCGCCAAAAACTAGACACGGGGTTTTGACACCCCGCGAAATCTAACCACAAGTGTACGATGTCGAATCAAATAATAACGTACGGAAGTTCGAGTATCGAACCAAGGGAACTAGGAACTAAATATCACAATTACTATAATTGCTATTAACTGGACTGTTAAATTTGGAGATTGGTTTTATAAACAAAATAATTGCAGAAAATAAAATCAAACAAACACAAGACAAACATAACAGTTTTAAAGACTTCTATAGAGAGAAAAGTTGAGGGTTGGAAATCCTCAGGTTTTACACATGCACCCAATCAACTCGAACAATTACCAGTTAATCCCCTAAATGAATCCCAAATCTTTTAAGATCACCGTCGCTTTCTTTCGAATAACAACGGATTTTATTTTGAAAAGGATTAGTTCAATCTCTCGATCTCACTTCTGGATTCCAAAACACATTAAGCACTCGATTTAAGTTAAATTGGCTAGATTTTATCTCTCGATGTCAACCTAACGGTTTAAATGGGACTAAAGCTCACTTGGTATATCTCTATCACCGTTTTGAGCTTTAGGCATGCAATTCCTAATTCTATATAGTAGTTAATTCTCACGAACTTAATTACTACTCAACAAATCATTCGTAAATTGGCCAATTCACAAACGCATTAAAAACAAAATCACATGCTTCAATTAATAAGGAAAAACTGATAAAAGTTCAAATCAATTCGTTACATGCTACAAACCGAATTCATTCCAACCCCCAACACGAACCGGTTAGTTCATGTCGGTGGTGGATTCAAACATAAGAGAAAAAGGTGCAAAAGTATATGTAAACATGATCGAAAGTGAAAGATGAGATCGTGATAACAAGTAATGAAAACTCCCTCTTCTCGTGTTTGTCCCTACGTTCCGCGCTGAATGTATCCGTGATCAGCTCTCTACCGTGGCTCCGAGGACTCCGGAAAGTCGCCCAAAATCGCCCCCGAGCTGTTCCCGATCGTCTGCCGTCCGAGTGATCCCGAAAAAAGACCTAAAAATCGGATTAAAATAGCTGAAATCGACCAAACAGTGGCTTACGCGACTTCTGGCGCGACTTGCAAGTCGCGCAGAAGGTCGCGCGCTATGCTGATGGCCTTCTGGGTCGGTTCTGGTTCGCGGATCGGGTCCTGGTTCGTTCGCGGGACTTGGGCTTGGCTTTTAGGCTTCCGTTAGGTTTCGTTTTGACTCGTTTTGGGCTCTTTTTAGCTTCTATTTCCGAGGAATGCCGCTTTTTATAAAACCTGTGTAAATCACTAGATAAACCGTGAAATATACGCCTTTTTACTTGAGTCCAAGCCAATCTCATTGGTTTGAGAACCGAAAAATAACGCCAAAAAGTGGTGTTATCACATTCAAGCTCGTGTCACTGCGTTCTACTTATTTCTAAGTTGAGAACTAGACTTTAGATCCTTGCAAGTTATCGGCTTGTTCGCATCCTTGGGTAAATATCGAGAATTAATGACCAAAACAATAAATATTCTAAGTACAAAGATTACTCAAGCATTTTTAATAAAATCCAGGTACTTCTCCTTCCTACATCCCAAAGGATATTTAGCCTTGCATTTCCGAAGTAAAGAAAACAAAAGATGAAGGTTTGCACATAATAAAACTGAAAGTGACTTGAATTAACTGCTCACAGTGGGGAGCAAGAAGTCGTCCCTGCACTGTGTAGTTCGAATTACAATTAAACTAAGAAAGTAAATTACTGAAAATTAAAACTAGTTACTGCAGTAAATAAAAGACTAAAGCTAATGTGGTAGTTGAGAGAATTTAAAGCTAAGCAAAAACTCAAGGATGATATCCAAGCATGCATTTAATGGCACCCAAGTGCTCATTTATATACTAGGAGAAGGAATTGGGTATTACACAAAAGAGGTGGGTCTTCCAATGGGTAAAGACTGCTGTGTTGTGGCAGAATTCAGCTCTTATGGGTAATCCTTTTACCCAATGGTCCCTTTTCCAAGTCAATCTCCAAGTACAAAGAGGTGTACTTGATGCTATCTTTTAATGAAGATATCTTTGTACTTCTCCAACCATTTCTCTGCCATATGAACCTTCCTCCTCCAGAAAATTAGATCCCAACTAATAGTTTCTTTTTCTCTTCTTTTTGATCTGCTCGAAGAGTGGGGACCCGGAGTGGGCACAACAGTGGTCACTGCAGGATAAAACGTGAAAAACACCCAAATTCTACCAAATAGTTTATTAAAGACCATGGTTCACTCCTTTTGCTCGTTTTTGTGAAATATACCAAGAACGGGGGTTTTAAGAAGTGAAATGGCTAAAATTGACAAAATAAAGCGGAAAATAAATGGAAATAATAACTCTAAAAATAGAGTTATCAATTACCCACAACATTCTTATTCCTAAAAATTAACCAATCAAACATTCAAACCGATATAAATTTATACCCAGATGAAATAAAAATTAATCAATCAAACATTCAAACCCAAATAAAAATTAATCAATCAAATATTCAAACCCAAATCTTGAAAACTGGAGGTTTCTTGGATCTAAAAAGAATCAAAGCAAGCAACCAAAATAAGGAGCATATAACATAGGAGAAGAAAGAAAGATTACCAATGAGGTGGAGGCAGATCGGAGCAGAGTCGTCAGCCATGGAGCAGACCCGAGGTGGAGTCGTCGGCTATGGAGCAGACCAGAGCAGAGTCGTCGACGTCAGTGACGACGATGGTCGGGGGAGGTGCAAGGTGGCGGCTAGCGGGCTAGGGTTTCAGGTAATCAGGTTTCTTACTTGGTTACTTTGTCTGAGAATTGAGAGTGATGTTTTAGTTGAGGTGCACGGTGGCGGCTAGAGGACTTATCACTTATGTTTTACAATAGTTTTCACTCAAAAAATATTTAGTCAATATATAAAATAATAAATTTTTTAATTATATATATATATATATCAGGTCCGGGGCGGGTCGAGGGATGGTCATCCTGGCCCCGACCCCATTCCCGGTTTTCTGAAAGCGGGTTTCCCCGTCCACGGCCCCGGTACCCGGTTTGGCGGGGAATCCTCAGCCCCGGTCGGGTCTGGTGGACCGGGTTCCCCACTGGGTCGGGCCAAATTGCCATGCCTATCTTCAAGGTTCAGCATTCCAAGCTGGCTGATGAGAAAGTTAAATCTTGTCTCATCAAGAGGTATGGTAAAGAGATCAGCTAATGATAGTCAGTTGGAATAAAATGAAGTTCTATATCACCATTCATCACATGATCTCTGATAAAAATGATATCTGATTTCGATGTGTTTTGTCTTTGAGTGTAGCACTAGATTGTTTGCTAT
This sequence comes from Saussurea involucrata, assembly GCA_033807775.1. Lineage (NCBI taxonomy): Eukaryota > Viridiplantae > Streptophyta > Magnoliopsida > Asterales > Asteraceae > Saussurea > Saussurea involucrata. Next base: position 73,218,107 of record CM066327.1, on the reverse strand, counting down.
AGCGATGGCACTAGTGCTGTCGCAATAGATAGGAATTTTAGATAGCTGAAGGTCATAGTATAGTAGCTGATTTCTCATCCATAAGACCTGAGCACAACAACTTCCAGCGGCGACATACTTAGCTTCAACGGTAGAGGTGGACACTGAATTTTTATTTTTGCTTGTCTAACTCATCGGCTTTTCACCCAAGAGCTGACAGCCACCCGTGGTGCTTTTTCTATCTAGTTTGCAACCTGCAAAGTGACTATCTGAATAGGCAGTTAGATCAAATCCTGAGTCTTTAGGATACCAAAGACCTATGTTGGGTGTACCGTTCAGATATCTAAAAATTCTCTTTACAGCGATCAGATGTGATTCTTTGGCTTCGGATTGATATCGTGCACAAAGACAGGTAGAATACATAATATCAGGATGTCTCACTGTAAGATAGAGAAGAGGGCCGATCATCCCTCTATAGGCAGTGACATTAACAGGTTTTCCAGATGGATCCTTGTTAAGTGTTAGCGGAGGTGCCATAGGGGTTTTCATAGCTGAGCTTTGAGTAAGATCGAATTTCTTCAGCATATCTTTAACGTACTTACCTTGGTGGATAAACGTACCCGTGTCGCTTTGCTTGATTTGAAGTCCAAGGAAGTATGTCAGCTCACCCACCATACTCATCTTATATTTGTTTTTCATTCGTTCAGCGAAACGAGTACACAGAGTTGGGTTAGTAGAAACCAAATATAATGTCCTCGACATATATTTGAACAAGAATAATATGACCTTTAACCTTTCTAAAAAATAGAGTGTTATCAATTTTGCCACGTTCAATTTTTTCAACGATAAGAAAATAAGATAGTGTCATACCATGCACGAGGTGCTTGTTTTAAACCATAGAGGGCCTTATCCAGTTTATAGACATAATCTAGATGCTTAGGATCAACGAATCCTGGTGGTTGTTCGACATAGACTTCTTCATTCAGCTTTCCATTGAGAAACGCTGACTTGACATCCATTTGATGAACTTTGAAGTCTTAGTGAACCGCATAGGCTAGAAAAAGTCGAAGTGCTTCAAGTCTTGCAATTGGGGAAAAAGTTTCATCGTAGTCTATGCCTTTCTCTTGTCTGTATCCCTGAGCAACAAGTCTAGCCTTGTTGCGAGTTACAGTACCAAATTCATCTAACTTGTTTCGATAAACTCGTTTAGTGCCTATCATTGATTTGTTAGATGGTCTGGGAACAAGATTCCAAACTTTGTTTCTTTCAAATTCAGTCAGCTCTTCTTGCATAGCACTGACCCAGTTTGGATCTCTGAGGGCGTCATCGGTTTTTCTTGGTTTAATCAGAGAAATAAAATTAACAAATAGACATATGTTACCTGAACTTCGTTGAGTCTGAATACTTGCGTTTGGATCACCAAGAATTTGATCAATTAGGTGATTTATAGTCCATCGCTGAGCAAAAGCGTGAATCGCTGGCTCAGACGGAACTTCTGGATGCGCTGAAGAATAAGCTTCAGCAGCAACAGTTTTCGGTATAGCAGGAAAGATTAGGTGAGGTTTAGATGAAATTTCATTAACTGATTGTTGAAAAGCGGATGGGTTTTATGAGGTTGAGGGTTCAGAAGGAGGCAAAGTGTTAATAGGAATAGCTGAAACCCAAGAGGAGGATTCAGCTTCACTTGTATGCATGCTAGGAATGATGATTGGGTCATCATCAGTGTAACAGCCCAATTCCCATATACACAACAAATCACATAATGTAACATAACATCGATATAACAAAAGAGATATCAAATTACAAGTACGGTCCCGTAGTCTTTTACAATCAAAAGAAACCATCCTACTACAAACTTTATACTAAATACATACATAACATTTAGTTATTAAGTTACAACTGCTAAACATGCCAAATTCTTCGTCATATAATCCTTCACAAAAGCCATCCATCTCTTACTCTAATTACTTGCTCTTACGCGATCCACCACCTGGAATACATAATTTTTAAAACAAAAATGAGGGTTAGACCTAAGGGTCTAAGTGAGATAAATCCCTGTTAGTTTGAAATCATTTATATAAATTCTATTTATATAAATCACACAGCACGATCAAATATATCAATTTGAACTCACACATCATATACCTTCCCTTCTCATTCCTCCTGGCCATATTAGTTGGTTTCAAGCCAATTAATAGTTTACAACGCTGTACAACATCTACAGCCAAACAACGCTATACAGATTCTATAGCCAAACACACCGGTCCTATGCCCGGCCAACGTATTATAACACATTATAATACTCATGTAAATATAATACCTCAATTTATTATAATTTACATATACCATACATCTAAACACGTAATCACCAATTATCACTTTCCCAAACCATACGTATATGTATTCCAGTTAAAAATGCTTTAAAGTAAAACTCACCTGTTTTGATTATTACACACGCTCGCAAGCTCCTTTCACAATGGTCTTATCTCTTACCACGACTACACAGAATCTGAAACAATTTAAGGGGTATATATTGCCTTACAAGCCAATCCTATAAAACCTACCAAGTTCCTATCCCCAACTGATTGACTGCTTACTGCAACCAATTGTCAAAACTTAACAACTACCGGGACTACACAGGGTACCAGGACTTCTCAGTACCGGGACTTCTTAGTACCAGGAGTCTCTATCACCGGGAGTTAACAATACCGGGACTCCACACTACCAGGAGTTGGCAATACCGGAAGTTCGCAATACCGGGAGTCGACTATATCGGGAGTCTACCGGGACTTCCCCGGGACTCTCAAGAACACATTCGGTTCCATTTTCTCAGAAATCGATTGAAATCTATACCAATTAATGAAATCGTAACTTCTAAACCGATAGATATCTTCTATTACTGATTACCAACACAAAATATAAAAGAGCTTACCTCCAAATCGAATCCAACCCAATTGATTGATGCTCTAACCGTAGGTTTCTTCTTCTTGCTTTCTTTCGCCTCCAGGACTCCCGCACACACACACTCTTTCTATTTTAGGTTATCATAATAATATCTGATGTTTAAGAGGTAATATTAAACCAAAATTACCAAATGAACCTTGAACTTATAACTTATCTCATACTTACCCTAAACATCAAATCTTAAGGTTAAATAATTTAACTGATAGGGAATTTATCTAACTGACTTACCCGGGGTATTACATCATCTCCCCCTTAAAAGAATTATGTCCCGGAATTCAGTTAAGTAAAAAGATGAGGGTATTTGGCTCTCATTTCCAATTCTGATTCCCACATAGCATCCTGACCTCTATGATGCCTCCACTGAACTTTCACTTGCCTGATTTCTTTATTCCGCAGCACTTTGACTTTATGATCAACTATGGCTTCCGACTCTTCCACATAATTCAGTCTTTCATCGACTTGTATCTCTGGTAGGGAGACTGCCTGATCTTGAGTAAACAAACACTTTCGGAAGTTTGATACGTGAAATGCGTTATGAATCCGGCTCAACTCTGGTGGAAGATCTAATCGGTAAGCTACTTCACCGATCCTTTTTGTAATTTCAAACGGTCCGATATACCTTGGGCTAAGTTTACCTTGTCTCCCAAATCGGATGACTCCCTTCCATGGCGAAACCTTTAACATTACGAAATCCCCGATTTGAAATTCCAAAGGCTTTCGACGTCGGTTAGCGTAGCTCCTCTGTCTATCTTGAGCCACTTTCAATCTTTCTCGAATCTGAGTAACATTATCGGCAGTTAACTGAACTATTTCCGGTCCCGCTAGCTGTTTTTCTCCCACTTCGTTCCAACACAAAGGCGTTCGGCATTTCCTACCATACAGTACTTCGAACGGTGCCGCTTGTATGCTGGAATGATAACTGTTGTTATATGCAAACTCGATCAACGGTAAGTGTTTATCCCATGATCCCCCAAAATCAACAATGCAAGCCCGGAGCATATCTTCTAAGGTCTTAATCGTTCGTTCACTCTGCCCGTCTGTTTGAGGATGATACGTCGTACTTAACTTTATCTGTGTCCCCATTTCCCTTTGAAAACTTCTCCAAAATCTCGAAGTAAAACGACTATCACGATCAGAAATGATCGAGATTGGAACTCCATGTCGAGTACAACTTAGCTAATCGCTCCATCGAATCGGTTTCCTTTATCGGTAGAAAATGTGCAGACTTTGTCAATCTGTCGACGATCACCCAAATAGAATCAAATCCCTTCGGAGTCCTTGGTAGCTTCGTGATGAAATCTGTGGTAATCTGCTCCCACTTCCACATAGGTATTTCTAGCCGCTGTAGCTGACCAAATGGCTTTTGGTGTTCAATCTTTACTTTCTTACAAGTATCACATCTTTCCACATACAAAGCAATTCCTCTTTTTATCCCCGGCCACCAATAGAATTGTTTAAGGTCTTTATACATCTTGTTTGTACCTGGGTGAATAGAGAAACGGGATTGGTGAGCTTCTTGTAAAACACGATCACGTAACCCACCCAAACGAGGTACCCACACTCTGTTTCCCAGACACAATAACCCACGATCATCCTTTACTAGCAATGCTGATATCCCCGCTAACCGTTCTGATTTCAGATGTTCATCCTAATAAGCTTCCACTTGACACTTCTGCAATTCGTCAAATATGTTGGGTAGGAGTTCAGTTCGTAGCGAAATAACTTTTATTGTTCCACTCCTTTCTTGACGACTCAGCGCATCCGCCACTACATTCGCCTTTCCCGGGTGATAAAGGATTTCACAATCGTAATCGTTCAGCAATTCTAGCCATCTCCTTTGTCTCATATTCAGTTCCTTCTGATCAAAGAGGTGTTGGAGACTCTTGTGATCGGTATAAATCTGACATTTGGAACCATACAGATAATGTCTCCAAATCTTCAACGCGAAGACAACTGCTGCAAGCTCCATGTCGTGCGTAGGATACTGTCTTTCATGATCCTTTAATTGACGAGAAGCATAAGCAATAACCTTTCCCCGCTGCAAAAGTACACATCCCAATCCCAGTTTTGACGCATCACTATAAACAACAAAATCTTCCGAACCTTCAGGTAGTGATAGAATCGGTGCGCTGCATAGTTTCTCTTTCAATATTCGGAATGCCTCGTCTTGTTCTGCTTTCCATTCAAACTTCAAGTTCTTCCGGGTCAGCTTAGTCAAAGGCGTTGCGATACGAGAGAGTCTTTTATAAATTTCCAATAGTAGCCGGCTAAACCCAGAAAACTACGTACTTTGGTTGCTGTCTTCGGCGGTTCCCACTTTTCAACTGCTTCCACTTTCATCGGATCAACTTGTATACCTTTCTCAGAAACCACGTGCCCCAGAAATTGAACTTTCCGTAGCCAGAATTTACATTTGGAAAATTTTGCATACAACTTTTCCTTCTTCGGTAGCTCTAAAATCAAACGAAGATGTTGCGCGTGCTCTTCCTTGGATCGGGAATAGATAAGGATATCATCGATAAATATGATAACTCTATTTTTAGAGTTATTATTTCCATTTATTTTCCACTTTATTTTGTCAATTTTAGCCATTTCACTTCTAAAAACCCCCATTCTTGGTATGATTTACGAAAACGAGCAAAAGGAGTGAACCATGGTCTTTAATAAATTATTTGGGGAAGTTTTGGGTGTTTTCTCGATTTTTCATCCGCAGTGACGTATACAGTGCCCACTCCGGTTCCCCACTCTTCGAGCTGATCAAAAAGAAATCAAAAAGAAACTTTTAGTTGGGATCTAATTTTCTGGAGGAGGAAGGTTCATATGGCAGAGAAATGGCTGGAGAAGTACAAGGTAGTTCTCATTGAAGATAGCATCAAGTACACCTCTTTGTACTTGGAGATTGACTTGGAGAAGGGACCATTGGATAAAAGAATTGCACAAGGAGCTGAATTCTGCCACAACTCAGCAGTCTTTACCCATTGGAAGACCCACCTCTTTTGTGTAATACCCAACTCCTTCTCCTAGTATATAAAGGAGCACTTGGGTGCCATTAAATGCATGCTTGGTTTTCATCCTTGAATACTTTTAGTCTCAAATTCTCTCAACTACCACATTAGCTTTAGTCTTTTATTTACTGCAGTAACTAGCTTTAATTTTCAGTAATTTACTTTCTTAGTTTAAATTGTAGTTCGTATTACACAGTGCAGGGACGACTTCTCGTTCCCCACTGTGAGCAGTTAATTCAAGTCACTTTCAGTTTTATTATGTGCAAATCTTCATCTTTTGTTTTCTTTACTTCGGAAATGTTAGGCTAAACATCCTTTGGGATGTAGGAAGGAGAAGTACCTGGATTTTATCAAAAATGCTTGAGTAATCTTTATACTTAGAATATTTGTTGTTTTGGTCTTTCATTCTCAATATTTACCCAAGGATGCGAACAAGCTGATCACTTGCAAGGATCTAAAGTCTAGTTCTTAACTTAGAAATAAGTAGAGCGCAGTGACACGAGCTTGAATGATGCTAGGGGATTCGAAAGAATTCTTTTGACACTTACGAAAGTGAGGTCGGCACAGTGAGTTAATCTCTGCCCACTGGAGTAGTAGGCAAGCTAATTTGTGTATTAAAAACACTTAGAGTATTTGTCTCTACACATTCCATCGAGGCCTGAAAAGGTCCATTTAGAGATTACCATTGACAAAACAACAAGTACTAAGAGTATGGGATTTTTATCTAACGGTGTGAGTATTTTGTAACCGGGCTTTTCTAGCGAAAATGTCCACCACGAATACGAGGATCACTCTAAGGACCGAGTATTTGAGATAAAATTTAGGGAAAATCCAACCTACATTCCTCCTTTTTAGCATTTAGTAAATCGTTTCAAGTAGCTATTTTACCAAACCAAACCAAAGTATTATTTTCCTCTCTAGTTGAAACTTGTAAAAGGAGCTCATGAGAACCGTATTGTCTTGATTGTCCAGTCTCTGTGGATTCGATTCTGGTATTTTACCAACTATTACTTGCTGTGACGATCATAGTGGACAGTGTACACTTGCACTTCCCACTGTGGACAGTTTGCAACCCACTGCGATTAAAACACACATTTCGCACGTAACAAGTTTTTGGCGCCGTTGCCGGGGACTGGCGTGATTTTAAATCTCAAGACATTAGTTTTTGTTCGAGCCCGAGTAACTAGTTTTTCTAAGCTGTTCGTATTGTATGCCACGGCGACAACTCGAACATTTGGTTCCAATAGATCTCGAAATAGAAAAAACGTTGCGAAAAACACGAAGAAGCAAGAAAACAAATCGACAACCTCCTGTGATCCCCACTGTGAACATGGCTGCAGTACCGCCACCTATAGTGGAGACCACAATCACGATTGCCGATAACAAAGATCGAAAAATACGGGACTATGCTACTTCCGGAGTTGGTGATTTAAGCTCCGGAATTTTGAGACCCAATATTGTTGCAACGCATTTTGAACTCAAACCGGTGATGTTTCAAATGATCCAAGCCATGGGTCAATTTGGAGGATCGCCATCTGAGGATCCGCACTCGCACTTAAAATCTTTTTTAGAAATGACCGATTCCTTTCAATTGCAAGGTGTTAGTGATGAGGCATTAAGACTAAGGCTTTTCCCTTTTTCATTAAGGGACAAAGCAAAATCTTGGCTGAACGCACATGCACCTCACTCGATAACCACTTGGCAAGAACTTGCCGATAGATTTTTGCAAAAATACTTTCCTCCAACAAGGAATGTTAGATTTCGAAATGATATAATTTTATTTAGACAAGAGGAAGATGAGGCTGTTTCGGATGCATGGGAACGATTTAAAGATTTACTTCGAAAGTGCCCACATCATGGCATCCCACATTGCATCCAATTGGAGACCTTTTACAATGGTCTTTCCAATGCAGCCAAAATCATCTTAGATGCAATAGCCGGTGGAACATTTACGAGTATGACTTACAACGAAGGATATCAAATCTTAGAAAAAGTGTCCAACAACAATACCGAATGGTCAAATCCGAGAGCACCCATGTCTAAGACCAACACCATAGATTCCGAAGCACTCAAAACCATGAATGCACAATTAGTGGCCTTGACAAAAATCGTTTTAAATCAAAATCGAGGCCAAGTCAATTCCGCAACCCATCTCGCTGATAACTGCTCCCTTTGTGGAGAGGAGCATGTTTTCGACTATTGTCCAGCAAACCCCGAATCTGTTAATGTCATAGGGACCAACCAAAGGAACAACCCTTATTCGCAGACTTATAATCCAGGTTGGAGAAATCATCCGAATTTCTCTTGGTCCGGTAATCAAGGACTCCAACCCCAAGGACCGAGTCACATCCAGCAAAGACCATACAATCCCCCGGGATTTCAGCAACATCACAGTGGGCAATCCCCACATCACAGTGGGCAGTCCCCACAACCATACCAACCACGATCCAACCAACCAGCTGAGGCTCAACAATCGATCGAGTCGATTCTCAAAGGTTTTATGAATCAAACCCAAGCAGCCATTAGGAATATAGAGACCCAAGTAGGACAGCTAGCCGTTGAAGTTAAGAATAGACCACCAGGAACGTTACCGAGTGATACCGAGCAAGCTAGAGTGATAGGAAAAGGACCAGAACATGTCAAGTCCATAACTTTAAGGAGTGGAAAGGATCTGAAAAATATCATTTTTGAATCTGATGATTCGCCTCAAAAACCCACTGTGAGCACCACAGTGGGCACTCCTCAAGTCACTGTGATCCCCACAGTGGGGACCGACATCCCTGACCTTCCCACTTTTGGACCTGTCCCAAAGACTACTGTTCCAAAGCCAATACCACAGCAAACTCAGATTGACCCACGAAACATTCCATTTCCTCAAAGAATGAAGCCTAAAAATGTCGATGTTCAGTTTAAAAAATTCTTAGACATTTTTAAGCAACTTCACATTAACATACCCTTGGTAGAAGCTCTCGAGCAGATGCCAAGCTATGTTAAATTCTTAAAAGATATTTTGAACAAAAAGAGGAAGTTGGGTGAATTTGAAACTGTGGCTTTGACCGAAGAATGTAGTGCCCTCCTAACAAGCAAGATTCCACCTAAGTTGAAAGACCCGGGTAGTTTCACCATTCCATGCATTATAGGAGGACAAGAAGTAGGCCAAGCACTCTGTGATTTAGGAGCTAGTGTCAACTTGATGCCTTTGTCCATTTTTAACAAGTTAGGGATTGGAGAGGCTAGACCCACAACCGTGACATTACAACTAGCCGACCGATCCATTGCCTACCCCAAGGGAAAAATAGAAGACGTTTTGGTCCAAGTGGATAAATTTATCTTCCCCGCCGATTTTCTTGTTTTAGATTATGAGGCCGATAAAGAAATCCCAATCATCTTAGGACGTCCGTTTCTTGCAACCGGACGTACTTTGATCGATGTGCACAAAGGAGAACTCACGATGCGAGTTAATGACCAAGAGGTAACTTTTAATGTTTTCAAATCTCTCAAATATATAGACACCGAAGATTGTTTTGCCTTAAGTTCGATTTATGAAACCCACAATTTTGGCAATTTGCCCACATTGGGGAGTACAGTTCCCACAGTGGGGATTGACAGTGAGCACTCTGAATCAGAGAGTAATGACACTTTTAAGGATGAGTGTAATAAAATGGTTGCAGCTTTTGAACCTCTGGACTTCAAGGATAGAGATGTTCAATCCCCTTCAATAGAACAACCTCCCGAGTTAGAGCTTAAACCATTGCCTTCCCATTTAAAGTATGCTTATCTCGCTAAGGATAATAAACTTCCCGTCATTATCTCTTCCAAACTTAGTGAGAAACAAGAACAACTTCTGATTGATTTGTTGATAAAGCATAAGGGAGCAATTGGTTGGACCATAGCGGACATTCGAGGGATTAGCCCCTCTTTATGTCAACATAAGATTAACTTGGAGAGTGACCACCCGGGGAAAGTCCAACCCCAAAGAAGGTTGAACCCCATCATGAAGGAGGTAGTTAAGAAAGAAGTCTTGAAATGGTTAGATGCCGGTATTATCTATCCCATTGCCAGTAGTAGTTGGGTGAGCCCCGTTCAATGTGTCCCTAAAAAGGGAGGAACAACAGTGGTCAGAAATGAAAAGAACGAACTCATTCCAACTAGGACTGTTACGGGATGGAGAATATGCATGGATTATAGGCAACTGAATCTAGCAACAAAGAAAGACCATTTCCCGTTACCTTTTATTGATCAAATGCTTGATAGATTAGCGGGAAAGGAATTTTATTGTTTTCTAGATGGATACTCCGGATATAACCAAATCCACATCGCACCCGAAGACCAAGAAAAGACCACCTTTACTTGTCCATATGGTACTTTTGCATTCCGGAGAATGCCTTTTGGTTTATGTAATGCTCCCGCTACTTTTCAACGCTGTATGATGGCCATTTTTACTGATATGATAGAAGATACCATAGAAATTTTTATGGACGATTTTTCTGTGATCGGCACATCATTTGATAACTGTTTGAGGAATCTAGAAAAAAGTTTGGTGAGATGTGAAACCCACGACCTTATTCTAAATTGGGAAAAATGTCATTTCATGGTCGAAGAGGGCATCGTTTTGGGTCATCTTGTGTCGAAAAAGGGTTTGGAAGTTGATGAAGCAAAACTAGAAGTAATCTCCCAACTTCCCGAGCCCACAACGGTAAAAGGCATTCGCAGTTTTTTAGGTCACGCAGGTTTCTATAGGAGGTTCATAAAAGATTTTTCCAAAATAACTAAACCCCTATGTAACCTGCTGCAACATGAAAGAGAGTTTGTTTTTACCAAAGAATGTAGAAACGCATTTGAAATAATCAAAAATGCCTTAGTTACTGCACCCATAGTGACCACTCCTGACTGGTCACTCCCATTTGAAGTCATGTGTGACGCCAGCGATTGGGCTATAGGTGCAGTACTAGGCCAACGAAAAGATAAGATTTTTCATCCAATATACTATGCAAGCAAGACTTTGATCGAGGCTCAAATCAACTACACTGTAACCGAAAAAGAACTACTTGCAGTAGTTTTTGCTTTTGATCGTTTCAGGTCTTACTTAATTGGAGCAAAGGTCATAGTACACACCGATCACGCAGCCATCAAATATTTGATCAACAAGGCTGACTCTAAACCGAGGTTGATCAGATGGGTGCTGTTGCTGCAGGAATTTGACCTCCAGATCGTCGACAGAAAAGGAACAAGCAATCAGGTTGCTGATCATCTGTCCAGGCTCGAGAAGACAGTGGGCACTGTTGACCCCACTCCTGACCCCACTCCGGTAAAAGAAACTTTTCCCGATGAACAATTATTATCTGCGCAACATCATAATGAAACTCCTTGGTATGCTGATATTGCAAACTTTTTAGCAAGTGGATTTAAGCCCCACGGGATGAGTGGACAACCATTCAAGAAATTTTTACACGACACACGACAATACGTTTGGGACGATCCCTTCTTGTACAAGATAGGGGCGGACCAAATATTAAGGCGTTGTGTCCATGGGAGTGAACAACATCAAATACTCCATGGTTGTCACACATCCCACTACGGTGGCCACTTCGGTGGAAACCGTACCGCAGCAAAAATTTTGCAAAGTGGATTCTTTTGGCCCACTGTTTTTAAAGACTCATTTGAATTCGTGAAAAATTGTGAGCAATGTCAACGTACGGGGAATATATCGCAAAGAAATGAAATGCCTCTTAACAACATTCTAGAGGTCGAACTTTTTGATGTATGGGGGATAGATTTTATGGGACCTTTTCCAAATTCCAACAATAACTTTTACATCTTGGTTGCGGTAGATTATGTTTCAAAATGGGTAGAAGCCATTGCTTGTCACTCCAATGATGCTAACACTGTGGTGAAGTTCTTACACAAAAATATATTCACTCGCTTCGGAACACCACGAGCATTAATTAGTGACGAAGGCACCCATTTTGTAAACAAAGTCATGGCCTCGGTTCTTGCTAAATATGATATTCATCATAGAGTGGCCACCGCATACCACCCACAAACCAATGGGTTGGCCGAGCTTTCAAATCGTGAGATCAAGGGAATTTTGGAAAAAGTTGTTAAGCCACACCGTAAAGATTGGTCAATCAAACTCGATGATGCTCTTTGGGCCTATCGAACAGCCTATAAAACTCCTCTGGGAATGTCTCCATTCAAATTAGTTTTTGGCAAAGCTTGCCATTTACCGATTGAATTAGAGCACAAGGCGTTCGGGGCCCTTAAAGAGCTTAACATGAGTGAGGATGCCGCGGGAATCAAAAGGAGTCTGCAAATACATGAGCTAGAGGAGTTGCGATATCACTCCTATGAGAATGCAAAGTTGTACAAGGAAAAGACCAAGATGTGGCACGATCGTCGAATCAACCATAGGGAGTTCATGGAAGGACAACAGGTACTATTGTTCAATTCTCGTCTCAAACTCTTTCCATGTAAACTTAAATCAAGATGGACGGGACCATACACCATTGTCAAGGTGAGTCCTTTCGGAACAGTGGAGTTGAAATCCCCACAATCGGGTCAAACCTTTAAAGTCAATGGGCAAAGGGTAAAGCATTTTTTGCATGAAAGTGCCCACATCCCTGCCCACTCTCCGCCTCGCTATGGTTAGAGAAATTCACAACCGTTTGTAAATATTTTATTTCACTTATTTGTTGTCTTTTTATTATTTTTGGTCTTTTTAATTCTGCATGGTAGTTTGTTTTAATGTGTGTAGAAGAACGTGCCACCTTTTGAAGAAAAATCAAGGAAAGTACTTTGCAGTGGGGAAGGCTCAGGTCACTGCGCTCCCCACTCCCCACCTGACGAATGAAAGGACTATTTTTGGGGCCCAATGCTGACAAGCTTTCACCTTTTGCTGCCATCAAGTCTACTTTTAGGCCATGGTGTCATAGTTCATCATTTCCCAAGCAAAGCTATCATTGTCAATCCTCTCCCTCTCTCCTAAAACCGGCGGTTTCCCCCCAATTTTGAAAAGAAAACATTTCCAAAAACCACCTTAACCTCCTTTGCTTCCAAAATTTACCCAACAAACTTTCTCTTCTTCATTTCTCTCTCTACGAAAAACCCACCAGCAAAACCCTTCCAAAACCCTAAAAATGGCAAGAACCAAGAGAATGAACACCAACCCCGATGCACTCACACGTGCGGCCGTCCGCCGCAGGACCGCCGAGGAACAACCACCGGAAGCCGTCACCAATGACCTGAACGAACCGCCACCGGTCTCCGGCGAAAACCCGATCATCTCCGGTGCAGCCGACGAGGGTTCTTCAAAGCACGAAAGCCCAAAAGCTACTTCATCATCGCAAGTCTCAGACAACAGTATCACCCATTTCGAGACCGAGACACTTCTAGCCGAAGAAGAAGAGAGACGGTTAGCAGAGGAGTTCAAACAGAAAATGGAAGCCATTAGAAAAAGAAAGGAAGAGGTCGAGAGGAGGCGTCGAGAGGAAGAAGAAAGAATCAGAAAGGAAGAAGAAGAAAGAATCAAAAGAGAGGAGGAAGAGAGATTGAGGAGGGAAGAAGCCGCAAGATTGGCTAGAGAGGAGGAGGAGCGATTGAAAGAGGAAGAACGAAAGAAGGATGAAGAAGCAAGGATATTCGAGCAGAAAAAGAAACAAGCAGAGGAGGAGTGTTTGGCTCGTGAGGAAGAAGAAAGACAGAAGAAGATTAAGGAGCAGGCTCAGACATTAGACATTCCCCAGAACAAAAATGCTGATAGTGTGGAGGATGTCCACACCACTGCCCACAGTGAAGAAACCCCAACCAGAGCACTCCAGAGGAACAGGGGAATGGTTACGCGATCTGGTGCATCCAAGAAGGCATCGTCTGCAAAACCGAAAAGAAAAGCGTCGAGGAAAGGTAAGGGTATCGAACCCTCTTTAAGTTCTTCTTCTAGTGATACTAATACGGGAAGTGAACAAAACCTTTCTGAAAATCCACATCTGTCCACTGTGGGGACTGCTCATGCCCCCAGTGGGATACCGAGGCAATTCACTTCCCCAGCTGCTAGAACCCACTTTGAGTGTATTTGCACTCGGAAGTTGAATTTAGAGAGGGGTTTCGACCCCGACTTTGTAGAAGCAAATCCCTTTGTCAAAGATAAACTTGTAGCGCAAGATTGGGCAACCATTGCCACTGCCAATCGCCGCGCTAATGCATCATTAGTCCGAGAATTTTATGCTGAGGCCTCCCAAGCCAAAGAATCATTTGTTAAGATCAGAGGAAAGGTTGTGGACTTTACTCCAGGCAATATAAACCGAGTGTTAGGTAGAGGAGCTCCGGAACCTTGTGCTTTCGGACAGTTCCTGGCAAAGATGACTCCGGCTGATGAGGAATTGATTTTAAAAGAAATAGCAGTTGAGGGAAGGCCATGGAATCAGGATGGCCAAAGAAGGTGTCTATATGCTGGCAGCCTCACCACTGAGGCTGCTGTGTGGTTCCAATTCCTAAGGGCCTCGGTGGCCCCAACATCGCACGACACGACTCTCTCCATGCATAAGTGTGCCATGCTTTACTGCGTTCTCACTAAAAAGAAGATCAATCTGGGAATCATAATGCATGGTGCCATCCATCAGGCCAGAACACGAACCAAGGTAATCCTACCCCTTCCTTGCCTTATTACACTATTGCTAATAGATGCCGGAGTGCCCACAGCTGAAGAAGACCAGTGGATCATTTCCACGAAAAACATCAGTATTCAGACAATTAAGAAGATGAGAAGAGAGATAGGAGGCCCGTCTGTTGAGCCTGCCCAGGTACAGCCCAATGTGCGAATAGCCGACGAGCACATAGTGGGCACTGAAGTGCCCACTGTGGGGAAGAAGGGTACCCCACTCCATTCAACCGAGGCCGGATCATCAAGCAACCAAATGGGAGAGATTTTGGCAGCTTTAAAGAAGCTCACATACAGGATCGAGTTGCTGGAAAGTGAGCAGCGATACCAGAACCGGGCCACGCAGAAATTTTGGATGTATACAAGAGAACGAGATGAGGTGACGGGCCTGATGATGAAAGAGGCCAACCCAATGCTAGCTGCTCAGCTACCAGAATTCCCGAAAGATATCTGCCCGGTTAATGACAGTGAGGATGAGTTTGATGATGATGATGCGGATCTGTCACCGCAAGCCACCCAAACCCCGTGAATGGTTTGTTTTAAAAACAATGGTTTCGCTCTTTTGCTCACCAAAAACAATTTTATTTTGTTTGGTTGATCTTTTTGTGCCTATGGCTAGGCATTGACACTATTTGCTGTTTTAACTTTTTAAATATCGATGCATGAAAATCCTACCGGTAGGTAGGTACTTTTGGGTACTAACATATTGATTGTTTGAATGCTTGTTTGACCTCGTTTCCATTTCAAGGTACAACTTTCGGCTTCCGACTTAAAAGGTCACTTTTGTAAGTACAAATCTCAACTTGTCCCGTGAAATGATATAGGCCATTTTTCGCATCCAAACACGATCCTTTTTGTACCCCCAAACCACCACCTTTGTTCATTAATTCAATGTCACAGTGGGGACACTGTGAGATTTTAAGTTTGAGGTGGGAACTTCCAGAGTGACCTCCAGTTTGCTCACAGTGAGGACACTGTGAAGTCCAAGTTTGAGGTGGGTAAGCCGTACCCCCCTCCAAAAAAAAAGAGAAAACACAAAAATACAAAAACAGAAGAAAATAGGAGTAGCACTAACAAAATTGATGGTGTGCCTTTTCTGGACCATCAAAGTGCTCACTCCCAGAAAACGATGGTGTGCCTATTCTGGACCATCAGAATACCCACCCTCACAAAAAAATAGCCATACTCATTATACCCAAATAAAGCCTGAAAGTGTACGTTCTTATCATAGCAAAATACTAAACACCCACTTCTTGAAATAAAAATCTCAAAGCGAGATCTTCGGTCCATGTTTGGAAATTTTTGCCAAAACCCTTGGGAAAAGATTCAAAGCCATAAACCCTTCAAACCCAAGAAAGCCCTATTGATCAAAAGGTAAACAAGGGAAAGGTTTCGTCAAACACAAAAGTGAAATTTTCAAGTTTGGAACCGAAGGAAGTATCGAAGGAAGGAGATCAACGCCCATTCAAGTCAAGAAATATGTAAGTCCATCAAAGACCTTTTATGCATTGTGTTTCATTTTATTTCTTTCTTTTTATTACTTGGGGACAAGTAATGATTTAAGTTTGAGGTTGTGATAACTCTATTTTTAGAGTTATTATTTCCATTTATTTTCCACTTTATTTTGTCAATTTTAGCCATTTCACTTCTAAAAACCCCCATTTTTGGTATGATTTACGAAAACGAGCAAAAGGAGTGAACCATTGTCTTTAATAAATTATTTGGGGAAGTTTTGGGTGTTTTCTCGATTTTTCATCCGCAGTGACGTATACAGTGCCCACTCCGGTTCCCCACTCTTCGAGCTGATAAAAAAGAAATCAAAAAGAAACTTTTAGTTGGGATCTAATTTTCTGGAGGAGGAAGGTTCATATGGCAGAGAAATGGCTAGAAAAGTACAAGGTAGTTCTCATTGAAGATAGCATCAAGTACACCTCTTTGTACTTGGAGATTGACTTGGAGAAGGGACCATTGGATAAAAGAATTGCACAAGGAGCTGAATTCTGCCACAACTCAGCAGTCTTTACCCATTGGAAGACCCACCTCTTTTGTGTAATACCCAACTCCTTCTCCTAGTATATAAAGGAGCACTTAGGTGCCATTAAATGCATGCTTGGTTTTCATCCTTGAATACTTTTAGTCTCAAATTCTCTCAACTACCACATTAGCTTTAGTCTTTTATTTACTGCAGTAACTAGCTTTAATTTTCAGTAATTTACTTTCTTAGTTTAAATTGTAGTTCGTATTACACAGTGCAGGGACGACTTCTCGTTCCCCACTGTGAGCAGTTAATTCAAGTCACTTTCAGTTTTATTATGTGCAAATCTTCATCTTTTGTTTTCTTTACTTCGGAAATGTTAGGCTAAACATCCTTTGGGATGTAGGAAGGAGAAGTACCTGGATTTTATCAAAAATGCTTGAGTAATCTTTATACTTAGAATATTTGTTGTTTTGGTCTTTCATTCTCAATATTTACCCAAGGATGCGAACAAGCTGATCACTTGCAAGGATCTAAAGTCTAGTTCTTAACTTAGAAATAAGTAGAGCGCAGTGACACGAGCTTGAATGATGCTAGGGGATTCGAAAGAATTCTTTTGACACTTACGAAAGTGAGGTCGGCACAGTGAGTTAATCTCTGCCCACTGGAGTAGTAGGCAAGCTAATTTGTGTATTAAAAACACTTAGAGTATTTGTCTCTACACATTCCATCGAGGCCTGAAAAGGTCCATTTAGAGATTACCATTGACAAAACAACAAGTACTAAGAGTATGGGATTTTTATCTAACGGTGTGAGTATTTTGTAACCGGGCTTTTCTAGCGAAAATGTCCACCACGAATACGAGGATCACTCTAAGGACCGAGTATTTGAGATAAAATTTAGGGAAAATCCAACCTACATTCCTCCTTTTTAGCATTTAGTAAATCGTTTCAAGTAGCTATTTTACCAAACCAAACCAAAGTATTATTTTCCTCTCTAGTTGAAACTTGTAAAAGGAGCTCATGAGAACCGTATTGTCTTGATTGTCCAGACTCTGTGGATTCGATTCTGGTATTTTACCAACTATTACTTGCTGTGACGATCATAGTGGACAGTGTACACTTGCACTTCCCACTGTGGACAGTTTGCAACCCACTGCGATTAAAACACACATTTCGCACGTACCAAAATACAATAACAAATTTATCGAGATACGACTTACATACCCGATTCATTAAATCCATAAAGGCAGCTGCAGCGTTCGTCAGTCCGAACGGCATCACTAAGAATTCGTGATGTCCATACCTTGTTCGAAAAGCAGTCTTTAGAACTTTCAACTGGTGATAACCAGATCTTAGATCAATCTTGGAGAAATAGCAAGCTCCAACTAACTGATCGAAGAGGTCATCAATTCTGGGTAACGGATACTTGTTCTTTATCGTACGCTTATTCAGTTCTCGGTAGTCGATACACATTCTCATTGAACCGTCCTTCTTTTTCACAAATAACACTGGTGCTCCCCACGGTGAAGAACTAGGTCTGATGAAGCCTTTATCGGATAGATCTTGTAGTTGTGCCATCATCTCTGGAGGTGCCAGACGATAAGGTGCACGGGCTACAGGACTGGCTCCAGGAATCAGGTCTATACCGAACTCTACTTGTCTAACAGGCGGAAGACTATTCAAGTCTTCAGGAAATACTTCAGGGAATTCACTAACAATAGGAATATCTTCCATCCTATTCTTTTCTGGCTTAATATCTATCACATAAGCCAAGTAACTCTGACAACCCTTATTCACACACTTACGGGCTTTTATCATAGATATAAGGCTAGACTGATGATTCCTACGATCACCATAGATCACTACTGGTCCCTTCTCAGGTAATACCATATTTATTAACTTCTTATTACACATTATGTTAGCCTGATTCTCGGCTAACCAGTCCATTCCCACTACGACGTCAAACTCTATCAAAGTTATAGGAAACAATTGTATCGGCACTCTACACTCCTCTATATTTATCACACAGTCATCAAATACTTATTTAACTGATACTTGATTATCATTTGCCGTATCAACTGATAGAGCATGTTCTAGCATTTTAGGTTTCAAACACAGGCAAGGAGCAAATGCAGGAGATACAAACGATCGGTTTGCACCGGAATCAAATAACACCTTAGCACGTGTAGAGTTTATTAAAAATGTACCTGTGAACACATCTGGAGTTTCCTCCGCTTCTTTCTCAGTCATTTGAAATGCGCGACCCGTGGTTACTGGTGGTTCCAGTCTTGGTATTACTGGTTTAACAATTGTTGGCCTGCCTGATGACCCACCTTGCTGTATCCTCCCCCGCGGACAGTCCGACTGAAGGTGATCCGGAGAATTGCATAAGAAACATAACCGCGTTACCTTACAATCTTTAATTATGTGTCCGGTCTTCCCACACTTATAAGACGCTCGTAAATCACCTTGGCAATTTCCTTGGTGGACACGGTTGCACTTCTGACATGGTCTTTCCGCTGGTCGAAACGGCGGACGGTTATCATACCTCTGAAATCGGTACTTATTCGGATCGTGTTGTGGTCCTTCCCACTTTCTCTTCCCGATACTTTTATCGCCAGCATCCCTTCTAATATCTCTTTCAACATTCTCCGCGACATCAACTGCAGCTAAGAAGGTATCGGGTCCCTTTGCAGTCACTAGCCTTCTGACTTCTGAGTTCAGCCCAAAGATAAACCTTTCCGTCTTCATCGCCTCCGTAGCAACGTAGTGTTCTGTGAACCGATACTTTTCTAGAAAGCTAGCGGTGTAGTCTCGAACGGATAAGTTTCCTTGTTGCAAGTTCATAAATTCCCCTTCCAGTTGTTTGACGGCTGCTTGGGGACAAAATGCGTTTCTGTAGGCTATCATAAATTCTTCCCAAGAGAGGGTAGAATAAACATCAGATCCTTTAGAATGAATAAAAGATTCCCACCAATACAAAGCATCCCCTTTTAACATTGATGTCCCATACAATACCCTATCTTCAGCTGCACACTTGCTTGTCTTGAAAATAACTTCTATTTCCTTCATCCACCTCATTGCTTTCACGGGATCCCCGTCTCCTGAGTAGGTCGGAGGTCTACAGCTCAAAAACATTTTGTAGTCGCACCTCCTTTATACTGGTACAACAGTTGGTGTGATTAGCATTTCATCTTCCGGTCCGGGATCCGGTATTCCAGTTTCATTATGACGGTTTCGATCAAACATTGTTTGTATGCTAGCCTGTAATCTTCCCATTTCTGCCATTAGATCATCCCTGGTAACAAACTTTGTACCCTGTGGCTGGACTCTGCCTCCGGCTCGACCTCCAGCTCTACCCCCGGTTCTACCCCCGACTCTGCCCCCATTTCTGCCTCCCCTGTCCCCCGTTCCTATCGGCGGATTCGTACTATTCGTATTTCTTCCTCCTCCTCGATTCGAATTCCGTGTACCGCTTGCCATTCTGTAGATTTAAACAAGGTTAATATACACATAAGCACATACCCCATATAACAAGGTATTCCAGTTCAAACATGTACCTGTAAGATCACAATTACACTGGCCAGGTGTAATATGAAATTACCTTTCATGATGTTCCTTCTACCTTTTATACTTAATATCCCAAGGTTCTACAATAATAGGGACATCCTACTTCACATGCAGTTTAAGTCTAGGTACAGATACAAATACCTAAATCCCTTAAACTAAGGCTCTGATACCATTTGTAACAACCCAATTCCCATATACACAACAAATCACATAATGTAACATAACATCGATATAACAAAAGAGATATCAAATTACAAGTACGGTCCCGTAGTCTTTTACAATCAAAAGAAACCATCCTACTACAAACTTTATACTAAATACATACATAACATTTAGTTATTAAGTTACAACTGCTAAACATGCCAAATTCTTCGTCATATAATCCTTCACAAAAGCCATCCATCTCTTACTCTAATTACTTGCTCTTACGCGATCCACCACCTGGAATACATAATTTTTAAAACAAAAATGAGGGTTAGACCTAAGGGTCTAAGTGAGATAAATCCCTGTTAGTTTGAAATCATTTATATAAATTCTATTTATATAAATCACACAGCACGATCAAATATATCAATTTGAACTCACACATCATATACCTTCCCTTCTCATTCCTCCTGGCCATATTAGTTGGTTGCAAGCCAATTAATAATTTACAACGCTGTACAACATCTACAGCCAAACAACGCTATATAGATTCTATAGCCAAACACACCAGTCCTATGCCCGGCCAACGTATTATAACACATTATAATACTCATGTAAATATAATACCTCAATATATTATAATTCACATATACCATACATCTAAACACGTAATCACCAATTATCATTTTCCCAAACCATACGTATATGTATTCCAGTTAAAAATGCTTTTAAAGTAAAACTCACCTGTTTTGATTATTACACACGCTCGCAAGCTCCTTTCACAATGGTCTTATCTCTTACCACGACTTCACAGAATCTGAAACAATTTAAGGGATATATATTGCCTTACAAGCCAATCATATAAAACCTACCAAGTTCCTATCCCCAACTGATTGACTGCTTACTGCAACCAATTGTTAAAACTTAACAACTACCGGGACTACACAGGGTACCGGGACTTCTCAGTACCGGGACTTCTTAGTACCGGGAGTCTCTATCACCGGGAGTTAACAATACCGGGACTCCACACTACCGGGAGTTAACAATACCGGGACTCCACACTACCGGGAGTTGGCAATACCGGAAGTTCGCAATACCGGGAGTCGACTATACCGGGAGTCTACCGGGACTTCCCCGGGACTCTCAAGAAAACAGTCGGTTCCATTTTCTCAGAAATCGATTGAAATCTATACCAATTAATGAAATCGTAACTTCTAAACCGATAGATATCTTCTATTACTGATTACCAACACAAAATATAAAAGATCTTACCTCCAAATCGAATCCAACCCAATTGATTGATGCTCTAACCGTAGGTTTCTTCTTCTTGCTTTCTTTCGCCTCCAGGACTCCCGCACACACACACTCTTTCTATTTAAGGTTATCAGAATAATATCTGATGTTTAAGAGGTAATATTAAACCAAAATTACCAAATGAACCTTGAACTTATAACTTATCTCATACTTACCCTAAACATCAAATCTTAAGGTTAAATAATTTAACTGATAGGGAATTTATCTAACTGACTTACCCGGGGTATTACAATCAACGGTTGGGTTGTTGACCTGAGGGTCAGGGTTGAGATTAGCTTCTGAATCCCCATAATGAGAAAACATCCACTGATTCAATTCATCGTTTTCAACAGTAGGTCTTGAGTTCGCTGAACGTGATTCATCAAAGGTAACATGGATGGTTTCTTCTACAGTTTGTCTTCTTTTGTTGAAAACTCTGAAGGCTTTGGATATAGAAAAATATCCTATAAATTTTCCATCGTCATCTTTGGGATCAAATTTTCCAAGAGAATCTCTGTTATTTAAAATAAAACAATGACAACCAATGATATGAAGAAAGCTGATATATGGATTTCTCCCATGGAAAAGTTCATAGGCCGTTTTGTTGAATTTTTTGACGATCAACGACCTATTCTGTGTGAAGCAGGCAGTGTTGACAGCTTCTGCTAAGAATTGAGTTTGAAGATGAGAATCGCTGAGCATAGATCGAGCAGCTTCGATAATCGTTATGTTTCTTCTTTCAGCGACTCCATTCTGTTGAGGTGTTCTCACTGCTGAGAAGTTGTGTGAAATACCCTTACTCTCAATGAAGTTATCAAGAAAACTATTTTTTAATTCAGTTCCTTGATCACTCCTTATTGAGCAAACGGTCATGTTGTTCAGGACTTCCATTTTCCTGACAAAAGAGATGAGTTCTTCTGAGGTGTCACTCTTTTCACGGAGGAACATAACCTAGGTATAGCGAGAGAATTCATCTACTATGACCAAAGTATACTTCTTTACAACGATGGATTGTATATTGACAAGGCCAAATAAATCCATATGGAGGAGTTGAAGAGGAGTTGTTGTTGATGACACTTGTTTTGACTTGAAACTAGCTTTTGTTTGTTTTCCTTTTTCACACGCTGAACATAGAGATTCCTTGAGATGAGAGAGCCTCTTATGCCATAGCCAATTGACAACTGAAGAAGCTTTAGAGAGAAAACAAACGTTCGCAGTGGTTTTTGAGTCCATGTTTATTACATAAACATTTTCCAAACGATAGCCGCTGAGAGCAATCTTTTCTTTCTTATTAGTGATAAAGCATGCTTCCTTAGTAAAGCAGACTTTGTAGTCTTTATCACACAACTGACTGATGCTAAAAAGATTGTGCTTCAGTCCTTCCACCTATGTGACTCTTCTGAAGGTAGTTGCACCATTAGAAAGTACAGCAAACTCTCGGGTATAGCCTTTTCCATTTCCACCAAAGGTCACTGAGGGACCTTTCTCTTCCTTGTATTCAGTGAGCAAGTTTCTTTTTCCAATCATGTGTCGAGAGCATCCACTATCAAGATACCAGATACCCTTCGAGACCTGCACACATAAGGAAGATTAATTTTGAATTGGTATTGTTAGATTAAATTAGCCCCTTGTTTAATGAATATTTTATAAAGAATTATTGTAATAGGGCTTTTAGATAGCTTTATGGGCTTTTTAGCTAGATTATGGGCTTATGCCTTTTTATCTTGTAAATGGACCCTTTATAGAGGAGTTTAGGGTTTCATTTCTCAAAAGAGAGGGTTTTAGAAGTTACACACAAAAACACACACTGATTGAAGAATATCAAGGAAGAGATTAGTATAAGCAAGATCTTGTTTATTGAGATTAAACAATCTGCTCTGATACCACTTATTGGTCTCGTAGGTTTATACAAGTAAGTTTGTAGAAGGGGCGGTTGAATAAAAACACACAGGAATTTATAGTTTTCTAAACTATTTATTGATAAATCAAAACAATTTACAGTTTATTGTGGAATAAGATTAAGCACAAGACCTAATCTAAACAAACTATGAGAATCACTAACTATTCTTGCACTAAGAATAAGACAGAAAGAATGAAAGAAAATTAAGGATAATTTTCTTAAGGGACAAAGTAGTTCAAGGATGACCTCCTTCGAAATGAAGGAGCATTCCTCCTATTTATACTACATGCATTTAATGCATGTCAGGAGGACTTTACACGTGTCATCATTTGGTTAGGTGCATGCTTCTAACTTTTGAAAACATGCTTTTGGCCGCATGGTGAACAATGTAGTGGCAGAGTGGTTTGTACGATTCTATACAAAGGCATGTCCCTCTGACAAATCGTACAAAAGTGTGCAAGGGGATAAGACAAACATTTCTTGTAGAGCAGGCTTTATGATCTTGTTTTCGTTAGATTCTCCAATTTCACTCCTAGCTTTCTCAGGCTCACCCGGGCATTGGAAACTCAATAATACGCACTGACCATCACAATTCATGCATTGGGGGGACCACTCACTAAATCAGGGGAGTTTTATGTTCCTTTTTCTTTTCATGTTTAGAGTGCCCTATACATATTGAATACATTTAGGACAATATGTGAATTAAGTGTGGGGGTGGGGGTTTATTGCATGATTTTGCATGAGTTAGGATAATTTAGGTATATGCTCTCTTTTTAGGGGTAATTTTTTGCAATTTCTTTTGCAAAATTTGTGCTTAAGTGTGTTAGCATGTTTTTAATGAGCTTAAATGGTTGATAACAATGAGTTTGGATGCATGTATAGCATGATTGAACTTGATTGATAGTACTTAGAGTTTATTTGTGGTAGTATACCGATCAAAGTTAGACTATTGCTAATCTCTTGAACTAACCCTAACACCATGAGACTTTGAACCTATTAGACTAAACATTTTATATTAGTCTCTAATTTATTTCTTGTGTGACTACCTCATGCCTAGTTATGCCCTTCTAAAACTTGATTTGTCTCTCCTTAAGACTACATGATATTTACATGCTAATAAATATGATAAAGGACATCGTTTGCACATTTTGTCAACCCATTATCCTTAAGCCTACCTTTATGTTATTACTACCCTTTTTGTACACCACTTTGAGCCTTAGCCTATTTCTTTTGTCACCCACATCATAAACCGATCTAAACATGACTCACCCGACCAATCACCAACGGTGTGGTCTCAGTACTCCCTATGTGCTCGAAAGTAAAACATATATGTTAGGGAATGAAAAGAAAGAAAAAAAAGTCAAAAAGAAATATGTGAGAAAGAAAAATATGTCCGCAAGAAAGAAATAAAGTAAGGCGACGAAAGTAATGATAAGGTTAATTATAAGCGTTTAGTCTTTATTCCCTATCATCCAAAGGGAAATGTCCTTCAAAGATAAATATCTAAAGTCCTTTGTTGAAAAACAAAAAAATCATTATCGAACAAACCGATTTCTCCATGGGTGTAAGGTCTTTAACCACTCTTCCCAAAATATATCCTCACCTTACCGAACGCCTTATTTTACATTAGAACTCTTAAAATGCCCTTTTGATTTATATGCATGTATTTTATTCAAGTAGTGGAGAGTGAGAGGTTTTTCAAGATTATGGTAGGAACGTGCTAGTGTAGTGACGGTTTGAGCGATACACTTTGACCCAAGAGTGAATTGAGTGTTCCTTTAATTATCCCATTCATGAGAGTTCTCGTGATTAATTGTGGGGGAATTTGATAAGTGCTAATTTTATATACATTTTATATCAAATTTAACCTAAAAATAATGTTAATTAGATGTTTAAAATACCCCTATTAATTTGAGTTGATATTTATTTGTGAATAACCAATTAAGATCAAAAATAAATAAAAAGATGTAATCTAATGCAAAAAACAGATTTTGAGACGTTCTGTATACAACCACTGCCCACTGCGGGCACGCTTGAAGTACACCACCACCCAAAGAGTTGCAACTAGCTCAAATTGTAGATGTGGTGCACCATGTTGGCACACATTTCAATGTCCATCACATTTATTATAAATAGAAGATGAAGAATCAGTACAAGGCGTTCATCATCCTCTCCTTTCTTTTAGAATAGTTTAGTTTCTCATTTCTCAAGTTATTGACTTTCCAAAAACCATTTCAAGTCTTAGGCTTGGAGTGTAGCACTTTAAATTCTGTATTTAATTACTTCGCTTACTTTCCGTATTTTATTACTCGTATTTAACTTTATGAAAGTAGTTAATTCGTATATCTTTTCTTTTATCATGTCTTTTACTTTTAGTATGAGCTAACCACCTCTTTGGGTGTGGGTATGAATTAAACTTGAGACTAGTACACGACACTTGAATATTGCCATTATTTCTAACAATGGTGACTTTACGGGCACTTTGTAGGACCAGTCTATAAAAATCCACTTTCGAGAGATCTGGCTTTTTTTAGACATTCGTACTACAAAGTGACTAACCAAGTCGTCACTACAACCATCTAACTAATGTTAAGTTTATGCTTTTCAGGTTCTTATTCCCATCAACGTCGATAACAATCATTGGTTGGTCGGGGAGTACTCTTTACAAAACATGGAATTGACTTTATATGATAGTTATCGGATGAGTTCCATTTCTAAAAGAATTCTTGCGTTGATTTCTATATTCGAGGATAGTATGCCCTACGTCTTCACAAAAATCGGAGACCATGCACGAGCTCAGCAGACGACGAGGCAGTTCAGATATAGATATGCACCAGATGTTCCCCAACAGACTCCCCAACAGACTGGTGTGCACGACGACTGGGGTCCTTTCACGTGCCGATTTTTGTCAGATTTGGTTCAGGGACAACATCCTGCCATGAATATCGATATCATGGATTGGCGGAGAGAAATGGCAAATTTATTTTGGACCTTGTCGGGGAATCAGTTGAGCTTGTAATTATTTGGTGTTTAACTTTTAACAGTTGTATAACTTTTATTATTTACTGTTTAACTTTTATTGTTTGGTGTTTCACTTTTATTATTTGGTCTTTACTTGCATACATCTTTACCTCAATCAACATCACAGCAGTTACACAATTCTCAAAATAACATAAAAGGAATTCATTGAAACGACAATTACAAAAAGGTAAAGTACATACTTATGAAAGACCTGATCTACAACTTGAACACACATAAAATTACATACTACACGATAACCGTTTATGTAGGCTTCATTGTTCACACGGTGAAGGAGAATTCAAAGACTACTTCTTCTTATAATTCAGATTATTCAACTGATTAGAAGAAGAAGTAGCCATTGAATTCTCCTTCACCATGTGAACAATAAAGGCTACATAAAAGTTTATCGTTTGATACTACAACTAGAAAGCGATAAAGTACATACTGAACGAGACCAATGAACCTGATGCTTCGGTGATCGTTGAATTCTCCACCACTCCATAGGAGTATTTATAGGAAGTCGCATCCGCACTTGCGAACCTACCCGCACCCGCATCCGCACTTGCAAACCTAGCTTTTTAAATACCCCCCGCTAGATGAGTTGTAAAACACGCAGCCGAGAAAAAATTGATTCAATAACGACTTCTGACATGGCATCGCCAAATCTTCACGTTTGGACCTGTTAGTGTTCAATTTACGTTGTATTCAAGTTGAGGGACTAATTGTGTAACTTCTATATCTAAGTATAAATAGCTTAGATATGCTTACATTTCTAAATAACACTTATCATTTCAATATCATTCTCTGTGAAAACTCGCTCTACACTTGTAATTCATATCTTTGGAATTAATAAGAGATGAATGGATTAAATCATATTTTTTGATCATATTACTTGTATCCTGGGATCACAAGTGGTATTAGAGCTAAGCAGATTCAGCGATTTGTGAAGAAATCTTGAAGAAATTTGGGCATTTTTGGATATTTTCGGACTTCAACTCATTCTGTAAATTTGGATGTGTTTTGGCTGAAGATTTCATCTCAGATGTGGTCGAATTGGTGTTCTTAATCAATTTGTGCAAAGAAACAGGATCAGATTACGGTTTTTGAAGGATTTCAGTGGATTTTTGAAAGTTTTTTCGAAGTTTACTGTGTTAGATCGAAAATGGCATTGCTGATGTTTTCTTGGTGATTCTTCCTGAACAAAAGATGTTCAGATTGAGTGTGCGAACCTACCTATGAAGTTTCAGATCATTTGGTAGTGATTTGATCGATTTAGAAGACTTAGAAAATTTTTGGTACTCGACATTCAAAACTGTCGTACGAAAGTGTGTTCAAATATTCATAATTGTCGTACAAAACTAGCACTCATAACTGTCGTATAACTTTTGACCGACTTCACATTTTTGTCGGATAAGAAGCGTTCGACAGTTACTGCTCATTGGACTTAGTCGCACAAGGCGCGTCCGACAGTTACTGTTCATAAGCTCAAGTCGTACAAGTCTCATACGACAGTTGGTCCAAGTCGTACATTCTTTTGTCCGATAGTTACTGTTCATACTGCTAGTCGTACACAGTTTGTCCGACTACTACTATTCACATCCGACAGTTGTCCGATTACACTCTGTCTGACAGTTGACTGTCTTCACATTTTGCTTATCTGTTTAAAGATCAAACAAGTAATTTTTCAAGATGATGAGAAATGATATCATGAATTCTTTGGGAACAGATTCTAGACCTCCAATTTTAATTGAAAGAGAATATGAGCAGTGGAAGGAAAGATTTGAGGATTTTCTAGAGCGACAACAAAATGGGTTGAATTTGCTAGATTCGCTAAGAAATGGTCTGATGCAACATGTGTATACAACTGTTCAAGCTCTGAATACACAAAACACATCTCTTAAATTGATTCCTATATCTGAGTATTCTGTTGAACAAAAGGCTAGATATGATGCTGATAAAAAGGCTAGATCTTATCTAATCATGGGGATACCGAATGAAGTTTTCAACAAGATCGATAGTTTTAAAGATAATGCAAAAAGCATGTGGGATCAGTTAGAGAAAATGTTGCAAGGGTCTTAGATTGGCAATCAAATGAAAACCACTTTGTGCATAAACAGATTTGAAGAGTTTAGAGCTAAGGAGGATGAGACACTTTATCAGACTTATGACAGATTCATAATTCTACTCAATGATCTTAGCAAGAACAAGATCAAAAAGGATTTAATAGACATAAATGTCAAGTTTCTTAGCATCTTACAACCAGAGTGGAAGAGTGTTTCTAGGAAAATGAAACAAAATCCTAGACTTTCTACCATGCCATTACACGAACTATATGAGACCATGCAACAAGATGAAGAGGAGATAGAAGAGAAGAAAGAGAAAAAGAGTAAGAAGAAGAAGAAAGAGATTTCTTCTGAACCAATTGCACTTCAAGTTGAGATGCAAACAAGCAGTTTTATGTCTGATGATTCGGGGATGTTTGACACGGGTTACAAGGGTAATGTTTCTGATGATGGTACTGAATTAGAGCAAACAATGATATTATTGACTAGGCATTTTCAGAAGAGGTTCTACAAGAATCCTTCTTCAAACAACCTAAGATACATTTCTGGTTCAAGAAGGATTGAGAATAACGGGTCATGAGAGGAAACCTTTTGGAGAACAAAGGTTTGAGAATGTGGATAAGAGATCAGAGAAAGCTGAGGGAAAGAAGGTGTTTGAGAATACGGAGAAAAAGTTTGAAGAAAAGAAGTTAGTTGAGGCTCAAAAGTGTTATAACTGTGGAACTCCCGGTCACTATGCTAGCGATTTGTTAGGGCAATACTGGGTTGAATAAATGTTCAAGGGCTGAACTGCAATTGTTTATATTTGAGCCTTATTAGTGAACGGGCCGTGGGCTTGTTTCCACGGGCCCATAGTATTTAAATGCTTTGTTTATCTTTAGAATCGGCCCAGTTGTCGATTTTGCTTTCCTAAACCTATTGTAAACACTCTCTCAATATTGAAAGCTAATTGGATGACCAGTTGAAATCATATCGTTTGTTATTCATCTATTGATTTCTTATTGTTCGTTGCATGGATCTGGAACTCTCAATTGGTATCAGAGCAGACAGACGAAACGATTCAAAGTGATTCTTGAATTCTGGTAAGGTTACTATTCAAAAAATTTAGTCGATTGTGTTCTTGATACTTGAAACTCATATTTTGATTTACTCAAAATTGATCGTTCTCGTTTATTGCATACTGTTAGCATCATTCTTATTAGTGATTCTGCATTTTTTCGCACTCTAATTCGATCATCTTAGTGGTTTTTTAAGCAAAATTAAGTTCATAAGTTTTGGTTGTGTTCTTGTGAAAAATCGAATTTTTACCATCAAAACTTGTTGTTTTTGCTTCAAAACCGTTTTGGGTATTGTTATTTTTGTGTTTGGTGGAGTTCCTAATCTTTCAGGAACGTTTTTGAGCAACCCTAGTCGATTTACAGTCGAATTGGAAACCACAGCCGCAGTATCCGGATACATCAGTCGTAGTTTCCGGATACATCTCAACTTTACGGTAAATCGCTTCAACTATCCGGGTAAGTCCTTATTTCCAACCTATCCGGAAACAATTGATCCGGAAACCCAAAGTTTCTGGTAAAATAATTTATCCCGACAACTCAAAGTTTCCGGTAAACTATTTTATCCGGACAACTCAAAGTTTCCGGTAAAATTGATACTTTCCGGACACTATCATTCGGTAAGCATTTTCATCCGGAAAGCGTACCATCTGGAAACCAAATTCATCCGGTAAGTTTTGTGTCTGATCTTTTATTCAGAAACTTTTGTCATCCGGTAACATCTTATTATCCGCAAACCCTAGATCATCCGGACACTCTTATTTATCCGGACTCTTCTGCTAAACTGAACACTTACACACACATCTGATTCGGACACTTCCAGATCAGACATCACATCCGGATTCCTATCCGATAAGTTCAGTTCTGTTGATTTCTTACATGTTTATGGTATAATCCACTCTTAGAACCTGCGTTAGGATATCACTCTTAGTGCCTTACGTTAGGATATCACTTTGACTCAAACAAATCATCCAACGATCACTCTATTGCAACTGAAGATGACTTCACGCGATGCTCTTGCTATCGGCACCGATTCCAAACCACCTTGCCTCTACCAAGGTGAATACAGCCAGTGGCGGGACAGATTTATAATCTTCATAGAGTCTAAGGACAACTACGAGTATATCTGGCGAGCTCTTCGAGACGGGCCAATTCCTGAACCAATGAAGACCGTTCCACCAGCTGCAAAAGGTGGTGATCTTCACATCGTGAGAAAGATACTCAACTATCCGGATTGATGAGGTGTCCGGTAACCTAAGACATCTGGAAACCCATATTAGATCCGGCAACCATCTTTGTCCGGAATGCTTGTTTTGTCCGGAAACTCTCTTCCTATCCGGAAACCATCGATGTCCGGATACCTTTTGTCCGGATACCATGGTTTGTCCGGAAACTCTTGTTTCAAATGATTCTGTCCGGATACCCCTTGTGCTCATTTGTCCAGTACCTTGTTTTCTCACTGTTAGTCCTCAATCTGTCTCAGATTGAGCCTATTACTGCAAAGGTACGCCCCTACACCTGTTCATCCGCCTTGATTACTAACTTTGGGTCCGTTTTCATATATTCAATGGCGGATCAAGAACAACAACAACATCCTGAAGAATAAATTCCTCCTCAAGAGAAATTTATTGACGAAGCAGCCGATAATGCTTTGGTCGACCCTAGCCACGACATTGAGTTGGAAGCCAACAATCATCAGTTGGACACCGCTGAGTTCCGACCCCAAGCGCAACATCGTGTGGTCGTGGACATTCTACTTGGTCACCCTCTCCGTGAGGCCCTCACTGCAACAGCCGACGTCCCTACACTATATGTTTACCAAGTATGGTTCACTGCCCAAGTCGTCACGGCTGCCAATTCTCAGACCATCACCGCACGGATCGACAACCATCCCTTCACGCTCACACCAGACACATTCCGTCGCTTGCTATCATTACCAGAAGCCAACGCCGGCGGACACCAAGGCTACGACCTCGCGATCAATGACACAACATTGTGTGCTCAAGTACGCGCTCTAGGCTACAACCGCGCCCTTGATCAATCATCAGCATTCAACCGTGAATATCTGGCGCCCATCTGGTACACGCTGTTCACCATACTGAACATGTGTCTATCATCCAGATGGAAGGGAATAGACCAGTGCACAGGTGACTTCCTGCGTCTATTCCATGATGTATTCTACAACAGACAAGTCGACTTCACGATGATTATATGGCGCGAACTGTTTACAGCTATTCGGCAAATCGGCGGATCGAAGCAAAAGAAGTTCCTACCATATCCTCGATTCCTCTCACTGGTTGTGCGCCAACACATGGACGCAAATCCAGCAATACCGCGACGCATTAACCATCCGTTATGTCCTCCTTTCCATTTGTAATATATGGTGATTCGAAACCCGTCCAACGCCATAGCCATGCCTTTACCTGAAGCCATACTGGCATACACGGACCCCAATGCATCGAGTGTGGTAGAATATAGGAGAGAGTTAGCTGCTCCCATGATCCAGCCAGCGCCGGAGGGACCTCCCCAGGGAGATAGACCCGAGAGACGTGAGGGTCCTAGGACAAGAGAAGGAAGGGCCCGGGCAGCAGGGGCTCCCGGGCAGGGTGTGTTGAGATTACACGTGAGGGGAACAGGAGCGGGCGGTGCATTGGATACGCGTCCCAGTACTACCCAATCCCAGCAAGCCGGTACAAGCCATGAAACCATTCCCACCACCCGAACCGCGACCGAAGCAGGACCGTCGACTAGACTACATGAGGTCCAGGTCGTCACTGAATCCGAACGCCCCATGCTTCACCGTGACACCGACACATACATCTCTGACCCTCCTTCGCCTACCAGGTAAGTGGAAGATGTGGAATCTGACTCCACTAAATCCTATACGGATCGTACCATACGGGCAACCTTAATCCCTACCCGTATCGGACCTAACCCAGACTTTACCGAAGGAATCCCATCTGACTCACCAACACCCCCCCCCCCATCCCTACTACCCAGCCTGGTATGGGAGATACAAGGAGAGAGGAGGGAGTCTTAGTTGAAAATCAAGAAGAGTTAGAACATGTGAGAAGGAGGGAACTACGATCGAAAGCGAACCAAGAAAGATTAAGCCGTAAAGATAAAGAGGCTTCTGAGCGAATCCAGCCAAGTGTCATCTGGGTAGCCACATCTACTATCCTGTCTCATCCATTGGGACGGGGTATTGAAGAAGCCGCCGTGGACCCAGCGGTGCGATTGCACAACCTCCAAAGCCACTCATCCATCTCTCAAAAGACGGATGTTTCATTTCTGCACGGGGATATAGCACAACTTCTACCGGTCTCTCACTAAGAGAGTTCTGGTATTGAAATAAGAGACCAGCAGCCCCCGGTCTCGACTTCTTTGGATGCACTATTGAGTCTAGAGCCATTTGCTAATATTACTTCTTCGGCTAGGACACAGGATGAGGAAACAAACATCGATGCTCTTCGTGACTCGATCGGAACTTCCGTAGTGCCTCCGCCTTTCAGCAGACCACGAGGATCGGAAGGACATCCGACCACGGACACATCATCGCCAACCGTGAACGTAGGTGGCTCTGCTTCTAAGGTAGATGCCTCAACGGGTAATCTAAGTGATCCCGGAGTTACTTTACCCGACTTTGTGTCAAAGGGATATCTGGACGGCGCCCTAAAGGCTGTCCGCGAGGCCATGGAGCAGCGATTCACCAATGAGCTCGACAAACTGAAGACTCTGATCAAAGGAAAAGAGAAGATGGTCGAACCTGAAACTGCACCGACACCACCACCGGCTCCCGTTCAGCCTATCTATTCGGTGGATACTTTGAAGACCATGCTCCTAGCTCAGTTGCTCCAACACCAAGATACCGATGCCTCTACCGAAGCAAACCTGATTTTAGTGCTACAATCCCAGGTCAATGTTCCTTCGTCATCCGTTACATCACGATTGGACCAGCTTGACACGACTCTTAAGGACGTACAACAAGTGCTCAAAACGCTGTCCGAGAGAGTCGCCTCACTCGAAGACACTTGCAAGAGTCAAGCTGGCGGACTCAAGCGACGACACGATGACCAGGATGATCCTGATCACCGTGAGGGGGAGAACAAGAGAATACGCTTGTCCGAATCCGATCTAATCATCCCTGAAACTACTGTGGTTCAATCGGAACCCTCAACTACGGAAACTGCAACCGAAACCGAACCCGAAGCCGAGTTGTGTTTAGCCGATATGGAAATTGATATGGACATCTCCGATGACGAAGACCCGACGGTTGAAAATCCTGAGGGAACAACATAGGAATTGGTCACCTTTGATACATCAGATAGGCCTGCTCTCAATATGATAGATCCAGACACCCAGATCGACCCGGAGACCGAAAATGCATGGTACGAAAAAGCCGCGAGTGTTGTAAATCTCCAGGTAAACCTGATCTTCCATACTGATGAAGACGATAATGTCGATTACGACCAGTTTCTGCTGCAAAACCTTTATGGTACACCCGTTCACTCTGCTCAAGACACCGAGACTTCTACAAGACCCGAAACTTCAACCGCTACAAATCCGACATCTCCTCAACTACCGACAGCTTCTGATCTTCCTCCTCCTCAACAGCAACAAATCCAATGGGAGAAGATCACGATACTTATTCCTCACCTGGAGGAATCTCTGAAAAAGCTGTTCGTTCACAGGTTACGCAATATCGAGCCTTCCTTTTGCCTTGGTATTTACAGTTCCGACCCGGAATACCAAAGTCAGTACATAAACGCAATGAAGCGGTATCTGCCAGTTAGCCAAGTTCGAACAAAGCATAAGATCACCGAAGTGCTCAACGTACAAACAGGTAGAATTCTTAAAGTTATGTTTCCCGTTTTCACCGTTCGACGAGAAGACGGAAATGAGTGGCGATCTTCCTAAGCTGACTTCAAGAACCTCCGACCGTTCGACTTCTATGCTATACTGAAAGACCTCCGAACCAGAACCATCTGACCGCTTCAAGTAACCAAAGCACTCGAAGTTGTTCGTCGATTCCTAGTCCGTACAATTATGATGTCCTATCTTAAAGACTTCCAAATGGCAGTTGAGAACAGAGCAAAGAAGGTAAACCTGATAAAGCCGAATCTCAAAGCGCCTGAACTGAAGATGTATCCCGAGAACGCACTGCTTCTGGAACCAGAATTTGGGATAGTCTATATCAACGATCAGAATGAAAAGAGATTTCTACGCTTCAGTCAGGTAGATAGATTCTACGACGGCACGCTCTTCAAGGTTCTAGATGCTCTTCGCAACATCATCTCTCACGAGTTCGAAAACAAAAGGTATTCGTATGTTCCCAATCCGAATGAAACAACTGCTTGGGAAGCATTAGAAGTGATTGAAGACCGCATCAACTACCGACGTGCCATCCGAATGTTCGAGGTACACTTTGCGCTCCGAAAGAGATATGTTGATAACTGGCGCGAACTCGAACTTTGATTCAAAGGGGGAGATTGTTAGGGCAATACTTGGTTGAATAGAAGTTCAAGGGCTGAACTGCAATTGTTTATATTTGAGCCTTATTAGTGAACGGGTCGTGGGCTTGTTGCCACCGGCCCATAGTATTTAAATGCTTTGTTTAGCTTACAATCGGCCCAGTTGTCGATTTTGCTTTCGTAAACTTATTGTAAACACTCTCTCAATATTGAAAGCTAATTGGATGACCAGTTGAAATCATATCGTTTGTTATTCATCTATTGATTTCTTATTGTTCGTTGCACGGATCTGGAACTCTCAGGATTGCCGGAAGAAAGTTGTCAAGAATTCTGATTACTACAAGCAAAAGTTGTTGTTGGCTAAACAGAAGGAAGATGGAATAGCACTTCTGGTTGAAGAAGAATATTGGCTTGACCAGTCAGATGATGAGGCAGAAAAGGAAGAACATGCCAACATGTGTCAAGCAGAATTTAATTATGATGATGAGGATAATTCTGACACTACAACACAGGTAAATTATTTTCCCTTACCTGAACCGGTGGATCATGAAGTAACTACTTTATGTAGTGAATTGTCTGATTTATGTGATAAACTAGCATTTTTAGAAAATGAAAATGCTAGTTTATTACGTGAAATCAAGAACATGGTACCAGGTGTTCAAGCATTAAGAGATAATCTTGAACAAGAAATGAAGAAAAATAATGACTTAAAGCTAAAGGTTGATGATGTTGAAATTGAGAAAGAAGAAAAATGTTCTGAAATTAAAACTCTCAAGGTTCAACATAATCAATTTGAAACAGAAAAGACATTCCTTGATTCTCAATTATCTGAATTAAACAAACAAATCAAAGATTTAGAAGCAAGGAATAATGAAAGTGGATTTTCTTTGACAAATCTTTCAAATCAAAATACAGAATTTTTAAACAAAATTGAAAATTTGGAAAAGAAGCTGTATTTGAGAGGCCAAACTGACCAAACCATTCATTTAAACAAGCCAAGACTTGTAAGTTTTGTCAATAAGTATTGGGGACTTGGTTACAAAAATCCCAAACATTTGGCCAAAGCTATCTTTACATTACCTACATTGTATGATTTTAAATGTCTAAGATATGCACGATATTAGCCTGAGTTTGAAATTCCTTGGACAGGTGAAAAGGAAACTTTAGAAGAGGAATCGATAAAAAGATCATTAACAACACATATACAACTTCCATTTTGTTATACTCGAGAGACGGAGAAGATTCTTAACAATCCACATGGAACACTTTCAAACAATTATTTTGATATATGCGCTACAAAGCCAAACACCGAACAAGTTTTTGAAGCTAAATGATATGTTCCAACGTTGGTTCTAGAAGGGAGAATTTGTGAACTCGAAATCTCCATTTTAGAACAAAAAATCAAATTTGAATTTGAAAACGACCTCCTTTCAGCTGTTTATTCAAATAGCTTTAAGGAACTTTCTTCTAGTTTCAAAGATGAGGTGGAAAAGGAGACTGTTATTATTGAAAAATATTTGATCAAAAAGTTTTTTGTTTCATCAAAGAGCATTTTTGATGCTAAACAAAAGGTTGATAAAAAATGTCTCCAACTTTCTAAGAAAGTGGCGGATCTTGAGAATATTCTTCTCTCTGAGCATACTCAATTGGAAAGTGAGAAAGTCAACTTTATTAATCAAATCAAATTATTTGAAAAAAAGTTGACTGAATTTTCAAAGACAAAAACTAATTTAGAGATTGTCCTAGAAAATGAAAGAAAGGAATTTGCACTGAAAAACTGGTTTAATCTTGAAGAAAGCAACTTTCTTAAAGAACAAAATTGTGAACTTTCTCGAAAAGTAATGACATTGGAAAACTCTTTGAAAGAAGGAAACATTTTTACAATGTCTGATCTTGAAGATAAATTTTATCTTGAAAGAGCACAGTTTGAATTTGAGAAAGTCAGTTTTGAAAAGGAAAAACAATCTTATGAAATGAAAATAATTGAGCTTTCTCAAGATTGGAAAGAGTTAGAAAAGGAATTGGCAAAAGAACGAAGAGAATATGCTTTCAAAACATGGTCTACACCTGATACTAAAAAGGATTTTGAAATTCACAATGTCGATTCTGATTCTGATTGTGATTTTTATTGTGATTTTGTGCCTAATGATCATATTTTCGAAACCGAGTCAAAGCCAAAGGAAACTGACAAAGCAAAAGATTGTTCATTTGATTTCTCAAAGAAGCTTCTGGACCATACAGATTTTATTTTTACAAATGAAAAACCTTCAAGTATTTTTTGTAAAGGTGAGTGTTCAAACACTAAGAAACACCTTTAGAGAAAAGAAAGAAGAGTAAAAAGTCAAAGATTACTCAAGTTCAAAGTTCTAAAGGTTCTAATTCTAAATCTTATGTTGTTTCAGATAATCTTGTGAATGGAAAGGAGAAAGCGCAAGAATGGAGGGTAAAGAAAAAAATGTCCGAATCGACCAAACAGAATGTTAAAAATAGTAGTTTTACAAAGAATAAACAATTTGGTGCGAGTAACAAACAATCTTTTGTAAAATCTTACAAGGGTTACTCTAAAGACCAATTGTTGAGTTTTAAAAATGGTGAATGTTTTTGTTCCGTTTATGGTTATGACAGTGTGTTTGCTATGTCTGGCTCATATTGTTGGGACAATTCTTACTTTGTTCCAAATGTTCCTAGAAAGTCAAATTTGCGGAAAAAGAAGAAGCCACCAAATTCTAAAACAATGACTTCGCAAACTAACCAAAAAGGACACAATTTTAAGTGGGTACCTAAAAATGTTTAAATCTAGTTGATGCAGAAAAATAAGTTATGGTACTTAGATTCGGGATGTTCGAAGCATATGACATGCCAAAGACACATGTTGTCTAATTTTGTTGAAAAAGACCTTGGCCGGGTGAGATTTGGAAATAATCAAGTTGCTCCAATTAAGGGTTTTGGAGACATCATTCAAGATAATCTCACAATAAAAAAGTCAACTACGTTGAAGGACTGGAGCACAACTTATTCAGTATAGGACAGTTTTTGGATAAAGATTTGGAACTGGATTTTAAAAAGAAAAGATGTTGTATCAAGACTGAGGAGGGAACAGAACTTCTTATTGGCACTCGAAAGTCGAATCTTTATACAATCAATTTGTCTAATGTTAAGCCGACCAATGAAGTGTGTCTCCTATCGAAGGCTTCGGAACAACAAAGTTGGTTATGGCACCGACGTTTATCGCATCTGAATTTCCGATATATTCAGAAGCTGGTTTTAGGGGAATTAGTTCGGGGACTTCCAACTTTGAAATTCAATGCTGGAAATTTATGTGATGCGTGTAAGAAAGGGAAGATGAAGAGAGTTCCTCATAAGCCTAAACCTGAACCTACAACAAAGAACATACTTGAACTTTTACATGTGGATTTGTGAGGTCCAATGAAAATCGAAAGCATAAGTGGGAGGAAGTATGTCTTGGTAATAGTTGATGATTTTTCAAGATACACATGGGTTAAGTTTTTCAATCGAAAGATGAAACTTCAGAACTTCTGATCAGTGTTATCAAGTCAGCTCAGAACAATATGCAGATTTCAGTTAAAATCGTCGGTTCGGATAATGGTACAGAATTCAAGAACAGGGTCCTAGGTGACTTCTATGAGTCAAATAGGATAATTAAACAATTTTCTTCCGCCAGAACTCCCGAACAAAACGGTGTTGTAGAACGACGTAATAGAACGTTAGTCGAGTCTGCGAGAACTATGTTGGCTTATTCAAGTCT
Organism: Saussurea involucrata; assembly: GCA_033807775.1. Taxonomy (NCBI): domain Eukaryota; kingdom Viridiplantae; phylum Streptophyta; class Magnoliopsida; order Asterales; family Asteraceae; genus Saussurea; species Saussurea involucrata. The sequence continues at coordinate 73,179,246 of CM066327.1, read as the reverse complement.
ACCTCTCTTCTTATGGGTCGAGGTCGTGGCAACCGCATGTTATACTCAAAACCGTTCCATCATACACCGATGGTTTGGTAAAACCCCGTACGAAATTATGAACAACCGGAAGCCTAATATAAAACATTTTCGTGTTTTTGGATGTAGGTGTTATGTATTGAACGATAAAGATCAACGGAACAAGTTTAGTCCAAAGGCGATTGACGGTATCTTCGTTGGATATTCTTTCTCAGCGGCTTCATATCGTATATACCTGAAGCAATCCAGATCAATCATGGAAAGTGTCAATGTCAAATTCGACGAACATCACGAATTGGCTTCTTTTCAAAACAGTTCAGAACCCGTCATAACCGGAATTTTAGCTTCTGGACATCTCAGTTCAGAACCTGTTCTAACACCTAATCAGGATCAACCTTCAACCACAAAATCTCATTTAACTGATTTTGATTTATTATTTGACGAGTTTTATGATGAATTTTATGGTACTTAGAATAAATCTGCTGATTCTAACGGGATGGAACAAGCACCTACAACAATTTCCGCTACGATAAGTACTCAAGATGGTGCTTCTAATTCAACACCGGTTGATGTTTCCACTCCTGTTCAAGATTTTACAGTACCAGAAGTTGTTCATCCACAACAAGATACTACAATTAACGTGGAAGGATCAAAACATCATGCTAGTTCTTCGGTTAATGAACCAAACATTCGTCATCAACAACCGAAATTCTCTGATATTCCTTCAGAAATTCCAAGTGCTGAACTAGATGTGCCTCTAACCGAAGAAGACACAAATGCTATTCTTGAGAATGTTCAAGATACCTATGCTCCTCACCCTCATACAACAAAGTGGACGAAGGCTCATCCTATTCATCAAATAATAGGTGATCCAAATTCGCCAATTCAAACTTGCTCGTCTGCTTTGATTGCTACAGTAAATGAGTGTTTGTTTTCAATGTTTTTGAGGAATGTTGAACCACTCACTGTTAAGGAAGCATTAAATGATCCATATTGGATTTTAGCTATGCAAGAAGAGCTAAATCAATTCGAAGCGTTGAAAGTCTAGAGGCTTGTTCCACGTCCTGCTGATAAGACTATTATAGGCACAAAGTGGGTGTTCAAAAACAAGAAAGATGAAGATGGCATCATAGTTCGTAACAAGGCGAGACTTGTTGCAAAAGGTTACTGACAACAAGAAGGGATAAATTATGACGAGACATACGCTCCAGTCGCATGCATTGAAGCAATCAGATTATTTCTGGCGTACGCGGCTTACAAAAACTTCACGGCCTATCAAATGGATGTGAAGACAGCATTTCTAAATGGAATTCTCAAAGAGCAGGTATACGTCTCTCAACCTGAAGGTTTCGTCGACAAGGAAAGTCCAAACCATGTTTATATATTGGATAAAGCCTTGTATGGATTGAAACAATCCCCTCGAGCATGGTATGACGTTCTGTCACAATTTCTACTCGTCTCTGGCTTTGAAAAGGGTAAAATCGATACGACTTTGTTTGTCAAGCACGAAGATGGTGAGATGATTCTTGTACAAATTTATGTAGATGATATTATCTTTGGTTAGTCTAACTCTGGTTTATGTACATGGTTTTCTGATCTGATGATTGCTAGATTTCAGATGAGCATGATGGGAGAGATTAACTTCTTTCTTGGATTTCAAGTGAAGCAGTTTTCCACGGAACGCCTATGGCATTTTGAAGAAATTCAAAATGGAGAATTGTACTTCAATCGGAACGCCTATGGCATCAGGATCGAAAATCGGTCCGGATCATCATGGTAAGTCAATAGATATACGAAACTATCGAGGTATGATCGGATCTTTAATGTACTTAACTTCTAGTCGCCCGGATATTATGTTTGCTACATGCCTTTGTGCGAGATTTCAGGCGAATCCTAAGGAATCTCATCTAGGAGCTGTCAAGCGTATCTTTCGTTATCTCAAAGGAACCACCTACCTTCGTCTATGGTATCCGAAAGGCACGGGATACGAGCTAACGGCTTACTCTGACGCGGATCATGGTGGTAGCTTAATGGATCGAAAGAGTACAACCGGACACATACAATTTTTGGGAGACAAATTGGTAAGTTGGGCGTCCAAGAAACAGAACTGTGTATCAACTTCTACGGCGGAGGCAGAATACGTCGATGTTGCGAGTTGTTGCTCACAAGTCATTTGGATGAAAACTCAACTGATGGACTTCGGATGTCGGTATGAAAAGATCCCAATATATTGTGATAGTAAGTCCGCAATCGCTATATCTGTCAATCTGGTTCAACAAAAAAAACAAAGCACATCGACATACGGTATCATTTTATTAAAGACCACGTTGAAAAAGGTACAATTGAACTTTATTTTGTATCTACTGAATTTTAACTTGTCGACTTGTATACCAAGGCTTTGGATGAGAAACGATTCACGTTTCTTGTTTCAAAGCTAGGCATGTTGAACTTGAAGGTTTGATTAATCATAAATTTCATTCAATATTTTGAAAATAATTATTAGTCATTCAAATTTTATAAATTTGAGTGAAGAATACTTATTTTCATATCATTGAATATTCATTATGATTAGTTCAAATTTAAATAACTTTCAGTATTTTACAATGTTTATTTCAATTTTATTCTTTTTACCGTATGTACTTCAAGTTTATCAGTTTATACTCTTTGTACAGTTTGATGTGTGTGCCCATGTGTTTAGGGGGGGCGATAAAGTAAATTGAGCGGTTGTTAAGGGGGAGCATGAACACAAAGTTAATGTGTTTGATCAACAAGTCTAAAGACCTTGAAGAGGAGGTAAGTGTTCTACCTCAAATGATTTGTGCAAACCCTACTTAATGAAAACCTATTTTGTCAAAATTTCTTGCATCATTGTAGGGGGAGCAAAATGATTTCAAAACATCAGTGGGACTATGAGTTAAAAGTTGAACATCTTTTAACTTGAAAAAGTCACAATTTTGAAAATTACAAAATTTATTTGAAAATGTTCAAGTCTTGAAAGTTGTCGTACAAGCTATGTCTGACTAGCAATCCTAGTCGTATAATCTTTGACCGACTTCTTTCCCAGTCGTACAAGCTTTGTCCGACTAGCAATCCTAGTCGCACAAGCTTCATACGACATTTACTGTTCACATGGCAAAGTCGTACAACACTTGTCCGACTATCATGAATCCTTTGTCGTACACTTAATCATACGACTAAGATGAACTACTCGTACCTTGTTTCGGACGACTAGTTGACTCGTGGAAGGTCAACCATTTGGACCAATCGTTTTATGCCACGTGTCACTCTAACCTAAGATGAATAAATAGAGCGTTTTCAAAGTTTTTCACCTTTCTGACTTCTTTGAAACCCGATTCTCTCTCAAAGTAAAAAAACCGAGTAGTGAATCATTTGTTGTTGTGTTACATTATGTGGATTCTATTCGATTCAGGTTGGTGTTTCTGTGATTCTTATCGTTTTTCATCTGTTACATTATCAGTTATGTTGATTTTATGATTGTCGATAAATAGGGTTTTAGAAAACCTTTCATATTCTGTTGAAAATCAATCATTGTGTTAGGATAGGCTTCCTGATAGATAATCGCATCTAGAATATTTGTTTGATAAGCCTTATTTTCGAAATTCTTAGATCTGGGTTTGGAACTTCATGTTAGTTCAAAGTTATCATAACTATCGGACAACACTTGTTCTTCAAAACCACAAGGCTTGTGGCGTGCTGGTTAAGGCTTGTGGGGGATGTGGCTAGTAACCCATCTACCCCAAGTTCGAATCCAGTCGCTTCCAACTTGTGGCCACTGGGGATAAACTCAGGGTTGCACGCTTTAGCAGCTGAGGCAATTGTCTCACCTTGCCGGGATTAGTCGGGGCAATGTCCTCGGATACCCTTCCAAAAAAAAACTTGTTCTTCAAGTACTCATAACTGTCGTATAAAACTGAAAATAATAACTGTCGTATAAAGCTTTGTCCGACAACTTTTGGTCGTACAAACTTCGTCCGACAACTATTGTCATACGACTTGATGTGTTGTCCGACAGTAACCCACACTTAGGAATTTTTTTTGGAAAATTTTGGTGATTTGCAACTCATATCTCAATGGTCCAATTCTTTCAACCATAGATCATGGCACACATGCAAGAGCAGGGTGATGGAAATTCTTCTGATGAGAATACTGTAATTCCATCACATCCTTCGGTGAACGCACAGAATCTAGATGATGAACTCATTATTCCACGAGATAAATTGGAACTAAAGCCAAACAACTACACTTTTGATTTCAATGTTCGGATGGATTAACACTTGATTGTGGAAATACTCAAAGGTCACCCGCTTCGAACTGCTCTTGAAAAGACACAACAAGTATCGGAGATCTACTTGCAACAAGCGTAGCATACCATTCGGTTTGTACCAAGAACAGAGACTAAAAACTTCTTTACTCTGAAAGTTGATGACTTTGATGCCAGAATTACTATGAAAAGGTTGCGGATTGTTCTAGATCTTCCGTATTCTGCTACTTTTGAAGAAATGGTATCCGAAGAGGATGTGTGCCGGGATATAATGCTCATGGGATACAATGATCCAGTTCTTGGAGTTCTAACACGTGCATCGAAATTCAAGAGGAACTATCTACCGCCGATCTATTACACTCTTTTCAGTGTGGTTAATAGATGCATGACTTCTAAACACACGGGTGTTGACACTGCCAGTATCTCAGTTCTTCAAATGTTCCATGCAATTGTATTCGACTGCAAGATTGATTTTGCTGTGCTTATATGGAATGATCTGATAGAGGTCGTCACTGATAAGTCAAAGCCATCAAAAGCCAGATCGTTTGTACCGTTTCAGAGATATCTTCAGATCATTATTACCTACATTATGGAGGCCAACCAAGAGATACCGAGACGTGATGTAAAGCCCGTATCCCGGTATGTAATTTCTTTTATTAATTCTTTTCTTTTTAATTTTGATTTAATGTGGTTTCCGTTAGCGGGGTAGTCGAATCGGACCAAAAAGTTAAATGAGTCAACCTTTGTGGGTTTTTGCAAGGAAAGGAAAGTTGAGGGGCTAATTGGGACATCTCACCAAAGTTTGGCAAGGGATCTTCCAAGAGTCACCCCCTCCCCTTCCCCTTCCCTTCGGTTTCATGCTAGTAACCACCACAACCTTTAGTCATCCCCTTCCCCTTTCTTGTTGTGTTCGGCCAAGAAGAGAACTAGAGAGAGAGAGTGAAAGAAAGAAGCCGAGAGAGGGAGAGAGAAACCGAGAGGGTGATAGAGGTTGCTGCCGGCGACGAGGAGAGAGGAGGAAGGAGACGATCGCCGGCAAGTTTGGTCGGAAAAGAGGAGGAAGAAGGGTTCGTCGAGGTAAGTTCGTCTATTTCTCGTTTGTTGTTATCGTATGTCAAAGAAACGCCGCCAACCACCACCGCCGCCGGAGGCGGCAGGGGGTGGTGCACGGCTGTTGTCCAGCCTAGGGTAACCCATATTCAGTAGTTCATATGCTTTTCGGGTCTGTTGGGATTAAGCCACGACTTAATGGGTTAATAATCAATAGTGTTATTTCATGTGAAAATTTAGTAATCTGCCACTGTTTTTCTTAAACCGTAACCTTTTCCTCGTAACTCGGATTGGGGCGAAATCGGTGCCAAAAGTTCCCGTTTTGAGTCTAGTAACTTTTCTATGTTTTGTGCAAAAACCAGTTCGGAACGTAGCTTAGGTCAAATCGTCGTTTTGTACTGAAAGGTTCTGTTTTAGCTGCTCTGAGAGGTGTTTTTGTAAAATTCATATAGAGTGCTAGGAATATCGTTAGGACGCGTGCGATACGTCCCTGGAACCGTAAGACATTGAACTTCCTGAATGTGGAATTAGATTTTTTGTTTGATCAGTTTAGCAGGGGTAAAATGGGTCCCGAACAGACATGCATTTTTAGTATAAAAGCTGGAATTTTTAGTTTCGTTAAACTAGTAAAAGTGTCGTGAGTTGGGACCTTCCGTTGACGTTTTTAGTGCGTAATTAGGTGAGAAAATGTGAGGAAGGTTGACGTGCTGGTGTTGCGGCTCGGGAGCGAGTCGCTTTGCTTTGAGGTGAGTTCTATCACTGCGTAGTTAGGAATTTCATGTATATCGTTGTTTTTGTGCTATATGTTATTACGTGTTATTACGTGTTTACGTGGACCAATTTGGTTGGGATGATTTAGCTGTGATTGTTGAAATTATATGTCGATTATTTGTGCTTGCGTACACCTCAGTGGGACTGGGGGGCTCGGTGGGACCGAGGGCTCGGTGGGACTGAGCTAGTACAATTGTATTATCTTTACTCGGTGGGACCGAGGGCTCGGTGGGACTGAGCTGGTATCAATGTCTTTACTCGGTGGGACCGAGGGCTCGGTGGGACTGAGCTTGTGTGGATATATTTTTGGTGTACTCGGTGGGTCCGAGGTTCGTATTTATGCATTTATCATTATGTGGTTTTATATTTGTGGTGATGGTGACGTTGCCTACTTGCGAGTAGGGGCGATATTCGTGGGGTTGCTACCTGCGTGTGTGGTAGGACTCACTAAGCGATTAGCTTACCTTTTCCCAATATGTTGTGATTTCAGGTGCGAGCGGCAGTCGGGCTTGACGGTACACACACTATGTGCGGGGTGCTGAGAGTGTTTAAAATTTCACTTTTAAACCTTTAGATTTTATTTTATGAAATTTCCGCTGCGTAAACTTTATTGACTGTTTGAGTTAACGACGTTAATTTAATTTGAATTGCGAATTATTAAATTGGGGTTATTTTATAATGAAATGCATGTTTTAAAAATTTTAAATTCCTTGTAATTTTTGGGACGTTACAACTTGGTATCAGAGCACAGCTTGAGTGAATCAAACACATCTTGGTGTGTTTGGTCTCAAGTTGCGGCTATGAAGTTTTTTTTTAACTCTCTTATTAAAATCTTTGAAAATAAATGAACGGAGAAAGCCCGTTTGGGAAACGGTGATCGTGGGCGCAGTGTGTACAGTCAGCCGACGCCAATTGGGAAGGTACAGCACTTAGTGTATTTATTGCTTTCTAGGCATAGGGTATGCATGCTAAATTGCCGAGGTTGTTTACACTGTACTGTACGATGACTGCTTGCTAGTAGGAATCAATGCTAGTAAGCATAGTAGGTATAGGTAGTAAGCTAGTAGGAATCAATGCTAGTAAGCTAGTAAGCATAGTAGGCATAGTAGGTTGTCAAGTGAAGGCCCTATAGGTTGCATGCAGTAAGAATCATATAGCCTTAGAATATTTGATTTAGTTCTATTGCACAACTCTTGTTTGAGTCCAACCGTTCTAGGATAGAATCTTGTATTCGAATGTCTATTTGATGCACGCTGCGTGCGACTGGGTATTCGCGAGGCAACTCATTATGGCTAACAGGGATTCCGTTGTAGCAAGAGTAGTGGGATGAGATGAAATTCCTAGTGAGCTGGGAATAGCGTTTACATATGAGTACGTATGCTAGATTGCTTTCTAGAACATAGGAGTATGTGTGCTAGATTGCTTACGTGGATTTTGTGGTATTGTATGGTTGTTACTTGCTATTAGGAACTTATGCTAACCTTGATAGGTTGTTAAGCGAATGCACTATAGGCTATATGCGGTAGGAACCGAATAGCCTTAGAATGTTAGATTTAGTTCTATTGCGCAGCTCTTGTATGAGTCCAACCATTGTAGAATAGAATCTTATATTCGAATGTCTATCTGGTTTCCACTGTATACGACTGTGCGTTCACGAGGAGACTCGTCAGGGCTAGTGGGGGTTCCGTTCTAGCAAGGGTAGTGGGGTATTACGACTTTTCTAGGGAGCTAGGAAAAGTGTTTGCATATGCCGGAATGGGCATATGTGTTTGTTTGTGGTAAGCAACTACTTGGACGTCCCGAGACAGGACTCGAAACGAGTAAGGATAGGTGTGAAGGGTAGTAGCAGAGCTCCTACTATCTGAAGCACAGGATCCGTGCTCGAGTCGGGGAAAGTCACGGAGAATCCGAAGAGTGGAGTGTGAGCGTAGTTAGCAGGTTTTAATGTGTGCTAGTAGCTCGTTAAGGAGGAACAACAATGCTGATCCAGATGCTGATGCTGGAATTATTGCTGATCAGATTCGTGAGATGTTTGCGGTCGAGGTGACGCATATTTTGAGGAGGCGATCCCCGAAATTATTACCGCCATTCGTGATGAGGTAATAGTGTCGATGGAGGAGCGCATCGCGGCGATTCCACCCCCTGCGGGTGGGCAGCCCCGAACAAGAGAGTCGGGATCGGTTATGGAGTGCACATTCCTTACCAGTAGTTGTCCTGCGAACTAGAAGGTTCGCTTCTCGGTGAATCTGTTACGAGACGGAGCGAAAGACTGGTGTGCTACTACTTTGACGCTTAACGGGCGCACTACTTGACCTGGGAGGAGTTCGTCGTATGTTTCGTGTAGAGCATGTGCCTCTAGTGGAGATGGAGAGGAGTGTCAAAGAGTTCTTGGAGCTCTCTCAGACTGCGGAGGCCATAAAGGAGGTGAACCGAAAGTTCACGGAAATGACATTATTCTATCCTTAGCATGCTGCTTTTGAGGACATGAAGAGGACACAGTACAAGGATATGTTACGTACCAAGATCAGGGAGTTCGTGAGTACTGCGCAGTATGTTTCACTTGCTGTAGTGATGGAGGCGGCCTGAGGTAGAGTTCATCAACTGGGAGTGGAGGAGGCACAAGCTACATATAAAGTGGTGACAGGTACGTTCTTGGATGGATGCTTTTGATGCTGAGATTGGTTGTCGTCGCAAACAAGTACAAGTTCGAACCCCAAGCGGGGGAGAAATGCTAGTTCAGGGCGACTCACCCAGACGGACCCCAGCGTTTTGTTCAGGTGTAAGAGCTCGGAAATACTTGCAGCGCAGTGGCTAGGGGTAATTAGCGTATGTGATAGACACGCGCGGCGTCGGAGAGAAGAAGACTGCGGAGGATGTGCCGGTTGTACGGGAGTTTGCTGACGTATTTTCCGATGAGTTATCGGGGTATCATCGGATGCGGGTGAGGAGAGAGGATACGGAGTAGACGGCCTTTCGTTCATGTTAGGGCCATTTACAAGTTTGTGGTGATGCCTTTCGGGCTCACCAATGCACCCGCAGCGTTCATGGACCTCATGAACCGGGTATGTAGCCCTATGTGGGATCGATCGGTGATCGTGTTCATCGACGATATTCTTGTGTAATCGAAGTCGAAGGAAGAGCATGAGATGCATTTGCGAGAAGTTTTGGAAGTTTTGAGGCGGGAGAAGCTGTATGCTAAGCTCTCCAAGTGCGAGTTCTGGTTACGAGAGGTCCACTTTCGAGGGCATGTCGTGAACCAGAATGGTATTATGGTGGATCCGGCCAAGATTACGGTTGTGATGCGGTGGGAAGTGCCGAAGACTCTCACTGAAGTACGGAGTTTTCTTGGGTTAGCAGGGTACTTCCGGAGATCAATTCAGGATTTCTCCAAGATTTCTTTACCGATGACCCGATTGACGAAGAAATCTGCGGCTTTTAGTTGGGGTGAAGAGCAGCAGAGGGCTTTGAGGAGCTACGCAGGCGTTATGCGAGGCTCCGATGTTGACTTTGCCCGAGGGTATGTAAGATTTGATGGTGTTTGCTCTCAAGATTTGGAGGCACTATTTGTATGGCGTCAAGTGTATACACTAACCATAAAAGCCTCCAGTACTTGATGACCGGCAAAACCTCAACATGCGTCAGAGCAGGTGGCTTGACGTGGTCAAGGATTATGATGGTGAGATACTTTACCACCCCGGTAAAGCGGATGTTGTTACGGACGCACTTATTCGACATCTGGATGGTGAGCCACTGCGGGGCTTGTGTCAACGGTTAACAGTGGTTGCACCTCTTCTCGAGTCGATAGGTAGTGCTCAGGAGGTGGCAGTTTTGGAGGAAAATGCCAAACGCGAGAGAGTTTCGGGGGAAATTCCGAATTTTGTTCGTGATAGTCATGGGTCAATTGCTCGGTCTTAATGGTCGGTTGGGTATCTCGGGGTGGGACCCCGGTATTCATGTGTTATGACTTTGACTTTCCAGTAGGCACTAGGAGGATATAGTCTTGGGCACGTACCTGGGAGGTAGACGTTAAGGTGTATCTTGATACGGTGTAACTAGGCTTCGTAGAGCGAGTGTAGGAAATACGTCAACGGTGGAAGGTTGGGTATTCCACGCGTGTTAGTACTGTAGGCCGAATAGTATCGGTTAGGGAATGATGCCCTTTGTAATAAACAGGATATATGCGTAGAATTTTTGAGGTAAATAGTATATTTAGGTGTCGACTTTTGGGCTTGAAGCCAAACACCTTAGTGTAATTGGGGAATTGTAGCCGATTTTAAGGAAATTATGTTGATGGTAGTAGTAATCCTGAGGTGTTTGCTTGTGGTGAATGGTTATGGTGGAGTGACCTTCGTGAGTGATTTTAAATTTACTGGTTTGACGATTCTTGTAGGGTAATTTGTTGGAGTATAGTAGAACTCGTAGGAGTTAATCGACAGTTAATAGTAGGAATGATCGGACCCGAGTATCCAGTTGGGTATATTGGTAAGCAACTTGAGAATGTTTAGAGCTTGAGATTTGAATCGGGAGGTATAGAATATCTAAGGTTGGGAGACAACCGAAGTCGCTTGGCTAGGAATGATTCCAATTGGTGAAGTGTTCTATCGATCATAATTTCAGTGTCCTAGAAGGAGTACGTTAGTACGAAAAGTATTCGAGAAGTTTTAGAAGGGGTCTCAAGTGAACTTGGGAACCTGAGGTTGAGATGTGGGAGAACTATCTTTAGCTACGCACAGGCATAGACTTCGAGGACGAAATCTAATCCAAGTGGGGGAGAGTTGTAAAGCCCGTATCCCGATATGTAATTTCTTTTATTAATTCTTTTCTTTTTAAGTTTGATTTAATGTGGTTTCCGTTAGCGGGGTAGTCGAATCGGACCAAAAATTTAAATGAGTCAACCTTTGTGGGTTTTTGCAAGGAAAGGAAAGTTGAGGGGCTAATTGGGGCATCTCACCAAAGTTTGGCAAGGGATCGTCCAAGAGTCACCCCCTCCCCTTCCCCTTCCCTTCGGTTTCATGCTAGTAACCACCACAACCTTTAGTCATCCCCTCCCCCTTTCTTGTTGTGTTCGGCCAAGAAGAGAACTAGAGAGAGAGAGTGTGAAAGAAAGAAGCCGAGAGAGGGAGAGAGAAACCGAGAGGGTGATAGAGGTTGCTTCCGGCGACGAGGAGAGAGGAGGAAGGAGACGATCGCCGGCAAGTTTGGTCGGAAAAGAGGAGGAAGAAGGGTTCGTCGAGGTAAGTTCGTCTATTTCTCGTTTGTTGTTATCGTATGTCAAAGAAACGCCGCCAACCACCACCGTCGCCGGAGGCGGCAGGGGGTGGTACACGGCTGTTGTCCAGCCTAGGTTAACCCATATTCAGTAGTTCATATGCTTTTCGGGTCTGTTGGGATTAAGCCACGACTTAATGGGTTAATAATCAATAGTGTCATTTCATGTGAAAATTTAGTAATCTGCCACTGTTTTGCTTAAACCGTAACTTTTTCCTCGTAACTCGGATTGGGGCGAAATCGGTGCCAAAAGTTCCCATTTTGAGTCTAGTAACTTTTCTATGTTCTGTACAAAAACCAGTTCGGAACGTAGCTTAGGTCAAATCGTCGTTTTGTACTGAAAGGTTCTGTTTTAGCTGCTCTGAGAGGTGTTTTTGTAAAATTCATATAGAGTGCTAGGAATATCGTTAGGACGCGTGCGATACGTCCCTGGAACCGTAAGACATTGAACTTCCTGAATGTGGATTTATATTTTTGGTTTGATCAGTTTAGCAGGGGTAAAATGGGTCCCGATTATTTGTGCTTGCGTACACCTCAGTGGGACTGGGGGGCTCGGTGGGACCGAGGGCTCGGTGGGACTGAGCTAGTACAATTGTATTATCTTTACTCGGTGGGACCGAGGGCTCGGTAGGACTGAGCTGGTATCAATGTCTTTACTCAGTGGGACCGAGGGCTCGGTGGGACTGAGCTTGTGTGGATATATTTTTGGTGTACTCGGTGGGACCGAGGTTCATATTTATGCATTTATCATTATGTGGTTTTATATTTGTGGTGATGGTGACGTTGCCTACTTGCGAGTAGGGGCGATATTCGTGGGGTTGCTACCTGCGTGTGTGGTAGGACTCACTAAGCGATTAGCTTACCTTTTCCCAATATGTTGTGATTTCAGGTGCGAGCGGCAGTCGGGCTTGACGGTACACACACTATGCGCGGGGTGCTGAGAGTGTTTAAAATTTCACTTTTAAACCTTTAGATTTTATTTTATGAAATTTCCGCTGCGTAAACTTTATTGACTGTTTGAGTTAACGACGTTAATTTATTTTGAATTGCGAATTATTAAATTGGGGTTATTTTATATTGAAATGAATGTTTTAAAAATTTTAAATTCCTTGTAATTTTTTGGGACGTTACACGTGATGGAGTTGTCCTTAGTCTACTCTTTCCTACTATAATGATTTTACCTGAAGCACTTCTCGCGTACGCTGACCAAGAGTCACCATTCTTGAGTGAGTATAGAGAAGAAAATGCACTTATGGCCCGGCCAGAGCCGGTAGGGCCTACTGATAACGCTACTTTTTGGCGTTATTTTCGGTCCTAAAACCAATGAGATTGGCTTGTATTTAAGCAAAGAAGCGGAATTTTATGGTTTATTTAGTGGAATGTGCAGGTTCTTTAACAGGTAGTAATCTTCGAGAAAAGAAGCTAAAAAGAGCCCAAAAAGAGCCAAAACTAAGCCCAACGGAAGCCAATAACCGCGCCCGAACCAGGACTCAGATCGACGAACCAGAAACGACCCAGAAGAGCTCAGAAAAGCGCGCGACTTGCCACACGACTTGCAAGTCGCGCAGCAAGTCGCGCAACCCTCTGTTTCAGCTTTTAAATTTGGCGAATTTCAGTATTTTAGGGCATTCTCGATACACCTCGCAGACGACGAACGGCAGACGACTTGGGGCGATTTCTGGAGACTTTTCGGAGCTTTGGGAGCCACGATAGAGGATCGATTGGAGGCACGTTCACTACGGAAAGTAGATACGATCACGAGAGAGGGGAGTTCATCATCATAACTATCACGTTTACAATTATCATGTTTACATACACTTCCGCTTTTCTTTCTCTTGTGTTTGAATCCACCACCAACATGAACTAAAGTCTATATGTTGGGGGTTGGAATGATTTTGGTTTTTAGCATGTGAACATGTAACTTGTGACTTTTATCAGTTTTTCTTCTAATTAATGAAGCATGTGATTTTGTTTTTAATGCTTTTGTAAGTTTGGCCAATTTACAATTGATTTGTTGTTTGCAATTAAGTTCGAGAGGATTGATTGTTATTCAGAACTAGAAATTGCATGCCTAAGGTGAGAAAGGGGATAAAGATATTCCGAGTAAACCTTAGTCCCACGATAATCTTGTGCTTAATGTGTTTTGAATCCATAGGTTAAGATCGAAAGATAAAACTTATGTTTCTCAAGATAAAACCCGTAGTTGCTCGAAAGAGAACAACGGTGATTTTTATAAAGATTGGGTATTCATTAAAGAGAAAGACTGGTAATTGTTTGAGTTAGATGTTTATATGTGAAAAACCATAGGATTTCCAACCCTCAACTGTTTTCTCTATCTGAAGTTCCTCAAGCTGTTTACTGTTTGTGTGTTGATCTAGTTTTGGTTGCAATTAAGTAGTTTATAAACCACCTCTCAAAGTTTCGACGTTCAGTTAATAGTTTTTATAGTAATTGTGATACTCAGTTCCTAGTTCCTGTGGATTCGATACTCGTACTTCCGTACGTATTATTTGATTTCGACACCGTACACTTGCGGTTAGATTTAGGGGGGTGATAACCCGCCTATCACTAACCCAAAGTGCCAACCAACTAGGTGAGAGTGGTGAGGGTCCAGTAGCTAGTGAGAGAGTTCAGGATACTAGGGTACCTGAACAGGGTGTGTTGAGTGGTAAAAGTGATGTGAGGGGAAAAGGAGATGGGGGTGCTCTTGGTCAGGCATCACATATTTTTGAAGATGATGAAGAGATTCTTGGTTCAGTTGACACTGAGGAAGAATCAGATGATATTGATGCTGACATTGATTATCCAGCAAATCTTGTTTATATTGCAAGTTCAAGTTCTGATGATGATAATGCGGATGATGAACGAGAGGATGACAGTTCAGACGATGATGATAACAATGATGATAAAAACATGGAAAATCTTGACTTTGTGATTGAAAATGTTGTTGCAGATTCTGATGTTCGAGGAGATATAAGGGGAAATGAGGGAGTATTAGTTGAAACAGAAAATGATGTAAGGATGTGTGAAATGGAAAGAAAAAAATATGGTGAGAGTGAGAAAGAATCTGAAAAAGTTTTAACTACAGATTCTCCCCAAACCATGTCAACTCGGGTAGCCACATCTACTGTCAGTGCGCGTCCGTCGCCATGAGACATTGAAACAGACATAGTGGACCCAGCTATGCGTTGCACAACCCCACTCAGCCGCTCATCAACTTCTTCATAAGTTGATGTTTCATTTTCACACAGGGGAATAGCACAAACTCTATCGGCGGCACACTCGGTGTCTGCTGATATTGAAATAGGATGGCAACTGCCCCGACCACCGCCTTCATTTTGGTCACACATCGAGTCTAGAGCCATTCGGATTTTCTCCTTCTTTTCCTAGGACACCAAGGCCGTTTGTCACTTCATCTATTGTGACACAAACCGTTGAAGTTCTTCGTGACCCAACCGAAACGCCCTGAGTGTTGCCGCCATTCGTTGGTGCTTCACGAGGACCGGGTGGAAGTCCTGTCAACGTTAACACTATGCCAGCGTTGAACACAGGCCATACAATCTCTTCGACTGCTATGTCAACCAGAAACCTAAGTGGTCTGGGTGTTTCCCCGTTAGAAACTCAAAATATCAGGTCGTTGGTTGGTCCTCCTCCGCATAACTTCGTGTCGGTAAAGCTCTTGGAATTGGCAGTTACATCGTTGAGCAATTCTTACAAAGCTCATGCTGCTGAAATGAAATAAGTCGTTAATAAGTAGCAGAATCATCTTCCACACCATCTGAAACTCAACCAGAATATCAACCAAACCCAAAGGTATATCCAAATGTACCTTTAAATGAACTAAAGTCTCAAATGCTTACCAGGTTACTAGAATAAGGAGATAACAACACACAAGAGGAAGTGGATCTACTTGGTCTACTTAGAAGGCAAACCGAACAACACTCTACCTTACCATCCCAAGCCGATTTTCAGAATCTACAACAGTCAATGACAGATTTGACAGGTGTGATTTCTTTTGGTTTCAAAGCGTTTTCTGATAGAATCAAGGCATTGGAGGATACTTGTAAAGGTCAGGCCACCTCTGATAAACGCAAGCATGATGATCAAGATCCCGATCATGATCACCATGAGGGGGAGATGAGTAAGAGACAACGAGTTGGTGAAGCTAGTGGTTCGGGTACTCAAATGCCTAAAAATGTGGAAACTAACTTTGAAACGGGTACTGGTAATGTTAGCGGTACTCAAGTAAATGAGAGTGAAGATTTGGGATTTCTGAATGTTGTTAGTCCTACGGTTGAAAAGCCTGATGGACGTGACAACAGAACGTTTGAGGAACGAATGGCAGATGATTTCATTCAAGATGTTATATATGTTGATTCTGAAGATGACCCGGAGATAACAGTTGTAAAGATCAAAGAAGAATTGGATGATATCTTTGATGGGATAAATGTGCAACGAGGTTCAGATTCAGAGAATGAAAATGAGAATGTAGCTCAAGTGCCAGATCAAGTGATAGAAGTACCTGTGATTCCTGACTTGCCTGAACGAAAAATAAAAGATCTAGTGTCTGAGGCTGAAATGAGAAATCTTCAAATATTGGTTGATCTAGAGGCTTTGATTGAAAGAAGATGACACATAATCGGTATTATTACTCCATTTCAAGAAGATATTCGGAGTGATCTATTCGTGAAAGTGATTCAGCCGATTGATAAGGTAAAACTGTATTCCATTGATAAGCTTTCCAAACCCCACCAGATTGAGTATTTACACATGATGGGAAACAAAGATCGTGAACTTGAGTCTGTGAGAACAAATAAAGAAATAGTGAAGATCAACAAGATAGAATCTGAAAAGATTCTAAATGTCTTCTAGCCAACTTCAAATCATTAACCTGTGAAGACTTCTTCCGGTTATATGATATTCTTGCACGGATGTCAAACAAGGATATTACTTGTTGATCCAAACCCTCAGTGATTTGATAATGACTCTTTAAGAAACACTTAGTGAAAATTGTAAATAGACAATATGTATTAGAGTTTCACTATCGCTGATAAGTACCATGTCTCTACAGTACCGCTGATAGGAAACTCATGTTCTTTAAATTACACAGTCAGCGATACTATTCATCAATATAGCTCTGAGCATGTTCAGTCTTGTTGATGATCGCTGATAAGTTTAGTTGTTTACTTATGATCCCTGAAGACAAGTTTCACGTCAACAAATGTTCTACGCTGAAGTCGAAGATCAAGCCAAAGAACCAGCGACAAGTCTACTAATGAACTGATGCGGATATCAGCGAAGCCAAGATTTGTCCACTCAACGTGAAGTTACAAGTACAAGACTTCAGCGATCGCTGAGCTTTGTCACTCGCTGATAAAGTACTGTTCAACGAACGCTGATCATGAAGTCTTCCTCTACAAGTTACTTTTGTCTTTCCTCGCTGCACGTCTCCGTACGAACTGTCAAAACGGACATCCCTTTTGTCCAGAATCGTACAACCAACTCTATTGTTCATCATGCGGCTACTAGGTTGTCTACCAAGGTCAAAACATGCAACAAATCAGCTGCTGCCACGTGTAAAGTTGTACTGCTATGTATTAAATGCATGCAGTATATAAGAAGAACCCTACTTCAGAAATGAAGTGCTCGGCCATCTTCTTCTCTCTACTGTCTTTGTGTTAGAATATTATTAGTAATATTCTTATCTCCTTTCTAGCTTAATTCTAGTGCAAGAAAATCTTAGTGTTCTCTTAACTTGTTTAGATTAGGTTAATCCTTAATCTTGTTCCACAACAAGTTGTAAATTGTTTGATATTTATCAATAAACAATTTAGAAAGTAAAAATCGTGTGTTTGTATTCAACTCCCCCCCTTCTACAAACTTGTATAACCCCTTCGGGACCAACAAGTGGTATCAGAGTAGATTGTTTAATCTAATAAGAAAGATCTTTCTTATACTAATCTTTTCTCTTCCTTGCTATTTCTCATAATGGCTACTAACATAAACACAAACTATATTGACATTGGTTCTCTTGCAAAACCCCCTAGATTTTCCAGAGATAACTTTAATCTGTGGAAAAATAGGATGATACTCTTCTTAGAAGGTGTAGACCCTACTATGCCTTATTACATCGAAAATGGGCCATATATTCCTGCTAGAATTGACCCTGAAGTTCCAGGCACTACTACTAGAGCTGACATTCCTGAAAGAGTCGTGCCTAAGGAACCTCACAATTGGTCTGATGAAGATAAGAAGAAAGTGGCTATAGACACTAAAGCTAGATCCATTCTTTCCATGGCTCTTCCTAACGAAGTCTATCATTCTGTCATGAACGTGAAACCCTCCAAAGCCATGTGGGACAAAATCTGTGTTCAGTATGAAGGTACGTCTGAAGTCCAGGACTCAAGAAAGATCAACCTGGTAAGACAGTACGAAAGCTTCATTTGTGGTAAGAATGAAACTCTCTCTGAAGTACATCAGCGGTTTAACTGTTTAATTATAGATCTGAAAACCGTTGGTAAGGAATATTCTAACTTTAAAATTCTGACAAAGTTCTTAGAATGTTTACCTGAAAGCTGGGACAATTATTCAATGTGTCTCAAGCTATCAAAGGATCTAAAATCTAAGACTCTCTCTACCTTATATGGCACTATGCTCAATCATGAGCAGTCGTGTCATCTTAAGAAGAATCTTGTAAAAGATTCCAAGAGCACACATGTTGATTTACTCTCAGAGTCACCTTTCACTCAGCGATCTACTATCACTATCACTGAGTTGGAAACTAACTCTGAATGCTCATCAGATGCTGACTCTTCAGATCCTGAAGAATCGATGGCTCTCCTATCTAATAAGTTCAGGAGATTCGCCAAAAAGAGTAACTTCAGAAGGAATAAACCTCTTGCATTCACTGACAAGACTAAATCATCAACCCCTGTTGATAAGGCTACTGCTACTTGCTATAACTGTGAAAAGATAGGACATTTTGCTAACGAGTGCAGGTCAAAGAAAGTTTCTAGACCCTCTGCTTTCCCCAAGAAAACCTCTAACCCCAGGGCTAGAGATGACAAATACAAAAAGATGAAAGAAAAGTATGCAAAGCTGAAAAGCTTTAAGAAGCAAGGCAAAGGTCTGATGGCTGACTTTGATTGGGATGCCTCTGACGAAGAAGAATCATCTGACTCTGAAGATGATGATGAGGCAAATCTCTGTCTCATGGCCAAAATCGAAGAAGAGGAAGAACAAACTGAAATTCCCTCTGCTTCCTCCTCTACCTCTAACGTATCGCCTTCTTTCTTTACACATATTTCAGATATTGATGAAGCTGATAGTCTTCAAAAGATCGATCTCCTGACTATGAGTTTATATGATGCCATGAACGGCAAAACTATTATTGAAAATCAAAACCTTGATCTTGCTGAACAACTTAAAAACTGTCACCTTCAAATAGAAAAGCTTTCTAAAACTGAAGAAGATTTAAAAGATCAAGTTAATATAAATCAACTAGTCAAAATCGAACGTGAAGAAGCTATCGCTGCATTGAAAGCTGAAAAAACTATTGTTGAAGGATGGTGTAAATCCTCAACAACGATCACTGAGATAATAAAGTCTCATATTCCCCTGAGTGACAAACGTGGTCTTGGTTACAAAGCTGACGCTGAAGAATCAACCACTGATCATTCCATGCTTAAGTTTGGAATGTTTGTGTCCTCTATCCCTGACAATTCCTCATCTCAGTGTTCCTGTTTTAAAACTCCTATCCCTGAGGAAAAACCTACCTTAATCTTTAAAGGTAAATGAAAAGAAAAAGTTTTCAACCAAAAACCTCAGAAGGGTACCTTTGTACCTAAGCTGAATGCTTCTAAAGCTTCAGTGACTCATCCCTCTACTTCTAAGAACAAGATCCCTGGATTTATTCAGCGATCTACTCCTAGATTCAGAGTGAATGTTATTGGTAAGAAATCTGAAGAACTGATTGTTCCTCCCATTTACAATGCCAAAGGTATACTTGGTGCTGGCCCTGCTCATTTAAAATTTACGGCTCAGCATGCAAAAGGTCCTAAAGTTAAGTTTAGTTATAGGAAATGTTTTTACTGTGGACTTACAAATCATATTGCAAGTAAATGCCCCACATCCACCAAAGCTGAAAAATTAGCTAAGGTGAAGATCAATGCCCCCAAGGCAAAGAAGACCACTGAGGTTAAGAAATTAATCAAAGTGAAAAATAATTTTGAAGCTGAATCTTCAAATGCTGCGAAGATTGTTGAACCTTCCACTTCCTCTACCACCACTGACAAGTGTGGGCCCATAGTAAAATGGGTGCCCAAGTCAAACTAATCTTCCTTTGTTTGCAGGTTAAGAAGGGTTTCTGGTATCTTGATAGCGGATGCTCTAGACACATGACTGGAAAGAAAAGCATGCTCACTGAATACAAGGAAGAGAAGGGTCCCTCAGTGACCTTCGGTGGAAACGGAAAAGGTCATACCCGAGGGTTTGGTGTACTCTATAATGGTACAACAACCTTTAGAAGAGTCGCATACGTTGAAGGGCTGAAGCATAATCTTCTAAGCATCAGCCAGCTATGTGACAAGGATAACAAAGTGATTTTCACTAAGGAATCCTGCTTTGTCACTGACAAAAAGAAGAAGATAACTCTCAGCGGCTATTGTATGGAAATTTTTTATGTTATTAACATGGACTCTACAACCACTGAGAACTCATGTTTCTTCTCAAAAGCCTCATCTGATGTCAACTGGCTATGGCATAATAGGCTCTCCCATCTAAACTTTAAGACACTGAATACTCTTTCTTCAAAAGAGTTGGTCACTGGTCTACCTCAACACTCATACGCTAAGGAATCTCTATGTTCAGCGTGCGAGAAAGGGAAACAAACAAAAGCAAGCTTCAAATCCAAGCAAGTTTCCTCAGTGTCATCTCCTCTACAACTTCTCCATATGGATTTGTTTGGCCATGTTAACAAACAATCCATCGCTGGAAAGAAATATACACTGGTCATAGTTGATGAATTCTCTCGCTATACCTGGGTAATGTTTCTCCGTTCTAAGAGTGACACCCCTGAAGAACTCATCACTTTTGTCAAGAAAATGGAAGTCCTGAACAACATGACCGTTCGCTCAATAAGGAGTGATCATGAGACTGGATTCAAAAACAGTTCTCTTGATTCCATCTTTGAAAGTAAGGGTATTTCTCACAACTTTTCATCAGTGAGAATACCGCAACAAAATGAGTCGCTGAAAGAAGAAATCGAACTATCATCGAAGCTGCACGTTCAATGCTCAGCGATTCTCATCTACCTACTCAGTTTTGGGCAGAAGCTGTCAACACTGCTTCTTTTACGCAAAACAGGTCGCTGATAGTCAAAAGGTTCAAGAAGACAGCCTATGAACTCTTCCATGGGAGAAAGCCTTCAATTAGCTTTCTTCACATCTTTGGATGTCAGTGTTTCATACTGAATAACAGAGATGCCCTTGGAAAGTTTGATCCTAAGGCTGATGATGGAATTTTTCTTGGATACTCCCCAGTCTCCAAAGCCTTCATAGTCTTCAATCGTAGAAGACAGACTGTAGAAGAAACAATCCACGTCACTTTTGGCGAATCCCGTTCAGTGAACTCTAGACCTTCTGCTGATACTGAAGATGTGAATCAATGGATGTTTTCTCATCTTGGTGATTCAGAAGATGTTCCTACTCCTCCATCTAATACTCATCCCGCTGAAGATGATGATCCTACCATCATCCCGAGCATGCAGACTAGTGAAGCTGAAACATTATGGGTCTCAGCTATTCCTATAAACACTATGCCTGCCTCTGAACCTTCTATCTCAAATATACCATCTACTTCTCAGCAATCAGTGAATTGAATGACATCTGAACCTCTTCCTCTCTTGACTGATATACCAGAAGTTGTTGAAGCCTCATCTTCAGCCCCTCAAGTTCAGGTTGAGTCAGCGACTTATGCTCCGGCTCAGCGATGAACTATTAATCACCGTATTAAACAAATTCTTGGTGATCCAAACGCTGGTGTTCAGACTCGACGAAGTGCATGTAATATTTGTTTATTTGTTAACTTTATTTCTCTGATTGAACCAAAGAAAATAGATGATGCCCTCAGAGATCCAAACTGGGCCAGCGCTATGCAAGAAGAGTTGACTGAATTCGAAATAAACAAAGTTTGGAAGCTCTTTCCTAGACCATCCGATAAGACAATGATAGGCACTAAATGGGTCTATCAAAACAAGCTGGATGAAGTGGAACTGTAACCCGCAACAAGGATCGTCTTGTTGCTCAGGGATACAGACAAGAGGAAGGTATAGATTACGGCGAAACCTTTGCTCCAGTGGCAAGACTAGAAGTCATTCGTCTATTCTTAGCTTACGCAGTACACAAAGACTTCAAAGTTTATCAGATGGATATAAAGTCAGCATTCCTCAATGGAAGGCTGAATGAAGAAGTCTACGTGGAACAACCTCCAGGATTCTCAGATCCTAAGCATCCAGGTTATGTTTATAAACTGGATAAGGCACTTTATGGCTTAAAGCAAGCTCCTTGTGCATGGTATGACACTTTCTCCTCTTATCTCCAAATCAAAAAATTTGAGCGAGGTAGAATCGACAAAACTCTATTTTTCAGGAAAGTAAAAGGTCATATTATTCTTGTTCAAATATATGTCGATGATATTATATTTGGTTCCACTAACCCTGACTTATGTACTCGTTTCGCTGAAAGAATGAAAGCTGAATATAAAATGAGTATGATGGGTGAGCTAACTTATTTCCTTGGTCTTCAAATCAAACTGAATGAAAGAGGAACTTTCAATTACCAAGGTAAGTATGTTACAGATATGCTGAAGAAACTTGATTTAACTCAGAGCTCAGCTATGAAAACCCCTATGGCACCCCCGCTGACACTAAACAAGGATCCTTCTAGAAAACCTGTTAATGTCACGATGTACCGTGGGATGATTGGCTCTCATCTGTATCTTACATCTAGCCGACCTGATAGTATATATGCAACCTGTTTGTGTGCACGATATCAAGCTGAACCTAAGGAATCTCATTTGATCGTTGTAAAGCGAATCTTTCATTACCTTAAGGGTACTCCTAACCTAGGTCTTTGGTATCCCAAAGACTCAGGGTTTGATCTAATCTCCAATTCAGACAGTGATTTTGCAGGTAGCAAATTGGATAGGAAAAGCACCACAGGAGGTTGTCAGCTCCTGGGTGGAAAGCTGGTGAGTTGGACAAGTAAAAAGCAAAACTCAGTGTCCACCTCAACCGCTGAAGCTGAATATGTAGCCGCTGGAAGCTGTTGTTCTCAGGTCTTATGGATGAGAAATCAACTACTGGACTATGACCTTCAGCTCTCGAAAATTCCAATCTATTGCGACAGCACTAGTGCCATCGCTATAGCCAACAATCCAGTGCTACATTCAAAGACCAAACACATCGAAATCAGGTATCATTTTATCAGAGATCATGTGATGAATGGTGATATAGAACTTCATTTTATCCCAACTGACTTTAAGTTAGCTGATATTTTCACCAAACCTCTTGATGAGACAAGATTCAACTTTCTCATCAGCCAGCTTGGAATGATGAACTTAGAAGAGTAAAATCTTCAGCGGTTCACATTTGATCAGTGACTATAAAATGAATCTGTATAACCCTACTTATCATCTTTTCTGAACAAAATTGATTCGCTGATATCAAGGTATGTTCTTCTTTACTCGCTGACGTTCGCCTATGAATGCAAGATTTCTAAACAAATTGCATCGCTGAATATCTCTTCCTTTCAGTGATATTTTGAAATTTCTAAACTTAACACTGATATTTCTATTCAGTGCTTCATGTTTTCAAAAATGACCCTGAGCTTTTCAAATCCTCAGAGACATCCTAAAATATGAAAGGACGTTTGTGACGTCATCACAACGGATAAACCATGACACGCTTTTCTCTGACACACGTACCCCCATTTCGTTTTCCTCGACCAATCAAATTCAAGGAACGTGTCAGTGTCATCATGAAAAACTTTCCCACTCACAGTTTTTCTCTCTCTACTCTCACTATATAAACCCTTTGCGTTTATATTTTTATCCTTTACGCGAACATCATCTCCTTCAAAGCAAGAACTCTCTGTTGCATTCAAAATGTTAACTCAAGAATCTGTCTGTTCATCTTCATCTTCTTCACAGGTTAATATTTCCTTTATTTTGCAACTCTAAACTTGTTTTTGATCTTATTCTTGTTTTTAAAAGATCAAACAAATGAAACTTTTTAAAATAAAATCTTCTCTTTTCATGATTTTATGAACACAATCTGGAAACAGATTGTTCTTCAAGTTTGAAACAAAAATCTTAAACATGCATCTGCATAGGTTTTTCCAGAATCTCTTCTTTAAACAGAAACTGGAAAACACATATTCACTATGTTTTGTTCTCTTTTTCAAAACAAGAAAAACCCAAATCTCCATTAAGATATCTTTTGTCTGAATGGAATGTGCAAAACCCAAACACATCTTATTTTGGAAAATCTTTCCACATTAAGACGTTATTCTTTATCTCTCTTCATGTTTGTAATTATAAACAGAAATGGCATCTACTGAAGCTCCTACTGCTGCTGAGGCTACTGTACTCACCAAAGCTCCTCAGGTTACATTCAAACTTTAGCAAGTCACCTTTCAAAGCAACAACCCTTATGCTCTCTTCGACTTCCCTCAAAAGAAGCAGGTCACACACCTGGATGATGCTGTAAACTTTCTCAAAACTTTTCCACTATCCACAGCTCTGACCATTGCACCCCCTGCTCATCGAAACCGTCTAGCTCAGTTCTGGTATACTGCCAGAAGAGCTCAAGTACCCTCAATCAAAGAACCAAAGAAAATGCTCGATGTCATTCTCTGTGACACCAACCATGGCACTTCCAAAATCCACCCTGGTACTATCAGGCGAGCCCTGAACCTTCCTGGTAGTTCCAAAGAAAAACGCTTTGTCCCTCTGCCAAACCCCAAAAACCTAGCTGATAGGGAAGCACTGATTGCATTCTTTGATGCAATGAAGTATGTGTGGGAAACTGGGAGAGATGAACTCCCTGAGAAGAAGATGACCGCCATCAAGAAATCGAAGATGCCCAACGAGATGAACTTCATCTTCACTCATTTGATAAGCTGCCTGACAGCGAACACTGGGTCAACTGACCAAGCATCCCAACCCCAACAGGCCATGGGGTATGCACTGCTGAAAGGCCTTCACATTGATTGGGCATCAATCATCTACAACGATATGGTGCTCAGGGTGGACATGGCTGACAGACCTACATGTGTTACATATCCCCGGTTTGTCAGTGCTCTCTTTCTAAACGGACTTGGGGACAAATACCCAAAAGTTGGTGACCTGAAACTCTCTCAGGTTGGCGTTAAAGTTCTTGACTTCAAGCCAGTGCCAAACGAGGTACGTCTTCCTAAACTCTTATCTCTTCTCAATCCCCCCACTTCTTCTACTTCTGCAGCTACCTCCACGGTAATCCCAACCGCTGGTACCCAGGCTGCAACATCCACTCCTCGAAAGAGAAAACAATCTACAACCACTCTTGGTGCTCCTAAGGCCAAGAAAACCAAGGAGCAACCCCTCAAGCCTTTCCAGGCTGAAGACTCCACGGTTCTTTCTCTACAAGAGCCGTTGGATAGTTCAGTGGCACGCTCTGCCACAGCTGTTCAAGCCACCCCTTCCATACCAACTTCAGTGTCTCTAAACGCTGAGGTTATAAACTTGGGACAGAACCCCCCTCCTTCAGACCATCTAAGGACTGAAGAAGTAATTCTCAGTGAATCCAACGTTGAACCCCTTAACTAATCCCTCTTCTCAACCTTCGTTCCTCCCACTCATCCTTTGGACACTCCACCTATTTTCCCCCCATTCCCTTCATCAAACATCATCCTCCAAGATGCATCTGCTGAAACCTTACAGAGGATGATGCATACGAACATAGGACCTGCGGGCACTTCCTAGCGTAAAGGTACACTGAAAGACGACATGGAAGCGTTGACTGGTCATCGAGATATTGAGGACTTCATCAACCATCCCGCAGGTATACACATAACTCCACACACTCCTCTCTCCAAATCCCAAACTTCTGAGCTTTCCTTTGTTCATAAGTTCTTAAATTTTTCAGGTCCTAGTTTGGGAGATATCAACAACTCCCTGAAAGACTTGGAAACAAAGGTGGAATCTCTCACCACCACTCTATCTACAAATTCTACAGCGGTTACAAACGCTGGAGAAGATCTTAAGAAGCTGACCACAGAGGTCAAAGGCAAAGCCTCCAGTACTGATCTGGAGAAGGTGGGAGGTAGTATTGGTCAATTTGCCACTACTCTTGCTGAAAACTCCACCTCCATTAACAATCTCAACTCCACCAATAGCACCCTCTCCACCAACTTTACAACCTTGTCCAATGAAGTCACATCATTGAAGACAGTGGTTAGCGATCTTCAGGAAGAGGTGACTACTGTAAAGTCAGAGGTAACCTCTGTAAAGACTCTTCTGCAGCAGATTCTCGACCGTCTGAACGCACCAACTTGTACTCCATCGCCTTTTACTCAGGATGATCGAGAGGATCTTCAAAGAATCATTCCTACTATTTCTGGCCTGGAAGACAGAATAGTAGTGATTGAAACCTTCATGGGAATCACTGGCCTGGAAGACAGTGATCCTAAGGCTACTGATGATGCTGCTGCTGCTACTTCTATATCCTCCCCCATCCATTATGTGGAAGAGGGGGAGAAGACTGAAGGCCTTCCCCATAATGTTGAGGGGGAGGAGAAAATTCTTGAAGACCTTCCCCATAACTCTGATGGGGAGGGTATTGTTTCTGATGCTGTTGCTAAAAAACCTCAGGGAGATGAAAACCCTGAGGGAACCGATAAACCTCCCTCTGAATTTGAGGGGGAGCAAATCGATGAGGAAACTGAAGCTGCTGCTGATGTAACTGAACCCTACACTGATGAGGAAGAATCTGAAGAAGAAGCTGAAGACGATGAAGACGTCGATATCGCTGATGACGAACCATCAACATCACCTGATAATAATGATGATGATGACGGCGACTTCTTCTTCGTCCAGCCCAAGAAGGTCCCTGCTCAAAAAGGGTTTATGATAAATGAACCATCAGGGGAGGGGACAA
Source organism: Saussurea involucrata (assembly GCA_033807775.1). Classification (NCBI taxonomy): domain Eukaryota; kingdom Viridiplantae; phylum Streptophyta; class Magnoliopsida; order Asterales; family Asteraceae; genus Saussurea; species Saussurea involucrata. The sequence goes on along the minus strand of CM066327.1, from coordinate 73,152,664 downwards.
AGACAAAACCTGCAGCAACTGAAGCTGACAAAGGCAAAAACAAAGGCCTCGCTGCAGAAGGCAATCTGACTATCCTACAAAGAAAGCCAGTTTGTCAGGTACAATATCTCTTCTTCCCTTACACTGCATCCCTCCTCTATCCCTTCTCAACCTCATTTCTCCTCTCCATAAAACCTCTATACACTTAAACCCTATTCTTTTCTCTATCTCTTTCTTCCCAAATGATCGCTGTGTTTCAGCTATTCCTCTCCCCTGCTTGAGGACCCAGCTAAAGTTCCTCCGGTTGCAACTATAATAATAATCCCAGCTCCTATCGCGGAAGAAATAATCCCAGTCTTGGATTTCACTGAGACTGATGAACCTGAAGAACAGCTGCTCTCTCACAACAAAAGACCTTCATTGGCTCCTCAAACGCTAAGTGAAGATGAACAGAAAAGAAGAGAGGCAATGATGAAACAACTTGAAGATCAGCGAATCGTCCTTCCTCGATACGAAATCAAAGCTCCTAAGTTCAGACTATCAAGGAAGGAATACACTGAACATCTCAAGACTGAAAAACAACTTGCCGATCGAAGGAAAGCTGAAGAACAAGATAAAGCCTACGCCATCCAGCTTGTCCAACAATCGATGAAGGATCCTGATCTGAAGAAAACTCCCATTGATGTCCAACGTCAATTGTGGAAGGACGCCAAGAAGATTATCGAAGAAAAGACCAAGGTATCTGACTCTACCTTGGAATGGTGCAAAGAAAGACTGCACTTTCGATATCGGGCATCCAGAATCAACAAAGTGTACATCAGGGGAAGAACGCCAATAAACGTTCAAGTCGATCTATTCAGAGAAAATGGTACCAAGGAAACCATCTACGCTTCTTCAATCAATAAGTACGGTTTCTCTGAGTGGTTGGAGATGCGAATAGCCATTCAGCGATCTATCTCACAATTCAAAAGCCATGTCGAGAAAATGATCAATCAATAGATCGACTTGGTTTATTCTGTTGTGGATATTCCTCCTCCTCCTCCTAATCCAGATCAACGAAGAAGGGCCTCTGCAAAGAAAAAGATAATACCTTTAGACTCAGTCCCTCCTATCAGAAACGAAACTGGTATTGGCTTCTCACGTGCTGAAGTACTTGGTCCTGAACCAGACCTCTCAGCGCTCGACACCTCCCTGCCCCCTGGTGAATGCTTCATCCCTAGAAAAGTCTTAAGCGAACCTTATGGTATCTTCTTTAATGACTATGATGGACGAGAACGCTTTCAACGTGTCTCTGAGCTTCCCATCACTCCTATCGAACAGCTCAGGGATCTCATCTATTGGTGTGAATTCAGAAAAGATCTTCTCGGACACTTCATGAAGCCCTTGATCTTTACTGAAGTAAAGAATAGACGGGATCTTGGAGAAAAAGTCCCTGACTGGATGATCCCTACGACAAGAACCCTTGATGAACTTCTCATTAAGGAAGAACCTAAATAGCTGATAAGATCCCTTGTAATTCTTCTTTCTTTATCAGCTTATATCTTTTGTATTTGTAAATTTATTTGTTGTACTTGTAATTTTTCCACTTCCCTCTATAACTTATATGAAGTTAAAGGAAAATTTTCAGCGAATGTACTTTACTCCATCAGTACTCAAAAGATCCCAGAAAACAGTAAAAGGGACAAATATTTTATGAGTTCTTTTTATCCTTATGTTTTCATACTTACCAATTTTCTTTTATTGCTGTGTCATAATCAAATAGGGGGAGATTATTGATCCAAACCCTCAGTGATTTGATAATGACTCTTTAATAAATACTTAGTGAAAATTGTAAGTAGACAATATGTATTAGAGTTTCACTATCGCTGATAATGACTCTTTAATAAATACTTAGTGAAAATTGTAAGTAGACAATTCTTCATTTTGTTATTCATCTTGTTCTTCATCTTCTTCATCGTCTTCTTCGTCGCTATCAATACCAGGAATATCCAAACAATAAACATGGGACTCGTCGTCGTCTTATTCTTCTTCTTCTTCATGTGGTTCTTCTACCGGTTCTTGGGTCTCCGGAACAAATTCGAGGTTATAGTCACTATAACCATAATTATCCTCAGTAAGAAAATCAGGATTATACCCATACACATGCTCATCTTCAGACTGAAAATGAGGCACGTAAGGTTGAGTCTGCTCAACAGCAGACACATCCGGCTCTCGTACGGTGTTCGAACCACCACCAACATAAAAAGAAGATTGACTCTCCTCAGCAACATACACATCAGGCTCACGTACGCTGTTGGAACCACCACCAACATTGTTTGTGTGGAAGCCCTCAAGAACGACATATACAAAAAGTGTTGGTGGATTTCTTACAGCCGCAGCAGATTCCATAAATCCTTGTATATCGTTAGTGTCTCATAACTCATAAAGTTGGACAGAATATTGGTACGCTATTTTAGTCGTACCAAAATACGGGTTGATTCCACATTTGTGTTGAACACACCTAACAAACTTAGAATGTGTAATGTTGGTTGGCACCATGACTCGCAGTTTCGGGATTGCGGAAACATACTCCCAATCCGTCTCGTTCTGTTGCCAAGAACCCCCAGGCCAAATACGTAGCTTAATTTTATTAGGTAAGGAACTCATTTCTAGAAAAAACGAGAAAACAGAGACAAAAATCTAGACAATTGAAAATTTTGTTTTAGACAATGTGCACTACGGTTTGGGAAAAATCGTATGGAAAAAGCAATGTTATATAGACGTGTTTGTAAAATTAGGGTTTTTTTAAAAATAATTAGGGTTTCACTCACGTCCGCAATTGCAGTGCCAGGTCTGCAATTGCGGTGTCACGTACGAAAAATCAGGTTTTTTTAATAAATTGTTTTTTTGTCATTTAGTGGGCCATTGCGGTCCGCACTGGACCGGGTCGGGTCAGAGTGCGAACCCGTGGCTATTTTGGTAATCCGGGGGAGATTTTGGCTACTTTGTCAACTTCGTTATTGGCTTTGCCTATTTGAGTCAATTTCCCTCTTCTCTCTTGTTGGTACACAACAAGTTATGGCTTTTGGATGATATTCATCTTTAAACCTCTCACATCAACACACATTCTCGTCAACGATTCAACCATCTCACAACAAATTCATTGATCTTTTTCCAAAAAAAAATTAAAGGTTTTTCCATACTCATGTTTTTCCTCCCACCTGAACCCATGTTCTTTGGCTATGAATTAGATGACCACCATCACCATCATCACTTTCAGGGTCCTATCTTTCTCTCAATATCTCTCTATTATTCTCAATATATACAAACACACACACATACACACACACATATCTATATATATATATATATAGAGAGAGAGAGAGAGAGAAAGAGAGGGAGGGAGTTTCAAATGTAAACTTTTTTTTCGTGTAAACTCTCGATTTCATAGCTTTTTTTGATGAAATTTTTTATGGAATTGTTTATTTTGATGAAATTGTTTCATATCATTCATTTCTTGATGGAACTTTTTGCGAAATTTGTAGTTTCATAGGTCAAAACGAAAAATGTATGAAACAGTTCATAAAAATGAAAAAAAACCTATGAAACTACAAATTTCATAAAAAAAATCGTCAAGAAATGAATGATATGAAACAATTTTATCAAAATAAACAATTCCATAAAACAATTTCATCAAAAAACCTATGAAACTACAATGTTTACACGGTTTACACGAAAAAAAAAGTTAACATTTGAAGGGGAGTTTACATTTGAAGGGGACTCTATATACATAAGTACATGCGTGTGTGATGATGAAGTACACTTGATCAGTAGTTGAGTACATAATTAGTTGGTATCTATATCGGTTGTCTTGATCGTTTTTACATATATATATATATATATATAGATGCAATTGTTGAGCCACTGATGATGAGGAGATCTATGTCATATTTCGGTAGGGAAGCAGGGTGTGAATAAATGCATACCGACGAGACGGTAAGGGATTTCAACTCCAAGAGAAGAAAAGGAGACTCAACTTACAGCAAGGAAAGGCTCTTGAGAAAAGCTTCAAGTTGGGCACAACATGAACTAACCGCATTTCGTAAAAGATCTTCCCTTCCACCTACATGAACAACTCTGACACAAAGTTTCCTTCAAATTCAGGCAAATTTTGCAACTAAGGTTCGAGATCTCTTCCCTGAGATTCTACCAGTTTTCATCTCTTGGTGGTTTTGGGGGACAAAGGATGGCAAGAAGCACTATTGTTGTATAGATCTCTAATTAATTAATTCATTGTTTTGTTGAATTGTTTCAGACATTTAATCATGTTATGTTTCGTTTATTTATGAAAATGAAAATGATGGCAGTTTGAAGGGGCAGTTGACCAAGGAAATAAAGGAGATAACATATGGGTTACCTTCTCAAGGCTACCTGGTAATGAATGAATGAATTAATTAATTATACTTGTTCACATGGTTAATCTAATCCTGTCATTACAGGAAGGATATTGGATTCTAGAAATGCGGATCAAAAAAAAATTCAAAAAATTCAAAAAATTTAAAAAAATCTAAGTCAGCATGTTGTAATTGGAAGACTTTAAACTGATTAGCAAAGTGATTAATGGTGCAGGAATCTATCTCATTTGTCTCAGACGCCGCATCAGCCTCTGACTCCTCACCTTCTCTGCTCATCAGGCACATATTTGCTAAAGCAGTCGTCTTCTCCTCTCCTTCATCATCAGTTTGATCCAGCCAGTACTCTTCCTCCACCAACAGTGCAATCCCAGACTCCTTCTGCTCTGCCAACAGCGCCTTCCTTTTGTAGTAGTCGGAATTCTTTACCTTCGGTTTCCAGCACTCTTTGGGGAAATGGCCGGACTTACCACAGTTATAGCACTTTTGCCCTTCATCTTTTCTTTCACCAAACTTCTTCACCTCTGGCCTTCTACCGTCTTCCTTTTGATCATCAAGCTGTTTCTTTGACTCGATCCGATTCTTGTGCTCAAAGTTTTTAGAACCAGATGAGTAACGTTGGTTGTTTGATCCAGGAGTTTTCACAAAAATTCTCTGGAAGGCCCGTGAGAGAAGCATCGTTGCCTATTTCAAACCTTCTGAATCTTCTAAATCATCCTGGTCTATCCCATAATCTTCATTCTGAGTGCTCTTGCCTTTTTCAGCATACTTTCTTGTCATTAACGCTAACGGTTCACTCTCAAACTCATCATCTTCTTGTTTCTTCTCAGACACATCTGTTTTCTTTTCCTTCTTATCCTTCTTCTCCTTTCTCATCAACTTCTTATTTTTCAGATCAGCATCATCCTCATCCTGCTTTAAAGTTTCAAACATCTGCTGTAGCGGAAGTTCATCCAACTTAGAATTATGTTTCATTCTATGAGCATATTTCTTCCATTCAGGCCGAAGCACGCTCAAGAACTTCACATTAGTCTCGATGACGGATTTTTTTATCTTGTGTCTGCTGAGTTCATTTAGGATGGTTGTGAAATGATCATATGCTTCATCTAGATTCTCACTATCCTTCTGCTTGAAGTTCTCATATTTGTTGATGACGTTTGAGACTCTCATTTGATTTTCCACTTCTGAACATTGATACAACTTGATCAGCTCATCAAACATTCCTTTCCCCGTTTCACTCAGACTGTCAACCTTCTGATATATGTTATTGGTTAAGGCTTGCATAACCAGTGACCTAGCCGCTTTATCGGCTTTGTGTCTTAACAAATCTTGACCGGTATATTCCGATGGTTCAAGAACTCTTACGTCGCCATTTGGGTTTGTTTCATGAACTTCTCCTTGTACCTCGTTCATCAAGGAATTATGGATTAGAGACCCATTTTCTTGTCGTTCCACATGTTGTTTTTAGGGTTCTAATCTAATGGTATAAAATGGGAAAAGAACATCTACTACTTATTGCTTCATGGCGAGTTCTCTCTATCCTTAAAGTAATTTCGCCCCCACCGTAAGTGCTTTGGGTTTATGGCAAATTGCTTCCCAAGATACAATGAAGCAACGTTTGTAGGCACGATTATCAACACCGCACCTTGTGTTGATAATCCTGGTAGAACTAGTGAGTAGACAAGGATTTCAAGAACTAGAATTTGTGTTTCTATAGCAACACAAAATTCTAGCAATCTGGTATGTAAGAAAAGGAAAGGATGTAATTTTTTGGAGTCTAAACGTGGATATATATAGACATAAGTGGTAACTCTTCGAATTGTCACGAATTGACAGTTTTTTGACAAATGGCAGCAAAGGCGACGATCCAAACAGTCGCATTTGTTCGAATAGGCACATCCTGAGTAACTGTGACTATTAGCGACACTTCTAACCATCACGACTGTTGGAACGAGTGCCAACCAACCAACATTGCGCTGTCTTGTCGAAGCCCAATGATTGTAAGTGCCACATTGCGGCCATCTGTCACAAAAGTGGGTATATAAGTGCAAAGTGCGCCATCAAAGCGCCACATTGCGCCCACGCTCGCGGTCGCGCGCGCGTAAGGGTGCGTTGCACCCTTGTGGAGCCCCCACCATTTCCAATATAAGACAAATTAATATATGGAAAAAAGTTCCACTTATATACCCACTTTTGTTTCACTTTTCCTCCTATGTGGGACAAGGTGAAACCTACCAAAATCAATTTTCCTTTTTTCTTCCTAAGACTCAACCCAAAATACTTAAGTTTTAATATTTTGAAAATATTCCCAACAAACCCCCACCATTTTCAAAATAGACTCAAATTTGAAAAAGACTGACACGACAAGACCTAACCAGATTCCGAAATCCTTGGGGGTGTTATGCATAAGTAAAGGTGGAGTGTTGCACCTTGAACCTTTACATAGTGAAAGTGCTCAAGTCTAACTAGGGCAAGAATGGTTGAACCAAAGTCATTGAACCATCTTCCTTTATATGTTAAACGGAGACACCTCACGGATATCCTTCCTCTCATTCATTCAACCACTATAAGCCGACCCGTTAACTGGCCATGGGTATGTATCTCGATTTCTCAGAATGTTCTAGAGCCAAGCCCTTTAGCTCATAGGAAGCGGCCTCACTCCCACATTCAGATAGGTGGACCTTTGTCAAGAGTGTTCCCGTAATTTAAACACTCTAACACAGATTGTGTTACAAGTCCATTAAGAATTAAATTCAACCTTCCTTCACATTACGGTTCCAAGTTCTACTGACCCTGGGATGGCAATAAAATATTGTAGAACTCTCAGTCACGTTCAAATGATGTACTTTAACTTGATCTTGAATCTTGGTGAAATACCAAGTATCAAGGCAAGGTTCCATCATGGATGACTATTTATAGGTGGGCTTGAGACCCATCCCTTTTGAAGTGCTTTCAATCAATTTCCTTGGTAATCCTTTTGTGAAAGGATCTGCTAATTGATCGTAAGAAACTAATGGTGATCACCCCATCATTTATTAATTGATTGACTTGTCTATGTCTAAGTCCAATATGCATGGACTTACCATTATACACTTGATTGTATGCCCTTGATAGTGTAGTGGCACTATCACAGTGTATAGAGATTGGCGGCATTGGCTTTGGCCACAAGGGTATGTTGATCAACAAGTCCCTTAACCATTCTGCTTCTTTACAACAAGAAGCTAAAGCAACAAATTCCGCCGCCATGGTAGAATCTGTTATACAACTTTGTTTCTTTGATCCCCAAGACACTGCACCCCCACCAAGTGTAAAAATCCATCCACTTGTGGATGCATAGTCTTCTTGATCATTTATCCAACTTGCATCAGTATATCCTTCCAATACTGAAGGATATCCACAATATTCTAAACCATAGTCCATGGTTTTCTTCAAGTACTTGAGTACTCGATTTACAGCATCCCAATGTGCTTTTCCAGGTTTACTAGTATGTCTACTTAATCTTCCTACGGCATAGGCGATATCAGGTTTGGTACAAGTCATAGCATACATTAGACTACCAATAACTTTAGCATATTCATTTTGAGCTAATACCCTTCCGGTATTAGTTGTTAATCTAGAACCTACTTCGAACGGAGTGCTGACAGGTAAACAATCAAATTTATTAAAACGTTTTAATATCTTTTCAATATAGTGAGACTGGGATAACATAAGCTTATTGTTATTTCTAAGAATCTTTATTCCTAAAATAACATCAGCTTCTCCCAGATCTTTCATATCAAAATTTTCAGATAAGAGTTTCTTTGTCATTTGCACTTGTTCCAAGTCGGTTCCAAAAATCAACATATCATCCACGTATAAGCAGATGATAACCCCTCGACCATTAACAAATCGACTGTATACACACTTGTCTGATTCGTTAATTTTGAAACCATTAGATAAAATGACTTGATCGAATTTTTGATGCCATTGTTTGGGAGCCTGTTTCAGGCCATACAAGGACTTAATAAGTTTACAAACATTCTTTTCTTGTCCTTGAACTATGAAACCTTCCGGTTGTTCCATATATACTTCCTCTTGTAATTCACCGTTCAAGAATGTAGTTTTGACATCCATTTGGTGAATTACGAGTTTATTAATGGAAGCTAAGGCAATCAAAATTCTAATGGTCGATGTCCGTGCTACAGGGGCATATGTGTCAAAATAAGCTAGTCCTTCCTTTTGTGTAAAGCCCTTAGCTACTAATCGGGCTTTAAACTTTTCAATGCTGCCATCAACTCTTAATTTTCTTTTAAAAATCCATTTATTCTTGATGGCTTTTGAACCAGGGGGTAGGTCCACTAAGACCCAAGTGTTATTACCTATGATGGATTCCATCTCATCATTGATTGCCTCTTTCCAAAAGGATGCATCATGAGATTTCATTGCTTCCGCAAATGTACGTGGTTCTTCATCCAAGTTATAAATGATTGGATATTCTTTCATTGAACCATGTCGATCACCTTCAACTAAGTACATTTCAAAGTCAGGTCCAAAGGTTCTTGCTCTTCGTTGACGTTTACTTCTTTTAGGTTCAATTACTTGATGATTCGGGGAATCATCATCTTCCCTTTCGTTATTAACGGGAATCTTTGTCGACACGATTTCCTTAGAAATCTCATGTGCCTTTGGAATGCTTTTGAACCTTCGTTCGTCAAAATGAGCATCTCTAGATTCTATGATGGTGTTAATAGAGATTTGATCATTTTGTTCAACCACCATGAACCTATAAGCCTTGCTATTTTGGGCATATCCCAAAAATATACATTCAATACCTTTGTCTCCTAACTTTCTTTTCTTGGATTCGGGAAGTCTAACAATCGCTCGACATCCCCAAATCCGAAGGTAATTTAACTTAGGTGTTCGTTGATTCCATAACTCATAAGGGGTCTTTTGACTTCTCTTGCTTGGTACTCTATTAAGTATGTATCAAGATGTTAGTAATGCTTCTCCCCAAAATCCATAACTTAATCCAGAATATGACATCATGGAATTCACCATTTCCATCAAGGTACGGTTCTTTCGTTCCGCAATACCATATTGTTGTGGTGTATACGGAGCCGTCACTTGGTGAACAATTCCCGTAGATTCAAAATATCTAGGGTTATAATATTCACCACCCCTATCTGTTCTTAAACACTTTATCTTTGTCTCACATTTAAGTTCTACTTCAATTTTGTAGATCTTAAATTTTTCAAGGACTTCATCCTTTGAGTGCAAGAGATATACATAGCAATATCGAGAATAATCATCGATAAAAGTGGCAAAATACTTTTTACCACCAAGAGAAGGAGTAGAATGTAAATCACATATGTCACTATGTACTAAGTCTAAGATTTTAGAAGTTCGTTGGATTTGAGGGAAAGGTTGTCTAGTAATTTTCGTATGCATACGTGTAAGACACCTTTGATTTTTATCATCTAATTTTGGAATTAAATCATTTTTTGCCATATTTTTCAATCGTTTAAAATGTATGTGACCTAATCGACCATGCCATAAAAGTAAGGAAGAATCAAAGTAATCAGAACTAGTAGTAGTGTTATTAGCATCAATCATATGTACATCGGGAGCAACCGCAGTGTTTGCGTTGCTTATGTCAATCATATTTACATCATTCACACTAGTATTTACAACTTCATTTATGTTTAGTTTAAACATCCCTCCGGTGAGATAGCCTTTGCCGACGAATTTTCCACCTTTCGAGAGTATGAACTTGTCGGATTCAAAGACGAGTTTGAGGCCATGTTTGTTGAGGACTGATCCGGAAACCAAGTTCTTTCGGACATCGGGAACATGGAGAACATCATTTAGAGTCAAGGTGTTCCCTGATGTGAATTCCAAAGTAACTTTCCCTTTTCCTTTGACTTGAGCGGTAGAGTGATTTCCCATGTAAAGTACAGAGGTTGAGGCTTCGTACGTTTTGAACATGTCTATGTTGTTGCACACATGTCGGGTTGCCCCCGAATCCACCCACCAACATTTGTCTTCCTCAAGCGAGAATATCTCGGAAATCATAGAAACAAAGTTGTTGTTGTTGAAGTTTCCATTGTTGGTGTTGTTACCACCATTTCCTCTCCTTCTTTTGAGAAGCCGACAATTACGTTTGTAATGTCCCGGTTTGTTGCAATTGAAACAAACCACGTCTCTCATATTCTTTTTTCTATTACAAGTTACCTCGTGTCGTTTCCTTTTCTTTCCACCGGCTTTAGAAGTTTCTCCCTTTTCCTCGACCACATGCACTTTGGAAGCATCATCGTTGGTTTTATTTTCCAATCGATATTGTTCTTCAATGAGAAGATGTTTTCCAAGTTCTTTTAAGGACATATCGTCCTTACGATGTTTAAGATTTTTCTTAACATCTTTCCAAGAGGGAGGGAGTTTATCGATGATTGACGCCACTTGGATTGATTCATCCATATTCATATTGTGTTGTGTGAACATGCTAAGAATGTGTTCAATTTCATACATTTGATCCATAATAGGACGTGAGTCTATCATTTTGTATGAATTAAATTTGGAAACGATAAATTTCTTACTTGTTGCGTCTTCGGTGAAGTACTTTTGTTCGAGTGCGTTCCAAAGTTCTTTCGCCGTTTCGATGTTTTGATAGACATCGAAGAGAGGATCGTACATAGCATTGAGGATGTGGCCACGACATATGAAATCATCGTTATCAAACTTGAGACGGTCTCGGGCCACGGCAAGGGTCTCGTTTTCGTGTGGTTCCGGATAAGGTTTTGTGAGGACATAGGAGACATTGAGAGTGGCTAATAGGAATTGCATCTTCTTTTGCCATCTCTTGAATCCTCCACCGTCAAATCGCTCTAACTTCACGATGTCGCAAGACATTTGTTGGAGATTCTTCGTCGCCATCTTGATTTGGAAATTGCTTTAAGATTGTTGTTTTAGGGTTCTAATCTAATGGTATAAAATGGGTAAAGAACATCTACTACTTATTGCTTCAAGGCGAGTTCTCTCTATCCTTAAAGCAATTTCGCCCCCACCGTAAGTGCTTTGGGTTTATGGCAAATTGCTTCCCAAGATACAATGAAGCAACGTTTTTAGGCACGATTATCAACACCGCACCTTGTGTTGATAATCCCGGTAGAACTAGTGAGTAGACAAGGATTTCAAGAACTAGAATTTGTGTTTCTATAGCAACACAAAATTCTAGCAATCTGGTATGTAAGAAAAGGAAAGGATGTAATTTTTTGGAGTCTAAACGTGGATATATATAGACATAAGTGGTAACTCTTCGAATTGTCACGAATTGACAGTTTTGTGACAGATGGCAGCAAAGGCGACGATCCAAACAGTCGGATTTGTTCGAATAGGCACATCCTGAGTAACTGTGACTATTAGCGACGCTTCTAACCATCACGACTGTTGGAACGAGTGCCAACCAACCAACATTGCGCTGTCTTGTCGAAGCCCAATGATTGTAAGTGCCACATTGCGCCCATCTGTCACAAAAGTGGGTATATAAGTGCAAAGTGCGCCATCAAAGCGCCACATTGCGCCCACGCCCACGGTCGCGCGCGCGTAAGGGTGCGTTGCACCCTTGTGGAGCCCCCACAATTTCCAATATAAGACAAATTAATATATGGAAAATAGTTCCACTTATATACCCACTTTTGTTTCACTTTTCCTCCTATGTGGGACAAGGTGAAACCTACCAAAATCAATTTTCTTTTTTTCTTCCTAAGACTCAACCCAAAATACTTAAGTTTTAATATTTTGAAAATATTCCCAACAAAAGTCAAGAAATCTGTCTTTTCATATTTTAAAGTCTTTAGGGAATAGAACAGGCGGTTTATCTTTTGAACATATGGTCAAAATATATCTGGCAGTCATGTTTAGATTACTTGTTGTTGATCTTTTAATATCGTTCTGGTCTGATTAGGAAATACTGATTACAAAAACTTTTGTCTCAACACACTGTCTTGTCGCAGCCCAATGATTGTCGCAGCCCAAACCTTGTCGCAACCCAACCCTTGTCGCAATAAACTGATGTCGCAATACACAACTTGTCGCAATAAGAAAATCTTGTCGCAATAAGGAAATCTTGTCGCAATAAGAAAGTATATCGCAATAAGGAATTCTTGTCGCAAAGGAAAAAAGGGTCTTATCGCAACAGAAGTTTGCGATAGTTTACTGTTCAAACTCTGAAGATTGCGATAAGAATCTTGTCGCAAGTGACACTTGCGATACGATACTGTTCACACTTGCGATAGTTATGAAACTTCGAGGGTTGCGATAGTTATGAAGATTCAAGGTGTTCTTGAGTCGAATCTTCAAAACAAATCGGAACTGGCTGAAATTTGGTAGGCAGGTTCGTGACATTATTCTGGGAAACTTTAATTTGGTAGACTTTGACTCATCAGACAGACCTCTACTGGATATGATAGATCCAGACTGTGAAGCCAACCCGGAGACCGAAGATGCATGGTATGAAAAAGCCGCCAGTGCCGTAAATCTCCAGGTAAATTTGGTTTTCCCTACTGATGAAGACGACAACATCGACTATGATCAGTTCCTGCTCCAGAGTTTTTATGGTACTTCTCCCGTTCACTATGCTCAACCCACTGAAACTTCAACAAGACCTTAAATTACTACTGCCAATATTCCGACAACTCCTCTGCAAACGACAGCTTCTGATCTTCCTCCCCCTCCTCATCAACAAATCCGTTGGGAGAAGATCATGGTACTTATCCCTCATCTGGAGGAATCTTTGAAGAAGTTGTTCGTCCATAAGCTTCGCCCGATCGAGCCGACCTTTTGCCTTGGTATTTACAACCTCAACCCCGAATACCAACGGCGTTATATCAGCGCAATGCAGCGGTGTCTTCCAGTCAGCCAAGTCAGAACCAAGCATCAGATCACAGAGGTACTTAACATCCGTTCAAGACGCATCATGAAAATCGTCTACCAAGTATTCAATGTCCGACGTGAAGATGGGAATGAATGGAAATTCTCTAAAGCCGACTTCCAGCACCTAGGGGTGAGCAAACGGACGGGTCGGGGCCCAAAACACCGAACCCGATCGGATATCGGGGTGGAGTATGGCCATCCGACAACCGTCCAATAAGATGATCGGATTTCGGATTTTGGGGCACTCGGGTTCAGTTTCGGGTCGGTCGGGGGAGTCGGGTTGGGCAGCTTAGCCTTAGGGTTTAGCAATCGCATCCAAACACCAAACCCATCCAAACCTGTCACCTGTGAACAAAAATAAGAAACCCAAAATTATACATTTATTATTCATAGACTATAGTCGGGTTGAACTTCAAAGCACAAACTCAAACAAAACCCAAAATCGTTCAAAAAGTCGAAAGCACAAACCATAAACTCAAAGGCTCAAAGCCTCAAACCTCGAACTCTCGAAGTGGAACTGGGGACTGGGGAGTGGGGAAGTCTCGGAGGACAGAACAGAGATGGGCGATGGGTGATGGGTGGCCGACAGCCGAGTGAGGAGGGCGAGACTCGAGAGGGTGATGGGCGGTGAAGAACCGTCGTGAGGAGTGAGGAGTGAGGACTGAGAGTGAGGAGGGCGAGAGGCGTGAGTTCGTGAATCGTGAGTGAAAACTGAAAAGTTAGGTTATGAAATATCAAATATGATTATATTTGTAAAATATAAAATTTATAAAATAAAAACTATTTTTTTAAATTATCGGATATTCGGGTCGGACGGGTGGGGTAAACCCAACCCCAACCCGATCCTACTTACCCGTTTAACAAGTCGGGGATCGGTTATTCGGGGCTCGGGTTTTCGGGTTGCGGTTTTTTGGTCGATATTCGGGGCGGGTCGGGGCGGGTAGATCGGATAAGTCGGGTTTTTCTCACCCCTACCAGCACCTCCGACCGTTCGACTTCCTGGCTATTCTGAAAGACCTTCGTACAAGAACCATCCGACCGTTTGAAGTTACAAAGGCGCTCGAAGCTGTTCGTCGATACCTGGTCCGCACCATTATAATGTCATATCTAATGGATTTTCAAATGGCTGTCGAGAACAGGGCGAAGAAGGTAAATCTGATAAAGCCGAATCTGCAAGCTCCTGAGTTGAATATGTATCCCGAGAACGCTATGCTTCTAGAACCAGAATTTGGGATCGTCTTCATCAACGAACAGAAAGAGAAAAGATTTATGCGGTTCAGTCAGGTAGAAAGATTATGTGATGGCACATTCTACAAAGTTCGAGATGCTCTTCGAAAGATCATTCAGCACGAGTCTGAAAATCCAAGGGTTTCGTATGTTCCTAATCCGAATGAAATAAATGCTCGGAATGCCTTGGAATTGGTTGATGATCGCATCGACTACCGCCGTGCTATCAGATGGTTCGAGATTCACTTCGCGCTTCGCAAAAGATATGTCTACAACTGGCGAGAGCTAGAGCGCGAACTCGAACTTCAAATCAAAGGGGGAGATTGTTAGGGTCAATTAATGTTGATTTAAAGTTCAGGGTTTAAACTGTAATTCTTTATTTTGAGCCTTATTAGTGAACGGGCCATGGGCTTGTTAACCACGGGCCCGCCATATAAATAGATTGCTTAGCATTAGAAAATAGGCTAGTTGTCTCATTTGCTTTCATTCATTCGTATTGTAATTCTCTCATATTGAAAGCATAATACAGGGATGACCAATTGAAATCATTACTCATATTGTTTATCTATTCGATTTCATAATTGTTGCACGGATCTGGAACTAACACTTTTGAAGCAGATCTAGCACACACACTACTATTTTTCTAAGGAAGATACGGATCTATGAATGCACAGCGATTGAACAAGTCAAAACTGCACAAAACAGAGACTATTTATGAATGAAAACCAGATTAGAAAAGAAAGTTGTTCTAGCTTAAGATAAAATCAGCAAACAAAGATGATCAGTTGATTTAAGCAAATCAATACTGATTTGATACCAAATGTTGATCCCAGATGATCTCTATTAGCTAAAAACAATCTTAATAAGATGTAGAGTTGCGGAAGCGTTTAATAAAACAGATTGTAATAGCAAGGTAGAAAACAGTTGTTAGCTCAAATTCTGAAATATTAGAAGTGTTGAAAAATGGCCTAGTACAGAAGAACTTCCACAGAAGCTCTGCTGAGTGAAACAGAAGCTCTACCGGGCATCTCAGAAGAAATAAAGGAAGTTTGATCAAGAGTGATCAAAGACCGAAGAAACTACAGAAGAACGCTACAGAAGATCAAGACCTCAGAACCTCTGTCACCGATAACAGAGCCTCTGCAGACAACTTCAGAAGACAAGGAACCCAGTGAAGACTACTCTACAAAGGACCAACAACAGAACCTCTGCAACACTTTACAGAGCCTCTGCGGTCCTCACTGAAGACTAAAGATATTTATAATATCTTACCACTGTTAAAGAAATATCTTGCTACTGTTCCAGAATCTGTTCATCAACTTGCATGGTAGCATGCCCTGTCCAACTTCAACACGTATCAAACTCTGAGTGGACTCAATAGGGCTTAGTACAACATAGACGTTTGCGGCATTTAATGCATGCATTTTTCAACTGTTCATACCATCTCTTCTTTCCTGTAGCAACAGTCTCTTGTCTAGAATAGATATTTTGTAGAAGTATAAAAGGAAGACTCATGTTGAGTTCTTCCTAACAACCACCATTTTTACACTTTACAAGTTTACACAACCACTTAACACACAACACAAAACACTTACACACAATTAACGTCAAATCTGTTCTAAGTATTCTTGATATATTAAATACAGTGGGTCTTTGTGCTATAAATCTATTCTCTTCACTGTTTATTTGATATTGTGTGTTCTAAATCTATCAAACATATCTGTTAGTTCTTCAAATACGCTTCCGCATCAAACATAAACTCGAACTAATAGATCTGTTAATCTTGTCTAAACAAAACGGGAACCAACAATTGGTATAAGAGCAAAGCTTGATTTTCAATATCAAGTGATCCTCGTTTTTACAAGATTTATGATAGAAAGTGTCTGTTTTTAACCTGATCTTCATTCCTTCAAACAAAATCTGTTTTACTACCATTTTCGATTTATTTGATCTGGTAACATCATAGAAACTGTTTCTTTCGTTAAAAACTTCATTTAAAATGTCTAGAATGAAATTTTGTGGTGATGCTGATTCAATTTTTTATTCAAAACTCAGCACAAATTTTCGCAAAGTAATTCCTTCTCTTGAAAAAGAACTAGATTAAAAGAACAAAAGCATTTTTATTATTTCTGATAAAATTGCTAAACTTGAAGAATCTGTTAAAATCTTAAACCGTGAAAATCTTGAACTAAAAAGGAACTTATCTATGTCAGATGAAGAAAAGAAAAGACTTGAACTAAAATGTTTAAACTTCTCTAAACTAATTTTCGATTTTGAAAAGATTGTGGTCAATGAAAGAGGAAATTATGAAGAGAAGAAAACTATTCTTGAAACAAAGTCTATGGAGCTTACATGTAAAATCTTAGAATTACAGAATATCCTTGAAAAAGAAAGGAAAGAATCTGACTCTGAAAGAAAAGAATCTGAACAGTTGAAGGTTCAAAGATTTCAAGATTTAAGTAAAAAGGTGACTTTGAAAAAGAGAGAAGGATTTTTAAAACAGAAATATCCAAACTAACAAAAGGACTATCTAATTTATCAACTGAAATCATGTTGGAGAAAAGATGCAAATCTAATCTCCAAAAGATGCTTGAGGAAAATTTAAGGAAAAAGAATATTTTTGCTAAACGGATCAGGAAATTCAATTTTGAAGGATCTTTTAAGCCAAATATGTTTTCAAAACTTCAGACCTCAACATCAAAATTTTTGCATGATCAAAGGTTGGACAAATTAGTTAATCAAACTTTTAAAAAGGTGAAAAAGGTTTGGATAGTGAAAGGCTCTATACCTGTTCAAAATGCTCAAAAAGACAAAAAGCCTTTCATTTCTGGTATGTATGACAAATGCAAAAAGGCGATTCACACAATAGGACCCATACGTTCATGGGTACCCAAAACCTCTGTAAGTATAACATAGATAATGTATATTTTGTAAATATTTTTGTTTATTTATTATTTTCTGTATGTAAATTCTTAAATCTACAATAGTTCTTGATAATCACAGAACTTCTGTAAGGTCTGCTCAGAACCTCTGACAACCTCTACAGAACCTCTGATGATCTTGACCTATGTCCTGTGCACAACTTATCTTATTCTGAACCAAGCATAGGTCAAGGGGGAGCAGAAGAAGACACTTGATCTACAGAGGTTGTTAGATCAAGGGGGAGCGAAAAAGGAGACCTTGCTGAATCTACAAGGATTTATAAGTCAAGGGGAGCTAAGAATGCGACAGAAGAAATCACACTCGCCGAACTAGAAGAACAAAAGGTTGGTATCTCGTACTTTTAGGTTTTTGAAAACAGTTTTCTAGGACAAAAATTGTCAATTACGTCCTATGTATACTGTGAAATAACATTTCAAAAATCAAAAGATCAAAAAGTTTCATAAAATTTGAGTTATGAGAAATTTGAGGTCATAGAGCCTCTGCTGAGCTCAACAGAGGCTCTGCCAGGAATATGCTCTGTGATCGCAAATTTAACCTCTATCGATCTTTTGGAATGTCATCTCGGAAACCAATTACACACACAAAGCTACAGAAGTCATAAGCTGCAGAGTTCTTTCATCCAAAGAACCTCTGTAGATCACTCAAATCTTTCAAATGACTTCTGCTGCACAAAATCTTTGAGATTTACAATTTCCTAGGACACCAACTTTCAAATAGGTCCTAAATACATTGTTAAATATGATCAAAAACTTGGATGATTAAAAAATGTTTATAAATTATTAGTTATTAGAAATTTCCTGTCACAGAGCCTCTGCTGGCTCTGGCAGAGGTCCAAAAACCTCTGTAGCATAATTTCTCTCTACTAAAGATTTATTGATCCTCTCCGTGTTTTTCAAACGATTTTCATTAAAGATACAATTTACAGAGATAAAAGTTTTCCAAAAATCACAGAGCTTCTATAACCCCAGAGCTTCTGTAAAGATTTTCACTTAGGAACTTCTGTAACGGTAACTTTTTGTAAATATAACGGTAACTTTTCTGTGGTGAAAATTTAAACCCACGCGCTTTTCATTTAATGTGGCCGCCCACGACGTCTCGTCGTCACTGACACTAATGACGTGTCGAGTTTTCATTGACGTACATATAACGTCGTCCTGGAAACTTGCTCCACGCCGAATGAACTCGAGTGCGGACCTCAAATTTTATTAACTTTCTCACATTTTCACCGTTCCAAATTCTATCCGTTACCACAGTATAAAACCTAGGTTGAAATCACTTTCAAAACTTTACTATTCTCTAACTTCTCCGGCGAACTTGCTTATTTCTTTCTGAAAACCTAGAAATTTCAAACCTACAAATGGCTTCCAGTTCCAAAGCTACTCACGTTTCACCGATGAACTCTCCGCCACTCTCTCCAGTACATTCTGAGCACTCCCACAACTCACATACCGCCGCCGATGGCGACAGACATGACTCCGGCGATGAAGCATCCTTTGTACCCACTACCCACCTGCAACAATTTATCTCAAATGACCATTTCGAGCAAACCCTTCCCATTAAATCGAACAATTGTTATCTTGTTCCTTCTCCTACGACTTTTGGCAAAGAACATGCCATCCTGCTAAACATCCTAGAGAACCACTTTCTTTACCCTCTTCTGAGCAAAACCGTTGAACAAATACCTGTTCGTTACCTACATCAGTTTTGGCAATCTTGCCGTTATGACGCTGACACCGATTTGATCAGAGGGTATATTTCTAAGCCTGACCAAAGTAAGAGTCTTGAACTGATGTTCAACCGCACCATGTTCTCATTAGAATTTGGCCTTCCAACTAGAGGACTCATGGGAATCAAAAAGTATGCCCCAACCAACAAATGAAGAACTTGTCGACTTTCTGCACATGTTAGGGTACAACCTAAAGTTTAAAAAGAGGAACGATTTCCGCAGAGCAAGACTACCCCCTCTGTGGAATACCTTAATCTCCATCCTAAATCGTTGCCTCACGGGAAAAATCGGGAGCATCGATCAAAGCTCACCTCAAATTCTCTCAATCATGTATGGTGTGTACTATGATCTACCACTAGATTATGCCACCATAATGATGCAAGAGATCATCAACACCATCGATCGCAAAATCGCCTCCCAGAAAGCTAAAATGTCTGATCACAACTGGTTGCCCCCTTTGCAGTTCCAGCGAATCCTCAGTGTACTTTTCGAACCCCTACTCCTTATCCAAAAATGGCCAATGGACGGTCCCAAACCTAAGCAATTTCCTATGTCCAAGAACACCCCTACAGAACATGAGGACGGTTACCCGCACAACAGGCCACTGTCAAAGGTAATGTTAGGTTATACTAGTAATGAAGAACTAGTTAGTGAGTACACACGCGTTTACAGAACTCCTGAACCCAGTTCTGTAACACCCCCGCGTATAGGAATACCCATAGGAGGTAGTGTTGTAGAGAGACTAACAGAGGAAGAATGGAAGATAAAATTGGCTAAACACAAGGCCAACCAGAAGAACTTCAGAAACATAAGGAAAGACCTTTATCCTTCAAAAAGGAAGTCTTCTGAGGGATCTAAAGAGAAGAAGAAGAAAAAGGGAAAGAAAACCAAGACCCCTACAGAGGAACCACTTGCCTCTGCTTCTGCTATCCAACAACCTCATGCAGAACCTTCTTCTCCACCCACTGAACATCCCACAGAACCCTCATCTCCACCACAAACCCAAGGTCCCTCTGTCCCTCCCTCTTCCAAAAGAAAAAGAAAGTCAAAATCTACAGAGGAGGGGGCACCTAAACCGAAGAAAAGGAAATCAAAGAAGAAGAAACTCTCTTCTCCTCTGCAATCAATTACAGAGGGAATTGAAAAAGAACAACCTCAATCACAACCTCAACCTCAACCTCTGCAAACCCAAATAAACACAGAGGGTCTTGATTCACTTCTGCCAAGACAAGAGACTGCAGAAGAAGAGGTCCAAATAGGTAAAGTTACTGAAAATAGGTTAGAGGATAGGGTAGAAACGTTTGGAGGAAAAGAAAATGAAAAAGAAAAAGATGCCGAAGATGAAGAAGGCACACATCCCTCACCCCCTCCCAGTGCAACCCACACATCTAACTCCGCAGGTCTAGCTGGAGAAGGAGTTATTGAAAAAGAGTCGCACAACTCGACCCCTACCCAAACCAAACAGCCAGAAGTCACTCTTTCGACTTCTACGCCCACAGAAACAGGGGAATCCATTCTTAGGGAGTCTCCTCAAAGAGACTCACCTATAGTTCGTGACCAATCGCCCCAGATCACACTAGAACACCCAACAGAGAAATTCGTTTCCTCTGCCACGCACAAAATAGGGCCAAAACTTCTTTCAGAGAGAAGTAGTGAGCATAAAGACGAAGAGACTCTAGACAAGTCTCCAAGTCAAAAGAAGGACATTCCGATACCCACCTCTGGAGTGGATTTGGACACTGTTCCTCACAGAACTTCTGTAGAGACTGAAACTCTTGTTTCTTCTCGAAGATCAGAAGGAAAACCTTCCATTCTCAACGTTCAAACAGGAATGAAAGAAGGTGTCCCAGGAACAGGGACTCACTCTGGAGAAGGGGTTGTTCCTCCAGAGGTTACCCAAGAGGAACATGTTACGAAGGATGAGTTCCAAGTCTTTGTAACCTCTGTAACTCAAACATTGAATAAGTTGCAAAGCTCTTTCACGACTTTTACAGATTCAACTTCAGGCGCGCTTACAGGATTAAATACCAAAGTGGATACCTTATCCACAGAAGTTAAAGAAGCCCTTGCAGAAATAATGTCAAATAAAGAAACTTCTGCTGCTGCTGGCATCGCCTCTACCACTGACATTGCCAAAACAACCGCTGCAGAATTCGAGAAAAGTGCGACCAAAGCCTTCAACACTTCGATCGCAATCTACTTTGAAACAATGAAGAAACAAGCAGCAAGGCAAGCAGCTCAAGACACCTGTAGAACAGAAGTTGCTGATAAAAAAAGGCAGGATGATCCTGATGATGGTGCATCTGGTCATCCTGAGGGGGAGAGAACAAAGGAAACAACAGAGGCTGCTTCTGCAAAAACTACAGAGAAAACTGCAGAACCATCTACTACAGAAACCCCGAAGGAAACACAAGGAACACAACAGAGGGAAAACACCTCTATCTCAGCAGAGGATGCACCAACCACAGAACCTAAGGTAATCACTCTTGCATCCTCATCCACAGAACAAACTCCACCCTCACCCAAAGAACCAACACCAACCTCACAACCAATCCCGCGCAAAACTAGAGTCAAATCCATAGCTCGAAAACCCCAAAGACCAAAACGCTCTGCAGAGTTCATTCTTCGCAGAATGGAATTTGTATCTGCTTTTCAATCAGCAAAGCGTTTTGACATCCCACCTCCAACACCCGAAGACTCCTCACCAACAAAGACCTCACAACACGAAGTATCAAAACCTTCAGAGGCAACAACCAAAACATCAGAACCTCCAACTGTCAAATCTACAGAGGTTCCACCCACACAAATCCAAAACCCAACCTCTGAAACCTCAAAACCAAAAGATAAATGCAAGGGAAAAATGACAGAAAAAGAGCCAAAGAAGAAGATGCCAGTTGCTACAGAGAAGTTGATGAAAGGTGCCTTTAATGCCTTCGTCACTCCTAAACCCGAAGAGGAAGACTGGGCATTCAACTTAAAACCTCTGTTTACAGTTACGGTAGACTGGGCATTCAACCCAACCCTGGATCCCACAGCTAAGGTAACAGAAGGTAAAGTAGCAGACATCACTCGACAAATGGAAAAGCTAAGGAGACCAATTCCAAGAACTACTCCAACCATTGAATAAATGGAAGAGCATGTTTACAGTTATCTCTACAGACAGCACTTCCAGAGCGATTTGCCAGCTCATGTCCGAGATCAGAAGCTAAGAGAGGAATTCGATGCCATCTTCACCTCTACAAAGTCAAAACCGGTCAATCAAGTTTACTCCATTCACAAGATCAAGAAGGTAATCTATTGTAGATACTCTAAAATGAGAACCTATCCTCATATGATGTATACAATCTGGAAAGTCAAAAGGTCTGACAGATCAGAGAATCAATTCTCTGATGCTGATATCCGAAACCTCAATCCCTATTACTTACCTGACCTTCTGCAATGGACGAAAGACAACTTCAATGACGACTGCCACCACAGGTCTTATCGAGTTCTCAGAAAGGAGATGCGTGAAAAGCTTCTAATCTACAGCATGCTCGACTTTCAACTAGCCATCGATCTAGGCGTGACTACTCTAAGCATCAGACCACCAGAGGATTTATGCCCACCCAATGCCATGCCCAATTCGATCATCAAAACTACAAGGTACGGGTTAGTATTCAAGAATCCTACTGATCAACTTAAACTGTTTGTGACAATGGACTGCCAGAAGTACACAACCCGTACTCTGAACATGTTCAGAAAATTACTAGAGGAGAACAAAGCAACAGAGCTTATGGACGAAGAATCTGCTCTGATGATGATCAAAGAGATTGATGCTATACTAGGCATAAGAAATCTCTGCCTCAAATTCTATGAAGAACTCAAGGAAGTAGGAAAAGACAACATAAAGTTCGACGACTTCCCAAATGCAAAATTTTGAGTCTCTTCAAAGAACCTCTGTCAACGTTTATTTCTGTTCATTTAAATGTACTCAAATGTAAATGCCTCTGGCATAAATTCCAAATGAAAGAAATAATCTTCTGAGGTATTGTTTAACCTCTGTCTATCATAACTTAGCCTAAAATTCAAAAAGTCAAAATTTTATTTTTTCAATACTTAGGGGGAGATTGTTAGCTCAAATTCTGAAATATTAGAAGTATTGAAAAATGGCCAAGTACAGAAGAACTTCCACAGAAGCTCTGCTGAGTGCAACAGAAGCTCTACCGGGCATCTCAGAAGAATCAAAGGAAGTTTGATCAAGAGTGATCAAAGACCGAAGAAACTACAAAAGAACGCTACAGAAGATCAAGACCTCAGAACCTCTGTCACCGATAACAGAGCCTCTACAGACAACTTCAGAAGACAAGGAACCCAGTGAAGACTACTCTACAAAGGACCAACCACAGAACCTCTGCAACACTTTACAGAGCCTCTACGGTCCTCACTGAAGACTAAAGATATTTATAATATCTTACCACTGTTAAAGAAATATCTTGCTACTATTCCAGGATCTGTTCATCAACTTGCATGGTAGCATGCCTTGTCCAACTTCAACACGTGTCAAACTCTGAGTGGACTCAATAGGGCTTAGTACAACATAGACGTCTGCGGCATTTAATGCATGCAGTTTTCCAACTGTTCATACCATCTCTTCTTTCCTGTAGCAACAGTCTCTTGTCTAGAATAGATCTTTTGTAGTAGTATAAAAGGAAGACTCATGTTGAGTTCTTCCTAACAACCACTGTTTTTACACTTTACAAGTTTACACAACCACTTAACACACAACACAGAACACTTACACACAATTAACGTCAAATATGTTCTAAGTGTTCTTGATATATTAAATACAGTGGGTCTTTGTGCTATAAATCTATTCTCTTCACTGTTTATTTGATATTGTGTGTTCTAAATCTATCAAAAATATCTGTTAGTTCTTCAAATACGCTTCCGCATCAAACATAAACTCGGACTAATAGATCTGTTAATCTTGTCTAAACAAAACGGGAACCAAAAACAGTAAACAAAAGAGAAGAATATTGCATCAATACGTAACCAATTCAATGAGTCATATGATTTAACTAGAAAGGATTACAATACTGATGAATAAATGAAGAACACCATTTTTGATTGAATACTGAAGGTGACAAGCAGACTGGAAGTAATGTTGAGAATGTTCTTGATGATATCATTCTGACGGTTGAAAAGCGTGAAGGAAGTGATAAAAGAACTGAAGAAGAGAAATTGGCGATCAGTATGATTCAGGACATCATTTATGTTGATTCGGAAGATGAACCTAAAAGAACTGTGGTGAAAATAAAGGAGGAATTGGATAATGTATTTGTTGTTGTGAATGTTCTACCAGATGATTCAAGTGATGATGAGCCAAAAGGAGATGATCCAGTTATTGGTATACCAGTGTTAAACATTCCTGATATTCTAGAAGGTATTATTAAAGATCCTGTTTTTGAGGCTGAAATTCGTATGTTTCAACAAATTATTGATAGAGAACCAAACCTTGAAAGAAGATGGCACAGAATCAGAATCATGAATCCTTTCCAAGAAGATATCCGAAGAGATCTTTTTGTGAAAAATGTTCAACCGATAGGCCGTATTAAGTTGTATTCAATTGAGAAGTTGTCGTCCTTACATCAGGTGGAATACCTTCACATAATGAAGAATAAGGATAAGAATATGAATTAGGTGAAAACGGAGAAGGAGATTGTAAACATTCTCAAGATAGAATCTCAGAAGTTGCTGAATATTTGGTATCCTAAATTCACTGTTTTCAGAACTGATAGAAATGAATGGTCTTTCACTGAAGCAGATTTCAAGTTTCTTACCAGTGAAGACTTCTTCAGACTGTATGATATTCTATCCAGAACTCCCAACAAGATAAAACTTGGTCTGGCACTTATCAGTCAGTGAAGCGGTTCATGAAGAATTTGGTAAAGTTTTCCTACTTGACTGATTTCCAGATGGGGTTGGAAGCCGGGCAGATCATAGTGAATATTTTGAAACCCAACCAGAAACTTTATGATATCCAAGGTATTCCAGCTTACAAAATTCTTGAAAAGCCTGAGTTTGGTATAGTATACTTTAATGAAAAGAAGAAGAAGAAGTTCCTACGTTTCATTGAGGCAAACAAATATAGTGATGGAACCTTAAAGCTGATAAAGATTCAATTGAATGGGAAGCTCAAACTTGATGAGAAGAAGTTGGTGCCTTTGTTGTCTAAAGAGAAATTGTTGATCAATAGAGCCTTGGAAGCAATTGATAACAGACTGGAGTACAGAAACGCATTGAGAAGATTTTAGATCATCTTCAGCATAAGAAAGAAGTATATTCCTCCAGGGCAATTTGAATAGCTCTCTTTCAACTTTGGATACAAAGGGGGAGACTGTTAGTCTCTAGGTATAAATAACCTAGAACTAGTCATTTTGTATAAGCAATCCTATTTTACCTCTTGTAGAACTCTCTATGTACTTATTACTTGTGACTATATCAATATAGAGATGGAGTTTGCTACTTGATCATTACTTGTTAATACTTGTTTCTGGGATCACACTTTCTTTGTACGAACTGTGTGATGTTGGTGGTGTGAAGTGTGTGATATATTGGCGTGTAAAAGCTTGTAGGAAAATCATGGGAGATCTCTTATTTATAGGAAAATAGTACACAAGAGTCAACACACTAGCTAATGAGATTTTGCCACATAGAAAGGTGCTGCAACCGTTAGTGGGGCAAGTGGCAGACTTCAAGAGGGTAGTACAACTGTGAGAGAAGGGTTGATGTTCAATGGGTCTTGAATTCTTCAAGTGTTGATGTCATAGAGATGTCCGCACCAGAGCTTCTGAGGTCTTCCATAGAGGCTCTGAGCTCCGCCTCAAAGGCTCTTTGCTCTATGGGCGCAGAAGTCTTCTATGACCAGATGACTTGGTCTTTTTACAATATTTTCATAAGATAAATTGGGGCTAACAAAGATTGATTTAGATATTTCAAAAAAGCCGATTGTTCTTCATAGAGATTATGTGATTTCTTGATGAATTGATCGGTTTTGTTGTTCAGTTGATTCAAATTTGGTAATAGAATCTTTCTGAATTGATTTCTTGAAACAATTTCAAGTTTACATTAAGAATTTGATCGATTTTGGATTTGTGGCTGTTCAAAAAGTTCATAATGTTCTTGACAAATTTTCGATGAAAAGTGATTGTTTGATCTGAATTGGTTGTGAAGAAGTGTTCTAAAAGTGTTTGTGATCATCATTCGATCAACATTTTAGATTCGAGTGATTTCTTGGTTTTTGGGAAATCAGAGATCGATATGTGTTCATCTTCAATCGTATCGCACAAAGAAAAGATCTGAGGTGTTGAAGCTTATCGCCAACAAGTGTGCGCTAGTTGAAATATATTGCACGTCAAAGCTTGTGAACAGTGCCTTCCCGCACGATACGTGTGCGATAAGTAAGGGTGCATTTGGTTCGGCGGATTTCGACGGAATTGGGCGGAATTGGAATGGTCAATTCCATTGACCAAATCCCATTGTGCTGTTTGGTTTGCAATGGAATGGAATTGGATTCCATGAAATTCACCCAAATAAGGAATTCACCATTCCTTTACAAAATGGATGGAATTGAATTCCATTCCATCCAAATTTGCTTAAATGACCAAAATACCCTCATTTAAATTAATACTTTAGTTTTTAATTTTAATTTTTAATTTTTAATTTTTAATTTTTAATTTAATTTTTATTTTTTTATTAATATAATTTAATACATTTAGTTTTTATTTTTATTTTTATTTTTTATTTTTGGGTTGTGTATATTATATTTCTTACACATTAAAGTATTTAATAATTATTTTATAAAAAAGGGTATTTTGGTCATTTGTCGAAAATTCATTCCAATTCCAAAGCTACATTCTGTGAACCAAATAGACAGATTCCAATTCCTTTGACAGATTCCATTCCAATTCTGTCAACCAAACAGGTGGACAAACCTGACAACATTCCATTCCAATTCCTTCCACATTCCAATTCCTTTGTCAGATTCCATTTATTCAGAAATCATTCTGCGAACCAAACGCACCCTAAGTTTATTGCACAACAAGGTGTGTGATATATAACTTTATCGCAGTTAAACAGTAACTTTATCGCATGAAGGGTGTGCGATAAGCTGGTTTCATCGCATAACAAGGCTGCGATAAGGAGAAGTATCGCACGACTCTTGAACGCTTACTGATTAAAGGGTGAGCTTATCGCACGACAAAGAGGAGTTTATCGCACATAGGTGTGTGATAAGAAGAATTTGTCGTACAAGAAGCCTGCGATATTTTACTGTTCATTCCAGTGACCTGCGATAGTTGAATTTGAGCCAACAAGTTTTACTTATGCGATAATTGACTTTGACATCTACTTTTCAAGTTTGACTTTTCCAGTCATAGTTTGACTTTTAAATTTTTGTCAAAATTCCTATTTGTTTAAATCTTCACTAATTAATGATCATTTCAGTTTCTAAATCTACATTGATCAAGATGTACGAGATGTACGAGAAATAACCATTTCTGAAACTAAAATTGAGATCAACAAAGTTGGTATTCAATTAAGAATATACATAAGTATGCTTGATACTTCTAAAAAAGAAAACGCAAAGCTTATGTAACACCCCGGCCGGCGCAGCCCGTGACAGAGAGTGTACAATCCGGTAATCGGATCAAAACTAAAAAAAACATCACCATTCAGAGCGGTACTATGCTTCCTAAAATAAATGTTAATTTAAACATAATTACAAACCCAAAATGTTAATAATCCCAATGGATAATTATAAAAGTTGATCTTAAATCCTTTTTACTCCCATTGGTATCTCGATCTTTCAACCCGTCCCTGAAGTAAAACCTAAACCTGCCGAGGAAACATAAAACACCTCGGCTGAGCAAAATCGCTCAGTGGGCAGACAATGTGCATAATGGTATGAACATATTATAAGTCCAAATAAAAGTCAACGTAAAACATATAGTAGTAAAACCATTCTAAACATGAATAAAGAATGTAGAAATCATGTTTTCTTAAAAAATCAATTAGTGGCTCGTATTGCAATAATACGTTGTCTAATCGGATGATCAATCCAATCAGACTTGGAATGTCAATGTCGGGCACAACATCACTCATTCCCCGATAACCAGGGTAGTCGACTCTATCCGGTAATCGGTTCTATCCGGTAACCAGACATTTTCTGGTATTCGGCTATATTCGGCTCTATCCGGTAACCAGACATTTTCTGGTATTCGGCTCTATCCGGTAACCAGACATTTTCTGGTATTCGGCTCTTGGATGCATCCTACGTCCCCTATTTGGCTTGGCCTTAGCCTTTAAGAGAACGCCATGGTTATTAATAGCCACCACGAAAGGCATCTCAACACCCGTGGCCCAAGTGTTGAGTCTAATTCAAAATCAAGAAAACTCTTGTCGTTAAATCAATGGTTCCATCAATTTTAAAACCAAATCTCAAATTTCATATTAATCGATTTAACCGATAACGGATTATATCATAATATTCAAAACAAGGAAAACGATTCAGGGAGTAGTTTTCAAATCAACTGAAAACGGATCGTAACTTCAAAAATCAATATATTTAGAAATCATGCAATTTACGTTTAACACGAAGTCATAAAACATAAAATTAGACTATTTCGATAACATGCTCAAATAGTGAAGCAAATTCAATGTAATAGCATAAACCAATATCTTGAAAAGAAAACAAAGTTTCTTATAAAGTATTCGAAACCGTTAGGCTCGAAATCACATCTATCAACATGGATGGGATTTCCGGATGCAACCGGTTACCCTCGAGTCAAAGGAATAAGATATCCGTATCTTAGTTATCCATTTCCTTACTTTCGATCACCTACAATTATTTAATAATACACTTAACTAATGCTTAACATAATCATGAAGATCAATTGCAACATTTCAAAATATCATTTTTAACATCAAAACAGAAATTGATAGCTCCTACATGCCATAAGTTACGATATATTTCTTCCATTTAGAAGCCATATTGGACACTATCATCTAAATGAAAGTTGTTCATTGATGTCTTAGGGTTCCACAGAAACTGGATTCGTGCAATTCGGAGCTACGAGCAGACCGGTACAACCTTTACAAAAACTGTATGCAAATCCCGAGTTTCACCTGACCAGTTCTGGAAACTCAAGGTTTTGGTCCATTTAGACTCAAAATCTGCTTTTAGTGTAGACTACAAAGATGTTTTACACTCTTCAAGATTTCAAACGATATATTACACATCTCATTTGGACCAACGGTTGATTTTCTATGAATTTTCTAATAACATGACAGAAACCTTAGAAAACTACAAATGTCACTTAAACATTTTATGAAACACTTGATGTGCAACATAATTTTGAAGCTCAAATCCGTTTTTAATCATTTCTTACATCAATCCTTGACCTTATCAGAGTACTCTAACCACAATTAAACATAACCAAACACAAATTATACACCTTAGAAGATAAAACTCATAATTTCCAACATAATTGAACCTAATTTTGAAGATTATTATCTCAAGTGACCAAAATGCTTTCACTTTGATACCTTCAACTCTTCCTTGATTTTAATGAGCCCTTAAATACCAAATGCATACACTTTAGCATATATTTAAGCCACCAAAACAAACACTAAAGTGTAATAGAAAGTTACCTTGAACAATCTAGTTTCAATCTTCCAAAATCAAAGCATAAATCCTTCAATTTCCTCACAATTTTTGGGTCTCTCTGTCTCTCTATCTCTCTGTCTCTCTATCTATCTAACTCTCTATCTATCTATCTCTCTCTCTCTCTATCTATCTATCTATCTATCTATCTATCTATCTATCTATCTATCTATCTATCTATCTATCTATCTATCTATCTATCTATCTATCTATCTATCTATCTATCTATCTATCTATCTATCTATCTATCTATCTATCTTTCTTTCTTTCTATCTATCTATCTATCTATCTATCTATCTATCTATCTATCTATCTATCTATCTATCTATCTATCTATCTATCTATCTATCTATCTATCTATCTATCTATCTATCTATCTATCTATCTATCTATCTATCTATCTATCTATCTATCTATCTATCTATCTATTTATCTATCTATCTATCTATCTATCTATCTATCTATCTATCTATCTATCTATCTATCTGTCTGTCTATCTATCTGTCTATCTATCTGTCTATCTATCTGTCTATCTATCTGTCTATCTATCTATCTATCTATCTATCTATCTATCTATCTATCTATCTATCTATCTATCTATCTATCTATCTATCTATCTATCTATCTGTCTATCTGTCTATCTATCTATCTCTCTATTTATCTATTTATCTATCTATCTATGTTAGTGCATAAAATGTATTCAAGATTTAGTGTTTATTTGTAAATGGTCAAAGCATTGTAAAAGTCAAAGTAGAGGCTTAAAGGTCAAAGTCAAAGTTACTAATGTGGAAAGTCAAGGGGTATATAATGTGTGTGTAATAGAAGTAGTCATAGGAGATGTCATTCATACGTGTGTATTGAGAGAGAATTGTATTGTGAGAGGGATGACATCTTAGAGAGAGAAGATAGAGAGAGAAAGTAGATCTCACTCTCAATCTTGTATCTTTCTCTATTCTAATGAAGATTCCATGAATTACACATTGTTACTTGATTGATTCTGGGATCACAAGTGGTATCAGAGCTTAATCAGATCGGATTATGCACAATTTGAAGAATTTTTTGTCAATTTTTGAAGAAATTGATGAGTTCTTGAGTTTTTGAGATTTTTCTTGAAAAATCTTCAAGAATTTGGAATTCGTATGTGTTTTTGATTGAATAATGTTCATAAACTGATATCATTTGTTGTTTGAAACGATTTTAAATCAAATACTTTGTTTTTAAACAACAAATTTGTGAGTTTGAATTTTTTTTAGGATTTACTGTTCATCGAAGTTCTTTATTGAGATAGTAATCAAAGTTGATGATTTGTTTGTGTTTTGAGTGTTAAAATCACATAGATCATTTCGTTTTGTATTTTAGATCTGTTTGCAAGTTATAGATTCGAAAATCATCACAAAATCAGTGAGATTGAAATCTTAAAAGTCGACAGATTGAGTTTTTGGAGTTCTTCACGAAAATCATTTCAAACTTAAAGATCATGTGTTTTAATCGATAGTAATATTTCGCAAATCTATTAGTTGTGTGTTTCTAATCATTGTGCAAGTTTCAGAATCAAAAACGATGGAGAAATCAGTGAGATAAGCAAGTTGAAAGACTTCGCCGGAAAAGTCACAGGTTTCTGGAAATATCTTGCCGGAAAAACGGGATTCGCCGGAAATCGAAAAGTTTGTGAGAGTTGTTGCTGTTTTTTTGTTCAGAATAGTTTAACTTGTGTCGTTGATAGATTTGGAACAGTTAGCAGTGAAAAACAACAGAAAAACGATAGTTTTGAGTCGTTGAAGATCACTTCGCCGGAAAACCGAACCTGCTGGATTCTGCATTTTGTGTTGCCGGAAACTTCATAACTGTCGGACGATAGTTGTTGTCGTACACGTTTTGTACGACTTGTTCATAACTGTCGTGCGTAGAATGCTCATAACTGTCGTACAAGACTGCATCCATAACTCTCGTACAACACTAACTCTCGTACAACACTAACTGCCGTACAACCTTTTGTCCGATCAGACCTCTTAGTCGCACAACCCCAAGTCGGACAGATTTGGTAGTCGTACAACACTCTCATCGGAAAATCATTCTTTGCCGAGAAAAAAACGTGGTGTTTACCGGAGTTGTTCAAGCTCACTTCATTGTCAATTCTGTTTGCATGATCTATTAAGTTTTGTTGCATTCATCTTGTTTTCGACTAAGGAACACAATGCAACGGAAATCGATCGATTTCGTCATGTAATGAAAGAGTTATCGAATCTGAAAAACATCAGATCGTTGTGAGGATGAAGATGAATAGTGTTAATGGCAGCCGTTAAGTGTCCGTTAAACTCTTGACATTTTTAGTCCTAATTCGGTTAGTTTTGTTAAAAGCAAGGATGCTGAGATCAGTAATCTGAAGAAAAAGAATAGTGAGAGCGAACTTTCTTTGAAAAATATAACCTCTCAAAACACAGAACTTTTGGACAAAATCAAAGATTTGGAAAAGAAGTTGTATTTGAGAGATCAAACTGATCAAACAATTTTCTTGAACAAGCCAAGACTTGTAAGCAACGTCAATAAGTATTGGGGACTTGGTTACGAAAACCCAAAACATTTGACAAAAGCTATGATTAAAGTACCGACAATATATAGATTCGAATGTTTAAGATATGCTAGCTATTGGCCAGATTTTGAAATCCATTGGACTGGTGAAAAGGAAACACAACTTGAGGAACAAAGAAAAAGATCATTAACAACTTATATACAACTTCCATTCTGCTATACTCGTGAGACGGAGAAGATTCTAAACAATCTAAATAAACCACTTTCAGATAACTATTTTGACATTTGTGCTACAAATCCAATCACCGAAAACAATGTCTTTGAAACGAAGAAATATGTTCCTACATTGGTTCTTGAAGGGAAAATTGTTGAATTGGAAATCTCTCTTGCTGAACAAAGGATCAAAAATGATTATGAAAATGATCTCCTTTCAACTATTTTCTCAACTACTTTTAAGGAAATATCTTCTAGTTTCAATGACGAGGTGAAAAAGGAAACTTTTAGGATTGAACATGGTTTGATCAAAAAGTTTTCTGAATCAACAAAGAGTATCTTCGATTCAAAACAAAAGATTGATAAAAAATGCATCAAACTGTCAAAGAAAGTGGTAGATCTTGAGAGTATTCTTCTCTCCGAGCATACACAATTTGAGAATGAAAAGCTCAATTTCATGAATGAAACAAATTGTTTCGAGGAAAAGATTCGTGAACTCTCTCAAAAGATCATGATATTAGAAACTGAATTGGAAAAGGAAAGAAAGTCTTCCAATGATAAAAAAATATCTGATATTGAGAAAGTTTTAAATCATGAACGCGAACAATTTGAAAACGAGAAATTTGTATTTGAAAATGAAAGACAATCTTTTGAAGAGAAGATGAGTGAACTTTCAAAGACAGTAATTGATTTAGAGATTGTCTTGGAAAATGAAAGAAAATAATTTACTCTGAGAAAGTGGTTTAATCTTGAATGCTCTTCTTTTGAAAAGGATTTCAAAGTTCAACCTACCCCTGTTTGTAAAGAGAATTCAAAGCCTGAAGTTTGTGACAAAGGAACAACTTGTGAAGTTGATGTCTCAAAGAAGCTTCCTGACCATAATGCTTTGATTGATGAAATGAGAGTTAATTTTGAGACGGAAAAGAAAGCTCTTGAACTTAAATGCATAAAACTTTCAAAACAAATCTATGATTTTGAGAAAGTGTTATTTCTTGAAAAAGAAAAGTTTGAGAAGGAAAGAGCGGATTTTGATATAGAAAGAAAAGCTTTTGAATCAAACAATGTCGAGCTTTCAAAGAAAATATCTGACTTGGAAAAAGATTTTGAATCGGAACGCAAATATTTTGAAGATGCGATTCTTAATCTTACCAAAAGATTATCTGGTTTATCAGCTGACATTATGAAGGATCAAATGATCAAATCTGATCTCCAAAAGAAATTTGATCTAATTTTTAAAGAGAAAAGTGTTTTAATAAACAAAGTTAAAGAACTTGAAGACATCATTTTTAAAATTGATGTTTCAAACCAGGTCAGTCCTGAAAGTATCATTCAGACTCCATTTGTTGATTCAAATGATTCTGAATGCTCTTTTAAAACTGCTTCAAGTTCGAGTTTTAAAAACATTTCTTCTAAACAATGTAATAGATCAAATGATTTCTTTAAAGATCAGATTCGTTCTACAAATCTCTTCTATAATCCTCTGCTTGATAAATCATATAATAAACCAAAAGTGCCTAAGGTTAATAGTTCCAATCTTAAAGACGTTCCGGTCTACAAGCCTGTGAAGATGGAATGGAGAGTTAAAGGTACAACACCTTTAAAGAATGATGTACCAAAATCATTTGCCTCCACATCAAATTCAAAGCGGAACAACGCTCCGAAAGGTAAATCTTCCGTTCAACCTAATCCTATTCATTCTGTAAATCATCTGATTAGGTTGGCACATAAGAAAATCTGTTGTTCTTAATGTGGATCAAATGATTTTGTGCATAAAGATTTTACTTCTTATTGGTACGGTACTTACAGTATTCCTTCAAATAGATCTACACCTAACACACTAGGACCCAAGTCCCGTTGGGTACCAAAATCTGCTTAATCTGTTTTGCAGGTTCATCATGTGTTGTGCTGAATGTTACATATATATCACACATATGACTGAAAACAGAAGAGAAGTAGTGCATCTATCTATCTATCTATCTATCTATCTATCTATCTATCTATCTATCTATCTATCTATCTATCTATCTATCTATCTATCTATCTATCTATCTATCTATCTATCTATCTATCTATCTATCTATCTATCTATCTATCTATCTATCTATCTATCTATCTATCTATCTATCTATCTATCTATCTATCTATCTATCTATCTATCTATCTATCTATCTATCTATCTATCTATCTATCTATCTATCTATCTATCTATCTATCTATCTATCTATCTATCTATCTATCTATCTATCTATCTATCTATCTATCTATCTATCTATCTATCTATCTATCTATCTATCTATCTATCTATCTATCTATCTATCTATCTATCTATCTATCTATCTATCTATCTATCTATCTATCTATCTATCTATCTATCTATCTATCTATCTATCTATCTATCTATCTATCTATCTATCTATCTATCTATCTATCTATCTATCTATCTATCTATCTATCTATCTATCTATCTATCTATCTATCTATCTATCTATCTATCTATCTATCTATCTATCTATCTATCTATCTATCTATCTATCTATCTATCTATCTATCTATCTATCTATCTATCTATCTATCTATCTATCTATCTATCTATCTATCTATCTATCTATCTATCTATCTATCTATCTATCTATCTATCTATCTATCTATCTATCTATCTATCTATCTATCTATCTATCTATCTATCTATCTATCTATCTATCTATCTATCTATCTATCTATCTATCTATCTATCTATCTATCTATCTATCTATCTATCTATCTATCTATCTATCTATCTATCTATCTATCTATCTATCTATCTATCTATCTATCTATCTATCTATCTATCTATCTATCTATCTATCTATCTATCTATCTATCTATCTATCTATCTATCTATCTATCTATCTATCTATCTATCTATCTATCTATCTATCTATCTATCTATCTATCTATCTATCTATCTATCTATCTATCTATCTATCTATCTATCTATCTATCTATCTATCTATCTATCTATCTATCTATCTATCTATCTATCTATCTATCTATCTATCTATCTATCTATCTATCTATCTATCTATCTATCTATCTATCTATCTATCTATCTATCTATCTATCTATCTATCTATCTATCTATCTATCTATCTATCTATCTATCTATCTATCTATCTATCTATCTATCTATCTATCTATCTATCTATCTATCTATCTATCTATCTATCTATCTATCTATCTATCTATCTATCTATCTATCTATCTATCTATCTATCTATCTATCTATCTATCTATCTATCTATCTATCTATCTATCTATCTATCTATCTATCTATCTATCTATCTATCTATCTATCTATCTATCTATCTATCTATCTATCTATCTATCTATCTATCTATCTATCTATCTATCTATCTATCTATCTATCTATCTATCTATCTATCTATCTATCTATCTATCTATCTATCTATCTATCTATCTATCTATCTATCTATCTATCTATCTATCTATCTATCTATCTATCTATCTATCTATCTATCTATCTATCTATCTATCTATCTATCTATCTATCTATCTATCTATCTATCTATCTATCTATCTATCTATCTATCTATCTATCTATCTATCTATCTATCTATCTATCTATCTATCTATCTATCTATCTATCTATCTATCTATCTATCTATCTATCTATCTATCTATCTATCTATCTATCTATCTATCTATCTATCTATCTATCTATCTATCTATCTATCTATCTATCTATCTATCTATCTATCTATCTATCTATCTATCTATCTATCTATCTATCTATCTATCTATCTATCTATCTATCTATCTATCTATCTATCTATCTATCTATCTATCTATCTATCTATCTATCTATCTATCTATCTATCTATCTATCTATCTATCTATCTATCTATCTATCTATCTATCTATCTATCTATCTATCTATCTATCTATCTATCTATCTATCTATCTATCTATCTATCTATCTATCTATCTATCTATCTATCTATCTATCTATCTATCTATCTATCTATCTATCTATCTATCTATCTATCTATCTATCTATCTATCTATCTATCTATCTATCTATCTATCTATCTATCTATCTATCTATCTATCTATCTATCTATCTATCTATCTATCTATCTATCTATCTATCTATCTATCTATCTATCTATCTATCTATCTATCTATCTATCTATCTATCTATCTATCTATCTATCTATCTATCTATCTATCTATCTATCTATCTATCTATCTATCTATCTATCTATCTATCTATCTATCTATCTATCTATCTATCTATCTATCTATCTATCTATCTATCTATCTATCTATCTATCTATCTATCTATCTATCTATCTATCTATCTATCTATCTATCTATCTATCTATCTATCTATCTATCTATCTATCTATCTATCTATCTATCTATCTATCTATCTATCTATCTATCTATCTATCTATCTATCTATCTATCTATCTATCTATCTATCTATCTATCTATCTATCTATCTATCTATCTATCTATCTATCTATCTATCTATCTATCTATCTATCTATCTATCTATCTATCTATCTATCTATCTATCTATCTATCTATCTATCTATCTATCTATCTATCTATCTATCTATCTATCTATCTATCTATCTATCTATCTATCTATCTATCTATCTATCTATCTATCTATCTATCTATCTATCTATCTATCTATCTATCTATCTATCTATCTATCTATCTATCTATCTATCTATCTATCTATCTATCTATCTATCTATCTATCTATCTATCTATCTATCTATCTATCTATCTATCTATCTATCTATCTATCTATCTATCTATCTATCTATCTATCTATCTATCTATCTATCTATCTATCTATCTATCTATCTATCTATCTATCTATCTATCTATCTATCTATCTATCTATCTATCTATCTATCTATCTATCTATCTATCTATCTATCTATCTATCTATCTATCTATCTATCTATCTATCTATCTATCTATCTATCTATCTATCTATCTATCTATCTATCTATCTATCTATCTATCTATCTATCTATCTATCTATCTATCTATCTATCTATCTATCTATCTATCTATCTATCTATCTATCTATCTATCTATCTATCTATCTATCTATCTATCTATCTATCTATCTATCTATCTATCTATCTATCTATCTATCTATCTATCTATCTATCTATCTATCTATCTATCTATCTATCTATCTATCTATCTATCTATCTATCTATCTATCTATCTATCTATCTATCTATCTATCTATCTATCTATCTATCTATCTATCTATCTATCTATCTATCTATCTATCTATCTATCTATCTATCTATCTATCTATCTATCTATCTATCTATCTATCTATCTATCTATCTATCTATCTATCTATCTATCTATCTATCTATCTATCTATCTATCTATCTATCTATCTATCTATCTATCTATCTATCTATCTATCTATCTATCTATCTATCTATCTATCTATCTATCTATCTATCTATCTATCTATCTATCTATCTATCTATCTATCTATCTATCTATCTATCTATCTATCTATCTATCTATCTATCTATCTATCTATCTATCTATCTATCTATCTATCTATCTATCTATCTATCTATCTATCTATCTATCTATCTATCTATCTATCTATCTATCTATCTATCTATCTATCTATCTATCTATCTATCTATCTATCTATCTATCTATCTATCTATCTATCTATCTATCTATCTATCTATCTATCTATCTATCTATCTATCTATCTATCTATCTATCTATCTATCTATCTATCTATCTATCTATCTATCTATCTATCTATCTATCTATCTATCTATCTATCTATCTATCTATCTATCTATCTATCTATCTATCTATCTATCTATCTATCTATCTATCTATCTATCTATCTATCTATCTATCTATCTATCTATCTATCTATCTATCTATCTATCTATCTATCTATCTATCTATCTATCTATCTATCTATCTATCTATCTATCTATCTATCTATCTATCTATCTATCTATCTATCTATCTATCTATCTATCTATCTATCTATCTATCTATCTATCTATCTATCTATCTATCTATCTATCTATCTATCTATCTATCTATCTATCTATCTATCTATCTATCTATCTATCTATCTATCTATCTATCTATCTATCTATCTATCTATCTATCTATCTATCTATCTATCTATCTATCTATCTATCTATCTATCTATCTATCTATCTATCTATCTATCTATCTATCTATCTATCTATCTATCTATCTATCTATCTATCTATCTATCTATCTATCTATCTATCTATCTATCTATCTATCTATCTATCTATCTATCTATCTATCTATCTATCTATCTATCTATCTATCTATCTATCTATCTATCTATCTATCTATCTATCTATCTATCTATCTATCTATCTATCTATCTATCTATCTATCTATCTATCTATCTATCTATCTATCTATCTATCTATCTATCTATCTATCTATCTATCTATCTATCTATCTATCTATCTATCTATCTATCTATCTATCTATCTATCTATCTATCTATCTATCTATCTATCTATCTATCTATCTATCTATCTATCTATCTATCTATCTATCTATCTATCTATCTATCTATCTATCTATCTATCTATCTATCTATCTATCTATCTATCTATCTATCTATCTATCTATCTATCTATCTATCTATCTATCTATCTATCTATCTATCTATCTATCTATCTATCTATCTATCTATCTATCTATCTATCTATCTATCTATCTATCTATCTATCTATCTATCTATCTATCTATCTATCTATCTATCTATCTATCTATCTATCTATCTATCTATCTATCTATCTATCTATCTATCTATCTATCTATCTATCTATCTATCTATCTATCTATCTATCTATCTATCTATCTATCTATCTATCTATCTATCTATCTATCTATCTATCTATCTATCTATCTATCTATCTATCTATCTATCTATCTATCTATCTATCTATCTATCTATCTATCTATCTATCTATCTATCTATCTATCTATCTATCTATCTATCTATCTATCTATCTATCTATCTATCTATCTATCTATCTATCTATCTATCTATCTATCTATCTATCTATCTATCTATCTATCTATCTATCTATCTATCTATCTATCTATCTATCTATCTATCTATCTATCTATCTATCTATCTATCTATCTATCTATCTATCTATCTATCTATCTATCTATCTATCTATCTATCTATCTATCTATCTATCTATCTATCTATCTATCTATCTATCTATCTATCTATCTATCTATCTATCTATCTATCTATCTATCTATCTATCTATCTATCTATCTATCTATCTATCTATCTATCTATCTATCTATCTATCTATCTATCTATCTATCTATCTATCTATCTATCTATCTATCTATCTATCTATCTATCTATCTATCTATCTATCTATCTATCTATCTATCTATCTATCTATCTATCTATCTATCTATCTATCTATCTATCTATCTATCTATCTATCTATCTATCTATCTATCTATCTATCTATCTATCTATCTATCTATCTATCTATCTATCTATCTATCTATCTATCTATCTATCTATCTATCTATCTATCTATCTATCTATCTATCTATCTATCTATCTATCTATCTATCTATCTATCTATCTATCTATCTATCTATCTATCTATCTATCTATCTATCTATCTATCTATCTATCTATCTATCTATCTATCTATCTATCTATCTATCTATCTATCTATCTATCTATCTATCTATCTATCTATCTATCTATCTATCTATCTATCTATCTATCTATCTATCTATCTATCTATCTATCTATCTATCTATCTATCTATCTATCTATCTATCTATCTATCTATCTATCTATCTATCTATCTATCTATCTATCTATCTATCTATCTATCTATCTATCTATCTATCTATCTATCTATCTATCTATCTATCTATCTATCTATCTATCTATCTATCTATCTATCTATCTATCTATCTATCTATCTATCTATCTATCTATCTATCTATCTATCTATCTATCTATCTATCTATCTATCTATCTATCTATCTATCTATCTATCTATCTATCTATCTATCTATCTATCTATCTATCTATCTATCTATCTATCTATCTATCTATCTATCTATCTATCTATCTATCTATCTATCTATCTATCTATCTATCTATCTATCTATCTATCTATCTATCTATCTATCTATCTATCTATCTATCTATCTATCTATCTATCTATCTATCTATCTATCTATCTATCTATCTATCTATCTATCTATCTATCTATCTATCTATCTATCTATCTATCTATCTATCTATCTATCTATCTATCTATCTATCTATCTATCTATCTATCTATCTATCTATCTATCTATCTATCTATCTATCTATCTATCTATCTATCTATCTATCTATCTATCTATCTATCTATCTATCTATCTATCTATCTATCTATCTATCTATCTATCTATCTATCTATCTATCTATCTATCTATCTATCTATCTATCTATCTATCTATCTATCTATCTATCTATCTATCTATCTATCTATCTATCTATCTATCTATCTATCTATCTATCTATCTATCTATCTATCTATCTATCTATCTATCTATCTATCTATCTATCTATCTATCTATCTATCTATCTATCTATCTATCTATCTATCTATCTATCTATCTATCTATCTATCTATCTATCTATCTATCTATCTATCTATCTATCTATCTATCTATCTATCTATCTATCTATCTATCTATCTATCTATCTATCTATCTATCTATCTATCTATCTATCTATCTATCTATCTATCTATCTATCTATCTATCTATCTATCTATCTATCTATCTATCTATCTATCTATCTATCTATCTATCTATCTATCTATCTATCTATCTATCTATCTATCTATCTATCTATCTATCTATCTATCTATCTATCTATCTATCTATCTATCTATCTATCTATCTATCTATCTATCTATCTATCTATCTATCTATCTATCTATCTATCTATCTATCTATCTATCTATCTATCTATCTATCTATCTATCTATCTATCTATCTATCTATCTATCTATCTATCTATCTATCTATCTATCTATCTATCTATCTATCTATCTATCTATCTATCTATCTATCTATCTATCTATCTATCTATCTATCTATCTATCTATCTATCTATCTATCTATCTATCTATCTATCTATCTATCTATCTATCTATCTATCTATCTATCTATCTATCTATCTATCTATCTATCTATCTATCTATCTATCTATCTATCTATCTATCTATCTATCTATCTATCTATCTATCTATCTATCTATCTATCTATCTATCTATCTATCTATCTATCTATCTATCTATCTATCTATCTATCTATCTATCTATCTATCTATCTATCTATCTATCTATCTATCTATCTATCTATCTATCTATCTATCTATCTATCTATCTATCTATCTATCTATCTATCTATCTATCTATCTATCTATCTATCTATCTATCTATCTATCTATCTATCTATCTATCTATCTATCTATCTATCTATCTATCTATCTATCTATCTATCTATCTATCTATCTATCTATCTATCTATCTATCTATCTATCTATCTATCTATCTATCTATCTATCTATCTATCTATCTATCTATCTATCTATCTATCTATCTATCTATCTATCTATCTATCTATCTATCTATCTATCTATCTATCTATCTATCTATCTATCTATCTATCTATCTATCTATCTATCTATCTATCTATCTATCTATCTATCTATCTATCTATCTATCTATCTATCTATCTATCTATCTATCTATCTATCTATCTATCTATCTATCTATCTATCTATCTATCTATCTATCTATCTATCTATCTATCTATCTATCTATCTATCTATCTATCTATCTATCTATCTATCTATCTATCTATCTATCTATCTATCTATCTATCTATCTATCTATCTATCTATCTATCTATCTATCTATCTATCTATCTATCTATCTATCTATCTATCTATCTATCTATCTATCTATCTATCTATCTATCTATCTATCTATCTATCTATCTATCTATCTATCTATCTATCTATCTATCTATCTATCTATCTATCTATCTATCTATCTATCTATCTATCTATCTATCTATCTATCTATCTATCTATCTATCTATCTATCTATCTATCTATCTATCTATCTATCTATCTATCTATCTATCTATCTATCTATCTATCTATCTATCTATCTATCTATCTATCTATCTATCTATCTATCTATCTATCTATCTATCTATCTATCTATCTATCTATCTATCTATCTATCTATCTATCTATCTATCTATCTATCTATCTATCTATCTATCTATCTATCTATCTATCTATCTATCTATCTATCTATCTATCTATCTATCTATCTATCTATCTATCTATCTATCTATCTATCTATCTATCTATCTATCTATCTATCTATCTATCTATCTATCTATCTATCTATCTATCTATCTATCTATCTATCTATCTATCTATCTATCTATCTATCTATCTATCTATCTATCTATCTATCTATCTATCTATCTATCTATCTATCTATCTATCTATCTATCTATCTATCTATCTATCTATCTATCTATCTATCTATCTATCTATCTATCTATCTATCTATCTATCTATCTATCTATCTATCTATCTATCTATCTATCTATCTATCTATCTATCTATCTATCTATCTATCTATCTATCTATCTATCTATCTATCTATCTATCTATCTATCTATCTATCTATCTATCTATCTATCTATCTATCTATCTATCTATCTATCTATCTATCTATCTATCTATCTATCTATCTATCTATCTATCTATCTATCTATCTATCTATCTATCTATCTATCTATCTATCTATCTATCTATCTATCTATCTATCTATCTATCTATCTATCTATCTATCTATCTATCTATCTATCTATCTATCTATCTATCTATCTATCTATCTATCTATCTATCTATCTATCTATCTATCTATCTATCTATCTATCTATCTATCTATCTATCTATCTATCTATCTACTATCTATCTATCTATCTATCTATCTATCTATCTATCTATCTATCTATCTATCTATCTATCTATCTATCTATCTATCTATCTATCTATCTATCTATCTATCTATCT
Organism: Saussurea involucrata; assembly: GCA_033807775.1. Classification (NCBI taxonomy): domain Eukaryota; kingdom Viridiplantae; phylum Streptophyta; class Magnoliopsida; order Asterales; family Asteraceae; genus Saussurea; species Saussurea involucrata. The sequence goes on along the minus strand of CM066327.1, from coordinate 73,108,817 downwards.
ATCTATCTATCTATCTATCTATCTATCTATCTATCTATCTATCTATCTATCTATCTATCTATCTATCTATCTATCTATCTATCTATCTCTCTATCTATCTATCTATCTATCTATCTATCTATCTATCTATCTATCTATCTATCTATCTATCTATCTATCTATCTATCTATCTATCTATCTATCTATCTATCTATCTATCTATCTATCTATCTATCTATCTATCTATCTATCTATCTATCTATCTATCTATCTATCTATCTATCTATCTATCTATCTATCTATCTATCTATCTATCTATCTATCTATCTATCTATCTATCTATCTATCTATCTATCTATCTATCTATCTATCTATCTATCTATCTATCTATCTATCTATCTATCTATCTATCTATCTATCTATCTATCTATCTATCTATCTATCTATCTATCTATCTATCTATCTATCTATCTATCTATCTATCTATCTATCTATCTATCTATCTATCTATCTATCTATCTATCTATCTATCTATCTATCTATCTATCTATCTATCTATCTATCTATCTATCTATCTATCTATCTATCTATCTATCTATCTATCTATCTATCTATCTATCTATCTATCTATCTATCTATCTATCTATCTATCTATCTATCTATCTATCTATCTATCTATCTATCTATCTATCTATCTATCTATCTATCTATCTATCTATCTATCTATCTATCTATCTATCTATCTATCTATCTATCTATCTATCTATCTATCTATCTATCTATCTATCTATCTATCTATCTATCTATCTATCTACTATCTATCTATCTATCTATCTATCTATCTATCTATCTATCTATCTATCTATCTATCTATCTATCTATCTATCTATCTATCTATCTATCTATCTATCTATCTATCTATCTATCTATCTATCTATCTATCTATCTATCTATCTATCTATCTATCTATCTATCTATCTATCTATCTATCTATCTATCTATCTATCTATCTATCTATCTATCTATCTATCTATCTATCTATCTATCTATCTATCTATCTATCTATCTATCTATCTATCTATCTATCTATCTATCTATCTATCTATCTATCTATCTATCTATCTATCTATCTATCTATCTATCTATCTATCTATCTATCTATCTATCTATCTATCTATCTATCTATCTATCTATCTATCTATCTATCTATCTATCTATCTATCTATCTATCTATCTATCTATCTATCTATCTATCTATCTATCTATCTATCTATCTATCTATCTATCTATCTATCTATCTATCTATCTATCTATCTATCTATCTATCTATCTATCTATCTATCTATCTATCTATCTATCTATCTATCTATCTATCTATCTATCTATCTATCTATCTATCTATCTATCTATCTATCTATCTATCTATCTATCTATCTATCTATCTATCTATCTATCTATCTATCTATCTATCTATCTATCTATCTATCTATCTATCTATCTATCTATCTATCTATCTATCTATCTATCTATCTATCTATCTATCTATCTATCTATCTATCTATCTATCTATCTATCTATCTATCTATCTATCTATCTATCTATCTATCTATCTATCTATCTATCTATCTATCTATCTATCTATCTATCTATCTATCTATCTATCTATCTATCTATCTATCTATCTATCTATCTATCTATCTATCTATCTATCTATCTATCTATCTATCTATCTATCTATCTATCTATCTATCTATCTATCTATCTATCTATCTATCTATCTATCTATCTATCTATCTATCTATCTATCTATCTATCTATCTATCTATCTATCTATCTATCTATCTATCTATCTATCTATCTATCTATCTATCTATCTATCTATCTATCTATCTATCTATCTATCTATCTATCTATCTATCTATCTATCTATCTATCTATCTATCTATCTATCTATCTATCTATCTATCTATCTATCTATCTATCTATCTATCTATCTATCTATCTATCTATCTATCTATCTATCTATCTATCTATCTATCTATCTATCTATCTATCTATCTATCTATCTATCTATCTATCTATCTATCTATCTATCTATCTATCTATCTATCTATCTATCTATCTATCTATCTATCTATCTATCTATCTATCTATCTATCTATCTATCTATCTATCTATCTATCTATCTATCTATCTATCTATCTATCTATCTATCTATCTATCTATCTATCTATCTATCTATCTATCTATCTATCTATCTATCTATCTATCTATCTATCTATCTATCTATCTATCTATCTATCTATCTATCTATCTATCTATCTATCTATCTATCTATCTATCTATCTATCTATCTATCTATCTATCTATCTATCTATCTATCTATCTATCTATCTATCTATCTATCTATCTATCTATCTATCTATCTATCTATCTATCTATCTATCTATCTATCTATCTATCTATCTATCTATCTATCTATCTATCTATCTATCTATCTATCTATCTATCTATCTATCTATCTATCTATCTATCTATCTATCTATCTATCTATCTATCTATCTATCTATCTATCTATCTATCTATCTATCTATCTATCTATCTATCTATCTATCTATCTATCTATCTATCTATCTATCTATCTATCTATCTATCTATCTATCTATCTATCTATCTATCTATCTATCTATCTATCTATCTATCTATCTATCTATCTATCTATCTATCTATCTATCTATCTATCTATCTATCTATCTATCTATCTATCTATCTATCTATCTATCTATCTATCTATCTATCTATCTATCTATCTATCTATCTATCTATCTATCTATCTATCTATCTATCTATCTATCTATCTATCTATCTATCTATCTATCTATCTATCTATCTATCTATCTATCTATCTATCTATCTATCTATCTATCTATCTATCTATCTATCTATCTATCTATCTATCTATCTATCTATCTATCTATCTATCTATCTATCTATCTATCTATCTATCTATCTATCTATCTATCTATCTATCTATCTATCTATCTATCTATCTATCTATCTATCTATCTATCTATCTATCTATCTATCTATCTATCTATCTATCTATCTATCTATCTATCTATCTATCTATCTATCTATCTATCTATCTATCTATCTATCTATCTATCTATCTATCTATCTATCTATCTATCTATCTATCTATCTATCTATCTATCTATCTATCTATCTATCTATCTATCTATCTATCTATCTATCTATCTATCTATCTATCTATCTATCTATCTATCTATCTATCTATCTATCTATCTATCTATCTATCTATCTATCTATCTATCTATCTATCTATCTATCTATCTATCTATCTATCTATCTATCTATCTATCTATCTATCTATCTATCTATCTATCTATCTATCTATCTATCTATCTATCTATCTATCTATCTATCTATCTATCTATCTATCTATCTATCTATCTATCTATCTATCTATCTATCTATCTATCTATCTATCTATCTATCTATCTATCTATCTATCTATCTATCTATCTATCTATCTATCTATCTATCTATCTATCTATCTATCTATCTATCTATCTATCTATCTATCTATCTATCTATCTATCTATCTATCTATCTATCTATCTATCTATCTATCTATCTATCTATCTATCTATCTATCTATCTATCTATCTATCTATCTATCTATCTATCTATCTATCTATCTATCTATCTATCTATCTATCTATCTATCTATCTATCTATCTATCTATCTATCTATCTATCTATCTATCTATCTATCTATCTATCTATCTATCTATCTATCTATCTATCTATCTATCTATCTATCTATCTATCTATCTATCTATCTATCTATCTATCTATCTATCTATCTATCTATCTATCTATCTATCTATCTATCTATCTATCTATCTATCTATCTATCTATCTATCTATCTATCTATCTATCTATCTATCTATCTATCTATCTATCTATCTATCTATCTATCTATCTATCTATCTATCTATCTATCTATCTATCTATCT